>CM042087.1:12798121-13398121 GCA_023512835.1 Taxillus chinensis
ATGCCAACTACACCAACTCCCGTCACCGGTGCCCTCGACAACACGTCCGATTACCCCAAGACGCATCACCGTTTCTCCTCTCCGAATACGGCATTAAGGCCCTCCCATTGCTCTTGCTCGACCCATCGTACGGTCTCCAATAGCCTCTGCGAGCGATCTAGCGCCCACGTCATCCGGCCATTGAAGGGGAGATGCCCGGTTCATTAACGAGCCCGTTTGAGGAGGAAGGAGACCTCTTTGAGTGTGGTTGGTTTCTCGGTCATCTACCCTCTTTGGTTTTCTAACATTTGTTTTCCTTGTGCGCTTCATTGTTCCTATGTATGCATGGTGTCCTTCATATGTATTTGTCTTGCTTATGCTATCTTGTTCATGTGTTGTGTCAACATGGGTAATCCATATAATATCTTGCTGATTATGTCTTTCTTGCGTTGTGTCAACATGGGTGCTCCATATGGTAGTCGGCGCTCATTATATCTTTCTTGTAGCTTAGTACGTGTACACAAGAGGCAAGCCGATCCACATGAGTTGGGTTTCATATTTTCCATCCTGGGTTGGTGCCTTTTTATTTCTGTTTTCTTTCATGAGCTATGTTTGTTTTGTGTCTGTTTGTGTGAAAGGTTACATTAGTATGCTTTTTTGCGCTGGGCTTTGTATTCTGTTTTTAGAACATGTTGTAGCGGCATTGGTATTCTGTCTCGAATTCTTGTGTTGAAGACCGGGTTCTTGTCAAGTCCAGCCTATCGTGCTTGTTATGTCCGGGTGCTTTGTTCATGTGGGTTTATTTGGTCATGGGTTTTCGGGTTCACACTTGTTTGGTCTGCTCCATTTGTCACGTTGATGACATCCACCCATGGCGCATCGACTTCTTTCCGGAGAACTAAGATGCTTCTTTTTTGGATCATTTGGTTTGTGGTATTATGTTAATTAGATTAGTCATTTAATTATTTAGTTTGTTTTGTTTATTTTATATTTATTTTATTTTTTATCTCCATGGCCCATAGGAATCTTGTTAGCTTGGGCTTTGTTATTATGAGTCACATATTTTGTAAGTTGTAAATCAGGAATCGGATATTTAGTAAAAAAAAAGAAAAAAGAGTGAGAGAGAGAGAAAGAAAAAGAGAAAAAAAAAGAGAAAAAAGAGAGAAGCTTGTTTTCGGTTTGTGAATGACAAACAATTACACACTACACACTTCTATTTTTAGTTGTTATCTTTCTAAAAAAAATGTTAAAAAAAATCATTTCTTAACTTAAAAATGTTTTTTCCAAATAAAAAAAAAACTCTTTCCAAACTTGAGCTTTTTCTTAACACCTAAGCTTTTTATCATTTGGGGTTTTCTTTTGTTTCGTTTCATCCTTTTCATTTTTATCCAATATTATTGTGCATATTTAATAAGTTAGCCTAGAAAAAAAATTTGTAACAAAAAAAAACCAAACAAACAAAAACAAAACAAAAATACCTTTCTTAAATAAAAAGAATGTATAATTTTTTTTCTTCAAACACTTACGTTTCAAATACTTTTTTTAAATACTTGGCGTTTCAAACACTTGAGATTTTCAATATGTGGCTTTCATCATTTCTTTTAGCATGTGTTAGCATGTAGTTTAGAATGTCAACATAGGACTTGGAATCAATTTAACTTTGGCTCTCCTTTAGATTTTTAGATAACTTAGAATTAGTTTGAATTTCAATAAAGAATTTAAAAAAATTAAAAAAATTAAAAAAATTAAAAAAAACATTAGGATTTTTTTAGACTTAGGATAAATTTGATTTAGTTTTAACTTCAACGAATGACTTAGAAAAATAAAAGAGTAGACCTTTAGGCCGTAGGTAAATCTAATATCACTTTTTAAATTAGTTAACTTAAACAAGTTAAAATAAATTAGAAACCTCCCAAACTCCTAAGATAGGTACCGAAAGGGCATTGCGAGGGTGCTAATCCTTCCCGTGCGTAACAAACTCCCGAACCTTGCTCCTGGTGACGTAGATTATTTTAGGTGACCAACCGCACCCCAAAAATATTTGGTGGTGACTTTGTATTTTTTTCATTGCCATTCGGGTGAAAGGTGGGAGAACCGCATCCCCAAAAGCGGGTTTCCCCCGGACGAAATCCGGTGATAATAGCTAGCAACTCACTTGGGGACGTTAGAGAGTTAGGCCTAGAATTAGGATTAAGAGGTTTCTTTTTTGTTTTTACTCACTTAACTATTCTTTATTTTATTTTGCTCACTTACATTGTTGTTGTATGATAGTTGTGCTTTACAAGCTTTGATGCCATAATAGTTATGTTTTACTGCTTTTTGCTAATCGTTGCATTCATGCATAACCCTATACCCAGGTTTTCACAAGTTAGGTTAGCGAGGTTTATTAGGGTGTCTGCGCGTTGATCATTATCCACAATGGGACCCCCGGACTCTCACTCAAGCTTGAGGTCCTTTTAAGGTTCATCCTTTTAAGGCCCCCTCTCGGTAAATCCCATGGCGTACGGAGCCCTCTATAGAGGAAGTTTGGGGACCAACGAATAAGATAGGTTTAGCAATAGAAGTCCATTAGGGACATTGACCCACATGTTGTTTGCTCATTTACCCTTCCTTTTGAAGGATAAGTGCATTCATATTAGACTATATTGTTACTACTATCTTGTTATATACTATCTTGTAAATATTCTTGTTGTTATTGTTCATATATTGCCTCTTTCTTTATATTGTTATTTTTCTTACTTCGTTTTGATTTGTGTAATTGTTCATATGTATGTTAATGTTCTTTTTACTAACCTTGTTTTCATTATATACATATTAACGTTGTTTTTCTTTTAACCTTATCTTGTATATTGTTATCCTTTTAATTTGACCTTCATTCATACATGTGTTCATATAGTCTTAGGACATAACTATCGAACATACATTTAGGTGTACATTCAAGCATTCATTACTTAGTTTAGGGGTAGTTGAGACTAGTCTTCATTAACTCATATGTGTCCATGCATTTCAGAACCATAAAAAGAAGAAAAACAAAAAAAGTGGCAAAAAAAGAGATCATGTAAATAATACAAACCTTTAGGATTCTCAACATGCTTCATGCATCACTCTAAGAAGGGTGGGTTTTTAAAAGCTGTCATGCACATCCTTGCATCCATGCATGCTTTCGGCATAAAAAAATGAAAAAAATAAAACGAGAATAGAGAGGGAGCTTACTGCATTTTACCTTTTTCGAAGTCAACATAGTGCACCGATACAATCTGCGATCCCGTCATCAACGATCATCCACTTCAATAGCAGACCAAACCAAAGTCATTTTACTAGTCCGGAGCAAGGACAACAAGAACTTGAGAATCGGATGAGGGTCATGATGGAAATGTGACTAAGATGGCAGTTGAAAAAGATAGGGGTTCTATTGAGGTAGATACTAACTCCCCTCATGGGCAACCACAAGAAGCACCATTACCCCAAAATTTCATGCCAACACCTCCCCAAGCATCTGTTCCAACCAATGTGAATCCCGGACCTTCAAATTAAATGCCATTTGTACAACCGAATCCAGTGAATGTTGCTAACCCGATAGAGACTCCAATACATAAAGAAGATGACCAGTCCATTGCCAATGAAGCAATTGGAGGAGAGACTAAGAGCTGTGGAAGGAGCAGGAACCTATGGAATGATCGGTCCTCAAGACTTGTGCCTAGTCCCCTGGAGTTGTTCTACCACCAAAATTCAAGGTTCCAGAATTTGAAAAGTTTAATGGATCTCAATGCCCTAGGACACATATCACTATGTTCTGTAGGAAGATGGTGCTCACGCTAATGATGATAAACTCTTAATCCACTATTTCCAAGAAAGTCTGACTGGGGCACCACTTAAATGGTATATTCGGTTGGAGGGATGTCATATTAGGACCTGGCGGGACCTTGCAACTGCATTCCTAATACTTGTACAAGCATGCCACGGAGTTGAAACTCGACAAGTTAGCACCTCTGGCTTTTGAAAAAGGGGCTAATGAAAGTTTTAAAATTTATGCTAGAAGGTGGAGGGAGGCTCTTGGATCAAGCCCAGAATTTGGATAATGCTAATAAAGCCCTATGTAATTTGATTTGAGATCTTTTGTGTTTCTTTGATCATTGCGGAAGATATGTTATTAATCCGGAGATACACTCGTGAGAGCAAAGCTAAGGACAGGATACATAATCCTGATCCGGACAAGAGTGAGTGTCGTCAAACACTTGGTAAATAACCAAGTCATCAATACATACGGAATAAGGAACATTCATGCGGACTAAGAACTTAAAAGCTACGGATTATGGAATCTGCTCTTAATATCTCAAACGGACTAAGTCAAATTGACGCGGAGTAAGAATCTTGGTCTACAAGGTCGCACGAAGTAAAAGAGTCGACACGGAGCTAAAAGTTAAGTCTTCCACTCAAGTGAACTAAAGTAAAGAAGACACGGAGTAAGGCATCCGAGTCATTCATACATACGGAGTAAGGAAGTACTAATGCGGAATAAAGACCCAAGTCATTATTCGCACGGAGTAAGGAACGTAGATGCGGAGTAAGGATTCCGGACCACTCATTCATGTGGAGTAAGGACGTGCTTTAGTACGGAGTAAGCCATCCGATCCTTTAGACTCACACGGAGTAAGGAACTTACATACGGAGTAAGGAACTTACATGCGGAGTAAGGAAGCGCTAATACGGAATAAGCACTCCGACCTTCTCATTCAATACGGAGTAAGGAAGTGCTGACATGGACTAAGGATTCCGATATCAAATAGATACGGAGTAAGCAACCATTGACACGGAGTAAGGTTCCGAGCTTCATTAGCTACGGAGTAAGGAAAATTACACCAGACCAAGAAGATATTGCTTCAACTTAACCGCATTTAAGGTTATCACTCGTGGTGTCCCAATGTAAGACAAACTTGTTGAGAACCTGGAAGAATCTTACACGTGGATCACTCGGATATGTGGACACAACTTTAATTATATTTGGGAACTCACAAAGGCACTTATACTCTTCAAACCCAAGATCTTGAGCTCCACAAACCGCAGCGATCCAAGGCGGAGAGACTACCGATGAATAGTTAGTGCTGAACGCATTCCGGAACTACAAGTTCCAAGGTTGTCTTTGTTGGATCAAACCCGAATTTGGATAACGCCGATAAAGCCTTATGTAATTTGATCTGAGATCTTTTGTGTTTATTTGATCGTTGCAGAAAATATGTTATTAATCCGGAGATGCACTCGTGAGAGCAAAGCTAAGGACAGGATACATAATCCTGATCCGGACAAGAGTGAGTGTCGTCAAACACTTGGTAAATAACCAAGTCATCAATACATACGGAATAAAGAACATTCGTGCGGACTAAGAACTTAAAAGTATTGATGCGGAATAAGGATTCGAGCCTTTATTCGCACGGAGTAAACAAACTAGATGCGGAGTAAGGAATCTGGACAACTTACTCATATGGAGTAAGGACGCGCTAGTACGGAGTAAGGACTTCGATCCATTAGACTCGCCCGGAGTAAGGAACTTACATACGGAGTAAGGAATTTACATACGGAGTAAGGAAGCACTGATACGGAATAAGTCATCCGACCTTTTAAGACTCGCCCGGAGTAAGGAACTTACATACGGAGTAAGGAATTTACATACGGAGTAAGGAACTTACATGCGGAGTAAGGAAGCGCTGGCACGGACTAAGGATTCTAGTACTAAACAGATACGGAGTAAGCAACCACTGACACGGAGTAAGGTTCCTAGCTTCATTAGCAACGGAGTAAGGAGAATTACACTGGACCAAGAAGATACTACTTCAACTCACCGCATTTAATGTTATCGGCTCGTGGCGTCCCGATGTAAGACAAATTTATTGAGATCCTTGAAGAATCTTACACGTGGATCATCCGAATATGTGGACACAACCTCAATTGTACTTGAGAACTCACAAATGCACTTATACTCTTCAAACCCAAGATCTTGTGCTCCACAAACCGCAGCAGTCAAGGCGGAGAGATTACCGAGGAATAGTTAATGCTGAACGCATTCCGAACTACAAGTTCCAAGGTTGTCTCTTAGGAATGTTTGTATAAATATTCATAGTTGTATATTTGTAATTAGTGTGCGTGATACGATTGTATAAGCTAGAATTAACCCTTTGTATGCACAAGAGCTCAAGGACACAATCGAGGCTAGAGTGTGAATCCTTTTGTAAAACAGAGTGTAAAAGAGTTGCTTCTATTTTGTTGTAATTATCTCTTGATAATAAAATAAAATACTTCCACTATCTGGTTATCTTCCTGAGTGATTCTATCACTTAACTAGATCAGTGCCGTGCCTTAAGAAAAATAAAAGAGTTTCGATAAGAGCCTATTCACCCCCCTCTAGGCTCCAAGGGACCATCAAGTGGTATCGGAGCGGTCTATTTGTTCAAAAGTAGAGATCCCACTCTTTTACTCTAAGCAATGGCCGAAGAAAGCGAGATGCTATTCAACACTCGCCTTAACTCCGGAGGTGCACAAGAGCCCATCCCAAATTGAAGCAAGGTGGAAAACGTCGACCCACATCAACCTGCGCTACTGCCGCTCCTCAACCACGGAGTTCCGGTTTTACATTGACGAAACCGCCCAAATTCACACCTGAGCTTTTCTTCCAAGTGGAAAGCTCACATGAAGATGTTTATGGTATGCCATGATCATCTCATGTGGCCATGTCTTCATCAGGAGATTCCAATTCCGATGACTATCGGAGAACATGGAGTTAGGAGGCCAAAGACGGATCTTGAACTTACCAACGATGGAAGAGCCTGGCGGTGCGCTAGTGAAAAGGCTCGGCTTATGTTACATCATCCTTGGGATAAACCGACAATCCTCTATGAGGGAGTCAGTCCCAAATGCAAAATGTGATATGTACTCTCGAGGCGAACTTTGAGAGTTTCAATCATAAATCAGGCGAATCACTCGAAAGCATCTATCGGAGATTCGGCAAGCTCATTCTTGAGTCAAGACCGTCAATGAGCATTATTCTCAATCTCGATCAATGACAAGTTCTTTCGCTCCTTGCCGGATCGATACTACTCCAAACAACTCCAGATGCAATCGAGACAAAAGCGCGGTATGTTCCCCTTGAAGAACTATATGGAGAGTCCTGGACTCACGAAGTCGGGTTTAAGTACTCGACCGGGATGAAAAAATAGCTCGGAAAGAAAAGGGGTAGCTCTCAAAGCTACGGAATGTTTAAACATACCGAGGAATGATGATATGGACGTGTCCGAGAATTCTCGACTCGACGAGGAGGAGGAGATAACTCTTCTCGTCAAATCCTTTGAGCGATTCCTACGGAAAGCGAGAAGGATTCAGGAGACGCTCATCATCATCTTTCCAAAGGAAGGAGAGACCGGAGTCCGGTTCCCAGGAATGCTACAACCGTGGGAAAACCGGTCATTGGGCCAAGGAATGCGAGATCCAAATCAAAAGTGGCCGACAAAAGTGACAAGGTAACTCCTCGCCGCTCCACCTCGGACAACAGCAAGAACAAGAGGAAGGCGTTCATGACAAAGTACATCGAGTGGCTCGGAAGAAGAGGAGGAATCCTCGGATGATGAGCCAACTCCTAAGCCGAATGTCCGCCTCATGGCAAACACTGAGGTACCTTCTATCTCCTGAGCTCATGAGTCAATTAGAATCTCTTATTAGTGAACGTGATCATGAAAAGAATGAGAGACAAATAATTACTCAAATGTACAAAGATCTGGGAAAGTCGAATAAACGCCTTGAATTTACTATCACTAGACTTGAAAAGGACATAGGCGACTTCGAGAGGAAAGGAGGCTTGGTATCATGATCTAAGAGCTGAAAATCATCTGTTAAATACCAACCTAACGGGCTTAAAAGTTATTGTGAAACGACTTCAAACGAATTGGAACAGGAAAGGGAAATAAATCGTAAGTGGCTAAAATCCGGGGGAAATAGCCTCTACCTTTAGGACTGATCCCGACAACATTCGAGTCAAACCTGGCTAGGTTCGGAACCATCGACTTCCATAGTTCAAGCTTACCGAGTGCCCTCCGGATTTCACTCCAAAACTAACTAACTTATATCTGGTTAGTACATCTAAACCGTTGGATGGTTTCATTTCAGGTGGCACTATAGTTTATGATCGTGGAGCAAAAGGTCATCTTGCACTTCCCAAAGTAGTAGCACCCGTAACTAATGATGAAGGGAAGGCTGCTGCAGTTAAAGCCAAAACTAGCACCCAAAAAGAAAGGAAAGGCTAAGGCCGACGTATCTAGGGCCAAGAGCGCGTCACCCAAACGCAATGGATTAGGCCATAGGGAACAGAGTGAAAGTCCGTAAAATCTAAGAGACTTGTATCCCCTGTTTGTACTTCACATTATAGTGTCTTGTTCCATCTTGTAGGGAAATGGGTCATTATCACTATGAATGTTGGAGTTTATCCGATAACGGCTTTGTAATCAAATTCAATCCAATAAAGATCAGTTTAATAAAAAGGGTTTCCTCGAGCAAAACAAAATCTAAACCTCAAAGGAGTGTCTCTCCCAAGAAAACCCAAATAAAAGAAGCAATTGAAATTAACAAGGTTAAGTCAACTTGGAGAGCTAAAAGTCCTTGCAAAATCAAATCCAGAACGTTGACGATCTTCGTCTGCTCTCTAACCGCCCGAAACAAGTTTGGGCACCAAAAGTGTAAATCAGGAGCATCTCTGGAATACATTGCCGGATCACTTGAAGTTAAAGATTAATCAAAGCAAGTGGATCCTCGATAGTGGATGCTCCAGGACATATGACGGGTGATCGGACTCTGCTCGTAGAAGTTAATGAAAAACGAGGTCCATCCGTTTCATATGGTGACAACAACAAAGGTAAGACTGTCGGGTATGGCACTTTAACTAACGGTGTGTATCAATCACAAGAGTTGCACTAGTCGAAGGTTTGAAGCATAATTTGCTAAGTGTCGGTAATTTATGTGACAAAGGATTTCTTGTTTCCTTTATGTCCAACTCCTATACAAAGAAGAGAAAACTTATCCGGAGATATTAAGTTATCCGGATCAAGAGATGGGGACATATACTCGGTGGTCTTAAGAAATAATTCTTCGACCACCGTATGCTTCCTCACTAAAGCTTCAGATGAAGATAGTTGGTTATGGCACAAGCGATGCGCACATTTAAACTTTAAGACAATGTTTAAATTAGCGTTACTTCATCTCGTCACTGGTCTACCTAAACTCAAATTCTCCGGAGACACTCTCGTCGAGAATGCCAACTGGCAAACAGACCAAACATAGCTTTAAGAGCAAATCAGTTAATTCAACAATCGCTCCTCTACAACTTCTTCATATGGACCTATGTGGTCCTATATCTGTTCCGTCACTAGCTGGTGCGAGATATACCCTAGTGGTTATCGATGATTTCACCAGATACACATGGGTGATGTTCCTGAAATCAAAGGATCAAACTTTTGAGCATCTAGTAGATCTCTTCAAATGGATAAGCAACTCATAAGGTAGAGCATAAAGTGCATCAGGAGTGATCATGGTACAGAATTTGACTTTTCGAAATGAGATCATATTGTTACGAACAGGGCATACAAAGATGACTTCTCTGCTCCCAAAACTCCACAACAAAATGGAGTAGTCGAGCGCAAGAATTGTACTTTAGTTGAAGCTGGTAGATCCATGTTAGCAGGGGCAACGCTTCCTCTCGATCTATGGGCTGAAGCTATGTCCACTGCCTGCTATGTTCGAAACAGAGACTCTAATAAATAAATCTACCATGAAAACACCCTATGAGATGTGGAGAGGACGAAAACCTTCAATTTCACATTTGAGCTTTTGGGTGTACTTGCTATATATTAATAAATGGTAAAGAGACCCGGAATAAATTTGAACCAAAATCCGATGATGGGATTTTTGTCGGGTACTCATTACATAGCAAGGCTTATCGGGTCTTCAATAGAATACTTTTCAAAGTTGAAGAATCTATCCATGTGACTTTTGATGAAGCTAACCTTGATTGGTCAAAAGTCGGTTCTTCAAGTTCTAATGTGCAGGTCATGGACAACAATGTCGATTATTCGAAGTTTATGAATGTTCTGTTACACATTCGACCAACCACGTGGCATCACCGGGGCACAAAGAAATTATATGGATGATGCTACGGATGACTCGGACTCCGGACTACCATTTAGCTCCGGACATACTCTTACGGATACCCAAAATTCGGGAGCACCTTCAAGTCCGTCCGGACTAGTTAACACCGAAAGGAACAGTGTTGAAGAACCATCTAGTTCAACTGTACCTCTCAATACGGAAACATCTAATCCGGACGAAGCTCAACCAGGGATACAAGCTGAACCACCTAATCTGGAAGAGCTTCAAATTGTTCAAGATCATCCATCACATGCACGAATTACGGATGGACTCGAAACCATCCCTCGGATCAAGTGATTGGTGATCCTACTGTTGGTGTAAGAACAAGAGCAGCCACCTCCAACATGAATCTTTACTCGTGTTTTCTAGCTCAAATAGAACCAAAGGTGGTAGATGAAGCTCTTCGGGATTCAAATTGGATAGAAGCTATGCAAGAAGAGTCAATCAATTTAAGAGAAATAATGTGTGGACCTTAGTACCAAGGCCTAAGTCTCGGCCAAGTCATTGGCGTTAAATGGGTGTTCCGAACAAGCTTGATACGGATGGAATTGTAATCCGGAACAAAGCCGGCCGGTAGCCAAAGGATATCGTCAAGAAGAAGGAATAGACTATGATGAGATCTTTGCTCCGTGGCACGACTTGAGGCAATTTGGATGTTTCGGCGTATGGTTCATATGAAAACTTCATAGTTTATCAAATGGACGTCAAGAGCGCATTCTGAATGGAGATCTTCAAGAGGAGGTTTATGTAGAACAACCTCCCGGTTTCGTTGAACCTAAAGCGGGACATCTAGTCTACAAACTTCGGAAAGCTTTATATGGTTTGAAGCAAGCTCCAAGAGCCTGGTACGACACATTGTCGAATTCCTACTTGCTCACAACTTCCAAAAAGGGAAGATTGACACCACCTTATTTCTACGAAAAGAGAAAGGACACACTCTAATCGTACAGCCTATAAGTGGATGATATCATTTTTCGGATCAACGAATCCGAAGCTTTGTGAGGAGTTCGCTAAGTTGATGACGAGGCAAGTTTGAGATGAGCATGATGGGAGAACTGTCCTACTTCCTCGGAATAGAAGTTAAACAATTGAAGGAAGGAATCTTCATTAATCAAGCTAAGTACACTCGCGATCTTATTAAGAAGTTTGGTATGGAAGGTTCATCTCCCGTCAAAACTCCCATGCCTGTCGGTGCCAAGTTAGATCCTGATGTGGACGGCATATCGATAAATGTGATTGACTACGGAGGGATGATAGGATCCTTGCTTGTATCTCACGGCAAGTCACCCAGACATTATGTTTGTAACTTGCATTTGTGCACGCTATCAGGCGAATCCCAAGGAGTCACATATGCTTCATGTTAAACGGATATTATGGTATCTCAAGGGAACGATGAATTTGGGACTCGGGTACCCAAAGGAGTCAAACTTCACCTTATCCGGATACTCTGATGCCGACTTCGCTGGATGTCGCATCGACAGAAGAGCACAAGTGGTACTTGTCGGTTTCTTGGAAATAGATTGATCTCATGGTTCGGTAAGAAGCGAATTTCCGTATCAACCTCTCTCTGAGGCGGAATATATAGGCTTTGGGAGTTGTTGCGCATGACTACTCTGGGATGCAAAGTCAACTTATTGACTACGGGTTCAACATGTCATCTATTCCACTCTCTGCGACAACACTAGTGCAATTGCTATTAGCAACAATCCTATCATGCACCCAAAGACGAAGCATATTGAGGTCGGGTATCACTTCATACGCGACCATGTTCTCAAACATCACATTTCAACCGGAACATGTTGCTACCGAAGATCAACTGCGAGACATACTTACAAAGCCCCTACCTGATGCAATATTTTCTGAACTACTCTTCCGATTAGGTATGCTTGACTTCTTGCATAGCTTCACATTTAATTTGCCAAACAAGTATACTTACTTGTAGGACCCTATTTTGTCCGGGTTGGACATACTAACCCTATTTGATATACCTTTATTGCCCATGCCATATACCTTATTGAACGGGTCCACAATGATCCCGTACTTCCAAGGAATGGTCTACCCCAATCCGCACGAGATGGATACAATTGACACGGATGGGGGAGTTCAAAATTAATGACTTTTGCTACAAGTCCTTGAAGCGCCCCAAGACCAATACCAGGTGATGGAGGATGAAAATTGGAGACCAACGCACTTGACCGAGCTCAAGGACTTAAAATGAGGAAGTTATGGCCAAAACAACTTTCGTTGGAAAAAGTCAAACTTGCCAAAAGATGGTCAATGCCCCCTGGTCAAACTGCCCGCCAAAGTGATCATGCGAAACTCTTCAAAATGCCTATGTAGGCGAATACGGATCTCCCCAAACAATTCCTGGAAGGTTATCCATTTTTGCATTTTTTGGTGGGGGTAAAAAGGTAATTAAAAAAAAAGTGTTGACCGTTGACCGTTGACCTGCCGACACTTCGACCCATTGACCCCGAAGCTCGAAGCCTCGAAGCCCCGAAGCTCTAAGCCCCGAAGTCCCGGAGCTCGAAGCCTCGAAGCCCCGAAGCCTCAAAGCCCGAAGCTCGAAGCCCCGAAGTCCCGAAGATCGAAGCCTCGAAGCTCGAAGCCTCAAAGCCCCGGAGCTCGAAGCCCCGAAGCCTCGAAGCCCCATTGACCGCTGATTTCGACCTTCGACCCTTTGACCCTCGAAGCCTCGCTGCCGACACTTCGATGCCCGCGACCCTCGAAGCCTCGCTACGACGCCTTCGACCCGCGGCACCCGTACGCCTTCCACCTCGACCCTTCGACCCTCGAAGCCTCGGCCGCCGACGCTCCGACCTGCCGACACTTCGAACCTCCGACCCTTTTTTTTGCCTTCGCTGATTTTTCTCGTCGGCTTCCTCGCCGGCTTATTTCTCTCGTTGTTTATTCACGGGGCTTGTTTTATGCGCGGGCCACCTAACAAAGAATCACTCACCAACCTGTCAATCACATGTCTTGCTAAAATACAAATTCAAAAAGGCAATCACGAGCTCCCCTGTTTCCCGCACAAGCTGTCCACCAGACAAAATACAAAATCTACAATTAAAAACGCTGCCTTCATAATAGAGCATTAAATGCGGCAATTAATGATAATCCGGCCAAAAATTTTCTGCGGCCCTTAAGATGCGATCATCCATCCCTCGCGTGTGAAAAAAAAAAAGAGGGGGTTTTCATTGAAGAGAGCCATCAAAAAAAAAGAGAGCCATCATCGTGAAAAAAAAACACACAGAGAGAGCCATCATCGTGGGAAAAGAAACCCCAAACGAGAGAGAGAGAAAAGAAAAAAAGGGAGTAAAAAAAAGAGAGAAACTCAAAAAACCAGAAAAAAGATCACTCTTCCACGCCTCCCTGATCGCCATCCTCTCGGATTAAACGCCCGGTCTTCTGCAATCAACATTACTCCTTCATCCTCTTTCTCTCCTATCTCACTCCAGCTCTTTTTTTTTCTCTGGGAAAAAAAACACAAAAAACAGTCCCAACTTCAGCCTTTTTTCTGCGTGTTCGGCAAGCAAAAAAACATAACGGACACCAATCCCTTTCCAATCCCCTATTTCTCACGCCTACTCTTCTTATTTCCAGTCATCAAAAAACTCAAACCCAGAAAATACACCACTCCACTCTTCAAATATCAAGAAATCCCCCTCACAAACCTCGCCGTCGGATCTTATTGGTTCTAAGCAAGTGATTATCGGCGCCAGGGGAACTCAAGCGAAGATTGGCGTTGCAAAGCTTCAAAGTCGGTTCAGCCCTTATCTTTTCACTACTTTTTCAGCTTATTTGTATCTATATTTAATGTAATTGTTTTTTTTAGCATTTTCTAGTTTTCGTTTTGAGCTTATCTATATTTGGTGTAATCCCTTTTCAGATTTTTTTCATTGTGTTTTCCTGTATTTCTTCCTATGTGTATGTTGTAATATGTAAAGTATAGTAAAAAAGAAAAGAAAAAAAAAAGAAGAGAAGAAAGAAAGAAAAGAAAAAAAGGAGAGAGCAAAAGGAGAAGATGAAAAGCAACAAAAAGAAAAGAAAAAAAGAGTGATTTTATTTTTGTGGATGTCACACTCACACACTCCACATCTATTTTGATATATGCATTTTCAATTTCAAAAAAAAAACACAAAAAAACAAACATGTTTTTCAAAACATTTTCAATAAATAAATTTTCAAAATGTTTTCAAAAAAAAAAAAAAGAAAACAAAACAAACAAACAAACAAACAAACAAACAAAAAACAAAACAAAAACGAGAAAAAACGAACAAAAAAAAACGTTTTTTTTTAATAAAATGTTTTTTTAAAATCTCTTCAATAACATGTTTTGAAAATGTTTTCATAAAATGTTTTCCAAATGTCTTCCAACAAAAACAAAAAAACAAAAAAACAAAAAAAAAACAACAAAAAATATAGAAAAACAAACACAAAATGCATGTTCTAACTCAAACCAAAAAAAGGGGGAAAAATAAACAAATATTTTTTAGGATTTCGATTTCCAAGAGCAAAACAAAAAAACAAACCAATCCCTAGGATCTCATTATCCACTTCAAAAATCCAAAACCTTTAGGATTCCCTTTAGAAATTTAGGATAAATCCATTTTAACCATGACTTTAATAAATAACTTAGCCAAATAAAAATCATAAACTTTTTAACTTAGCCCAATCATGGCGGTATAAATAAAATAAAACCTCCTCCTCCTAAATTAGATACCGAAAGGGCGCCGTAGGGGTGCTAATCCTTCCCTACACGTAACCAACTCCCGAACCCATATCCGATAACGCAGGTCACACACTTAAAACTACTCAAAGTAGAGGGTATCCAACCGTACCCCAAAAACAGTTGGTGGCGACTCTAAATTTTCTCACCATTGGTTTAGTTTGAGCTCACCCCAAAAGGGCCTGGACGAAAACCGGTGATGACAATGGCGACTTCTGGGGGAATATAAGAATGAACACTTTAGAGAGTTAAGTCTAGAACTAGGACTTAGGAGGTTATATTTAATTGTGCCGTTGTATATATTTAACTGTCATGCTAAATTATTTTTAGATATAATTGTGACTTATTTATTTTTAATACGATTGTCGTTTAAACCGTGATTTATTTATGCGCTTTAACTACCATGATAGTTGTGATTTCTTGCTTTCCATACTTGTCGCATTCATGCATAACCCTATACCCGGGTTTAGCACAATTTAGGTTAGCGAGGTTCAAGACGGTCCCCGCGCGTCGATCATTATCCGTAATGGGGCCTCCGGACTCCTCACTCAAGCTTGAGGTTCTTTTAAGGCACGTCCTTTTGATCCCCCTCCAGGTAAATCCCATGGTGTACGGAGCCCTCTCTGAGGAAGTTTGGGAACCAATGAATAAGATAGGGGTAGCAATAAAAGCCCATCAGGGGTATTGACCCACATTTTGTTTGCTCATTCCATGCCATGCTAACCTTTGTTTTATAGGGTAGTCCTTAAGTCATCCCCTGCACATTTGACTGTCTTTACTATTGGTTTATGCTTTATCCTGACTTGTCATCCTAACCTATCATCATGCATAACATGACATTCATCATTCATATAGGCATGGCAACTTTCGGTCATCTCCTAAAAGGCCTTCAGGACAAGGAGATCGTCACGGTAGTGGCCCAAGCATCAGGAGACATTCAACTTCGCCTTGGAGATTTCCCGCCAGGAGAGGCCTACAAGGCCAAGAACATGTTGTCATAGAAGATCGAGCTGGACTACACTAAGGAGGTACGGACAATATGGAAGCAGTGGTCGGACGAAAGGAAAAGCATATACATACAACGGTTTGGGGATTTGCTCCATGTAACCGAGCTACGCGTCGATACGGATATCTTTGGGGCAGCCATTTATTTCTAGGAACCTCGACAGCGGTGCTTCAACTTCAACAGCCTAGATCTTGTTCCCACAATAGAAGAATACAGAAGATTATTGGATATCCCCGTGGAAAACAAAATGAAAATCTATCCGCCGAGCCCGGAAGGTCATGCCGAAGGGCCTTTGCTGAGATTATGGGAAAGCAATATGGGACTCACCGGCGGTCACAACTTACGGTGGCGCGAATATCTTCCATGGGCAACAATCAAAGAAATAATACAAACTGCAACGGAAGCGGAGGCACACAAATTGCTTACACTAGCTATATATGGGCTAGTCATTTTCCCGAGGATACCGGCCCACATTGATGGGGCAATTGTAGATTTGGTCCAAGGAGTTCTCAAAGGATATGACTCTACTCCTGCTATCTTGGGCGAAACCATCCGATCTCTTACTTACCTAAGGAGTAAAGGCTCGGGACAGTTCATGGGGTGCTTACCTCTCCTATGTACTTGGTTGCAAGGTCATTTCCCCTGTAGTGTTCATCGTTTCCCTGCTTGTTTATCAAGTACCAGCCACAACACTACTAGATATTCTACTCGGCCAAGTGGAGCCTACCAAAAAACTTTGAAAGTTGGAAAAAGAAGTTGGGGAACCTCACGTGAGGCGACATTACTTGGACTGCTCCTTGGATGCCGGTGGTCTCCATGACATATAGTCTGCGGGGACTACAATTGGGTTCCACTTTTAGGTCCCTGGGGAGGAACTTCATATGCACCACTGCGGGTGGGGAGACAAGTGGGGCATCATCACATTATTCCCGTGCTCTTTGGCATGGAAGAGTGTGACTTCACTTACAATGAGAACCATGCTCACGAGAAGAAGGCAAGAAGATGTATCAAGCATGGTCCACACCACACAAGATCTAACCCAGCAGTTCAAAACCTGGTGTTTTCCCGAGCATACATATCTTGGAGGGCACAACACAAGCCACGGCTAACTTCAGACATGAAGGCTATCCTCCAGGAGAATCGGACTTTAAGGCGACGAGATCCAGAGGCTAGAAGCATCTCCAGAAGGAGCTCTTCAAAGGCCGGCAGTGAGGGAAAAACGGATCGAGACGATAATGAAGCGAGAGGGAGGAAGCGGTGTAAACGACCACCCCGAGAGAAAGAGGCGTCGTACTCCTTAGGAGATACCGGAAGAATGCCTTAAGATCATGTAGTGATAGCTTTCATTTTACATGGCATTTCGGAGATTGTATGTTTGTATTGAGTGTTTATATTGTGTGTTTTGTTTGCAATAAAGTTGTTTGTTTCTTTAACCCTCTGCATAGACATTCATGCATACATGCATATCAAATGAAAAATCAAATAAAAGTTCCCTTGTACCCAGGTGGGTAGCGGCCTTCCTCCGGGATTGCGCACTCTTACAATCTCGGATCCCGGCGCAATCCAATACCACAATCGTAGCCAATGCGGAAGAAACAGAGAAACAGACTCATGGAGTTGGAACAATCGCAACAAACCCTACGGGGGCAAATGTCTGCAATAATGGAAATGCTCACAAAATTGATCAAGAAAGAAGAAGAATTCCGACCAGGGGAACTACCAATCACCATCAAGAGCAGGGACGGGGAGGTCGTTCGGTCACCCAACCTGGCTCCAAGCCAGGCACCCACATACCATCCTGCTATGGCACAACCTCCTACCCCAAATCAAACTCATTTCACTATGCCCGCACCCGAGAAAATGTAATGGAAGCGGTGGGTTCCCCGCTCCTCGGGAAAATATTGAGTTTGTCACTCTACGCCGACTCGAGGAAAGATCGAAAGCCGTGAAGGCACCGACGGTTATAGCATGACCAGCCCACAAGACTTATGCTTAGTCCCTGGAGTGGTGCTGCCACCAAAATTCAAAATGCCGAGTTTGAAAAATTCAACGGGACCCGATGTCCAAAGACACATTTGGCCATGTCTTGTCAAAAGATGGTCGCTTATCTTTGGTGAAGACAAGCTCCTCATGCATTGTTTCCGGGAAAGCCTAATCTGGGGCATCCCTTCGATGGTACTTTCAGCTAAATGGAAACCGCGTCAAGACATGGAAAGAATTAGCTACTTCCTTCTTGGCACAGTACAAACATGTCACCGAATTGGCGCTGGATCGATTAACCCTGAGTCCATGGAATAGGGATCCGAGGAGAATTTCAAAGATTATGCACGAAGATGGAGAGAGGCGGCTGTGGAGGTCCAACCTCCTCTTACCGAAAGAGAACTCACCACTCTTTTAATCAACACACTAAAAGGCGTATACTATGAGAAGTTGATAGGTAACGTCTCCAACAGCTTTGCAGACTTGGTTGCATCCGGTGAACGCATAGAAAGTGGAATTAAATGAGGAAAGCTAAAGGGTGATGCGGCCGAGGCATCAAAACGGTTTCAACCACCAGCAAAGAAGAAGGAAAATGAGAGCAACCTGGTATACCAAGCGCACGGTCAATACAACCAACATTCTACCAAGCGTCAGGGTGCTAGCGGAGGGTCACCGGTGTGCGCTTATCTTGCACCTGCACCACCTCCCCAATTCATGCCATACACCGCCGCAAGGAGGGGTTCCATTTCCATATCCAATGACACCTAATCCGTTTCAACCGAGAGCGCCATACCTAGAGCAACCAAGGCCAGCAAGTCAGGAAGGACCGGGAGCCTCATTCCAAGGACGGGGGCAACCGAAGGCCCGGACCCAGCAAGCAGGAGCGAGATCGGGCTTCTCGCCGACCACGACAGAGTTCGACCCGATCCCAATGACATATGCCGAATTATATCCCAAGCTTTTAGAAGCAAGGATGGTAACTCCTATACCCTTGGGAGAAATAAAGACTCCTCCCCCGGCCTGGTATAAACCGGATGCTAGATGTGAGTATCATGCGAGGTGGAGCTGGACATGATATCGAGAATGTATAACATTCAAAAGGAAGGTTCGGGCATTAAAGGATGCAAAATGGCTGGATTTCTCCGCACCTGCCTGGGACGTCAAATGTGAACAGCAATCCTCTCCCGGAACACTCCAATAATGTTGCTAGTATCGAAAATGAAGCACGGCTGGAAAGGGTCTCCCAAGTACAAATGGAGAAAACACATTTGTTTACTCATTACGGGAACATGGCTATATACTTGCTAAAGACACGCCAAGGGTAGGAAAAGGAATAGATGGGGAAAAACAATGCCCTTATCACAAGATATCACGGGGACATGACATCGTAGAATGCACTTTGAGTTTTCGAGGTGGTGCAAAAACTCATGGACCAAAGGATGATAGAATTCTCAAGAGGAGGAATGGACAACCAAAGCCACATGATCCAAGAAGATCATTCACACAAATCGCCATGGGTGCCAACACCCCTTGTCTTAATCGTTAACGCTCCGGAGAACCAATTCTGCCACATGGAATCAAGCCTCTCACTATCCATGCCTCAAGTCTCGTGCCGGACAAGGGGGAAAGGACCGAAATCCCACAACTACCGCATGGAATTGCACCCCTCACCATAGGTGTTCCTGCTCCTTTCCCCTATAAACCGATAAAGCGGTCCCATGGAATTACAGGTGTGAAGTAGTCCAGGGAGCCACCGTAGCAGAGAAGATAACTAGGAGTGGTAAGGCTTATGCCCCTTGATATGGCGACAAAGCAAGGAAGGAAAAAGCGTAGAACTAGACATTGAGCCAACGCTGGAGGCAACAAAGAAAGGAGCACCGGTCACTAGAAAAAGAGACATTGGAATTCTTGAAATTCATGAAACAGAGCGAGTATAATATTGTGGATCAGCTAAGCCAACAACCGGCTCACATCTCCTTGCTCTCATTAATGATGGATTCCCAACCTCACCTGGGGAAGCACCGCTGAAAGTTCCGAGCCAAGCCTATGTTCCACCGACCGTCTCGGTGGCAAATGTTGACGGAATCGCCAATAACCTCATCATGAACAACGTCATTAGCTTTGGAGATGACGAGCTACCCCAGGAAGGGAAAGGACATATAAAAGCTTTGCACATCACGGTCAAATGCAAGGAGCACACCATAGCCCGCGTACTTCATTGACAACGGCTCGGCCTTGAACATTATGCCCTTGCATATCTGCAACAACTTCCAATTGACGCGTCCCTATATGCGTCCCTGTGCGATGAAGGTACGGGCATTCGATGGAGGAAAGCGTGACGTGGTGGGAACTTTAGATATTCCACTCATGATTGGGCCAACTACTTTTACGGTGGAATTTCGGGTGATGAACATCACGCCATATTACTATTGTTTGTTGGGAAGACCCTGGATCCACATGGCAGAGCGGTGCCATCAAGTCTCCACCTCAAAGATGAAGTTTGCAATGGGGGACCAGCTCATTTGCATCTCTGGCGAGACAAGTTTCCTCGTCACCAAACCGGCATCGGTTCCTTATATTTGAAAGCAATGAAGATGTGCCAGAATGCTCCTATCGGGCTTTTGAGATGGTGAATGTCGCTTGCCCCCGGACCATCGTCTCTCGAAGGCAGCAAAAATGGTTGCAGCCACTATGATCAAACAGGGTACAAACCGGGGCAAGGATTAGGCCTGACGGCTCAAGGGATTTAGAAACCCCTGACCATCCGAGAAAACACCGAAAAGTTTGGGCTAGGCTACGTCCCTACAAAAGGCCGACGAGACGGGGGAAGCTATCAAGAAGAGAGAAGTCGAATGGCAAGATTGCCAGAAAAGGCCGGTACAAGAAGAAAGGAGAAGCTTTCCCCCTTTGAATGTTACATTCCGAAGTGGAGGGTTTATCCATAAGAGCCAACTTTGAGCCCAAGACGGGGACTGTAGCCGTATTAGACACAAATGAGCATGCACCAAGCGAGATGGTTCGATTAGTGCGAGAGGATCCCAACCAGCCATTGAACAATTGGACCAGCCTGGACCTCCCCATAATGTAATGCTTACGGTTGTGGGATCTAATGTATTCTATTTTAATGTACTTTGAAGTGTGAACATTTGTTTTTCCTTAAACCTTCCAATAAAATGTGTTTTTCAAATCTTTCATGGTGCATTCCATTCATCACATATGCATATCATATTTGGTTACCAACTTGTCATTCTCTTATAAACAGGTATCACAATGTCAATGAAAACATAGTATGCGAAAGCGAAACGAGATGCCAAAGGTTTGACCAAAGTCCAAACCGGGAGCAGCCCGTGTTTGAAGTCGATGAGAATGAGATAGAAGAGACACCTGAGCTACCAGGGGGAGATTATACGCCTATTGGAAAGGGAAGATCGTTTATCCGTTCCAAGTGAAGACCCGGTAGAAATAGTGAATTTGGGGATGACAGCAAACCAAAAGAATTGAGGGTGGGGTCTTTGATAGCTACCGACATCGGGAGGAAGTTAATCGAGCACGTTAAGAAGCTATATCGACATTTTTGCATGGTCATACCAAGATATGCCCGGATTAGACACGGATATAGTGCAACATCACATACCCGTGAAGCCGAGTGCAAGCCAGGATGGCGAAATTGCGAAGAATGAGGCCAGAGATGATATCGAAGATTAAAGAAGAAGTCAAAAAGCCATGGGATGCGGGTTTCCTAAGTGTCTCCCACTATCCAGAATGGGTCGCTAATGTTGTACCAGTACCAAAGAAAGGAGGCAAAGTACGCATGTGTGTCGACTATAGAGATCCGATTGGGCCATCAAAGACAACTTCCCGCTTCCTCATATTGATACCTTAGTGGATAATACAACAAAACATGCCCTATTCTCCTTCATGGATGGTTTCTCGGGCTATAATCAAATTCGTATGGCCCCGAACACAAAGAGAGGACCACATTCACGACACTTTGGGGCACCTTTTGCTATAACGTGATGCCTTTTGGCTGAGGAATGCGGGGGCAACCTATCGGCGAGCCATGGTGACCCTATTCCACGACATGATGCACAAAGAAGTCGAGGTATATGTGGACGACATGATAGCCCAATCTGGAAGCACCGAAGATCATATCGAAGTACTCCTGCAAGCTCTTCAACAAGCTACGGAAATATCAACCGAAATTGAACCCCAAAAAGTACACTTTCGGAGCCATCTCGGGAAAAGCTGTTGGGTTTCATTGTGAGCCAAAAAGGAGTGAAAACCGATCCAGATAAAGTTCGAGCTATCCAAGAGATGCCGCCACCACGGACCATCAAGGAGGTTAGAGGATTCCTAGGCGATCGAATTATATTGCCCGATTTATTTCCCGGTGATAGCCACATGTGAACCCATTTTCAAGACTTTACGAAAGAATAACCCAGAAATTTGGAATGACAAATGTCAAGAAGCTTTTGACAAGATCAAACAATATTTGTCTAATCCACCCATTTTGATCCCACCAGTACTGGGATAGACCTCGATCTTATACTTGACCGTTCGGGAGTCAGCGATGGGTTGTGTCTTGGGGCAACATGATTCTACGAGGCAAGAAGGAGCAGGCCATTTATTACCTCAGCAAGAAGTTCACCATCAATGAAGAAAACTACACGCCCTTGGAGAAGACGTCTTGTGCTCTTGTCTGGATAACGAGAAGATTGAGGCAATACACTCTTTATCATACTACATGGCTGATTTCAAGGCATGATCTGCTCAAATATCTCTTGGAAAAACCATCCATTTCTGGAAGAATCGCCAAATGGCAGTTGATCCTATCGGAGTACGATATCATCTACGTACCTCAAAAAGCCATAAAAGGAAGTGCGATAGCCGACTATCCTGTAGATAGAGCTTTGGAAGACTTTGAGCCCATGACTATTGGCTTCCCGTTGAGCACATTAACATCATTTCGGCCAAAGTATCGGACATATGGATGATGTGGTTCGATGGAGCCTCTAGTCTCTTAGGTCACGGTGTTGGGGCCATCCTGATATCCCCAAAAGGCGAACATTTCCCCATGGCGGCAAAGCTAACCTTCCCTTGTACAAACAATGTGGCAAGTATGAGGCTTGTGTGATGGGACTTCAAGAAGCCATTCACAAAGGAATCAAAAAATTATGAGTGTTCGGCGATTCGGCACTCTTCATTTTTCAAGTAAGGGGTGAATGGGAGACTCGAAACCACAAATTAATCCCATATCGGAAATATGTTACGGAGTTAGGTGAGCGGTTCGATGACATCACATTCGAGCATATGCCCGAGAGAATGTAATCGGCTTCGATGCAGCGGCAACTCTAGCCTCCCTCCTTCGGCTGGACACAAAGTTGGAAGTGCGGTCTTTTGATATCCGCATACAAGATACTCCTGCACATTGTATGTCCATTAAAGGAAATATAGAGGAAAAGCCTTGGTACGATGACATCGAACGATATTTGCTTAAGCAAGAGTACCAGCAGAGGCGTACGAGTCCGATAAAAGAAATATCCGAAGGTCTGCATCCAACTATTATTTTGATGGCTCGTCACGTATAAGAGAAACCATGATATGGTATTCTTGCGGTGTGTGGCAAAAGAAGAGTCAATACGGATAATGAAAGAAGTGCACGAAGGGGAATGCGGTTCACATGCAAACGGACATGCATTAACAAGACAAATCATGCGAATGGGCTACTATTGGGTCACCATGGAAAAGATTGCATTGAATATGTGCGCAAATGCCTCAAGTGTCAAATTTATGGCGACAAGATTCAAGTACTGCCGTCCAAACTACACGTGATGGTCTCCCCGTGGCCATTCTCACTTTGGGGCATTGACGTTATCGGACCAATATCTCCAAAAGCGTCTAATGGTCATCGTTTCATTTTGGTAGCCATTGATTACTTCACCAAGTGGGTAGAAGAGCATCATATGCTAATGTCACACAGTTTGTGGTACTTCGATTTATACGGAACAACATCATATGCCGATATGGTCTTCCCGAGCAGATCATAACGGACAATGCTGCCAATTTGAACGCCGGATGATAGGGAGGTTGTGCGAAACATACAAAATTCAACACCGAACTCGACCCCCTATCGCCCAAAGATGAATGGAGCGATCGAGGCAGCCAACAAGAACATCAAGAACATTATCGGAAAGATGACCGAAACGTACAAAGATTGGCACAAGAAGCTACCTTACGCTTTGCATGCTTATCGTACCTCGGTGCGTACATCGGCCGGGGCAACTCCATTTTCTTTGGTCTATGGCATGGAAGCGATCCTACCGGTCGAAGTGGAGATACCTTCCCTCCGAGTACTTAAGGATACTCGGCTCGAAGAAGTAGAATGGGCCCAAAGTCGTTATGAGCGGTTGAATTTAATTGAGGGCAAGCCCACTGGCGGTTTACGAGAGGACAGTTGTATCAACAGAGAATGATGAACAATTACAATAAAAGGTGAAGCCCGAAGCTTTCAAGAGGGTGATCTTGTCCTCAAGAAGATCTTGCCAATCCAGCATGACCATCGAGGAAAGTGGACTCCCAATTATGATGGCCCATATGTTGTGAAAAAAGCATTCTCGGGAGGCACATTGATCCTTGCCAAAATGGACGGAGATGAGCTTCCTAATCCGGTGAATAGTGACGCCGTCAAAAAGTTTTATGCTTAACTCTCATGTCTCCCAACAAGATTCTCATTCTGTAATGGCGGACTTGGTGAAAACCCAAGGGCACCAAGGGTAAAATACAAAGCCAACAATAAATCTTGAAGGGTGAAATCGGTTCAATCGAGAACCGAAAGGATCGGGACCACAACAAATAGGGTCCGTTGCATGCGGTAGAGACAACATCATCCAAAAACAGCGACTACAAACAGTGGAAGACTTGGTCAAACCTGCGGCACACTCGAATCAAATTTGTACATTATGCTTTTAAAGACTTGCGATTCTATTTATCGGATTATGACAATAGGACACTTTTTATGATACAAATATGTTTTGTGGAATTAAACCAGCAAAAATCTTTTTATCTCTTTAATCATGTTACATCGTCTTCATTTCAAATTTGAGTAGAACATCTTAAATCCCCGATAAGCTCTTCTAGCATTGCCTTATGAGTAGGGCCAAGCTCAATATCCCCAAACAACTTAAAGCCCCCAACTCGGAGTACTCATATCTCCACAGGATATCACTATCCCCGGAGAAGCCGTCAAATCAATCTCCTCAATATGGCGAAGCCGAATTTTAATAGACCCTTCGTGCACAACAGGGAGTTCCCCGACAAGGACAGGATGAACTTTCCATCCAAAGAGAACGTTGTTCCCCAACAAGTTGAATGTTAGCCAACCTCTCCAACAACGGCCAAACCCTCGGTGATATATCACATGGCATTCAATGCATACATCGCATGGCATCACATTGCATCGTATTTCACCACAAGTTGAGGTTTATGCATCCCTGCATACAACACATTGCATTCCATGCATCATTGGCATACATTCAACATACTCTGTAATTGCAGGAATGTTGCTGCCTCCGGAGATCCTAGGAGCTCATATTCAGCAAACTTCTCTTCAAGCTATCCTAGCTTTCTTCGTTCAACCGTACAACTCTTTCCTTGCAATTGCCCCAAAGTCTAAACGCATCCTTTCGGCACTCGACAACCTTTTCCCATTTTGGGTCACCTCGTAGAAGCGATCTCCTTGAGTGAACTCGTAGAGGGAGCTTAAATTGGGTTACTTCCCAAACTCACCAATTCCTTAAAGCATTTCCCCCAAATACCATTTGATGTCTCTAACAAGTCTTCCCAATTCAAGCCTATCGTTCTTTGTGGGCTATTTATTTTCAATTCAAGCCTATCGTTCTTGTGGGCTACCATTTTTCAATTCAAGCCTATCGTTGTTGTGGGCTATCCGTTTTCAATTCAAGCCTATCGTTCTTTGTGGGCTTTCCATTTTCAATTCAAGCCATCGTTCTTGTGGGCTATCCATTTGCAATTTGGGCTATCGTTCTTTGTGGGCTTTCCATTTTCGATTCGAGCCTATCGTTGCGGTGGGCCTTTCATTTTCCCGTTTTCACTTTAAGCCTATCATTGCTTGTGGGCTTTCCATTTTCAATTCAAGCCTATCGTTGCGGTGGGCCTTTCATTTTTCCGTTTAAGCTTATCGTTCTTGTGGGCTTTTCCATTTTCACTTTAAGCTTTTCGTTCTTTGTGGGCTTTCTCGTTTTCACTTTAAGCCTATCGTTGCTTGTGGGCTATCCATTTTCATTTCAAGCCTATCGTTCTTGTGGGCTATCCATTTTCGGTTCAAGCCTATCGTTCTTTGTGGGCTATCCGTTTTCAATTCAAGCCCATCGTTGTTGTGGGCCTTTTTCCATTTTCAATTCGAGCCTATCGTTCTTTGTGGCCTTTCGGTTTTCAATTCAAGACCATCATTGTTGTGGGCCTTTTTCCATTTTTCAATTCGAGCCTATCGTTCTTGTGGGCCTTTCGGTTTTCAATTCAAGACCATCATTGTTGTGGGCCTTTTCTCTTTTTCGATTCAAGCCTTGTCATTGTTGTAGGCTTTCAATCTCCAGTATCAAGCGGCCTTAGATGCCTCATCAAGGTATTATCCAAGCACACCGGCCTTGTGAAGCCCCTTTTCCCTCTCGGGGACAAACCCAACCGTCGCACTTCTTCCTCTAGGTAAGTCAGGTAAGTGCTCCAACCCGTCCAAAATGACTCCCTTTTATCTTTGTCTGGTTGTTTGTATACAAACAAGGTGCACAAAGAGGCAGCCAGTAGGACCCTATTTTGTCCGGGTTGGACATACTAACCCCATTTGATATACCTTTCTACCCATGTCATATACCTTATTGAACAGGTCCACAATGATCCCGTACTTCCAAGGAATGGTCTGCCCCAATCCGCACGAGATGGGGAGTTCAAAATTAATGACTTTTGCTACAAGTCCTTGAAGCACCCCAAGACTAATACCAGGTGATGGAGGATGAAAATTGGAGACCAACGCACTTGACCGAGCTCAAATCGGACTTAAAATGAAGAAGTTATGGCCAAAACAACTTTCGTTGGAAAAAGTCAAACTTGCCAAAAGACGGTTAATGCCCCTGGTCAAACTGCCCGCAAAAGTGATCATGCGAAACTCTTCAAAATGCCTATGTAGGCGAATACGGATCTCCCCAAACAATTCCTGGAAGGTTATCCATTTTGCATTTTTTGGTGGGGGTAAAAGGTAATTAAAAAAAAGGGTTGACCGTTGACCATTGACATGTCGACACTTCGACCCATTGACCCCGAAGCTCGAAGCCTCGAAGCCCCGAAGCTCGAAGCCCCGAAGTCCCGGCTCGAAGCCCCGAAGCCTCGAAGCCTCGAAGCCCCGTTGACTCGCTAATTTCGACCTTCAACCCTTTGACCCTCGAAGCCTCATTGCCGACACTTCGACGCCCGCGACCCTCGAAGCCTCGCTACGACGCCTTCAACCCGCGGCACCCGTACGCCTTCCACCTCCGACCCTTCGACCCTCGAAGCCTCGCTGCCGATGCTCCGACTCCGCACACTTGAACCTCCGACCCTTTTTTTGCCTTCGCTGATTTTTCTCGGCTTCCTCGCCGGCTTATTTCTCTCATTGTTTATTCACGGGGCTTGTTTTATGCGCTGGCCACCTAACAAAGAATCACTCACCAACCTGTCAATCACATGTCTTGCTAAAATACAAATTCAAAAAGGCAATCACGAGCTTCCCGTTTCCCGCACAAGCTGTCCACCCAGATAAAATACAAAATCGCAATTAAAAACGCTGCCTTCATAATAGAGCATTAAATGCAGCAATTAATGATAATCCAGCCAAAAAATTTTCTGCAGCCCTTAAGATGCAGTCATCCATCCCTGCGCTGAAAAAAAAAAGAGGGGGGTTTTCATTGAAGAGAGCCATAAAAAAAAGAGAGAGAGCCATCATCGTGAAAAAAAAACACACGAGAGAGAGCCATCATCGTGGGAAAAGAAACCGCAAACCGAGAGAGCAAAAAAAAAACCAGAGAGAGAAAAGAAAAAAACAGAGAGTAAAAAAAGGAGAGAAACTCAAAAACCAGAAAAAAGATCACTCTTCCACGCCTCCTTGATCGCCATCCTCTCGGATTAAACGCCGGTCTTACGCAATCAACATTACTCCTTCATCCTCTTTCTCTCCTATCTCACTCCAGCTCCTTTTTTTTTCTCAGCAAGAAAAAAAACACAAAAACAGTCCCAACTTCAGCCTTTTTTCTGCGTGTTCAGCAAGCAAAAAAACATAATAGACACCAATCCCTTTCCAATCCCCTATTTCTCACGCCTACTCTTCTTATTTCCAATCATCAAAAAACTCAAACCCAGAAAATACACCACTCCACTCTTCAAATATCAAGAAATCCCCCTCACAAACCTCATTGTCGATCTTATTGGTTCTAAGCAAGTGATTATCGGCACCGGCGGGAGCTCAAGCGAAGATTGGCGTTGCAAAGCTTCAAAGTCGGTTCAGCCCTTATCTTTTCACTACTTTTTCAGCTTATTTGTATCTATATTTAATGTAATTGTTTTTTTTAGCATTTTCTAGTTTTCGTTTTGAGCTTATCTATATTTGGTGTAATCCCTTTTCAGCCTTTTTTCATTGTGTTTTCTTGTATTTCTTCCTATGTGTATGTTGTAATATGTGAAGTATAGTAAAAAGAAAAGAAAAAAAAGAGAAGAAAGAAAGAAAAGAAAAAGGAGAGAGCAAAAGGAGAAGATGAAAAGCAACAAAAAGAAAAGAAAAAAAGAGTGATTTTATTGTTGTGGATGTCACACTCACACACTCCACATCTATTTTGATATATGCATTTTCAATTTCAAAAAAAAAAACACAAAAAAAAAACAAACATGTTTTTCAAAACGTTTTCAATAAATAATTTTCAAAATGTTTTCAAAAAAAAAAGAAGAAAACAAAACAAACAAACAAACAAACAAACAAACAAAAAACAAAACAAAACAGAAAAACGAACAAAAAAAACATTTTTTTTTAATAAAATGTTTTTTTTAAAATCTCTTCAACAACATGTTTTGAAAATGTTTTCATAAAATGTTTTCCAAATGTCTTCCAACAAAAACAAAAAAACAAAAAAACAAAAAAAAACAACAAAAAATATAGAAAAACAAACACAAAATGCATGTTCTAACTCAAACCAAAAAAAAAGGGGAAAAATAAACAAATATTTTTTAGGATTTCGATTTCCAAGAGCAAAACAAAAAAACAAACCAATCCCTAGGATCTCATTATCCACTTCAAAAATCCAAAACCTTTAGGATTCCCTTTAGAAATTTAGGATAAATCCATTTTAACCATGACTTTAATAAATAACTTAGCCAAATAAAAATCATAAACTTTTTAACTTAGCCCGATCATGGCAAAGTATAAATAAAATAAAACCTCCTCTTGCCTAAATTAGATACCGAAAGGCGGTTGTAGGGGTGCTAATCCTTCCCTACACGTAACCAACTCCCAAACCCATATCTGATAACGCGAGACCACACACTTAAAACTACTCAAAGTAGAGGGTATCCAACTTGTACCCCAAAAAACAGTTGGTGGCGACTCTAAATTTTCTCACCATTGGTTTAGTTTGAGCTCACCCCAAAAGGGCCCGGACGAAAACCAGTGATGACACTTACTCAAGCACATGCATTGTGCTTTTATTGAAAGTGAAAGATACATACTGATTTTAATGCTTGATCATATTCTTGATTAACGGCTTCATGCTTCGATATTAATATCAACTTCATTTTGGGAGGATGCTTGCGTTTCCCGGCAAAGTCGTTTAAGCTAACATGATTAAAGTTTATATGATTTACCTCTTTTCTGGTTTCATGATCTTAATTTCCACTAATCACCACATGACAACAAAGATGTTCATTTAGATTACTTATTAACATGTATAGTTGAAGAAATGAAATGGGTTAGCTCGGAATGCCTGGTGGATGAATACTCAATCGCGATCTGTGTAAACCGAAGTATAGTTTTCTAATAAGATGGACGGTGAATTCTACAAACCGGAAATGTCAATCGAGAGGATTGCACAATCTACGGGGGAGAAAATGCTTTATATATTATTCGATAATACCCCCCGTATATGTCTCATGACCTCTTTTCGGCTGTCTATTTGAGGGGGGAGCTTTTCATTGAGAGGATTAAATGATCTACGGGGAGCGATAATGAATCCCTAATATGTCTCGGATACTCCCTCCTCTAAACTTTTACTTCGGATCGACAGGACATCTTGTTTTGGATCGAGAAAAGTGGCATGCTTGGATGTATTTTCTTTCTTCAACTATGCATTTTAATCGGCTAATCACCCGCTTACTTTTGACATGTGTTCGCTTCCACATTTTTCACTCATGAATCCTAAATTGGCCAAATCATATGATCTTTAATTAATCTTAGCTATGTTGTTCGGCAAGACGGTTTCGTATGTTGACCTATATGAACTTGTGTATGATTATCGACATATGCCCTGATTCAGTAATATTGTTCATTCTCACGTATGTATCTGTCTCTTACATGCTTTGCAATGCATAAGTTCTGTTTCTTATTAGTTCGGATTATGTCGTTTTTCAATGATTATTTTCCCTAATCCGTACTAATTCTTGCCTGTTAAGCTTTTGTATTTTTAGTTCATTTCTTTTTTTAGCTTCGGGTTCGGATTCTCTTTGCAACCGTATCGATAATTCTAGTCCATAGTCTTGGATTTGAAGTGTTGTGGTACTTCTCTTCTCTTCGACTTATTGATTGCAAAGGAATCTACTTTACTCTCTCACCGAACTCTATCTACTACGGGCACGGTCTACTTTTCATCCCGGATACTCTTCCTCGCCTATTATTTACTCGGATGATTGTCGGTTCATTCCTCCGGACTCTTGACACGGTCTAATTGCGACGATCCAAGTCTTCCTATATGTCGCGTGCTTTTGAGGGAGGAATCATGATGATTTATTAAATGCAAATCTCGGGATGCACACACACTTCTCTGGATGGCAACCACTGTTACACATACTTAGTCATGCGGTCTCCACGACATCGTTTCATTCGGAGGCGCATCGATATCCGGACTAATGACATCAGCCTGTCAAGCGGGTCCCTATTTCACTCGCTAATTCCTAGACCCGCCGACATTTGCGGACTCGGTCTTATATGTTCCGATCATTCCTGCGAAGCACGAGTATTGCTCATTTCAAATACCTAAACCTCTCATTGCTCCTTCCATCGCCAAGACCTCACCTTTCCTCTTGTCCTTCAAATTTCATTTGCAATGGCACCCGAATCTCTCTTTCCGGTGTTAATCCTGGCCATCCTGGTTGATTGGAATGCTGTCTCTAATCCTCCGGATTGGTTTTTCCAGCTTCGCCGTCTCCTTGAAGCCTCACATATACTCAACCTGATCTCCAATCCCGTCGATCTTCTTATCGATGACATCATTGAGTATTACCAACGGATTCACCGCACCACCGATTCCATCATCTCTTATGTCCACGGTGAATCCATCACCATCACTCCGGCCATTCTCCGCGCTGCTCTCCACCTACCTCTTCGTGAACCACAGCGCCCAGATGCCGATCCAATGGCGGCTTCATGGGTTGCACCCAAAAAGGCAAGGAATACAAGGTGAAATCCTTCCAAGGTCACTATCGATGTATGGCGACCATCTTGAGTCGATGCTTACTAGCTCGCACATCCGCCCTCGACTCGTTCCATACGACCTTCTCCTGGCCATGTACGGCGTTTTTGAAGGTCTTCCGATGGATTGGGGGATGTTCTTGTTTCGGTTCTTTGCGAAGAATGGTCCCAAGAACCGTTCCTTCAGGCGTATCCTCGACATTGTCTTCCGGCATCTTAATCCAGGACCATTTCGCCCGATATGATCTTTGTTCCATTTCCTCCGACTTATTACCTTCGTTATCTTACGCCGGATGGGAACATGATAGCCCGCCAACCATCTGCCGGCTCTCCACATTCTCCCCGCCTCGGAACAACAAGGCGGTTACGGTGGTGACCCCTCCGACGGCCAAGCCCCCCGACGTCGGTTCCGCACCCCGATCCTCCCGGATTCGGTCCGTTGCAGACCTTCTTATTCTCGGGCCTCCCAGAGCCACAGCGTTCGTGTCGACCCCTCCGAGGTTGCGGGGCCATCTCGGCCGCAGTGCCCCCCAAAGTCTGTTTCCTCGGCCCCCTCTGCGGATGTCCCCACTCCCTCCTCCTCCGCCGTTCTTTGGCGCGGTTGATACCGTTGTTGTGGCCGCCGCCATGCTGATGTCCCGGCCTCTTCTCCGGAAGCCCCTTTGCCTCCTCTACCTCGACCCCGTGATTACCTTGACCATCTCTCCACCGACACCTTAACGGACCTATGGCTCCGTTTTAGCCTTGCCCACACCGCCTCCATTCCCGACAACGATCACCGGGTGTTTTACACACGCCATACCCAATCCCCGGAGACAATGAACATCTGGAACTTGGATCACGGCTTTCTTTACGCTGGCCTCCATTCCGGATGTGGCGTTCACTACTCCCTCTCGGTCTTTGTTATCATGGTGGCTTTAATGTGGTCTAAAGTGTTAATCGTATCTTTGTGTGGTAGTCAATTTTGGGCACCCATGTGTGAGGAAAGTAATAAATGTTACTTGTGTTACCCCTAATACTCTGGCGTAGGTGAGATTACCTCTGCCTTAGCTAGCCTAGAAAGCTGGAGGCATGAGTAGTAGCTTGTGGGTAGTGTGTAACCCCATTTGTGGCAACCTTGAGTAATAGAAATGTGTTTTCGTGTGAGTAGAGGTTTACGTAGATGTCTTACCCTAAGAAGGATGTTCTTTTGGTAACCTTTCCAAGTGTCAAGGTTGAGGGAGGAAATTGCCACTAGTATAACCAACTCCTTGAGTCTTTGAGATCTAAATTGATTGGCGAGAGAGAGTGGTATGTGGTTTTGAGGTTCTTATGGGGGTCCTGTGGAGATGGTCGCAAATTCTTGGGTGGCCAAACATTGACCATGTGTCATGCTTGGTGGTGTGTGAAAGACCTTGGGTAATGTTCATAGGATATGTGGTGAAATGGGTTTGCGTATGTATAAAAATGTGATGGGTTCTGGAACTAGGTTATGAGTGAGTTTATAGGATCGTGCCCGAGTGAATCCAATCGGTCTGGCAAGTGGCAGCGAGTGAGATTGGGCGGGGCTTGTTTGGGTTTTTCCTCATAATTGGGAGACATCTTCCGAGGGGTTGAGGATGTACTCCTGGTGGTAGGACCATTCCATTAATCTATGTCCCTGTAGGTAATAGGCTTAAAAGAGGTGAGGAGGTGGGGGCTAGTATGTGCTTTCTTACATGTGTTCTACCGGTAGTTTATTTCGTGTGTTGTGGTTGCTTTGTTTTGTTATGTGTGTTGCATATGTCTAAAAGGGTATAGCAAAGTTCTTATGTGTGGGTCTCGTGGCATACATATGCAGAGGAGTAGGAGGTGATGCATGCGCATATTATTGATGTTATGCGGTGTGGGATGAAGACGGTTGTTATGTGTAATGTTGATGTTGTTCCTTGTCACATGTGATGGCATGCTAAGTTAAAGTGTGAAAGTATTGATGAGTTGTGATTCACGGAATGGAGTCGGATGTGAGATTTTGCTTGTAAGGGGTATTAGTCTTTATTCCTTCCGGGGAGATTTGTGTCTGCGGCTATTATGGGGTCTTCATGCTACATATGTTCTTCTTGAAAGTCTTTCGTGTGCGTTTTTATGTGGTAAGTGAGATGGTCCACGCCATCGAGGTGTTGGTGTGTTTGGGAGCTACGTGAATGTCCCGAATCGGGGGTTTGCATGTCTTGTTTCCTGTGCACTCCCAGGAGGAATTGCAGTGATCATATTAGGCTGCGGCTAGAGCCTGAGTATTTCTTGGTCCATTTGAGTGTTTTGTTGGTGTGTTGAGATAGAATGTAATAGTTGATATAGCGAGTTGGTGGGCCATGAGGTGGAGTATGTCTTGGAGGCAAGGGATTTTCTTGTGACTTGTGAGTGGTGACACGAGAGGATTCCATTGTGGTCATGTTGCGAGATAGGAGAGTTTTCGGTGTGGGGAGAACTATGTTGTTCATAACTACTTGGCGTCAAAGGATTCCTATCGCGTGGCGCGTCTGCCCGACTTGGTAAGGCATTATTTGTTGGTGTACGGTAAGCCTCGGTTGTGAAGGCTGTGTGGGACCTTAGTGGATCTCTATTTGACCGTGATCAAGAGGTCGATTCTCAAAGTCGATGACTAGTGATAGCCCGATAGTGGGTTTTGGTCTTACCATGTTTGTGTGTGTGGTGCTGCATTCTTGTTTTGAGTTCATCCTTGGACTTCGTTGGGCGCCAGGGTTGACTGCGACCGAATGGTTGAGGGCACACTCCATTCTCGTGTTGTTGTGTCCAGGCTTGTACTTCGTTACTGCGTCACCATTGGCGTTGGTTGGGTTTCAATGTTCCTTGCTTAAGTGAGGTGGTTTTTGCGGTGATGATGGTCTTGCTTGAGGTGAGCTCCTGTGTGGGAATGTGATTGTGGTTTGCATAACGCTATCCTATTTGTTTGTGTTTCATTGTGACCTCATTGTGCTTCTTTGTTAGGGCGAGGTCTACCTATGGGCTGAGGCTGAGTTGACTTTAAATCCCAATTGGTGGGTCATTGTTGGGTATTTTACATTGTGGAGTGTTGGTCCCATTGTGCCGCGAGTTGGCATCTCCAACATTTGTGGTAATTTCGTGTTGTTTACTATTTGGTTTCTCTTTTTCAGGGGACGAAAAGTCCAAAGGTGGGACGGTTGTGAGGAAACTCCCAACGGATGCGTTTGTATGGTGTTGGCGGCGGGCGAGTGGAACATTAAACGTGTAGTAGTGTGTTGTGAGTTGTTCCTTGTGGTGGTGTTTATCTTGTGAGTTGGTGCGTGACCTATGTAATTTGTTAAACGTGTGGGTGATGGGAGTATATGTCTTACACCATTGTGACATGTGACTACTTGTGAAGTATGTGTTAGGTGAGGAGGAGACGTGGGAGCGTGAGTCCATAAACCGTGAGCGGCACCCAAAGTTGTTCGAGGACGAACAATCTTAAGAGTGGGAGGTGGCTGTTGGCAAGGGATAGTGATGTGTTTTCTTGTATTAGTTGTGTATGATGTGGTGTATTTGTATTGTCTTTTAGACATGTGTTCATATTTGAGATATGTTTTGAGACTTGTATCCGTGATATGCGGATATGCGATATATGCATTGTAATGCATGTGGTTATGGATTGTGGTGGTGCTTTGTTATGTCTTGTGTGCGCGTGTGACCCATTTGGGTGTTGTGGCTTGCCGTTTGGCAAATGGTTAGCTTGTATTTGTTACTCCTTGCATGTTTCTTTACGAGGATGAAAAGTCTTAAGGGGAGAGGATGTAATGACCCCGTTTTGCGGTATGTAAGAGTTAATCACGGATGCCTTGTGTGTGGAAATTGTTGGGTTTTAGAGAGTTTTCTTCCACACACTTTAGCTAAAACACCTTCGGTGTTGATGCACAAGTTTGAAGTAAGGGATGAGCCCAAGAGGGGACTTTTAGGAGGTGCACGTGACAATTGATAACGTGCTTTTATGCCCTAGGAAGATGCTATTTGCATATACAGGGCGCTTTTAGCTTTTTGTCGGGTTTTGGAGATTAATTTTAACAAAGTAGATGGCCTCAAATCAATTGGCGTGCAGAACTAAAGTTTCTTAGAATGATGTCCTCTACCTTCCACGAAGTTTTAGAGCCAAAGGCCTTGAATGCCAATTGGACCAATTGGCGTGCAAGCATATACTGCATACCAGCCTTCTACATGATGCAAGGAAGCTTGGGGAAGAATTTCACCTAATTTGGAGTTGCAAGCCAATTGGGAATATGGCGTGCATTATGGCGTGCAGCCATGTTTTTGCACCATCACCTTGGTTTTGTGATTCTAATAATCTTTTCCCAAAGGACCATGTTGGAATTATGGATATTTTATCATGTGTGGATGCGGGAAAGTTGTAGCTTGTGTGATCAAAACTACGTGGTTCGATCTTGGGATTCATTTAATCAAAACTACATTGTTTTGGGGTTTGAGTTATCGTATAAAGAGGTGAAGACTCCTTGTTCTAGGGTTAGGGGTTTCCGGCCACTGCGGCCGTCGTAGAGAGAGAGAGAGAGCTAGAGAGAGGGAAAGAAGGAGAGCCGCTGGTTAGTTCTTTCGGAGCGTCTTACGTGGGGAGGACGACGTCTAGCACGGAGCAAGGAGGATCTTCTTTAAGGTAGGGGTTCTGTCTTTCCTGGTCTGTTCGGGGTTAGGCCTGCGTAGATGTTTTACCGAATTTCTATGGTCAGTGTTATAATATTTATATGTAAATTCATATAGGTGTGACCTCCTATATGAATGTTGGCCTTCAATGGCGTTTTGGTGTGATTTTGACGTTGGGTGGGCGGTGCATGTCAAATGTTCGATAAAATGCATGTGTGAATATGTTCGTATGACAATGCCCCGTAGGTGTTTGATAATATGCTAGTAAAGGCTGGAATTGTGAGTTGGTAAAGGTGTGCATGCTAAGTGCTTGTTTTTATGCTGAGTGGTGGGTTTGTACATTTGTGAATGTGTGCCTACTACGTGTTTGGTTTTATGCCTAAGTGGCGATGTGTACCTTGTTTTGTGAAACCGGCGGCTATGGAAGCCTGGGACTATTTTGTGAAACCCGGTGGCTATGGAAGCCGGGGACTTGTTTTGTGAACCTCGGTGGTTTGTGGAAGCCCGGGACTGTTTTGTGAAACCCGGTGGTTGTGGAAGCCCAGGACTGTTTTGTGAAACCCGGTGTTGTGGAAGCCGGGGACTTTTTTGTGCAACCTAGTGGTTGTGGAAGCCCGGGACTGTTTTGTGAAACCCGGTGGCTGTGGAAGCCCGGGACTGTTTTGTGAAACCCGGTGGCCGTGAAGCCCGAACCTGTTCATGTGCTAGCTTTGTGTGGTTGTGGAAATAATTCTATTTGCCGATATAGCTTGCTATTACATTTGTTGAAATAATTGTATCACGACACCGCACTTGTACACATGGCATGTAGATGCTAGGAGCGTGGGATAGGTTGGGGAGACATGATCCCTACGAGTCGTGGTTGCTCACCCCTCCTACTGTGTGTGGTTTTTCTATAGGGGACCTACGAGGCGTTAGGCGGGAACACCCAAGTTGGAGGCAGTTGCGTTTTGTGGCTTGTTTATTATTATTTGAGTTTCGTTGTTTTTGTGTGAGCTTTCTAACCCCATGGGAGAATATTGTAATGAGGAGTTTTATGTAATAAAAGCATGTTTGGGCACTTTTGTATCTTTGGACTTAATAAAAAATATGATTTTTGTCTCTCTAAATATAAAATGTGAAGTGTATGGTATCCCGTGTGAGCATGTATTCTATCCCCTTTATCCAAACTCGGGTAAAGGGGAAGGTCATGTTCCGGTCTCCTGGGTTAGAAATCCGGGGCGTGACATTTGGATTAGCTTGATATCGTGCCACAAGACAAACCGCCTGCATAATGTCCGGGTCGTGTGGCTGTCAAATATAATAAACTACCAATCATGCTCTGGTAAAAACTTCGTTCCACACTTAGACCCTCTTCATCCATAGAAATCGACAACCTTACCTCCATAGGGGTAGAAATAGGCTTACAATCTGACATGCCAAACTTTTGCAACGATATCTCGATATACTTTGCTTGAGAGATGAATATACCATTCTTCCTCTGTTCCACTTGCAGACCTAAAAAGTATGATAGCTCTCCTATCATAGACATCTCAAATTCTACTTGCATCAATTCTGAAAACTTCTTGCACAAATCTTCACCGTCACCGGCAAAGATTATATCATCAACATATACAACCACCGCAAGCTGACCTCTATCACTCTTCCTGATATACAAGTTGTTGTCCACTGTTCCTTTCTTGAGCCGAAGTCTTCCAAGATACTTATCCAGCCTTGAATACCAAGCTCGTGGTGCTGTTTCAAGCCATACGGAGCGTTCTTCAACTGCGCATACCTTGGTTTCATCATCTCCAAGTATGAAACCATTTGGCTGTTCCATATAGACTTCTTCTTCCAAATCTCCATTCAAGAAGGCTGACTTCACATCCATTTGAAAAATCTTATATTTTAGATGTGCGACAACGTGCCAAAAACATCCGAACACTTTCTAACCTCGCAACAGGGGCAAAAGTTTCATCTAAGTCAACTCCTTCCACCCGTGAATACCCTTTACACACTAGTCGTGCTTTATTTCGAATGATTTTGCCATCCTCATTCATTTTGTTTTGAGACCCATTTGCAGCCAATCACATTCTTGTTCTTGGATCTATCCACTAGCTCCCATGTATTATTTTTCTCAATTTGGTCGAGCTCCTCATCCATAGCCTTGATCCAAGAAGGATCATCTTGAGCCTCTCCAACCGATGTAGGCTCAACTTGTGAAATTAAAGTTGTAGCTTGAATTTGTCTTCTTGTTCGGTGCATTGGCATCACCAATGATTTGTGCTCTTCCAGCTTCAACCACTTGAGAGTTTGCTGAACTCTTCTTCCTTCTAGTTAATCGTGATTACGTATCATCGACTTTTGATTTTGAATCACCGTCCTTTATCCGAGCTTGCCACTTCCTTATCTTCATTTGTAGTGGTCATGGTAGACCTTACTTCTCCCGAGTGGATCATCAATCATTATTGTTGTGGTCTCTTCGAGTTCCGTATCTCCACACCTTCACATCACAACTCTCAACCAACTTTGCAACCTATAATTATAAACCTTGTATGCCTTCTTGGTGTAAGAGTAACCCAAAAACATCCCTTTATCGGCTTTCTTATCAAACTTGCCGATAGGATCCTTCCTCTTGACATAACATGGGCTTCGAAACACTCTAAAGTGTTTCACCGTTGCTTTATGCCCATTCCATAATTCATATGGAGTCTTTGTAGAATTAGACCTTAACAAGGTTATGCTTTTGCATATACACCGCAACTGTGTGGCCTCCTTCTAAAATCTTTGTGGAACATCATTGTCTATCATCATAGTTCTTGCCATTTCCACAACTGCTCTATTCTTCATTTCTACCACTCCATTCTCCTGTATGGTGTTCTTATGCTAGATTTTTGATGGAGAATCCCATGCTTTGCCAGGATAAGCCTCAAGCTCCCTAGAAGTGAATTCACTACCATGATCTGACCTCAAAGTTTTGATTTTAACCCCAAGCTGATTTTCTACTCTCTTCTTGTAATCCTTGAAGAATCTGAATGCATCACTCTTGTGCTTGAGATGAATAATAGTGGTCGGTCTCTTTGAAATCATCAATTAACAACATGAAGTACCTCTCACCATTGGTACCTTTGGTTCTCATAGGTCCACATAAATCAGTGTATATTAAACTCGGCAAACTTGAGCTATTGTGCTCCTTTGGTTTATGCATTATACTCGTTTGCTTCCCTTCTTGACAAACACCACACCTGTGTCTCTGTCCCTCCTTAGAATCAGGTAAATCTGCCACGACTTGATTAATAACTAGGGCTCTCATATTTTTCTGATTTAGATGCCCTAATCTCCGTGCCATAGCTCATTCTCATATCGCTTGCAAAAACAGCAACTTTCTTCACTTGTACCTTGGATATGGTATAGATTTCTCTGTTCTCTTGCCTCTAGCAATTACATCTCGACGATCCCTTCTTCTTAATCGGACAGCTTTTGTTAGTAAAGACAATATCATGTCCGTCATCACATAGCTGATCGACACTCAATAGATGTGTCTTAATCCTTCAACCAGATATACATTTTCTGATTTGCATGATTGCCTCGATTTTTGGTTTTCCTTTTCCTCTCGATTTAGGTAACCCATTGTCACCAAATTTGATGTGCCTATTATTCTCTCGTAAATAGATTCAAATTCCTGTTTCCAATTATGTGTGATGTACAACCACTGTCTAATATCCATGTTGTATCATTGCTATTTGCCTTTAGTCTTATCTCAGCTACATTAGCCTTCTCCTTTGGTCTCGTACTCAACTTAGTAGATAAAGGTTTTGTAACATTTGTCACCTACCGAGTCCTCCTCATGACCTTAACATCAACCGCATTGTGTACTTTTCTCTGTGCTTGTTGAGGTTGCTCCTTTGGGATCTGTCCTGGTAGAATGGTCATGCATCTTCTAGCCATGTGACCCTTCTACCACACCTATAGCAGTAGATGTAAGCCAAATCAACCTATGACCTCGGCTCTGCTGGGGTTGTTACATTACACAGATTTGTGTCCTTGCAATCCACAACCGAAATAGTACCCTTCAAATCTTCCGATCTTTAGAACTCTCCGTTCGGAGCTTGCCTCATATTAACAATGGTAGTCTTCTTCGATTCACTTTGTTGCCTTCGGCTTTTCAACTTGTTTTGACACTTCCTTGGTGATTTCAATGTACTTGTCCTTGATTTTGGCTTCTTGGGCTTCTTGCGAAACCTCCTTGATAGTTACACCCTTTTTAGTTGTCCCACCGTTCTTCACCGATATAGAACTTATTGAACAATCGTTTTCATTTTCTGAAGTTTCTTTCTAAGATCACAGACCTCGACTTCTAAGACTTGGGCTCGTAACCTTCCTATTTCAAGTTCCTTGGTGAGATCATCAACTATCTTTACATATTCTTTAACCTTCACCTTAGATTCCAACAGTTGCCTCTTTGGAATCATCATAAAGAACTTCAACAGCTTTCTTCTCTTTCTTCGAGAGATTTAATTGTGGCCCTCTGTTCCATAATCTTCTTTAGAGCTCGATTCGTTTCATCACCAAAGTCATATTCTAGTTCTTCCTCTTCACGCTTCCTCTTGTGAAGGTTCATCTTCTTCCCGACTTTGTTGTTGCATGGACACCATGAAAACATGTTCTTCAACAGCATTTGATGCTTCCTCCTCAGCTGAACTTGAATCATCCAAGACAGCACTAAGATAGTTTCTTAGTTTGCTCAGCTTCTGTTCAGCTGTCTGCTTGCTCTTCTTCTGGAAATGTGGCTTCTTCTTCCTGAATTGATTATCATCAACATTTCTCTCCTTAGTATCCATCTTCTCACTTGGACACTCTTGAGCAAAATGTCCTCGGCCTCCACAATTGAAGCATGTGATGGTAGACTTATCCTTCCCTTTGCTTTTCGGACTTGTCTTCTTCTCGAATTTTCTAGATAACGAGGCCCGTAACAACTCATCTTCTCTATCAGCATTATCTCCACCGGTAGATGCCTCTTCTTGGATAAGTTTAGCTTTTCCCTTTTTGGCATGAAAAGCTATCTCTGCTGGCTCCTTTTTCTTCTTAGAAGATTCACCATAGCCTTGCTACCCTCATCTCATATGCAACTAAAGTGCTTCTCAATCCATCCAATATCATGGTCTCATATTGTCCACTTTCTTCTATAGTCGACACCTTGGGATTGTATAGAGCCGACAATAATCTCAATATTTTCCTTACAATTTCAGAGTCACTAATCTCATAACCATGCCTTCGCACAGGTTGATTATGTCATGCACTCGGTAAAGAAGTCTTCCAGTTTATCATTTTCGGTCATCCTCAAAGCTTCATATTGAGCTTTGTATACCTGTAACTTAGCCTCTCTAACCTTAGTGTCACCTTCATGAACACTCTTCGGTTTGTTCCACATATCAAAAGCTGTGTCACACCGTAACACCCCTGAATATTCATTCTCGGGTAAAGGGAGTCACAATAAAGTGTTGTGCCTTATCAGCCTCATAGCTTCTTCGATCGGCATCATTCCGGATATCAGGGCTCTTCGACATGTATACTTGGTAATTATTGCTTGAGAAACAAAAATACCTTGAGCAGCAACATATTTTAACATCCTACCTTTCCATCTCCGATAGTTTGTACCATCAAAACTTGGTACATTGTTCTCATACTCATACCAGCAAAATCCATTATACAAGAATAAAAACAAACACCCCTTGTGCATATCTAAACCAGGTTGTTAAGCCTAACAAGTTTAACCTTGCTTTGATACCAATTGAAATTCCCAGAACACGCTACCGGAGGGGGGGGGTGAATCAATGTATCAATGTAATTTTAATCCTTTTTCTTTTCTACTGAGATAATCACTTAGATAATTTCAATTCCGTGTCGTAAGCCAAATGAAAGAAACAAGAACAATAAAGCACACAAGCAATTACGTGGTTCACCCTACAATATGTAGAGCTACGTCCACGGTGTGACCAGCAATTTGCTGATCACGTAATCTCCACTAGCAATTCTGAATAAGACACTTGCTATTCAAGGTTCACCACCTTACAAGTTTTAGGGCCTCTCCCTTGGGTTTACTACCCAATTGCTATTCAACCCAATGCTATTCAACCCAATGATATTCTAAGATTCCTTGTTCTCTCGATCGAGTTCTCTAACAAACTGGGTCATGATCTTCTCTTTGATATCCCATCAACAAGCTCATCTCAACATAATCTCTGTAAAAATGCCAAGAGCTACTCCTCTGATCTTCTCTTCCTTTCCGTTTCTCTCTTTTCCCTCACACATACACAGCCGCCACAACCCCTGGTTTCTTAATCCAAAAACCTTACATCTTCCTTCATTAAAATTCTGGCCCTTGGATTAGCCAGCCACTTTGGATTAACCATTGGATCAAGCCCATTTAAATGAAATAGTCTTAGCCATTGGATCAAGCTCACTTAAGTCGACAAATCTTAGCCATTCATCTGGTGAACTCGACTGGATGTGTTGATGTTGGTATTTTGACCATAACTCCTTCTATAGTGCTCAAATTCACTTGAGGTCAAAAGTAAAGTTGTAGATATTGAAGTCCTCTATCTATTGGTAAAATATGGTGAATTTTAGAGCTAAAAAAGTCTGCATGTCCCCATGATTATATTTGCACTTCTCATGTGAGTAGATTGTCCATAACTTCTTCTACAATGCTCAGATTCACTTGTGGTCAAAAGAAAAGTTGTAGATATTGAAGCCTCATCTCTACCGGTAAAATTTGATGCCATTTGGAGATCAAAATAGCTGCACGGCTGGGTGTCTTATCTACCATGCAGATGTATATGGCCCATAACTTTCTGTACAAAGCTAAAACAACTCGAAGTCAAAAGCAAACTTATAGACCTTGAAGTTATCTATCCATGGGTAAAATTTTGTGCAAATCAGAGCTCAAAAAGTCTGCACGGTCCTATGATTATATGTGCACGGCTGGAGAAACTGTCAGCCGTTCACATGTCTAGAGACCATAACTTTTTGTACAGAGCTCAAAACGACTCGAGATCAAAAGCAAACCTGTAGCTCTTGAAGTCTTCTATCCATGGGTAAAATTTGGTACCATTCGGAGCTCAAAATATCTGAATTGCTTCACAATTATATGTGCATGGTCAGGTGAATTGTCGGCCGTGTAGATAAAATTTGTTTCTCTCGAACCTCCTCTTTCTTATGGTGCAATTTGGTCTTGAATGGATGTCTACCTCTTATCTTCATTTAAGGTTGACAATAAGGATTGTGGTCGACACCACTATGGTTGACAACAATGACAACACAATCGGCTTATGCCAACTCTCAACAACTCACATTAGGAATAACAGTTCAAGTCTTTTGTGCAACTGTCATGAATCCTCAAGTCTTGAGTGAAATGAGTGCAATTCCCTTTATCTTTAAATTAGAAGATATTCCCACTACTTGTTATTTTATTCGAGTGAATATCACATGTGTGGTATTGCGTTCATTAACTAGCAGAACTTGTTATATCACACATGATAATGGGCTTACATGGAAAGGATCCTCAATGATTTAATGCTCAAAGGATGACCGAGACTGTAGTATTTGAGAATCATAAAAGCCTATTACTTAAGAAGAGCCACTACCCTTCACTAAAAAAGGCAAGGTGAAAAAGGCAAAAGCTAGACAATAGATTATTGCCTATCTTAGGGGGAGTCCTCACTATTCTCCCGGGTTGTGTCTCTGTTAGAGTAATACTGGAGGTAAAATTGTATGATCATGTGATTCAAAAAGATATTACGTTGAGCTCAGTCCTTGTAAAAAGGCTCATGAATAAGCACGAAAATTGGTGCTCTACAAAAGAAAAGAGACAACTCACGCAGACTAATCCCGAACGATCAAACTCCAAACTCTACCTATAATGTGTTGTAAATTAGACAAGGATAGATTGTGTGTTACGATTCTCAATAGGGCCATCTTGTCTCTCAAGTCATCTATCTTGGACTGAAAATCATTGTTGGATCAGGGTTGTGGTAAAATTCGGTTGACCATGAGCTTACCAAATAGTGTAATTCTAGTTCCTAATCAAGCTCACATGTTGATCCGAGAGTGAAAGGGTGAGGCCTTCGCTAAGTGAGTTTTGCTAAATATGTGAGGAGACTCGAAATTCATGATCGGTTGTTACAATTGATAAATCATGGTTTACTAGTTGCTATGTTAACATAATGATCATTTTCTCGCACAAGATATAGTGTGATGAAGTACTTAGTCATTTCTAAGGTAAATGGAGAGTTGAATGGTAGTGATCGGTAGGCATACATGTAAAACAGTATTACGGATGAAAGAAATCAAGTTCGGATATGTAATCTCAATTCCACTCTCAACACTGTTCATCATGAATAATATTATGTGAATTGTCATATGATCTCATGTGTGTTGTTAAGTGTTGAAAAAGTCCAGGAGAAATCCACCGCTCGCTGAATTCGTAGTCGACCGCGAAGCAATCGGATCGAAGAACTGGGATCAAGACGTTGTTCCGGCCTCGAGGGTCGTAGCCTCGAAGCATCCTAACGCAGCCTTCGTAGAGTCGTAGGCCAAAGTATTGAGCGAGATGGAGTCTGTCACTTACTTTTCAAGCATCGCAGACATCGGCCAGACGCCACTGCACTTAAAATGGGAGTTACACTGACTTAAGGGGTGACGTGGAATCATTGCTTGAATATTCCAACGGGTGGATCCGGATGATAGAGGCGGGTCGGAGAAAAGAACGCGGACCACGGAGACAAACCGACGAGTGAGTGACTTATACGATACACTTCTCAACTCATATATAGTTATTCGATAGAGACGGAGCTCGAAGGTATGTTCGTCGTTTTCACCTCGAACCCCCTAACCCTAGAACTCTCTCTCTCTCTCTCTTTCAACTCGTCTCTCTCTCTCTCTCTTTTTCTCTTTTCTCTCTCCCCGCACCAACTTCGAACCTTACAATCTCTCTCTACGAGTGTCTCTTTCTCTCTTACAAGCTCAATGGCAGGACCAACGTTATCGATGGCCGACGACATACACAACATCGTCCCGGGATTCATCATTGACTGGGAAGCCATAGGCGGCGTCGAAAAGTCACTGGCTGGATGAATTCGAAGCGCCTCGATGAAACCGATATTGCATCTCGTCTAATCGGGGATGCAAGACTTATTGATAGAAGATGTCTTGGAATTGTACGAGACCATGGCATTCGGCCGGAGATGACCCAGTGGGAATCGTACACGGAGTGGAGATTCGAATCTCTGCCCCGAAACAATCCGAAATGCACTTCCACTCCCGAAAGGTAACTTTGATCCTCTTCCTAGTCTTTCCATAGAAGAGTGTAAGTCTTTTCTTGGGTATTCCAATCCCGGAAAGCAAGGCCATGGAGCCCCGAAGATTAGGTTCTCGGGTCCGGCACCGGCGACTCTCATAGTCACCAGACGGTGCCTCTTGTAAGAAGACAGCTCATGACTCAAGTCATGAGCGAGATGAAGATCATGTGCGGTGTTCTACGGGAAGACGAGTAGACCTGGGGAACTCGGATACACTCCATGATCAAAAGCAAGAAGGGACACTTTGGGCTTCTTCTGACCAAAGTCCTAAAGTTCCCGCACCTTGATGTATCCTACAACGGACCCTCGGTGCCACGCGGACCAAATACATTTTTAAAAGCATCTATGAGGATGGTCGGCTAAAGATCAAGTCGATGAAGAGGCCTAAATCAAGTGCGAGAAGTCATGCAAAGGACATAGCCAGCTCTGTACGGGCTCACTCCACATACCACAACAATCGGTCCGTGTCCCACGGACTTCTAGGGGCTCCTCTGCGTCCGCCGCAACAATACATATAACCGAAGTGGTGGAGAACATTGCCGGAACTCATCTCCCCACTAATTCTACACCTGAGGAGGCCCCTATCGCCGAGGCTGCTGAGGATACTACAGTAAGAGACTCTGCGGTTGGAGGGAACACACCCAGACAGAGAAACCCCCAGGAGGATAGGGGTACTCCACTTGTCTTGTTAAGCACTCTTGGGGAGTCCGAGCTAGAAGATTTTTATATGGAATATGCCAAGGCTCATATGACCCCCGCTGATTTACCGAAAGGCATGGATCGCTTTGGTAAACGGATGGTAGATATAGACCATCCGATTAGTTGGTTAGTCAAGGAACGGTCGTGTAAGAAGAGACCCGGTGGAAGCCGTATCGTGGGTTGCCCCGTCTCCCGGCATGGTGGACTCACTGTCACATCTACTCCACATGATGCTTGAGGTGGTAGGCATTGTAGTAGAAGAAGAAGCCAGAAGAAGAAGCAACTCCTGGTGCTGCAGCCAGTGACTCCGATGCGGGAGCTGTCCCACAAGTCCGTGAGACAATGGAGAAGGACTGAGATGGCCACACCATCTGCACATGTCATTCATTAAGTCGCCACTCAAGTGAGTGAGGAGTTTGCAGCCAATATCCCAATGGCTATTCCCGTACTAGCCGTCTCACTCACGTTCTCCGACGTACCGAAGTAGATCTTCCGGCAAGCATGGTCATTGAGAAACCGATTTCCTCTGGCATCCTCAAGACATTAGTATCTCGGGCCTTTGAAGAACGACCGGCTACCATGGAGTCAAGCATGGAAGAGGTACGAACTCAAGTTGAATCATCAGACCGTACCTTCGACAAGGTACAAGGAAGAATGACATCACTCACAAGTGCGACCACGAGATGGGTTTAGACATCCGGAGGAACACCGTGAAAACATCAAAGGAGCTTACCGGAGACAATACAAAGGACTCGTACAACTCGGGAGCTATTCCGTTCGAATGTCATCGTCTTGCCAGTGGTGAAATATCTCTTGACTATCAAAAACACACTCCCACAACCATCCGACCGACCCGCACTCGAACCAGTTGATACTCCACGACCAGCCGTACCTTCTCCGAGTCACTCACAACCTCAACCTACGCCACTTACATTCGGGGAGAAAGCGCACATAGAACCACGGTCATCTCGGATTCGATGATGATGACGATGTTCCATTGCAACCGGCATGAAGAAGCAATCGGCTGCTCCCCTGCCAACCATCTTCCTCCACTCGGCCTAGGCCCCTCAACTTCACATCCAAGTATGGCCGAGTACACCATGTCTGTTTCACCCACCAAACCATCTCGCTACCACTACCGACCAACCATTAGCCCCACCTCGCATTGTAACTACCGGAGGCACATCACCTGAACCGGATGCATTCAACACCTATGTTCTTGGGGATACCACAAGCAAGGACCTGCGGCTATGAAGCCTTCTTCACCGGACCCGACCTTTGTCGATTCGTGCATGACGGCGAAGAAATGGATAATATTGAGATGACCCAGTTCATCTTCGCATGGGGTCCTTTCTCGAGAAGCTACCTCTCCACATTCGCAGAGATACCAGGGGTGGAACTCGTTTGCTGATCATGTAGGCACAACCGCTTGATGATGCAGCAATGATCGAGATTATACAAGGTCGCAGATATGAGAACTCCTTCCGTCCATGGGATGAGGTAGACCATGTGCTCATCCCTTACTTGTCAACATCCCCGCACCGGTTTTTTCTCGACATTAACTTCAAGAACCAATGGATCGTCATCTTCGACTCCAAACCTAGTGTTGGACCCCATTTTGTCCGGGTTGGACATACTAACCCCATTTGATATACCTTTCGCATATGCCATATACCTTGTTGAGCAGGTCCACAATGATCCCATACTTCTAAGGAGTGGTTTCTGCTACAAGTCCTTGAAGCGCCCCAAGACCAACACCAAGTGATAGAGGATGAAAATTGGAGACTAACGCACTTGACCGAGCTCAAATCGGACTTAAAATGAAGAAATTATGGCCAAAACAATTTTCAAAAAAAAAAAAAACTTTGGGGTTGACCGTTGAGCGTTATCGTTGACTTGCCGACACCTCGATCCATTGACCTTCGAAGTCTCGAAGCATCGAAGCCCTGAAGCCCCGAAGCCTTGAAGCCTCGAAGCCCCGAAGCCTCGAGCCTCGGAGCCCCGGCCTCGAAGCCTCGAAGCCTCGAAGCCTCGAAGCATCGACGCCTTGAAGCCTCGAAGCCCCGAAGATTCGAAGCCTCGGCCCCTGCTGCCTACACTCCGACCTTCGACTCGCCCCTTCAAACTTTCAAACCTTGTGAAGATGCGACACCTCGAGACTTACGACGCCAGGACTTGCGACACTCCGACCTTCGACCCGTTGGCCGTTGACCGTTGACCTTGCCGACACTTCGACCTTCGAACCTTGACCCGGACGCCGTAAGCCTTCGACCCTTCGACCCTGGACACTCGAAGCCTATAAACCCGCCGACACTTCGACCTTCGAACCTTAACCCGGACGCCTGTAAGCCTTCGACCCTTCGACCCTGGACCCTCAAAGCCTATAAACCTTCCGACACTTCGACCTTCGGACCTGACCTGCACGCCCGTACGCCTTCCACCCGTTGACCGTTGACCTTTGACCTGCCGACACTTCGACCCGTTGACCGTTGACCTTCGACCTACCGAAATTTCGTCCCACCGAAGCTTTGACCTTGCCGACACTTCGACCCTGCCGACATTTTGTCCCTTTGCCTTTGGACCATCGTCGATGGCTTTTCTCGCCGGCTTCTCTTTGGTTGTTCACGAGACCTGTTTTTATATGCGCGTCACCGACAAAGAGTTATTTCGAATACCTGTCGGTCACATGTGCTAAACGAAAATATTAAAAAAGGGGAATCACGAGCTGCCCCGTTTTCCGCACAAGCTGTCCACCCGACAAAGCATCGAATCCGCAAATTAATAAGGCTGGAATTAATAATACACTCGACAAAACAATTAATGCAGCAATTAATGAGCCCAACCAAAAATTTTCTGCAACCCTTTGAGATGCGATCTTGGTTCTTGCGCAGGGGGGAGAACCATCATCGTGAGAGGAGATCGATCGAGACATCAAAAAAAAAACGCCCTGGCTTCCTCCCAAAAAAAAAACGCCCGGAAAAAAAAGAGAGAACCTTGATCATCGAAAAAAACGGATACCATTTACACCCACCTCACCAGCGCAAAGGAGAGAGAGAAAAAAACAGAGAGTTGAGTCCCAAAATAAAAAAAAAACCAGATCCCGCAGCTTCTTCCATGCAAAAGAAAACAAGAGAGTAGAGTCCCAAATTCTTCCCCGTGCGGAAAGAAAAAAAAGAGGAAAAACAGGATCCCACCCAATAAAATTGCCCAATCTTTCTGCTATCCTGCAATCACACATTGCCCCTTCATCCTCTTTCTCTCTTATCTCGTTCCAGTTCTTTTTTTAGCGAAAGAAAAACACAAAAACAACTCCAACTTCAGCACTCTCTTTCGTTTCCAGAACAAAAAAGAAACAGGAAAACCAGTTTCCAATTCCTTTCCCGCCCCTACTTCTCACGCCCACTTTGATTTTTGCCAGCTACTAGGAAATCTTAACCTCAAAAAAAAATCACTCTAGCCTCCAAATACCAGGAAAGCCTCTTCACAAGTCCCTTGCCAAATCTGTTGGTTCCAATTCGAGCAAGTGACTATCGGCGCCGACGAAGCTCAAACGAAGGTTGGTGTTGCAAGCCCCAAAGTCGGTTTAACTTATTTCACATTACTTTTCAGCTTATTTACATTGATTTTGATGTAATTCTTAATATTTCCTTGTATTTTTTTTCTTTTTTTTCTTTTATATGTTGCGTTGTGTTTCCTTTGTATTTCACTTTCCTTTGTATATGTGTATATTGTAATATGTAAAGTATAGCAAACAAAAACAAACAACAAAGAAAGAAAAAGAGAGAGAGCAAAAGAAGTAAGATGAAAAAAAAAAAAAAAAGAGTGATTTTATCTTTCTTTTGTGGATGCCATAGTCACACACTTCACGTTTTATTTTATTTTATTTTATTTTCATGCATATGTTCCTGACTTTGCTTTAAAATTTTGGGTTCGCAAAAAAAAAAAGAAACAAAAAAAAAAAAAAAAACAAAAAAACAAAAAAACAAAAAACGACAAAAAACGTTTTCATGTTTTAAAAAAAAAGAGAGGAAGAAAACCAAAATTAATACCTCAATTTCCAAAACCAAAAAAAGGACAAAAAAAATAATAAAATAAAACAAAACAAAACCAAAAAAAAAACAAAACAAGGCAAAAACAAAACGTTTCTACAAAATACAAAAACAAAAAAATGTGTGTATGTTTTTTTTTAAAGGGAAAAATTAAAAAAAACATCTTTTAGGACATCAATTTCGAAGAGCAAAACCAAAAACCAACATCAACCTTGTAGGATCTCATTCTTTACTTCAAACAAAAAACCCAAAATTTTTAGGATACCCTTTAGAAATTTAGGGAAAACTCATTTTAACCATAATTTGAACAAATAACTTAGCCAAATAAAAATCATAGACTTTTAGGAAGTTTAACCCATTCATGGCGTACTAAATAAAAGAAAAACCTCTTCCTCCTAAATTAGATACCGAAAGGGCGCTCGTATGGGTGCTAATCCTTCCCTACACGTAACTAACTCCCAAACCTTTCTCTCGATAACGCAGACCACACATTTAAACTACTCAAAGTAAAGGGTATCCAACTGTACCCCAAAAAACAGTTTGGTGGCGACTCTAAATTTCTCACCATTGGTCTAGTTTGAGCTCACCCCAAACGGTCCGGACTGAAACCGATGATGACAATGGCGACTCTTTGGGAAATCGAGAATGAATACTTTAGAGAGTTAGGTCTAGAACTAGGATTAGGAGGTTATCTTTAATTATCTGTTGTTGTGCTAAGTTGTTTTTTTTAGACAATTATTTCTTGTTTATTGGTCCTTTTTACTCGTGATTTATTTATACGCTTTAACTACCATGATAGTTGTGATTTACCGCTTTCCATACTTGTTGCATTCATGCATAACCCTATACCCAGGTTTAGCACAATTTAGGTTAGCAAGGTTCGATGGTCCCCAACGCGTTGATCATTATCCGCAATGGGGCCTCGGACTCCCTCACTCAAGCTTGAGGTTCTTTTAAGGCACGTCCTTTTAAGATCCCCCTCAGGTAAATCCCATGGTGTATGGAGCCCTCTATCGAGGAAGTTTGGGAACCAACGAATAAGATAGTTGTAGAAATAGAAGCCCATCGGGGGCATTGACCCACATTTTGTTTGCTCATTCCATGCCATGCTAACCTTTATTTTGTAGGGTAGTCCTTAAGTCATCCCCTGCACATGTTAGCCGTTTTTTACTGTTGGTTTATTCTTTATCTGTCTAACCGCCTTGATATCTATTAACCTGTCATCCTAACTCGTCATCATGCATAACACAACATTCATATAGGCATGGCAACTTTCGGTCATCTCCTAAAAGGCCCTCAGGACAAGGAGGACATTGCGGTGGTGGCCCAAGCATCTGGAGACATTCAACTTCGCCTTGGAGACTTTCCCGCCGGAAGCCCACAAGGCGAGAACATGTTATCATAGAAGATCAGCTGGACTACACTAAGGAGGTGCAGACAATACGGAGGCGATGGTCGACGAAAGGAAAAGCATATACATACAACAGTTTGGGGATTTGCTCCATGTGACCGAGCTATCGGCCGATCTGAGATATGCTTGGGGCAGCCATATATTTCAGGGAGCCTCGACGGCGGTGCTTTGACTTCAACGGCATAGATCTGGTTCCCACAATAGAAGAATCTGAAAGATTATTGGACATCCCCGTAGAAAACAAAATGAAGATCTATCTGCCTGAGCCTAGAAGGTCATGTCGAAGGGCCTTTCTTGAGATTATGGGAAAGCCGGTATGAGGCTCACCGACGGTCACAACCTACGGTGGGCGAGAATATCTTCCATGGGCAACCATCAAAGAAATAATACTGAGCAGCCAGAAGAAGAGGCACACAAACTTGTTACACTAGCTATATATGGGCTAGTCATTTTCCCGAGGATACCAGCCCACATCGATGGGGCAATTGTAGATTTGGTCCAGCAGGTGCTCAAAGGATGTGACCCTACTCCTGCTATCTTGGCCGAAACCATCCGATCTCTTACTTACCGAGGAGTAAAGGCTCGGGACAGTTCATAGGGTGCTTACCTCTCCTATGTACCTGGTTGTAAGGCCATTTCCGTAATGTTCATTGTTTCCTGCGGTTTATCAAGTACCAGCCACAACACCGCTAGATATTCCGCTCGCAAGTGGAGCCTACCAAAAGATTTTGAAAGCTGGAAAAGAAGTTGGAGAACCTCACAGGCTGACATTACTGGACTGCTCCTTGGATGCCGGTGGTCTCCATGACATATAGTTGTGGGGACTACAATTGGGTTCCACTTTTAGGTCCCCGGGGAGGAACTGCATATGCACCTGCAGGTGGGAAGACAAGTGGGGCGTCATCAAATTATTCTCGTGCTCTTTGGCATGGAAGAGTGTGACTTCACTTACAATGCAGAACCATGCTCACACGAAGAAGGCAAGAAGATGTATCAAGCATGGTCCACACCACACAAGATCCAACCCAACAAGCTCAAAACCTGGTGTTTACCCCGCATACATATCTTGGAGGGCACAACACAAGCCACAACTAACTCAGACATGAAGCCTATCCTCTAGGAGAATCAGACTTTAAGGCGGCAAATCTAGAGGCTAGAAGCATCTCTAGAAGGAGCTCTTCAAAGGCTGCACTGAGGGAAAAACAGATCGAGACGATAATGAAGCAGAGGGAAGAAGCGGGTGAATGACCACCCCAGAGAAAGAGGCGCCGTGCTCCTTAGGAGATGACTGGAAGAATGCCTTAAGATCATGTAGTAATAGCTTTCATTTTACATAGCATTTTAGCATTGTATGTTTGTATTGAGTGTTTGTATTGTGTGTTTTGTTTGTTTCTTTAACCCTCTGCATAGACATTCTTTGGCCATGTACTATCAAAAGATGGTCGCTTATCTTTGGTGAAGACAAGCTCCTTATGCATTGTTTCCGGGAGAGCCTAACCGAGGCATCCCTTCGCTGGTACTTTCAACCGAATGGAAGTCGCATTAAGACAGTGGAAGGATTTGGCTACCTCTTTCCCTGGCACAATACAAACATGTCACCGAGCCGGCATTGGATCGACTAACCCTGGATCCATGGAAAAGGGATCCGAGGAGAACTTCCAAAGATTATGCACGAAGATGGAGAGAGGCCGTCGTGGAGGTCCAACCTCCTCTTACCGAAAAGAGAACTCACCACTCTTTTTATCAACACACTAAAAGGCGTATACTACGAGAAGTTGATAGGTAACGTCTCCAACAGCTTTGCGGACTTGGTTGCATCCGGTGAACGTGTAGAGAGTAGAATTAAAGGAGGAAAGCTAAAGGGTGATGTAGGCGAGGCATCAAAATGGTTTTAACCACCAGCAAAGAAGAAGGAAAATGAGAGCAACCTGGTATACCAAGCACACCAGTCAATACAACCAACATTCTACTAAGCGCCAGGATGCTCGGAGGGTCGCCGGTAGGTGCTTATCCTGCACCCTGCTCCATCTCCCCAATTCATGCCATACCCGCCGCAAGGAGGGGTCCCATTTCCATACTCAATGGCACCTAACTTATTTCAACCGAGAGCGCCATACCCGGAGCAACCAAGGCCAGCAACTCGGGAAGGACCAGGAGCCTCATTCCAAGGACAGGGGCAACCAAGGGCCCCGACCCGGCAAGCGAGAGCGAATCAAAGCTTCTCGTCGACCACGACAAGAGTTTGATCCTATTCCAATGACTTATGCGGAATTATACCCCAAGCTCTTAGAAGCAAGGATGGTAACCCCTATACCCTTGGGAGAAATAAAGACTCCTCCCCCGGCCTGGTATAAGCCAAATGCCAGATGTGAGTATCATGCAGTCGAGCTGGACATGATATCGAGAATTGTATAACATTCAAAAGGAAGGTTCAGGCATTAAAGGATGCAAAATGGCTGGATTTTTCCACACCGTCTGGGGACGCTAAATGTGAACACAATCCTCTCCCAACACTCCAATAATGTTGCTAGTATCGAAAATGAAGCACGACTAGAAAGGGTCTCCCAAGTACAAATGGAGAAAACACATTTGTTTACTCTGTACAGGAACATGGCTATATACTTGCTAAAGATACGCCAAAGGCGGAAAAGGAACAGATGGGGAAAAACAATGCCCTTATCACAAGATGTCACGGGGACATGACATCGCAGAATGTACTGAGTTTTCCGATGTGGTGCAAAAACTCATGGACCAAAGGATGATAGAATTCTCAAGAGGAGGAATGGACAACCAAAGCCACATGATCCAAGAAGACGATTCACATAAATCGCCATGGGTGCCAACACCCCTTGTCTTAACTATTAAGGCTCCGGAGATCCCGCATTCTTGCCACATGGAATTAAGCCTCTCACTATCCATGCCTCAAATCTCGTGCCGGACAAGGGGAGAGGACCGAAATCCCACAACTACCACATGGAATTGCACCCCTTACCATAGGTGTTCCTGCTCCTTTCCCCTATAAACCGATAAAGTAGTCCCATGGAATTACGGTTGTGAAGTAGTCCAGGGAGCCACCGCAGCAGGAGAAGATAACTAGGAGTGGTAATGCTTATGCCCCTGATATGGGCGACAAAGCAAGGAAGGAAAAAGTTGTAGAACTAGACATTGAGCCAACGCTGGAGGCAACAAAGAAAGGAGCACCAATCACCTGGAAAAGAGACATTGGAATTCCTAAAATTCATGAAACAAAGCTAGTATAATATTGTGGATCAGCTAAGCCGACAACCGGCTCGTATCTCCTTGCTCTCATTAATGATGGATTCCCAACCCCACCGGGAAGCACTCGCTGAAAGTTTTAAGCCAAGCTTATGTTCCACCGACCGTCTCGGTGGCAAATGTTGATGGAATCGCTAGTAACCTCATCATGAATAATGTCATTAGCTTTGGAGATGACAAGCTACCCCAAGAAGGAAAGGGGCACATAAAAGCTCTACACATCACGGTCAAATGCAAAGAGCACACCATAGCCCGTGTACTCATTGACAACGGCTCGGCCTTGAACATTATGCCCTTGCATATACTGCAGCAACTTCCAATCAACGCATCCTATATGCGTCCCTGTATGATGAACGTACGAGCATTCGATGGAGGAAAGCGTGACGTGGTGGGAACTCTGGATATTCCACTCTTGATTGGGCCGTGACCTTTACGGTGGAATTTGGGTGATGGACATCACACCATATTACGATTGTTTGTTGGGAAGACCCTAGATCCAGATGGCGGGAGCGGTGCCATCAAGTCTCCACCAGAAGATGAAATTTATAATGGGGGACCAGCTCATCTCGCATCTTTGGAGAGACAAGTTTCCTCGTCACCAAACCGGCATCAGTTCCTTATATTGAAAACAACGAAGATGTGCCGGAATGCTCCTATCGGGCTCTTGAGATGGTAAATGTCGCTCGCCCAGGACCATCGTCTCGAAGGCAAAGAAAATGGTTGCAGCCACTATGATCAAATAGGGGTACAAACCAGGGCAAGGATTAGGCCTGATAGCTCAAGGGATTCAGAAACCCTGACCATCCGAGAAAACACCGAAAAGTTTGGGCTAGGCTATGTCCCTACAAAAGCTAACAGACAAAGGGAAGCTACCAAGAAGAGAGAAATCAGAATGGCAAGGTTGCCAGAAAGACCATTACCCGAAGAAAGGAGAAGCTTCCACCCCTTGAATGTTACATTCCGGAGTGGAGGGTTTATCCATAAGAGCCAACCCGAGCCCAAGACGGGGACCGTAGCCGTGTTGGACACAAATGAGCATGCACATAAGCGAGATAGTTCGGTTAGTGCGAGAGGATCCCAACCAGCCATTGAACAATTGGACCAGCCTGGACCTCCCCATAATGTAATGTGACGGGTCGTCGGGATTTAATGTATTCTATTTTAATGTACTTTGAAGCCGTGAACATTTGTTTTTCCTTAAACCTTCCAATAAAATGTGTTTTTCAAAATCTTTCATGGTGCATTCCATTCATAACATATGCATATCATATTTGGTTACCAACTTGTCATTCTCTTATAAGTAGGTATCACAATGTCAATGAAAATATAGTATGCGAAGGTGAAACGAGATGCCAAAGGTTTGACCAAAGTCCAAACCGGGAGCAGCCCGTGTTTGGAAACGACAAAAATGAGGTAGAGGAGATACCCGAGCTACCAGGGGAGATTATACGCCTATTGGAAAGGGAAGACCATTTATCCATTCCAAGTGAAGACCTAGTAGAAATAGTGAATTTAGGGACGACAAAATAACCAAGAGAATTGAGGGTAGGATCCTTAATAGCTACCGACATCAAGAAGCAATTAATTGAGGTCATTTAGGAGCTACATAGATGTTTTTGCATGGTCGTATCAAGATATGCCAGGATTAGACATAGACATGGTGCAACATCACATACCAGTGAGGCCGAATGCGACTGGTTCAACGAAATTGCGAAGAATGAGACCAGAGATGATATCGAAGATTAAAGAAGAAGTCAAAAAGCAATGGGATGCGGGTTTCCTAAGTGTCTCCCATTATCCCGTAATGGGTTGCCAATGTTGTACCAGATCAAGAAAGGAGGCAAAGTACGCATGTGTGTCGACTATGGAGATCCGAATCGGGCCAGTCCGAAAGACAACTTCCCCGCTCCTCATATTGATACCTTAGTGGATAATATAGCGAAACACGCCCTATTCTCATTCATGGATGGTTTCTCGGGCTATAATCAAATTCGTGTGGCCCCGAACACAAAGAGAGGACCACATTCACAACACTTTGGGGCACTTTCTCGTTATAATGTGATGCCTTTTGGTCCGAGGAACGCAGGGCAACCTATCGGGCCGAGCCATGGTGACCTTATTCCATGACATGACGCATAAGGAAATCGAAGTATATGTGGACGACATGATAAGCAAATCACGAAGCTAATCGAAGATCATATCGAAGTACTCCGCAAGCTCTTCAATAAAGCTACGGAAATATCCGTCGAATTGAACCCCGAAAAGTGCACTTTCGAGCCATGTCGGGGAAAACCTGTTGGGTTTCATTGTGAGCCAAAAAGGAGTCGAAATCAATCCAGATAAAGTTCAAGCTATCCAAGAAATGCCGCCACCACGGACCATCAAGGAGGTTAGAGGATTCCTAGGACGACCGAATTATATTGCCCGATTTATTTCCCAATTAATGACCACATGCGAACCCATTTTCAAGACTTTATGGAAGAACAACCCCGAAATTTGGAATGACAAGTGTCAAGAAGCTTTTGACAAGATCAAACAATACCTATCTAATCCACCTATTTTGGTCCCACCGGCACCGGATAGACCTTTGATCTTATACTTGACCGTTCAGAGTCAAGAATGGGTCGTGTCTTGGGGCAATACGATTCCATAGGCAAGAAGGGAGCAGGCCATTTATTACCTCAAGAAGAAGTTCACCATCAATGAAGAAAACTACACACCCTTGGAGAAGACGTGTTGTGCTCTTGTCCGGATAACAAGAAGATTGAGGCAATACACCCTTTATCATACTACTTGGCTGATTTCAAGGCATGATCCGCTCAAATATCTCTTGGAAAAGCCATCCATTTCTGGGGAAGAATCGCCAAGTGGCGGCTTGATCCTATCGGAGTACGATATCATCTACATACCTCAAAAGGCCATAAAAGGAAGTGCGATAGCCGACTATCTGGAAGATAGAGTGCTGGAAGACTTTAAGCCCATGACTATTGGCTTCCCGCATGAGCACATCAACATCATTTCGGCCGAAGTATCGTATATGGACAATGTGGTTCGATGGAGCCTCCGGCTCTTAGGTCATGGTGTTGGGGCCATTCCGATATCCCCAAAAGGCGAACATTTTCCCATAGCGGCAAAGCTAACCTTCCTCTGTACAAACAATGTAGCGGAATACGAGGCTTGTGTGATGGGACTTCAAGAAGCCATTAACAAAGGAATCAAAAAATTACGAGTGTTCGGCATTCGGCACTCATCATTTTTCAAGGGGTGAATGGGAGACTCGAAACCACAAATTAATCCCGTACCGGAAGCACGTTACGGAGTTAGCCGAGCAATTAAAAGACATCATGTTTCGAGCATATACCCAGGGAATACAATCGGCTCCTTGACACGCCGGCAACTTTAGCCTCCCTCCTTCGGCTAGATACAAAGTTGGAAGTTCGGTCTTTTGATATCCGCATACAAGATATTCCCGCACATCGCATGGCCGTTGATGAAAATACCGAAGAAAAGCCCCGGGTACAATGATATCGTACAATACTTGCTTAAACAAGAGTATCCAACTGAGGCTTCCGAGTCCGATAAAAGAAATATCCGAAGGTCGCATTCAACTATTATCTTGATGGCTCGATTTCGTACAAGAGAAACCATGACAAGGTATTATTATGGTGTGTGGCAAAAGAAGAATCAACACAGATAATGAAAGAAGTGCACGAAGGAGAATGTGGTTCACATGCAAACGGACATGCATTAACAAGACAAATCATGCGAATGGGCTATTATTGGGTCACCATGGAAAAGGATTGCATTGAACATGTGCGCAAATGCTTTAAGTGTCAAATTTATGGCGATAAAATCCAAGTACCGCCGTCTAAACTACACGTGATGGTTTCCCGTGGTCGTTCTCACTTTGGGGCATTGACGTTATCGGACCAATATCTCTAAAAGCTTCTAATGGTCATCGTTTCATTTTGGTAGCCATTGATTACTTCACCAAGTGGGTGGAAGCAACATCATATGCTAATGTCACACAAAGCCGTGGTACTTCGATTTATGCTGAACAACATCATATGCCGATATGGGCTTCCCGAGCAGATCATAACGGACAATGTTGCCAATTTGAACAAATCGAATGATAGGGAGGTTGTAGTGAGATATACAAAATTCAACACCGCAACTCGACCCCTATCGCCCAAAGATGAATGGAGCAGTCGAGGTGGCCAACAAGAACATCAAGAACATTATCGAAAAAATGACCGAAACATACAAAGATTGGAATGAGAAGCTACCATACGCTTGCATGCTTGTCGTACCTCAGAAGTACATCGACCGGGGCAACTCCATTTTCTTGGTCTATGGCATGGAAGCGCTTCTACCGGTCGAAGTGGAGATACCTTCCCCTCCGAGTACTTAAGGATACTCACTCAAGAAGCGGGAATGGGCCCAAAGTCGTATGAGAGTTGAATTTAATTGAGGGCAAGCGCTGGCGCAGTTTGCAGAGGACAGCTATACCAACAGAGAATGATGAACAATTACAATAAAAAGGTGAAGCCTAGAGCTTTCAAGAGGGTGATCTTGTCCTTAAGAAGATTTTACCAATTCAACATGACCATAGAGGCAAGTGGACACCCAATTATGAAGGCCTATATGTTGTGAAAAAAGCATTCTCGGAGGCGCATTGATCCTTGCCAAAATGGACGGAGACGAGCTTCCTAATCCAAAGAATAACGACGCCGTCAAAAAGTTTTATGCTTAACTCTCATACCTCCCCACAAGATTCTCATCCCCGTAATGAGCGGACTTGGTAAAAACCCGAAAGGGCACCAAAGGTAAAATACAAAGCTCCAACAAAAGACAAAAGAAAAAAACAAAGGCGGACTTGGTGAAAACCCGAAAGGGCATCAAGGGTAAAATACAAAGCCAACAATCAATCTGGAAGGGTGAAATCAGTCGGAATCAAAGGATCAGACCACAACAAATAGGGTCCGTTGCAAGCAAGTGAGACAATATCATCCAAAAAAAAGGCCGCAAAACAAGGGAAGACTTGGTCAAACCTACGGCACACTCGAATTAAATTTGTACATTATACTTTTTAAAGACTTGTGATTCTGTTTATCGATTATAACAATAGGACACTTTTTTATGATATAAATATGTTTTGTGGAATTAAACCAAGCAAAAATCTTTTTTATCTCTTTAATCATGTTACATCGTCTTCATTTCACATTTAAATAAACATCTTAAATCCCCAAGAAGCTCTTCTAGCATTGCCTTATGAGTAGGGCCAAGCTCAAAATCCCCAAACAACTCAAGCCCCCAACTCGAAGTACTCATATCTCCACAGAATATCACTATCCCCAGGGAAGCCGTCCAAGTCAAGCTCCCTAATATGGCGAAGTTCAATTTACAGTCATGTACAAAAAGGAGTTCCCCAAAGAAAGACAAAACGGACTCTCCATCTAAAGAGAACATTGTTCCACAACAAGTTGAATGTATACATCACATCGGCATTAGCGTCATCAGCATACATCGCATCGCATCACATTGTATCATATTTCACCACAAGTTGAGGTTTATGCATCCCCGCATACATCACATTGCATTCCATGCATCATTTGCATACATTTAAAGATACTCGCATTCGTGAATGTTGCCGCTCTCGAAGACCCTAGAGCTCATACTCAAAGCTTCTCACCAAGCTATTCTAGCTTTCTTTGTTCAACCGTATAACTCTTTCTTTGCAATTTCCCCAAAGTCTAAACGCATCCCTTTGGCACTTGACAACCTTTCCCATTTTGGGTCACCTCGTAGAGTGATCTCCTTGAGTGAACTCGTAGAGGAGCTCAAATTGGGTTACTTCCCAAACTCCCCAATTCCTTAAAGCATTTCCCAAATACCAATTAATGTCTCCAACAAGTCTTTCTAGTTTAAGCCTATCGTTGCTGTGGGCTTTCCATTTTCAATTTAAGCCTATCGTTGTTGTGGGCTTTCCATCTTCAATCTAAGCTATCGTTCTTGTGGGCTTTCCATTTTCAATTTAAGCTTGTCATTGTTGTGGGCTTTCCATTTTCAATTCAAGCCTAACGTTGTTGTGGGCTTTCCATCTTCACCAAGCCTATCGTTGTCCGTGGGCTTTCCATTTTCTATTTTAAGCTTAACGTTGTTGTGGGCTTTTCCATTTTTCAATTTAAGCCTAACGTTGTTGTGGCTTTTCCATTTTCGATTTAAGCCTAACGTTGTCGTGGATTTTTCATTTTCAATTTAAGCCTAACGTTGTCCGTAGGCCTTTCCATTTTCACTTCAAGCTATCATTATTCTGAGCTTTTTCCATTTTTAATTTAAGCCTATCGTTGCTGTGGGCTTTCCATTTTCAATTTAACCTATCGTTGCCGTGGGCCTTTTAATTTTTTCAGTTCACACCCATCATTGTTGTGGGCCTTCCATTTCCATTCGAGCCTATCGTCGTTCGTGGGCCTTTCAATTTTTCGATTTCACACCCATCATTTTCATGGGCCTTTTTCCATTTTTCGTTCAAGGCTATCGTTGTTTGGGCTATCCATCTTCACGCCGCACGTATCGTTGCAGGCTAACCTCCGATATCTTTACATCGTAGGCAGCCTCAATGCCTCATCAAAGTCTTACCCAAGTCCACCGGCCTCGTGAAGCCCTTTTGGCCTCTCGGGGGACATACCAACCGCGTCTATTCTTCCTCTGCAAGGTAAGCCAGGTAGGTGCTCCAACCCGTCCAAAATAACTCCCTTTTATCTTTGTACGCTGTTTGTATACAAACAGTAGCACAAAGAGGGCAACCAGTGACCCCATTTTGTCCGGTTGGACATACTAACCCTTATTTGATATACCTTTCTACGCCCCGCCATATACCTTGTTGAACAGGTCCACAACGATCCCATACTTCCAAGGAGTGGTCCCCAACGGGGCACAGACACAAAAAAAAAGACTTCTTCTACAAGTCCTTGAAGCGCCCCAAGACCAACACCAAGTGATAAGAGGATGAAAATTGGAGACTAACGCACTTGGACCAAGCTCAAATCGGACTTAAAATAAAGAAATTATGGCCAAAATAATCTTCTTTTGAAAAGTCAAAACTTGCCAAAAAGCACGGCCAATGCCTCTGCTAAAATCGCCCTAAAAAGTGGCCATGCGAAATTTTCAAAGCGTCACTTTAGGCGAATACGGACTCCCCAAGTAATCCCCGAAAGTGATCTACTTTTGCATTTTTAGTGAAGGGTGTAGGTAATTACAAAAACTTGGGTAAATCATTAATCGCCGATCATCGACCGCGGACCTACGACACTTCGACCCATTAGCCTTTGAAGCTTCGGGTCCCGGTGCCTCGGTCCCCGAGGCTCCAAGGGCTCGGGGACCGAAGCTCCAAGCTGGGGCACCGGCCTCTCAGCCTCCAAGACTTAAGCCTCGGCCCGCCGACACCCGACCTTCAACTTGCCCCTTCGTACTTTCTTTAACCTTAGTGAAGATGCGATGCCCGGCGACTATTTACGACATAGGGGACTTACGACGGCAGACTTAGACGCCGACACGCGACCCACGATCCCTTTACCGCCGACACTCCGACCTTCGACCCTTCGACCCTTGACCCTCGAAGTCCGGCTACCGACACTCCGACCTTCGACTCGCCTCTTCGACCCTTCGACCCTTGACCCTCGAAGCCCCGCCGCCGACACTCTCGACCTTCGACTCGCCCTTCGGCCCTTCAACCCCCTAACTCGAAGCCTCGAAGCCCCCCCGCCGACACTTCGACCCGTCGACACTTTGACCCATCGACCATCGACCTTCGCCCCACCGACTTTTCGTCCCCGCCGACACTTCGACCTTCCGACACCCGACCCGCCGACACTTCCCGACCCTCCGACCCCTTCGACCTCGCTGGTTGGCGTTACCGTTCGCGCCGTTTTTTTTTCTTTCTTTCTTTTTCTCGGGTCTTCACGAGATCCGCCTTTACATGGCCATCCGATAAGGAATCATTTCTCAACAACCTATCACAACCACATGTCTCCGCTAAAATACAAATTCAAAAGGCAATCACGAGCTCCCCTTTTTCCGCATAAGCCGTCCACCCAACCAAGCACCGATCCGCAAATAATAACGCACCCGACAAAACATTTATCATGAGGTAATTAACGAGTCCACCCAAAATTTTTCTCGCACCCTTTAAGATGCGTAGTCCCTCCTTGCGCAGGAGGGTGGTTAGGTTGAAAAAAAGAGGATCGTTGGAAAAAGAGAAGGCTATTGGGGGTTTTAAAAAAAAAAAAGGAAGAGAGTTCGTGAAGAAAAGAAGAGAGAGTTCTCCGTCATCCTTTTCAAACTAGTCCCCTCGCACAAAGGGGGAAAAAAAGAAGAGAGAGTTCTCGTCACTCCAACTTCAGCCCTCTCTTTCTACGTGTTTAGTGAAAAAAAAAAACAGAAAAAAACCCATTTCAAGTTCTTTTCCAGGGCCCCCGCTTCTCACGCCTAGGTCTGTCGCCAATTTCGCCTGGCCACCTCTCTCAAAAAACACCAAGAAAGGGGTCACGCCTTCCCGCCAACGTTGCAACATTGGAGCCCCAAATCCAAGATAAGGTGGGGTTAATTTTTTATTTCGATTGCCTTACGTTATTCTCTTGTTTTTTCATTGTAATCGTTATGCAGTCTCGTTTATTTTCATTATCTTGCTTTTTATTCATTTTCTTTGTTTTATTGATCGTAATTGTCATTTCACACAAAGTCGTAATATGTAATAGCAAGGAAACTCAAAAAAAAAGGCAAAAAAAGAGAGGCATAAAAAAAAAGAGACGAATAAAAAAAAGAGGGGAAAAAGAAAAAGAGTGCTTTTATTTTTTTTTTTTGTGGACGCTCACACTCACACACTCCACATCTATTTTGATATATGTGTTCCTATGTATTTTCAATTGTCAAACGCGTAGATTTAGATTCAAAGCTTTAAAAAACACACACAAAAATATATATAACAAAATGTATTCCACAAAATGTTTTTCCAAAACGCCTTCTATAACATGTTTTCAAAATGTGTTCAAAATGTCTCCTTGAAAAAGCAAAACAAAAACAAACAAAAAAGAACGTTTTCATGTTTTAAAGCCCAAAAAAAAAAACCAAAATTAGTACTTCAATTTCTAAAACCAAAACAAAAAAAAAACAAAAAAAGGGGACAAAAAAAAAACAACAAAAAAAAACAAACAAAAAAAAACAACAAAAAAAAAAGAACAAAAAAAAAAAAAAATGTATGTTTTCTAACCCAAGAAAAACCAAAAAAAGGGGGAAAATAAAAAAATCATTTTCTAGGACTTCACTTTCCCAAAGCAAAACCAAAAAACCCAAAACCAACCCATAGGATCTCCTTCTCCATTTCAAAACAAAAAACCCAAAGCTTTTAGGATTCCCTTTATAAATTTAGGGTAAATCAATTTTAACTATAACTTTGACAAATAACTTAGCCAAATAAAAATCATAGACTCTTTAGGAAACTTAACCTAGTCATGGCAAGACAAATAAAATAAAAACCTCCTCCTCCTAAATTAGATACCGAAAGGGCGCCGAAGGGGTGCTAATCCTTCCCTACACGTAACCAACTCCCAAACCCTTCTCTAATAACGAGACCACACACTTTAAACTACTCAAAGTAGAGGGTATCCAACCGTACCCCAAAAACAAGTCGGTGGCGACTTTAAAATTTCTCACCATGGGTCTAGTTTGAGCTCACCCCAAACGGGCCCTGGATTTAAAACCAGTAGTGACGAGAGGTAATAAAATATTGTGCCTCGAGAGGCAACGCCGTGCCCGAGGGACAAGACGATGCCCGAGAGGCCATACTATACCTAAGAGGAATATCGGGCCCAGAGGCAAGGCTGCCCGAGGGGCAATACGACGCATGTAGAGGTAATGTACCCGAGAGGTAATAAAAAAGGGGGCTCGGGGAGTAATAATGTACCCGAGAGGTAATGTACCTTGGAGGTAATAAAATATCGGGCCCGAAAGGCAATGCCGTGGGGGCGCTCCAGAGGCCATACTATACCTAAGAGGCAATATTGTACCCGAGAGGCAATGCTAGGCCCGAGGCAACACGAAGCCCGAGAGGTACGCACTCGAGAGGTAATATAAGAATGTACACTGAGAGGTAATATAGTAATGTATCCGAGATGCAATCTACCTCGAGAGGTAATATAAAATATCGCGCCCGTAGGCAATGCTACGCCCAAGGGGCAATACTATGCTTGAGAGATCATACTGTTCCCGAGGAGGAAATACAGGTAGTACGGGAGGTAAGACCGAGCCCAGTGAGGTCATGTGACAAAACTATTGTGGCCGGTTTGATGCTATGGTTTGGGACATGATGGCTAACATGGCGCTCGAGGGTGGCCGACACCCGCGAGGGCCTCATGGTATGTCGACGGTTATGGTTATGGTTTGCTCGTATACTTATGTATACTATATGGGTCTGTTTGTGATACGTTATGCTCGCTTGTATACCCGTGTGTGCGATCTATGTGACATGTGAGATTCTTAAGTCCATGTGAGATGCCAATCGTGCTCCGGTGGCATATTTGATGGTCGAGTCGAGCTCAGGGACGGACGTACACTTGCGTGGACGTGATAGTGGCAAGACCCTTGGTTTGTGATATACCCTGGTTGGGTGAGGCTACGACCTGACGAGCTTGTTGTGTTGATATGATCCTGGTAAGGATCACGACAAGGATCGTTATGGGGACAAAGCATGCCCCGAGGTGCCTGGATCCTATTTAGGATTGTGGTGGACATGTTGTATCCTTGTGTGGATAGGATAAGTTATCTTGCTGATGTGATCTCGTTGATAATTTTATTTTGGATTGTGGGGAAACATACCGAGTCCCACGAGGAGAGGATGTCCATGTGTAATGTTATATCGATGGATGTTGTGAGGCTTCGATGACAATTAGAAGAGACCCCCGAGATTTATGCTTCGGTTTAAGAGTCTGTTTGACCTCGGGAAGGTGTTCCATGATATTGGAAGTCCCTCTCAACCCGAGGTGGTCGAGCGGTGTGTCCCATAGAGCAGCGGTGTCAAATTGGAATACTTATCCCTGGCACTCAAGGATGGCACCAAGATGTTGTGAGAGTTATGCCTGGAGAGTTAGAGGTTAAAAAAAGGAATCTGTTCCTTGATTTGAGTTTGCTTCGGACCGTGTCCCGACGTTTGTTGTCCCGTGAGGTTATGCTTTGAGCATGTATTGAGTGGAGGGTGTAGAGTGATGGGATCCCTACTGAGTTGTGGTTGCTCATCCCTCCTATTATGTTTGTTTTTGTTTGTTTCGGGTGCTTATAGGAGCTAGAAGGTTCACCGAGAGGTGGAGAACTCGTGTGTGTTTGTTTGTTTTGTCGGATTAGGAAAACTATGTTGTAACCACGTGGGGGAAAGATCATGTATGTATGTGTGTTTGTATTGTGATTTGAAATGAGCTTTCTATATATGTGTGATATGGTTTTGGGGATGGCACCCGTGCTAAGGTCCCTTTCTCGGTTATCACCAACCCCTTGTCCCTTCGGGTGCGGGCATGAGAATTCACTACCGGTTCGTAGGGCCAAAAACTCAGGCATGACATCCATGGTGGTGAGGGTGAACCTATATCGAGTCTAATCCATTATATGCTTTCAGACAAGATGGGTCTAGCCTTGTTACAACAGGATTAACTCTCTCTTCTTTTAAATGCAAACACAAAACAGTATTACTCCGGTACTCACTCACTGTGAAGAAGTGTCTAACGTAATCTGCTCCTGCACATTCAACTATTTGCACTGTTTGACCTTCAATCACTCCTTTGCTGACCTTATACACTATTCGTCGAATGTATGAGAAAGAAAAATAGATTAACTCACTACTATCTTGCATTCAATCTACCTCTCTCTCTCGTGTATGTCTGTACGAACTACTTTGCATCGCTCTTGTATCTTTCTAAATATGTTTTTTGTGTATTCTGTAATATCCGGACGATGCTTTGAAGTAAGGCATATTCCTTGCTTTTATAGATTGGCCTCAGTAAGAAACCCTTCTGCTAGGGTTAAGCATGTTTCACCTTTTGATCTTCACCGTTGAAACATATTAAGCTAGCCTTGAATGTTATCTACGTGTTTTCCAGTACTTAGCATGCTCAGAAATGTCATCTGAGTGATAACTTACTTAAACGCGGTCTTTAGTGCATTCGCACCTTCGGCTAGCCACAACTTTGTAGATATATATGCATCGTAGCTTCGTATTACTTCACAAGCTACCTCTCGAGACTTTGCACGAATCTTCGAGTCTCGAGTCTTCGAACCTTGTGAATTGATCTTCTAATTCTTATGCTCTTTGGCTTCGAGCTAGGTTAGAACCAGGCTCAACTTTGCCAAAGTTTATTCTCTTCTATCTTTGTTATATGACAGCTATGGGTCTTGTTTTCATCAATCACATACACGTCCCCATCCGTCGTTCTTCCACCGGCTTTCGTGTTGCCATTTTCTCTCTTCACTTGGAAACCAATTTTAGTAAAGGTCACTTCATGACCCGTATCACACAAATGATCGATTGATGCTAGATTGTACTTCAATCCTTTAACGTGCGTAACTTCCTTCGCTTTACTCTTTCCCCATTTGGCGGATCCTAACCCCTTGATTTTCAAAGAGCTATCATTGCCAAATCTTACCTTGGCAAAGACTTGTCTTTATTCATATCCGACGCTTTCTTTAGGTCACCAATCATGTGACTCCGAGCAGCCACTATCATGGATCCATTGTCTATCCTTGATGTCTCGCCTTCAATGCAATCTCAGCAATATGAGCTACTTTCTTCTCCTTAGCCATGTAGACTTGTTTTACTTCAGACTTAAAGCACTTCCCCTGAGGTGTAGGCTTCACAGTCTTCCGAGATACTTTCTCTTTCCTTTTCTTTTGAACTTCCACGTTGTTCTTCTTCTTATTCTCGCTCAGAATAGCCACTTTTCTTGCACCGTAACGTTCACTACCACACTTATCACAAACTTCCAAGTCCGCAAGGACAACAAACTTGTTGGTCGTGACAATTGGCTTCGGTTTCCACTAAAGATGAAGTCTCATTATGTCCTTGCTTCGATAGTAAGTGCAGAAACTTCTAACCGGTTTCTTTCCTTCCGGGGATAGAAGTCGCTTCTAGATGTCTTCATCTCTATTCCGAAGCTTGTATTGGATACCTTCACCAACGTAATCTTGCCATGTGACCCCATACCACATAGTAGTAGTAGTGACCACCCGAAACCCGGTGTCGCTAGACTTCCGAGTATCCGGGATCTTCTTAACAACAAGCTCGACCTTGATGGTTGGCTTCACGGGCTTTCCTTCTTTCCTGAGGGGCACCCATACACTCATAGAAATGACATTTGCATTAGATTTCTTCACATTCTTGGAATGCTCAAATTTCTGAACGCATTTGTTCACTCCTATATTCCTAACCTCCTTCGGGTGTCTCTCTATCTTCTCATCATTTACGCCATCCTTCCGTTTCTTGTCGATTCGGGTCACAATAGTGGTCCGCATAGGATCGTCATGGAAACGGATCGATATTCTTCCTATCCACCTGCAGTGTTGCCCTGGTTTTCTGAGCTTCTTATAGTGTGATGAGTGATGTGATCTGGGAATTTCCAGAGGTTGATGCTTGGCTGTCTCTATCCTTTGAGATCTTTTGTTGAAGGCCTACCAATTCTTCTTCAAGCCGTTGGATTGTGGTGTCTCTGGTGGTAAGTTCTGTGGTAATGTCATCATATATCTTGATTTGCTCATCTAGTTTGAGCTTTTAACTAACAATTTGTCACGCCCCCGAATTCCAGGGTACCCAGAACCAGGAACATGACTTCCCCTTGCCCGCACCCGAAAGGTCAAGGGGTTGGTGACTAGCACCAATAACGACTACACCGCGGGTAGGATCTCAATCATGCAACTCGTACAAATATATATCAAGGGTAATCTTATACTTTCCCATAAATCATCATGCATACAATAAGTCAAATAGTCATACCGACATCACACCACAAACAAGATGCAAATACAATCGTCCATGAACCCATGTCCGGGATATAATACAAAACAATACGTAATACGATCTACATCATACATTAGAGTAGTGGGCACATCTTCCTAGAAGAAAGTCCTCCACTAGTCTCGGGTCACACGTGAAAAAGGTAAACAACAAGTAGAGGTGAGCGACAAGCTTAGTAGGTGACCCCAACATTCCACATCATGCAAAAATACAAGTCTATACTACATGCTTTGTGTACTTGTGCACCGTGTAGTGTGTACAATCATCGTGGTCTTAGCCTACAAAAAAAATCAGACCCAACCCGCCCACAAAGGACAACTTGTCCACAATCCTCCACGGGATCCCGCCTCAGGGCACTCAGCTTTCAACCATTTGTTGAAGTTGAAACCGAATTCTATTTCTTGCTGAACCGGGATACAAGTTTGTTGTCAGACGTTTGGCATTTTCCATTTGTGCTTTTCCTATCAATCTCGACCAAGAAAATCGCATCTGAAAAGCCTCTCGCTTTAAATTCGGACTCCTTTGGGTACCAAAGTCCCAAATTTTCGGTTCCCTTGAGATACCGCATAATCCTTTTGACATGAGACATATGAGACTCCTTGGGATTTGCTCGGTATCTTGCACGGATGCATGTTGCAAACATTATATCGTTTTGCTTCCGTGAGATATAGCAAAGATCCAATCATGCTTCGTATTCTCATGATATCCACTTCTTTTCCTACTTCATCCATATCCAATTTGGCGTTTGTAGGAATGAGCATTTTCATGTGAGTCACATCGCTCATCTTGAATTTGTTCGTAATCTCCTTAGTGTATTTGGTTTGACTGATAAAGATCCCATCCTTCAAATGCTTTGTGAGGGCCTTCCCTGAGGTATGAGTTATATTTTATGCATTTATTTTGCATATGTTTTGTACCCTTATGTGGTTATGCTTGAGATGTGGTTAAGCTTGGTTTAGCTTGTTGTTGTTAAATCTTGTGAGCCTTTTTAGCTTGTTGTGAGTTGCATTGCATATGTGTGGTTGGTGATCATGTTGATGATCATGTGTTTGTGTCTTGTTGTTGTGCGGTGCTTGAGCTTGAATTTTGCTATGTCCTTCGGGCATGTGTTTTATTTTCGAGGACGAAAAGTCCTAAGGTGGGGAGGATGTAAAGACCCATATTTGGGTAGGGTTAAGAGATAGTCTTTCTCTATTACTAAAAACATCTAGATAATATTATGTTCGTCAATGTGAGCATTTTGACTGTAATTGGGTCCAATTCTGAGTCGGGGCCCCGAGTGGCCCGATTATTGACTTTTCGGGGTTTATTGGTTGACATTGCGTTTGAGTGGTCAATTGGGTTGGAAAATATCTGGATAGTGATGTGTTTGTCATTTTGAGCGTTTTGACTGTACTTGGGTTTAATTTGGAGTTCGTGACCTCGGGAGGTCAATTAATATTTTTGAGATTTATTAATAAAAGAAAATGCAAAAATATATAAATAGGGGAAAGAGAGCTTCCATGTCACGTTTCCCGATCATGCGTTGGAGAGCTTAGAGAGAGAGAGAGAGAGAGAGAGAGAGAGAGAGAGAGAGAGAGAAGGGAGCTTAGAGCCTTCAATTTGGTGCGTTTTTGAGCTCGCTCAATCCTCAAGAATCATTCCAAGTAGGTGTTCCATTGATTCTTCACCCTTTCTTTGTCGTTTCATTGGATTAACATGTAAGAATTAGGATGAAATCATGAAAATTCATGATGAACCTTAGAAATTGGGGAAAATGGAAATTGAGCATGAAACCTAGATGATTTAGGTTGTTTGGTAGCCTAACGTGGCTGGATGATGTTAGAAACCCTTAATAGGGATGAATTGTTGCTTAAAAATTGAGATTTAACGAGTATAATTGGGTTTTGGGATGAATTGGGGAAGGACGCAATGGCGGTTCATGACTAGGAACCCGCTAGTGGCTAGCTTTGAGCACTCTCGAGTAGGCGTTTCGAGCAAGTTGTCTCGAGCGGTTGGACGAAGCGGTCCCAATTTGACTGGATCGGACCATTTACATTGTAACCATTATGCCTCTCCACATTGAAGTATTGTACTTAAGTTACAATGTAAATAATGAAATACCCCCATTTGGATTCAAAGAAAAACACTAGAAAAATAAATTCCACTCTTTCAAAATGTGAAAATTGGGATTTAGTGTAAAATCTCGGAAAAATCTAGTTTTTCGTAGAGGTGAATTTTTGGAAAGTGGGGTTAAACATCTCAGAAAAATCCCCAAAAATCAGATTATCATAGTTATGATATGGAGACCCAATGCCGGGACTTTTTATTTCAAGAAAATAACTCCTATGGGTATCTCCTTCCTTGGTCGAGGAATGATGATCGGTTTGTGAAGACTGGCTTCAGTTATAAAGGGAGTATGGTGAACCTTAATGTCATATTGGTGTTGGTATGTTGGTTTGAGGAATTGGGGCTTGGGCTCTATGACTTGTCGGGTTCTCACCGTGAAGTACGATGATACTAGGTGGTCGACGGGGCAGGCATATGCGCCAATAGTAGCCCGTGTGGCACCGTGGCCGGGCATATCGCGCGGTGGCAGGGGGCAGCATACGCACCGATGACAAGCCCGTGTGGCACTATGTCCAAGCATATAGCGTTGTGGTAGGGCATAGTGCCCTGAGTTGGGATCCTATTGAGGATCGTGTTGAGCCGTTGAATTCGTGGAGCTTGGGCTAAGTGCCCTAAGCTGGGATCCTGTTGAGGATCGTGGACAAGCTGTCCTGTGTGGGCAAGATGGGTCCCGACATTTGTTTGTAGGCCGAGTCCCGATGATTGCGCACACTACACCGGGCACGAGTACACAGAGCATGTAGTATGGACTTGTATGTCCGCATGATATGGAGTGTTGGGGTCACCTACCGAGCTTGTCGCTCACCCCCTACTTGTTGTTTACCTTTTTCGGGTGTAACCCGAGACTAGTGGAGGACTTTCTTCCAGGGTGGACGTGCCCACTACTCTAATGTATGATACAAGATTGTATTCTATATTGTTTTGTATGATACCCGGACATGGGTTCGGGACGGCTGTATTTGCATACTATTTGTGATGTGATGTCCGTATGACTGTTTGACTTATTGTATGCATGATGATATATGGGAAAGTACAGGATTACCCTTGATGTATGACTATACGGGGTTGCATGATTGAGACAAAGACTCGGTGTAATCTCTATTGGTGCTAGTCACCAACCCCTTGACCTTTCGGGCGCGGGCAAGGGGAAGTCATGTTCCTGGTTACGGGTTCCCCGGAATTTGGGGGCGTGACAAGTTGGTATTAGAGTATGGTCTAGCGGACCTAGGTTAGTGAGGGGTGCTTAATTGATCCCATGTAACTTGGAAAATCGTAGGGAGGGCGCCCGATCAACGCAGTCCTTACATATATTCTAGGTTATGTTGGTGTCAATTAGATCATCTTAGGAGCATATGTAGGAATGGATGCATCTCTAGTGGTATGATTGTGTGCATATAGGGCACTAGATTGTCTTGCGTGTGATATGCTTATATGTGGTGCCCGGATGGCACGTGGTCGTGAGAGCCAAGATTTGCTAGTGGTGTACCCCGAGGGGTGACACGATGCTATATGCATGGTTGTTGACCTACGGATCGTGTGGTGTACCCCGAGGGGAACACAATGCTATATTCATGGTTGTGGACCCATGGGTCGTGTGGTGAGAACCTACGGGTTGATTTGTGCCTTTGATGGCTATTTGTGCCTGGCAAGCTAATGTTGATCGTTTGTTGTTTGTTGTTGTGGCCGGTGTGATGGCACCACCGAGGAGAGTTGTCCGAGGCAAGGGCCCGGCAGAGGAGCCCACGATAGAGTCGGGGCACTAGGGGCAGCAGAGCTCCGGCAGGTCGTCAGCTCTGTTGTGGGACCTAATTTGGCCCGGGTCTCGATTCGGTTACGGGAGGCCATGCGGGGGTCTGCAAGGCTCGATGAGGGATATGGCTAGAGAGGTGGATGAGTCGAAGAGGCAGCAATAGCCTCGGCAGCCGCCACGGCCTCAGCGGGAGGAGGCGAGGGTGGTGCGGGATGTGCACCGGCCAGGAGGTCGTGATGGAGCCAACGACGACGAGGAGTGGGCCGGGCTGCATAGTTTTTAAACATGCACCCAGGGACTTTTGAGGATGGTTCGCGGCCGAGGCGGCCGAGGACTCGGATTAGATGGACGAGAGGACATCTTTGAGATGATTGGGGTGCCAGATGAGGAGCGGGTGCGAGTGGCGACACACTATCGGAGGGTATCCCACGTAGGTGGTGGGAGTCCACGAGAGCTGTCCATGGCGATCAAATGAGTCGGCGAGAGTTCATTGAGCGCTTCTTTGGGGGAGTATTTTCCCGGCTCGGTGCGGTATGCCCGACGGAGAGAGTATTATGAGCTTCGGCGGGGTAGCAGACGGTGGGTGAGTATGTGCAAGCCTTCAAAGATTTAGGGCGGTTTGCTCTTGAGGCTTGGGAGAAGGAAACCAGTAGAGCACGGGATTTTATTCGGGGCTTGAGGCCATCTTTGAAAAACAAGCTGGAACCGATGCGGTTGACCAGCTACAAGGAGGTGGTCGACAAGGCACTCATTATTGAGTGAGGTCGGGATCGGCGAGAGAGCCCGAGAGATCGGGGGTTCGGCGGGTCCGAGCAGGAAGAGGTAGAGTGGGGAGAGCAAGGCGGTTCAGCCTGAGAGGAGGCAGGTGTAGAGGGTTTCTAACCAGGCAAAGGGGATCCTGGGAGAGTTCAGCCAGCAGGAGGCCAGGTACTTGTTGGAGTTGTGGTTTGACCGGGCATGTATCGAGAGACTATCCGAGGAAAAAGATGACATGCTTCCGATGCGGGAAGGTGGGACATGGAGCTAGGGAATGTGTTACCCTTAGCTCGACCAGCGATATAGGTCCTCGTCCGAGAGAGCAGGATAGAGGAGTGGGGCTCCGTCTCGTACACCTACGGTCCAGCAGCCTCAGCGGGAGGCGTAGGGTCAGGTTGATCAGCGGGGCAAGGCCCCAATGGGCCAGGCTAGTAGCAGTGGGCCACGAGGGACAACTTTTTCCCTTACCTGGCAGCAGAGGCGTAGGTTCCACCAAGTGGACGAGGCAGACCAGGACCTTCGGTCTTGAGAGGTACCATCATCATTTCTCATACCATCTGCTCGGCTTTGATTGATACTTGGTGCTAACCATTCTTTTATTTCGTATGCTACGGTGGTTGGGTTGGAGTTAGACCAGGAGACAGTTAGTCAGTCTCTGATGGTTGCTTCACCTTTGGGTGGAATTGTGATACTTGAGAGTATCTGTCGTGCTTGTCAGGTTACACTTGGCGGTGTTAACCTGTTGTGTGATTTGTATATTATGGAGTTAGATGATTTTGATGTTATCCTAGGTATGGATTAGTTGGTTTCCGTGGAGGCCAAGATTGATTGTTTTCAACGTCGTATGACGTTCCTCATGCCAGGGGCACGTGGGGTGTCTTTGTGGGTGAGTGGACCGAGGAGGCATGCGGGTTGGGACCTTTGTGGCATGGGTGGGGTGATGTGACCCACCGGTTAGCCAGCTTGACGTTTGTTAACAGGAGGAGAGAGGGGAGGCTATTTTGCCATCGATTGTGGATCAGTTCCTGGATGTGTTTCCTGAGGACTTAGTCAGTTTACCACTTGTGAAGGAGGTGGAGTTTTCGATTGAGTTGTTGTCGGGGACAACACCTATTATGTAAGGACCCGTACCTTGAGTTAGTCACAGTTTTGCCTTCTAAGTAGGGTTTTTTCTAGATTTTGACCTAGTGAATGGGCTCAAATGAATTCACGTGCAAAAGGAAAGATGCTTCGAATGATGTCCTCTATCTACCACGAAGTTTCAGGCCAAACGGACGTGTATGTGAGGTGCACGTGAAATGGGTCCATTTCACGTGCAAGTGTGGTTGTCTTCTACATGATGCTAGGAGGCTAGGGGTGAAGTTTGAACGCATTTGGAGTGAATATGGAGTTGCACGTGAATTGGGGAACTCACGTTCAAATTGGCGTGCGGCCATATTTTTGCATGGTTTCCTTGGTTTTGACATTCTAATGATCTTTCTCCACAGGACCATGTTGAAATTATGAGTATTTTGGCCTATATGGGTGCAAAAAGGTGCTAACTTGTGTGATAAAAACTACGTCATTTTGATCCTGGGATTTTTTACTTAATCAAAACTACGTCGTTTTGATGTGGGTAGTGTCTATATAATGAGGGCTTGAGTTTGAGTTTAGGGTTCTTGTGTTCTTCTTTGCTTTCACTGCGCCGCCAGAGAGAGAGAGAGAGAGAGAGGAGATCTCCTGGCGATTGCCGTGGTGGTTCACGTCGTTGGAAGGTGTCTAGCGTAGAGGTTAGGACAAAAGTCCGAGGTAGGGATTCATGTTCTTCCTAACTCTCCTCTCGTTCTAGGATATTCGCCTATATATATATATATGTAAATCCATATAGGTGTGATCTCCTATATGGATGTTGGCCTTCGGTGGCATGTTCTGTTGATTGTGATGTTGAATTTGGCCTCGAGGATTTTCTGGGTTTGTTTATGCCCACCATGTGTTTGATGAAATGTCCGTGAGGCCTGCACACTATGTATTTGATAAAATGTCTGTGAGGCCCGCATGCCATGTATTCAATATAATGCCTGTGAGACCTTGTATATGGGTGTCCGATGATATACCTGTGTGACTGGTGTGTACTGTGTTTGATTTGTATTTGATAAAAAGCCTGTGAGGCTGATGTGTGTGGCTTGTATCCGACCATGTTGGTCCCTCCGAAATAAAGTGTAAATGCTTGTCGAGTTTACATGTTGAGATGTAATGCTATGTTTGTTCGCTGGTCTGTTTGAGACCGAGTTGAGATATGGGCCAGGCACAATAGCTGGACCCCTTGAGATTTGGCCAGGACGTGGTCCTGAGTCTCGGTGTAGCACTCACGACGGTGGGCTAAATCTACACCCATTCCCGAGGGTAGGTATGGCGCCCGAGGAGGTGGTTGACCATATCCGACTCGGGTGGAAAATGTTGCATTGGTGTCCATGCAACATTCGCCTGGATGTGGTATGTCATGTCGCCGTGGTGGCGGGTGTCCTCTCGCCCTTCGGTGCGGGCTCGGGTAAAGAGTGTTTACTGGGTGATGTTTGTTGCTTTAGCCTTAGGCACGACACGAGCACAAGCATACACATATCATGCATGTTGTAGAGCGGGACGGGTCCGGGGGAGACCGGATCCCTACCGAGCTATGGTTTGCTCACCCCTCCTATAAACCGTCCTTTTGCGGGTTTAGCAGACGGTAGGTGAAGGCCGAGGAGCTAGGCCCCCGAGGGCCGGGAGTTTTATGTTATTTCCTTTGTCGTGCTCGTGGTTTTATGTTCTGGAATTTGGTTTGGTTTTATTTGTAACAAGACACCTGGCTTCATAGGGGTTTTTCCCCCGACCGGGTTGTAATAAACATTTAGTCTTTGAAATGAAATAAAATGAGATGTTGTTATTCAATTTGTGTTTGTGTGCATGGTTTGGGAGCAGGAGCATGCCCCTTGGCATGTTAGCCTGGTTGTGCGGGTTTTAGGATAGCACCCGTGCCGGAAGTCCTTTTAAGGTGCTTGCACCAACCCCTTGTCCCTTCGGGTGCGGGCATGGGCGGTCACTACTCATTTCCAAGTGGAAGGAAATTGGGGCATGACAATAATGGTATCGGAGCGATAGTTCATGGTCTGGTGGACCTAGGATAGTGGGGAGGCCGCTTGCTTCGAGACTCTTAGGAGGCGGTATAGGACACGCCTGATCAACGTGGTCCTATCCCGGTCTTCCTGGGGTGTACTGGGGTAGTTAGACCAAGGAGTAGGGCATTTGCATTTGGGTTGAGGGTACATACATGCATTGGCATTAGGGCACTAGTTTAATTTCAGTATGAGTATTGTGATTGGACATGCTATGTTGCTAAAACTTGTTGCTAAAAACAAAATTTTGTTGCTTGTGAAATTCGGTGATTTTCTCGTGAGGCTTGTTGCTATGAATTGTCGCTGTGTACTTCGTGATTTACCTGTGTGTTTAAATGTAAAACGTTGCTTGAGTACCTCATGGCCCATGGGGATGAGGGTGTGTAGAGCTTGAGAGAAGCTGATCCTAGTTTGGTTTAAATTATGTAGACTATGCCTCCTAGGAGAGTAACCCGAGCTACTCTAGCCGTAGAAGATGAATCTTCGCACGTGCTTGGAGAGGAAAGAGGACAGCATGTAGAGGGCGATGATCCCCTGGAGCGAATCATGGCCCAAGTCCGGGCCCTAAGTGAGAACGTGCAAGGCATGTGTGAGGACCTCAAGGAGAGAGATCCTAAACGAGGTGCGTCGGGAGATGATGGCACGACAGGCGGTGCCACCCTCTCCACCCCGTGAGGTGGAACCTCCGTGTAGGCGGGAAGTGCCGGTGAGGCGGGAAGAGGGAGACGTGTTGACACGGTTCCGAAAGGAACATCCACCAAGGTTCAAGGGAGGAGCCGAACCTCTAGGAGCAGAGCACCGGCTGCGGCGGATCGAGCATGTGTTCTCTTTTCTTCGACCCCGGGAGGAAGACAAAGTGAGACTAGCAATCCGGTAGTTGGAGGAGGAAGCCTTGGAATGGTGGCTTAGCATCTCGGAAGCCGGGACATGGAGACCATGGCCTGGGATGAGTTCCTCCAGCTGTTCCATGAGGAGTTCTTTCCAGAGTCATTGCGGTGGTAGAAGCGGGAGGAGTTTGCGGCTGAAGCGGGGATCGCGCTCGGTAGCGAGTATGAGCGAGATTTCCGGGGCTGAGTCGGTTTGCTCCGGAAGCAATATCAAGGGAGGACCTGAAGGCCCATAAGTTTACCATGGGTCTCAAACCTGCCCTGAAGCAAAGGGTGGAGATCTTGCGGCCCGAAGACCTATGTTGAAGTCGTGGACACCGCCAAGATTGTTGAGAGAGGATTAGAGGAGGGAAGACAGGCTCACCAGGATCGGATGGGGCGAGCGCGCGCGACAAGCACGGTGAAACCAAGAGGCGAAGGTTGAGCCCGGGAGTGGGACTTTTCCCAAGGATAGGGGCCAAGCTTCAATGGCTCCGCCCGCATCCCGTTACTTTGGAGGACAGGGGAGGCTTCTTGGGAACTTCCCAAGCGGGTGTACCTGTTGTGGCCTGTCAGGGCACGTCAAACGTGAGTGCCCCAAGCGGCACTTGACGTGTCATAGCTGTGGGAAGGTGGGACACATCGGCAAGGTGTGTTTCGGCAAGGGGAAACAGCCGGGAGCCGGAAGCTTAGCACAAGGGAGCAGGGGTGGGACCCAATTTCGTGCCCGAGCCCTAAGCCAAGACATTCGTGGCGGGCCGGTCAGGCTGGTTCCGGTCACACTAGGCCACAGGGGGGAGAGGCAACCACAAGGAGGATCGGAGGGGCGTCCCGGTGGACTGCAGCGGGAGTAAAAGGGAAGGCAAGTGAAGCTAGTGGTGGGGCAGGCCAAGGCGAGTGTTCGGGCTTACCTCGGCACCACTGAAATGGAGGAATTACCATCACCCTCCGAGGAAGGTGGGGCTGGACCTTCGGTGGTTCGAGGTACTATTCTAATATCTCGCACTGTTGTTGCTGCATTGTTTGATACCGGAGCTTCGTGTTCCATGATTGCTAAGTCCTTGGTGGAGAGCCTTGGACTTGATTGTGTGGAGGCTGATAGACCTCTGAGGGTCGAGTCCCCAATGGGAGGTGTGGAGTTGATCCACCAAATGTGTCGAGAGTGTGCGCTTACGATAGGAGAGGTTGACCTCTCATTTGATTTGTACGTAATGCCCATGAGGACTTTTAGTTTGATTCTGGGGATGGATTGGTTGATGGCCTTTCAGGCTAAGATTTGACTCGCTATAGGCAACGAGTATCATTTACTACACCCACAGGATCTTCCTGTACCCTAGTGGGTGAATGGGATAGGAATGCTGGGAGAGCTGGACCGACGAGGGAGCTATGGGGCAATATTACCCATAGGCTTGCCACCCTAACCTTTGAGGAAGAAGGTAACTTAGAGAAAAGGGTGTGGCCAGATGTTGTCGAAAATTTCCAGGATGTCTTTCCTGGGGAGTTGTTGGAGTTGCCTCCACACGTAAGTATCGAGTTCACGGTTGAACTATTGCCAGGGGTGGGACCCATCTCACAAGTAGCATACCGGATGGGACCTGCCGAGTTGTGGGAGCTTTAGAAGCAAATAAAGGAACTGGGAGATAAAGGTTTTATCCGTCCTAGTACCTCACCTTGGGGTGCACCGGTCTTGTTTGCTAAGAAGGCGGATGGTTCGTTACGACTTTGCATTGATTATCGGAAGCTGAATCAAGTAACGGTAAAGAACAAATACCCTTTGCCACGGATCGATGACTTATTCGACTAGCTGAGTGGAGCATGGTGGTTCTCAAAAATCGATCTACGTTCGGGATATCATCAATTGAGGGTCAGGAGCGAAGACATCCCTAAGACGGCATTCAGGTGCAGATACGGACACTATGAGTGGTTAGTGATGCCTTTTGGGCGAACGCACTGTCGTGTTCATGCATCTAATGAATCGGTATTTGCCCCATACCTGGATTCCTTCGTGGTGGTATTTATTGACGACATCCTTGTGTACTCCAAAACCCAAGCCGAGCATGAGGAGCACTTGGCCGTGGTGCCGCGGCGCTACGAGATCATCACTTGTATGCTAAATTTAGCAAGTGTGGCTTCTGGATGCAAGAGGTGCATTTTCTTGGGCATGTGGTATCTGCCGAAGGAGTTAGAGTGGACCCAACCAAGATTGAGTCCGTAGCATCTTGGAAGAGGCCCACAAATGTTTTTGAGATCCGGAGTTTCTTGGGTCCGCGGGGGTATTACCGGCGTTTTGTGGAAGGATTTTCTCGGTTGGCGGCGCCCATGACAGCTCTTACACGGAAGGGAGCCAAATTCGAGTGGACGGACAAGTGCCAGCAAGCATTCGAGGAGTTAAAGACTCGCCGACTACTGCACCGGTGTTAAGTCTACCGCAGGAGGGAGTGCCATTCGAGGTGTATTGTGATGCGTCTCGCGTTGGACTGGGGTGTGTTCCGATGCAAGAACGCCAAGTCATAGCATATGGCTCGCGACAATTGAAGTCCCATGAGCAAAACTACCCAACACACGACCTGGAGTTAGCAGCAGTTATTTTTGCCCCGAAGTCTTGGCGACATTACCTGTTGGGAGAGAAATTTGTGGTATATACGACCACAAAAGCCTACGATATATCTTCACCCAGAGAGACCTAAATTTGCGACAACGGAGGTGGGTAGAGTACCTGCAAATGTTTGACTTCACGCTCTCCTACACGCCTGGGAAGGGAAATTTAGTAGCCGACGCGCTAAGTAGAAAAGGGAAAGCCGAGGTTTCCATGAGAGAATGGAAAATGAAGGAGCGGTTGGCGGTGCTTCGGGTGCAACCTGCTTTAACAATGAGGGAGCTATCCTGTGTCCTCTCACCGTGATACCAGAGTTGTATCGGTGTGTCCGTGAGGGACAGTTAGGCGACGTGGACTGTGAGGTGATCCGGGCCCAGGATAGAGGCCGGAGAGCTATCGAGAGCTGGACGAAGGAGTTGAGCATGAGCTGAAATTTCGGGGGTGTTTGATAGTACCACCTCCCTTGCGTGAGGATGTGCTGAGGGAATTTCATCATTCCCGTTTGGCTGTAAATCCAGGAGGAACTAAGATGTATCATGCCGTTCGCGCACAGTTCTGGTGGCCGGGGCTGAAACGGAGGGTAAGCGAGTTTGTTTCCAGGTGCCTTACCTGTCGCCAAGTGAAGGCGAGCACCAATGACCCGCTGGTCAATTGCGGCCTTTACCTGTAGCCGAGTGGAAGTGGGAGCATATTACCATGGACTTCGTGACGGGACTTCCTACCACTTCGGGAGGAAGGACATGATTTGGGTCATAGTGGACCGCTTAACTAAGTCAGCCCATTTCTTGGCAATTCGAGAGCGCGACTCTATCGGCACGTTAAGCCGGTTGTATGTTGATGAGATTGTCCGCCTGCACGGAGTGCCCTTGTCTATTGTTTCTGGACAGGGATGCGCAGTTTACATCCCGGTTTTGGGGAGGTCTGCAGGAAGCATTAGGAACCCGACTTAATTTGAGTACTGCATTCCATCCCGAGACCGATGGTCAGTCCGAGAGGACCATTCAAACATTGGAAGACTTGTTGAGGGCTTGTGTACTTGATTTTGGAGGATCATGGGCTTCCCACCTTCCTCTTGGTGGAGTTTGCCTATAATAACGATTACCGGCTTCGATTGGGATGGCCCCGTTTGAGGCATTGTATGGCTGACCGTGTCGGTCTCCATTATGTTGGGCGAAAGGCTGGAGAGGCAGCTATGTTAGGACCTCAATTGGTCTAGGAGGCTACGGCAAAAGTTCACTGATTCGGCAACGCCTTCTTACGCTCGGAGCGGAGGCAGAAGTCTTATGCGGATCGCCGACGCCGACCATTGGAGTTTTTGGTGGGCGACCACGTATTCCTTCGTGTTTCTCCACGGAGAGGGCATAAGAGATTTGGGACTGGGTCCAAGTTGTCCCCTCGGTACATTGGACCATTCGAGATTTTGAGCAGAGTTGGACCTGTTGCTTATAGGTTGGCGTTACCACCTAGTTTGAGCGAGTTCATAATGTTTTCCATGTATCCCAGTTGCGGAAATATCATCCAGATCCCACACACGTGCTAGATTGGGGTACCCTGGATCTTGGAGAGGATGTGTCTGTTGTCGAGGCACCCATCCGTATTGTAGATAGGCGCGAGAAGCAGCTGCGAGGTAAGACTATTCCGTTGGTTGGGGTGTTGTGGCAACACCGAGGGCTGGAGGAAGAGACTTGGGAACGTGAGGCTGAGATGCGTGCTCATTATCCTGATCTGTTCGAGGACGAACAACTCTGAAGGAAGGGAGGAGGGCAAGCATCAAACTTCAACATAATCAGTTATTTGCCCAACTAGTTAGGTAACCTGAGAATATAACATCGCTACATGACCATGTGGAGTGTATAAATGTGTGAAATAATTTGTGATTTGTTGTGTATTAATTTGTGCTAGAGGGTGTTAGAGGCCTATGCATTGGTTGTGATTGTTTTCTTTCATTCTACCTTTTCTTTTCGAGGACGAAAAGTCTTAAGGGGGAGAGGATGTAAGGACCCGTACCTTGAGTTAGTCACAGTTTTGCCTTCTGAGTAGGGTTTTTTCTAGATTTTGACCTAGTGAATGGGCTCAAATGAATTCACGTGCAAAAGGAAAGATGCTTCGAATGATGTCCTCTATCTACCACAGAAGTTTCAGGCCAAACGGACGTGTATGTGAGGTGCACGTGAAATGGGTCCATTTCACGTGCAAGTGTGGTTGTCTTCTACATTATGCAAGGAGGCTAGGGGTGAAGTTTGAGCGCATTTAGAGTGCATATGGAGTTGCACATGAATTGGGGAATTCATGTTCAAATTGGCGTGCAGCCATATTTTTGCATGGTTCCCTTGGTTTTGACATTCTAATGATCTTTCTCCAAAGGACCATGTTGAAATTCTGAGTATTTTGGCCTATATGGGTGCGGAAAGGTGCTAACTTGTGTGATAAAAACTACGTCGTTTTGATCCTGGGATTTACTTAATCAAAACTACGCCATTTTGATGTGGGTAGTGTCTATATAATGAGGGCATGAGTTTGAGTTTAGGGTTCTTGCGTTCTTCTTTGCTACAGCTGCTGCCAGAGAGAGAGAGAGAGAGAGAGAGGATCTCCGGGCAGTTGCCGTGGTGGTTCACGTCGTGGGAAGGTGTCTAGCGTAGAGGTTAGGACAAAAGTCTGAGGTAGGGATTCATGTTCTTCCTAACTCTCCTCTGTTCTAGGATATTCGCCTATATATATATATATATATATATATATATAAAAATCCATATAGGTGTGATCTCCTATATGGATGTTGGCCTTCGATGGCATGTTCTGTTGATTCCGATGTTGAATTTGGCCTGAGGATTTTCCGGGTTTGTTTATGCCCACCATGTGTTTGATGAAATGTCTGTGAGGCCTGCACACTATGTATTTGATAAAATGTTTGTGAGGCCTCGCATGCCATGTATTCAATATAATGCCTGTGAGACCTTGTATATGGGTGTCCGATGATATACCTGTGTGACTGGTGTGTCTTGTGTTTGATTTGTATTTGATAAAAAGCCTGTGAGGCTGATGTGTGTGGCTTGTATCCGACCATGTTGGTCCCTCTGAAATAAAGTGTAAATGCTTTGTCTTGAGTTTACATGTTGAGATGTAATGCTATGTTGTTCGCTGGTCTGTTTGAGATCGAGTGAGATATGGGCCAGGCACAATAGCTGGACCCCTTGAGATTTGGCCAGGACTTGGTCTTGAGTCTCGGTGTAGCACTCACAACGGTGGGCTAAGTCTACACCCATTCCTGAGGGTAGGTATGGCGCCCGAGGAGGTGGTTGACCATATCCGACTAGGGTGGAAAATGTTGCATTGGTGTCCATGCAACATTCGCCTGGATGTGGTATGTCATGTCGCCGTGGTGGCGGGGTGTCCTCTCGCCCTTCGGTGCGGGCTCGGGTAAAGAGTGTTTACTGGGTGATGTTTGCTTCTTTAGCCTTAGGCACGACACGAGCACAAGCATACACATATAATGCATGTTGTAGAGCGGGACGGGTCCGGGGAGACCGGATCCCTACTGAGCTATGGTTTGCTCACCCCCTCCTATAAACCTTCCTTTTGCAGGGTTTAGCGGGCGGTAGGTGAAGGCCGAGGAGCTAGGCCCCCGAGGCTAGGAGTTTTATGTTATTTCCTTTGTCGTGCTCGTGGTTTTATGTTCTGGAATTTGGTTTGGTTTTATTTGTAACAGTACACCTGGCTTCATAGGGGTTTTTCCCCGACTGGGTTGTAATAAACATTTAGTCTTTGAAATGAAATAAAATGAGATGTTGTTATTCAATTTGTGTTTGTGTGCATGGTTTGGGAGCAGGAGCATGCCCCTTGGCATGTTAGCCTGGTTGTGCAGGTTTGGGACAGCACCCGTGTTAGAAGTCCTTTTAAGGTGCTTGCACCAACCCCTTGTCCCTTTGGGTGCGGGCATGGCGATCCTTACTCATTTCCAAGTGGAAGGAAATTGGGGCGTGACATATTAGGTTGGTGGCCTACCGGATGGCGCCGACAAAGCTTAGAGAGCTCAAGAGGCAGATAGATGATCTTCTAGCACGAGGATTTATCAGGCGGAGTAGCTCACCATGGGGCGCTCCAGTGTTGTTCGCCAAGAAAGCAGATGGTTCGCTTCGGTTGTGTATAGTCTATCGGAAGCTGAAACATGTGACAGTGAAGAACAGGTATCCATTGCCGAGGATCGATGATCTGTTCGATCAGTTTCGCGGTGCGAGGTGGTTTTCCAAGATAGACTTGAGATCTGGATACCATCAGTTGAGGGTTAGGGAGGCAGATATCCCTAAGACCGCATTCAGTTGTTGCTATGGGCATTATGAGTGGCTTGTGATGCTGTTTGGGCTCACGAATGCTCCAGCAGTATTACCAGGTGTTTGCTCCATATTTAGATATGTTCGTTGTGGTGTTCATCGATGATATTTTGGTCTATTCAGCGACCAAGAGGGAGCATGAGGAGCATTTGCAGGTTGTATTGCAGACCTTGCGAGAGCACTGGTTGTATGCGAAGTTCACAAAATGTGACTTCTGGTTACAATAGGTGAATTTCTTGGGGCATGTGGTATCTTCGGAGGGTATCACAGTGGATCCTGAGAAGATCGAGGCGGTTATGTCGTGGAAGAGGCCACGAATGTGTTTGAGATTTGATAACGTGCATTTTATGCCATTATTCTAGTGTTTATTTAGGATGTTTAAGAGCATGATTAGAGCCTTATTGCTTCATATATCATATATATTTGCTCTAACCCCTAGGAAGATGCTACTTGCAAATACATGCGCTTTTAAGCTGTTTTGGCAGATTTTGGAGCTCACTTTTGACATAGTAGATGGCCTCAAACAATTGGCGTGCAAGAACAAAAGTTTCTTAGAATGATGTCCTCTACCTACCACAGAAATTTCAGAGCATTTAGAGCTGCACGTGAATTCACTCATTTCACGTGCAAGCCTATTTTTGCCTCTCAGGCCTCTACAGGATGCAAGGAAGCTTGGGGAGAAGTTTGAGCTGATTTGGAGGTGCACGTGAATTCACCATATCACGTGCAAATTGACGTGCAGAGATATTTTTGGACCGATCCTATCGTTTTTCCATGCTGATCATTTGTTTCTGAAGGCCCATGTCCAAATTGTGGATGGAAGATAGAGATTTTAAAGTTTCGAGTGTTACTTATCAAAACTACGCCGTTTTGATAAATGGGCTAGGGTACACACCTCAAAGCCCATCCAAACTCTATAAATACAACCTCCACGCCCTCTGCTGTGCATCCCTAGACCCCCTACACGTTTTTAGACAGAGAGAGAGAGGCTCCACGACTTGGAGGTTGCTCCTTGACCTAGGAGAGGAGCCGTCGCAGCCGTTGCAGCCGTCGCAGCAGCCGTCGCGGATTTTGGAGCCTGGATTTGAAGCTTTGCTGTGTGCGTGGATTAGAAGAAGATGTTGAGCTTTTCGCTTTGTGTTTGCTTGTAAACATGCGTGAGTAGTCTTTTAATCCAGGGGAGCAATGTAGCCCCCTTGTTGCTTTGCTATGTTTATGAATATTGGGTTTGGATGATTGAGTTTTGCATGTTTTATGAATCTTGTTCTTAATCTCTATCTTTGGATGTACACCTTGGTATTTTTAGCTTTAGTTTGGGGCGGATTGAGATTCATAACTTATTTGTAATTGGTGTGATCATTATCCTTTTGCAAGTATGATTTATTGGCTTTGCATGTTTGTGTGTTTAGATGACCATTCTGGCATACAACTCTTAAAAGGACCTCAATGACCATTTGTTGTCCTTGGCTTATGTTTAGCATGTTTTCAATCAGACAACCCTAATACCATGAACCAGTAGAGATAACATAGGGAGGTGAAATTGTGACCCTAGATGCTTTTAATCCTTGAATCTTAATCTTAAAATCAGTTTGTTTTCTTTGTTTATTCAGAAAACCAAATAAAAATTAGATCTTTAGTTTGAAAAAAGAGAACTTTTTGCCAAGACATTTTATAGAACAAGAGTAATTAGGTGTTTTGATTTAAGAACTAGAAAACTAGGCTAATCCCTGTGGGTTCGACCCCTGCTTGCTTGCGCTATTCTTTTAGTGCAAACTTAGGGAATTTATTATCTTGAAGAGAGATTTAACGACATTAGCTAGCTCTTTTAGAGAGGCTAAAAAATCTGTCTGTCAAATTGGCGCCGTTGCCGGGGATTCAACGGTTAACTAGTTTTTAAAATCAACATTGAGTGAAATTGTTTGAATTCTGATCTTGGTGTTCTATTTTGTCTTTTATTTTCTGTTATTTTGTGTTCTTTACTTGTTTATTATGCATTGTTCGGAGCTACTGGGTGTGTTCTTGTTGTTTTACAGGAACATACATCAAGGATTCCTAGTTGTGCATGCAAAGAGAGGAGGATATACAATTTACTCGGGAACCTGAAAGGTTGTTCAGAGCTCGTCGTAGAGCAGCTAGGGAAGCAACACGTGAGGTCAAGAAGCATTGCAAGGCTTGGAGCAATCCGTAGGCGATCTGATGGCAGATCTCAGACCTGATGGTGGTGCACCGTAAGGAGGGGCCAATTACAATGGCCAATATCCCGAAGAAGAGGGACATAGGTTTATGCCCAGAACCTTCTCAGATTATGCGAGGCCAATGATGTCAGACCATTATTCTGGGATTCGGCAGACAAGAGTCCAAGCAAATAGCTTCGAGTTGAAGCCGGTGTTGATCAACATGGTGAGCAACAACGCGTTTGGAGGAACATCCGTGGATGATCCACACCAGCATTTGATGAGGTTCTACCAGATGTGCGACACCATAAAGATCAACAATGTATCGGAGGAGGCAATAAAGCTAAGGCTTTTCCCTTTCTCTTTAAGGGTAGAGCTCTTGGCTGGTTCAATAATCTGCCAGCAGGTTCAATCAACACTTGGGAGGAGATGCAGTCCAAGTTCATGTCAAAGTACTTCCCTCCTTCCAAGGTGATCCAACTCAGAGGGGAGATTAGCAGATTCAGGCAAGATGAGATGGAGGCTCTTCATGAAGCTTGGGAGCGTTTCAAAGACTTAGTGAGAAGATGCCCTGATCATGGAAGACCCCAGTGGATTCAAATTGAATCTTTCTACACAGGTCTTCAGTTCCACTCACAAGACAAGGTGAATGCAGCTGCTGGAGGATGCTTGATGAATCTAGAGCCTGACGCAGCAGTGGATCTCTTGGAGAGGCTGTCATTAGCTGATTAGCAGTGGTCTAATGTGCGTACTTCAAAGCCAAGGGAGAAGATAGCTTCAGTTGATAATTCTTCCAATGATATGCAAGCACAGATTCAAGCTTTAGTGAAAGGCATGGAAGTATTGGCTCTTAAAGTTGAAGGATCACAACAAGCTTTACCAGTAGCTGAACAGGGCTGGAGTGGAGCTAAAGAAGCAAATTATGTTGGAGGAAAGGGCTTGTACCAGAAACAACAGTTTTATCCTCAACATCAACAACAAGGGTACAACTAGAATCAGCAGCAATCTCAACCATTTTAGAGAACTCAGAACCGAGGGGGAGATACCTCATTTCAGTACAAATATGTGCCCCCAGGGATGAAGCAGAATCCATATGCTACGGATAATTATTTACACCCACCTCCAGGATTCGAGCAGAAACAGCCTCAGCCTCAACAGCAAAGAGGAAGGGTATATAAGAATGTGGAAGAGCCAACCAAAAGAGAGGATAATTTGGAGGAAAGGGTAGTCACCATAGAATCTTCAATGAAGAATATAGAAAAGCTGCTTGTGAGTTTGGCTCAGAATGTAAATCAAGGAGTCTCAGCTAAATCTTTTCCAAGTGATACTGAGGTGAACCCCAAGGAGAGCTGCAAGGCTATTACTCTAAGAAGCGGGAAGGCACTGAAAGAAGTTGAGGAGCCTAAGAAGAAGGCAATTCTAGAAGAACAGAGCAGACCCTTGGAAGCTGAAGACCAAGGAAAATCAGATAAAGCTGAGGAAAGAGTGCAAGAAAAGAAGGACAAGCAGCTGAGTCAAGACAGAATAGCTGAAGAATAGAGGCAAGGGCTCAGGCCTACCATGCTATTTCCTCAGCGGCTGAGGAACCAGAGGGTTGAGGAAGAGTATGAGCGCTTCCTGAGTTTGTTCAAGAAGCTTGAAATTAACATTCCATTTGTGGAAATCTTGGAGCAGATGCCTAGGTACAGAAAATACATCAAAGATTTTGTGACAAAGAAAAGGAAATATGGGGATCATGAGACGGTGGCGATCACTAACGAGGTGAGCAAGTGTTGTTCAACGAGTTTGCCCATCAAGCATAAAGATCCGGGCGCTTTTAATCTCCCTTGTGTGATTGGCAATGCACCGCAGCAGCAGGCCCTATGTGATTTAGGGGCTAGCATCAATTTGATCTCCTTTGCTTTGTACAAGCAGCTTGGGCTTAAGGGCATGAAGCCCACTTCCATATCATTGCAGTTTGCTGACCGGTCTACTGGAAATCCTGAAGGCATAATTGAAGACGTGTTAGTCAAAGTGGGCTCCTTCATATTTCCAGCGGACTTTGTAGTATTGGAGATGGAAGAAGATAGAGGAGTTCAGCTACTCCTTGGAAGACCGTTTCTCAGAACGGGTTGTGCATTGATTGATGTTGCTCAAGGGCAGCTAACTCTGAGAATTAATGAGGAGACCTTAGTCTTCCACATGGGGAAGGCTTTGCAAGGTCAAGAGGAGGAGGACTGCCTTTGGGTTGAAGACCTTGAGGAATTGGTGGAAGACTACTTGGTAGAAGAAATTACCACCACCAATAATGGAGCCCTTCAGCTCATAGAAGCTCAATAAGATAAAGAGATGTACTTGACAGCTGAGGAAGATCAGCAAACTACAAACTCTCTGGAGCAAGCTGAGGAGGAGAAAGAAGATGACGTGCCTCCAGCTCCAGAACTAAAGGAGCTGCCTGGACACCTAAGGTATGAATTTCTAGACTCTACAAATCAATTCCCTGTCATTGTTGCTTCTAATTTGAATGATGTGGAGTGTACTCAATTGTTAGAAGTCCTTAGGAAACACAAAAAGGCCCTAGGATGGAACATTGAAGACATTAGGGGTATTAGTCCAGGGATTTGCATGCATAAAATTTTGATGAACGATGATTTTAAACCCACTGCTGAAAGACAAAGAAGATTAAACCCTGCCATGAAAGAAGTTGTTAGAAAAGAAATTTTAAAATGGAAAAATGCGGGTATAATTTATGCTATTTCAGATAGTGAGTGGGTGAGTCCATTGCATGTTGTGCCCAAGAAAGGGGGCGTGACCGTGATTAAAAATGAGAAAAATGAATTGATCCCATCTCGCACTGTGACGGGGTGGAGAGTGTGTGTTGACTATAGAAAGCTGAACAAGGCTACTAGGAAGGATCATTTTCCTCTTCCTTTCATTGATCAAATGTTGGATAGGTTAGCTGGCTATAGTCACTACTGCTTTTTAGATGGCTATTCCGGGTATAATCAAATCATGGTTAAGCCCGAGGACCAAGAAAAGACCACCTTTACGTGCCCTTTTGGCACTTTTGCATTTAGGAGAATGCCATTTGGGCTTTGTAATGCCCCTGCCACCTTTCAAAGGTGTATGATGGCTATTTTTCAGGGTTTGGTTGAGGAGATCATGGAGGTCTTCATGGATGACTTCTCGGTGTTTGGTTCCTCCTACCAACAGTGCTTGAAAAATCTAGATATGGTCTTAGAGAGATGTGAGGAGAAGGAACTAGTCCTAAATTGGGAGAAATGCCATTTCATGGTAACTGAGGGGATAGTTCTAGGGCACAAGGTGTCTGCACATGGTTTGGAGGTAGACAAGGCAAAAATCTACACTATTGAGACTCTGCCACCTCCAACCAATGAAAAAGGAGTGAGAAGTTTCCTTGGCCATCCTGGCTTTTATAGGAGATTCATTAAGGACTTCTCAAAAATTGCAAAACCCATGAGTAGGTTGTTAGAAAAAGACACAAGCTTTGAGTTTAATGCAGATTGCCTAGAAGCTTTCAACATCCTCAAGGGTAAGTTAGTCACTGCACCTGTTATAGTCACACCTGACTAGGCTCAGCCTTTTGAGCTAATGTGTGATGCGAGTGATTATGCTGTGGGAGTAGTCTTAGGGCAAAGGCGAGAAAAGGTGTTTAGGGTCATTTACTATGCTAGTAAGACCTTAGATGATGCTCAACAGAACTATACCACCACCGAGAAAGAGTTGCTAGCCGTGGTTTATGGCTGCAACAAGTTTAGACCCTACCTTTTGGGGTCTAAAGTCATTGTTTATACTGATCATGCTGCATTGAAATATTTGTTTGCTAAAAAAGAAGCTAAGCCACGCTTGATTAGATGGGTTCTCCTCTTACGAGAATTTGACCTTGAAATTAGAGACACAAAGGGAGCCCTAAATTCTGTGGCTGATCACCTCTCCCGTGTGGAAAATGCACCTAAGTCTCTACCCATTGTAGATGACTTTCCTGATGAGAAGTTGTTTGAGGTGCATCATCTTCCTTGGTTTGCTGACATAGCAAATTATTTAGCCACTGGGTTCATACCCAAGCAGTTAGACTACCACCAGAGAAAGAAATTGGTAGTGGATGCTAAGAAATTCATTTGGGAAGACCCAATTCTTTATAGGAGGTGTTCTGACCAAATCATTAGAAAGTGTGTCCTTGAGGAGGAAGTAGATGACATAATACATCATTGTCATGCATCACATTATGGGGGCCACTTTGGGGTGCAAAGAACTGTGGCTAAAATCATGCAGTGTGGCTTCTATTGGCCTCACATGGTGAAAGACACCTATGTCTACATCAGAAAGTGTGATAGATGTCAAAGGGTAGGTGGTCTGTCTAGGAAAAATGAGATGCCCTTAACTTGGAATCCTTCCAGTTTGAAATTTTTGACATTTGGGGCATTGACTTCATGGGGCCATTCCCCAATTCTGATGGGTATTCATACATTTTGCTTGCTGTGGATTATGTGTCTAAGTGGGTAGAAGCTATTCCTACTAGAGTGAATGATGCTAGGGTTGTGACTCATTTCCATACCAGGAACATCTTTAGCCGTTTTGGGACACCAAGGGCTATAATCAGTGATGAGGGTAGTCATTTCTGCAACAAATTGTTTGACAAATTATTGAACAAGTATGGTGTCACTCATAGGAAGTCTTTATCTTACCACCCACAAGCTAATGGACAAGCGAAGTGTCCAACAGGGAGATTAAGGCCATTTTAGAGAAAACTATTGGAGCTAATAGGAAAGATTGGTCTCAAAGGCTTGATGAAGCCTTATGGGCATATAGGACAGCTTACAAAACTCCCATTGGGATGTCACCTTACCGTATTCTATATGGTAAGGCATGTCACTTGCCTGTGGAACTAAAACACAAGGCTCATTGGGCCTTGAAGAAGTTAAATTTTAACCCACAAGAGATCAAGGAGCTTAGGATGACTCAATTAATTGAGTTAGATGAGCTTAGGCTGGATGCCTATGATAGTGCTAAATTTTACAAAGAAAGAACTAAGAAATGGCATGATAGGCAACTCAACAATGAACCTTTAACCTTAGGGCGGAAGTTCTTCTATTTAACACAAGGTTGAGGTTGTTTCCTGGAAAATTAAGGTCCAAGTGGATGGGACCTTTTGTGATACTTGATAAGAAGCCATATGGGAGCTTTGAGCTCCAAGCTGTAGATGGCAAGAAATTTTGGGTGAATGGCAACAGATCGAAACCATACTTTGATTCAACCCAGAGGGAGATAGTTGATTCCCTCTCTTTCACCATTGCATGATCATAACTGAAAGTCTAGCTACAGACTTTAAATAAAGCGCTGGTTGGGAGGCAACCCAATGTTTATTGCTATGTTTTATTTTATGTTATTTTCTTTTAGTTATTTTATTCAATAAATCTGTTTGCAAGCTAACCCTTGTGCAGGAGACTTTGCTTCTTTCTTAACTAACCATTTACAGGATGAGCAAATTATTGGGTCCTGAACTGGTGGAATTGTTTTTAAAGTCAAAGTCAAGGAGCAAGGAGCAAGTGAAGCCCAAAAGTGCTTGAAGATGGGCTCAAACAATTCACGTGCAAGACTTAAAGATGGTCCATAATGCATAACCAACTCAGTGGAGAAATTTGGGCTAGATTGGGCCTGAACGTGAATTTGAACGTGAATTACCCAATTCACGTGCAACTCCTTTTGAGCTGTAACTTTCTGGAATGGTAGATGAAGACCATGTGAATCACGTTTACTCTTGCACGCGAATTGCTAGCTGTCATATGGAGGCTCAAAAATGCAAAATACCGATTTTAGCCCTCCTAGAAGCTTCAAACAATTCACGTGCAGAAGGGACTATTGCTTGCCAGCTCAAGGGGGACCCACCACGAAAGTTTGGGACGATTCTGACCTGCACGCCAATTCAACCAATTCACGTGCAAGGGCTATTTTGGTCAGAACACTCTGAATATTTAGGGGCACGTGTATCAAGCCAATTGGAGCATCTTTCCTTCTGCACGCTATATAAAGGGAGGCCATCTTCAAAGGTTTCCACACCAAAATCACTCCAGATCTGAGTATTAGAGAAACTCTGCTCTTTTGCTCTCTTGCTCTTCAGTTTTCTGCTCTTTGCTCTTATTTTCTCATTCCAAAGATGGTGCGCACAAGGAGGACTGGCCAGGAGGAGGTGCACTCACCTAGTGCTGATAGCCAACCTGAAGAGGAGATACTCTTGGGGCATGCTCTTGATATGCAGGCTTTGGAGGCTTCAGAGCTGGGCTGGGCTAGGGAGGTGCTCTTAAAATTCAAAATCTGGGATTACAAAGGTTAGTATCTCGCCAGACCAGCTATTTCTACTACTCGCCCTACAAGAATTTTATGCATCTGTCTCTGTGAGTGAGGATGAGCTGATAGGGGTCGTGCAAGGGGTTTATGTCAGAATTACCCCTGAAATTATTAGACATTGCTTTAACCTCCCTGAACCCAGTGATAGCTTCTCTCAGCTAAGCCTAGGAGAATTTGGTACTGCATGCAACTATGCTAGAAAATTTCAAAGTCGACGGCAATATACCAAGAATGGTTTTGTTGGAAAATTTAGATGTTTAGCTTACCTGGTAGGGAAATGCTTATTGATTCAGACCAGTGGGCTAGATAGTGTGCCTAAGCCACACCTGGAGTTCATGTATAGCATCGATCATATGCTAAATGTGGATTGGGCCACTGCCATTTTTAAATGGTGGAAGAAAAACTCATCAAAGCAGATAAATGGCAAACTTTTGTGTGTGATATTTCAAAGTATGCCTGCTTTGCATTTTTCCTCCATGGAGAGCATCACTTTTCCTTCTCACTGGGTGTTAACAGTATTGCATGCTGAAGGAGGTTTGGGAATCAGTACCAGAGGTCATTGGGCAACAAATGTTCCTCCTCCATCACAGCCCGCAAGGCACAGCGTTCATGTGGAGCGATCCACTGACTTTGCAAGGGAAACCTCTCCTCATATGGATCAAAGGAAGCAGACTCTATACAGACTCACTGCCACGTACATGCAGTTCAATGTACACAAAGAAGATATTTTCAATTGGGGAGGTGGTGAGCGAAGTGGAGGTCATCAATTGGGCAGTCACTAATGGGCACATCACTAGTGCCCAATTTGAGGAATTAATGGCCCTCATCTCTGGAGACCAACAAGCTACTTCACAACCTAGAACCAGAGCATGGGAGGCCCCAAGACGTAGGCCGCTCATGCATCTCCTAGAGCATGGGAGGCCCCAGAAGCTCCTCCTGCTGCATCTACCGAAGCTTGGAGGCAAGAAACACAGCAGCTCAGGGAGGCAAATGCCAGAACCCAGCGCGAGGTGGAAGCCCTGAGGAAGGACAATAAAGAAGTCAAAGGCCTCCTAGGCAAAATCTGGAAGGCCTTGAGCAAGAGGAAAGCATCAAAACGTTCTCCTATAGTGGAGATATCTGATGAAGAACCCTCTCCATCCCCCCGAAGATTCTTATCTAGCCCAGGCAGATCCACCTCAACCAGAACCTTCAGCTCGGCCATCCTACTATCACCCAGAGGAGGCAGCGCCAGCAACAGGGTATTCACCCTTCCAGCCTCAAGAGGAGACAAAGCCAGCAAAAGGGTATTCACCCTTCCAGCCTTTTACTGATCCTGCATATTCTCAGGCTATTGTGCCTGTTATACATCCTGTCTCTTGGGGTACATACATGCCTGCTGAACCTGAAGACCTTCTTGGCCCTCCTATCTATTTAATCATTGATCCAGCCATATCATCTGCTGAGAGTCAAGCAGCATTTGAAGACTTCATTAATTCTCAGGTGTTAAGGGCTCGATTTGCAAGGGACGTGGACCTCTTCACCTCGTTTGTCCTTCAAAGGATTTTAGGCGATGAATATCTATATTCGGATGAGGTGGACTTGTTTTGCAGAACTATGCGTTTTGTTGTGGAGGCTGAGCCTCATAATTACCCATTATCCCAGTATACATCCATTATGTTGTGCGAGCTTTACGACCAACCTTTGTCTGAAAGTGTGTGGCGCCAGCGTATCAATGGTCACAATGAAGGGCACCGTCCTTGGCATGGTATGCACGAGGTGCTGATCCCTGTGCATATTGAACGTCATTATGTCTTGTGCGAGTGGATTTGATCACAGGGGCATGCGGTCTTGTATGATCCAAGCCAAAATGAAGGGTTCAGCAGAAGAAAGAGACGGCTTGTTCATGGGCTCATCAAACGAATCAAGGATGCGATGAGACAAGAAGGATTGTTGCAGGATAAGCTCCCCCTTATTCACCTCAACAAAATGGAAATCCCTCAGCAGCCTGACCAATTCAGCTGTGGGATCTTTGTTTGCTACTACATGATGGCTATTCTGCAAGGGAAGGAAAATTGGGAAGTACGCGGCGAGACGTCGGTTGACTTTGTGGCTCAGGTGCGACGAATGGTGGCCAATGTCATCTACTATTACAGCTTGCCAACTGAGAGGTAAGTATTTTCCTACTCCCTATTTTATGCCATGAGGACATAGCATATTTTAAGTGTGGTGTATGGGGAGTGACTTGAGCCACTTGCTTGTCTTTTATGTTGTGATTGCATGTTTTATTTAAAAAAAAAAAAAAAAAAACTGTTTTTAGTTGCATGATTGTTTGAGTTGTTTGCTTGAATGATTTGCTTGTGGAGACATGGATATTAAGTATGCAATTTTGGCTTAAAATTTAATTTTTATGCCACATTAGTATCATGTTGTGATAAGGGTGTTACAGTAGTTAAAATGTGCTCTGAATTAGTTTGATCATGTCTTTATCTTTTGAATGATATCACCATGTTTTTGGAGCTGAGTTTTGAATATTAGCTGAGCATGAAATGCTATGATAGACCTAAGTAACCCTTAAAGTTGAGTGAAAAAGAAATGAAAAATGAGAACAGCTTCTTTTTAGCCTTTGAGTGCCATTTAGGGTATGGGTAATAATTGCTACTCTTCTTGCATTCAACATTGGTTATTTAATGGTAGGAGTCAAGTAAGCATGTGATTACTTATTAGTGCTCAGTGTTTGGTGTTTAGTTAGGATGCAAGACCTCTGAGTCACTGTGACTGTCTTTGCATTCTTTTCTTTATTGTGTGATATTATTGGAAAAGGCTGTGATATAAAATGTGAAAAAGCCATCACTTAATTGGAAATGGGATGTGAGACATCAATGACTTTCTGTCTCTCCTTATGTAGCAAAATGGCAAGGGGTATGCATTAGAAAAATCAGTCTTATTTATGTGTTATGTGAGTAAAAAAAAGAGTGAATAGTCCATCAGGGGAGAGCATAAAATGCAACCTTGTAAGGTTATTTCTAAAAAAAACAAAAGAAAAAAAAGAAAAGAAAAGAAAGATTCAGAATAAAAGCCACACTGGCTTGATGCTTATGTGTGATTATTTAGTTGTGAAGCCACATTGGCTTAATTGTGTTTTGTTTTAAGAATGTTGAGCTCAATTCTTTGGATCATGTTTTGTTTATTCAGTTAGTAGACTAGAGTGTGAGTTCAAATAAAGTAGAATAGAGAGTGTGTTTTCTTTGATGAGCACAATAGGGAACTCTCATGATTGCTTGGCAAGTACTTAATCAATAGCTGATGGCGAGTGTAGAGATAGAGTTTTTCCATCCATTGTTCATTGATAGGTATTGGGCTTGAGAATTATTATATTTGAGTGAGGCTGCTTATCCTTGGTAAGAACTTAAAGGGAAACTAGGTGCTATTTTATCATGGATTGCTTGCTCATATCTGAAATTTAAGTGGAGATATTGCATGGTTATTGGACTAGGGATATAGACATGAATGAACTAAGCTACGACTCATTTTGATGCTTAAATTCCCATTTCATCGTGATAGAGTTGCATGCTTAGGAAACCATGATTCTCCTTGATTGTTATTTTATTTTTCTTCCGTTTGACTGCGTGTTTATTTTATTTTTGCATGCTTGTATGTTTTTGCTTGAGGACAAGCAATGGTTCAAGTGTGGTGTATTTGATAACGTGCATTTTATGCCGTTATTCTAGTGTTTATTTAGGATGTTTAAGAGCATGATTAGAGCCTTATTGCTTCATATATCATGTATATTTGCTCTAACCCCTAGGAAGATGCTATTTGCAAATACATGCGCTTTTAAGCTGTTTTGGCAGATTTTGGAGCTCACTTTTGACATAGTAGATGGCCTCAAACAATTGGCGTGCAAGAACAAAAGTTTCTTAGAATGATGTCCTCTACCTACCACAGAAATTTTAGAGCATTTGGAGCTGCACGTGAATTAACCCATTTCACGTGCAAGCCTATTTTTGCCTCTCAGGCCTCTACAGGATGCAAGAAAGCTTGGGGAGAAGTTTGAGCTGATTTGGAGGTGCACGTGAATTCACCATATCACGTGCAAATTGACGTGCAGAGATATTTTTGGACCGATCCTATCGTTTTTCCATGCTGATCATTTGTTTCTGAAGGCCCATGTCCAAATTGTGGATTGAAGATAGAGATTTTAAAGTTTCAAGTGTTACTTATCAAAACTACACTGTTTTGATAAATGGGCTAGGGTACACACCTCAAAGCCCATCCAAACTCTATAAATACAGCCTCCACGCCCTCTGCTATGCATCCCTAGACCCCCTGCATGTTTTTAGAGAGAGAGAGAGGCTCCACGACTTGGAGGTTACTCCTTGACCTAGGAGAGCAGCCGTCGCGGATTTTGGAGCCTGGATTTGAAGCTTTGTTGCGCGCGTGGTCAAGAAGAAGATGTTTAGCTTTTCCGCTTTGTGTTTGCTTGTAAACATGCGTGAGTAGTCTTTTAATCCAGGGGAGCAATGTAGCCCCCTTGTTGCTTTGCTATGTTTATGAATATTGGGTTTGGATGATTGAGTTTTGCATGTTTTATGAATCTGTTCTTAATCTCTATCTTTGGATGTACACCTTGGTATTTTTAGCTTTAGTTTGGGGCGGATTGAGATTCATAACTTATTTGTAATTGGTGTGATCATTTTCCTTTTGTAAGTATGATTTATTGGCTTTGCATGTTTGTGTGTTTAGATGACCATTCTAGCATACAACTCTCAAAAGGACCTCAATGACCATTTGTTGTCCTTGGCTTATGTTTAGCATGTTTTCAATCACACAACCCTAATACCATGAACCAGTAGAGATAACATAGGGAGGTGAAATTGTGACCCTAGATGCTTTTAATCCTTGAATCTTAATCCTAAAATCAGTTTGCTTTCTTTGTTTATTCAGAAAACCAAATAAAAATTAGATCTTTAGTTTAAAAAAGAAAACTTTTTGCCAAGACATTTTATAGAACAAGAGTAATTGGGTGTTTTGATTTGAGAACTAGAGAACTAGGCTAATCCTTGTGGGTTCGACTCCTTGCTTGCTGCTATTCTTTTAGTGCAAACTTAGGGAATTTATTATCTTGAAGAGAGATTTAATGACACTAGCTAGCTCTTTTAGAGAAGCTAAAAATCTGTCTGTCAAATTGGCGCCGTTGCCGGGGAAAAGAAAAGAAAAGAAAGATTCAGAATAAAAGCCACACTGGCTTGATACTTATGTGTGATTATTTAGTTGTGAAGCCACATTGGCTTAATTGTGTTTTGTTTTAAGAATGTTGAGCTCAATTCTTTGGCTCATGTTTTGTTTATTCAGTTAGTAGACTAGAGTGTGAGTTCAAATAAAGTATAATAGAGAGTGTGTTTTCTTTGATGAGCACAATAGGGAACTCTCATGATTGCTTGGCAAGTACTTAATCAATAGTTGATGGCGAGTGTAGAGATAGAGCTTTTCCATCCATTGTTCATTGATAGGTATTGGGCTTGAGAATTATTATATTTGAGTGAGGCTGCTTATCCTTGGTAAGAACTTAAAGGGAAACTAGGTGCTATTTTATCATGGATTGCTTGCTCATATCTGAAATTTAAGTGGAGATATTGCATGGTTGTTGGACTAGGGATATGGACATGAATGAACTAAGCTACGACTCATTTTGATGCTTAAATTCCCATTTCATCGTGATAGAGTTGCATGCTTAGGAAACCATGATTCTCCTTGATTGTTATTTTATTTTTCTTCCGTTTGACTGCGTGTTTATTTTATTTTTGCATGCTTGTATGTTTTTGCTTGAGGACAAGCAATGGTTCAAGTGTGGTGTATTTGATAACGTGCATTTTATGCCGTTATTCTAGTGTTTATTTAGGATGTTTAAGAGCATGATTAGAGCCTTATTGCTTCATATATCATGTATATTTGCTCTAACCCCTAGGAAGATGCTATTTGCAAATACATGCGCTTTTAAGCTCTTTTGGCAGATTTTGGAGCTCACTTTTGACATAGTAGATGGCCTCAAACAATTGGCGTGCAAGAACAAATGTTTCTTAGAATGATGTCCTCTACCTACCACAGAAATTTTAGAGCATTTGGAGCTGCACGTGAATTAACCCATTTCACGTGCAAGCCTATTTTTGCCTCTCAGGCCTCTACAGGATGCAAGAAAGCTTGGGGGGAAGTTTGAGCTGATTTGGAGGTGCACGTGAATTCACCATATCACGTGCCAATTGACGTGCATAGATATTTTTGGACCGATCCTATCGTTTTTCCATGCTGATCATTTGTTTCTGAAGGCCCATGTCCAAATTGTGGATGGAAGATAGAGATTTTAAAGTTTCGAGTGTTACTTATCAAAACTACGCCGTTTTGATAAATGGGCTAGGGTACACACCTCAAAGCCCATCCAAACTCTATAAATACAGCCTCCACACCCTCTGCTATGCATCCCTAGACCCCCTACATGTTTTTAGAGAGAGAGAGAGAGGCTCCACGACTTGGAGGTTGCTCCTTGACCTAGGAGAGCAGCTGTCACAGCCGTTGCAGCCGTCGTAGCAGCTGTCGCGGATTTTGGAGCCTGAATTGGAAGCTTTGCTGTGCGCGTGGATTAGAAGAAGATGTTGAGCTTTTCTGCTTTGTGTTTACTTGTAATCATGCGTGAGTAGTCTTTTAATCTAGGGGAGCAATGTAGCCCCCTTGTTGCTTTGCTGTGTTTATGAATATTGGGTATGGATGATTGAGTTTTGCATGTTTTATGAATCTGTTCTTAATCTCTATCTTTGGATGTACACCTTGGTATTTTTAGCTCTAGTCTGGGGCGGATTGAGATTCATAACTTATTTGTAATTGGTGTGATCATTATCCTTTTGCAAGTATGATTTATTGGCTTTGCATGTTTGTGTGTTTAGATGACCATTCTGGCATACAACTCTTAAAAGGACCTCAATGACCATTTGTTGTCCTTGGCTTATGTTTAGCATGTTTTCAATCAGACAACCCTAATACCATGAACCAGTAGAGATAACATAGGGAGGTGAAATTGTGACCCTAGATGCTTTTAATCCTTGAATCTTAATCTTAAAATCAGTTTGTTTTCTTTGTTTATTCAGAAAACCAAATAAAAATTAGATCTTTAGTTTGAAAAAGAGAACTTTTTGCCAAGACATTTTATAGAACAAGAGTAATTGGGTGTTTTGATTTAAGAACTAGAAAACTAGGCTAATCCCTGTGGGTTCGACCCCTTGCTTGCTGCTATTCTTTTAGTGCAAACTTAGGGAATTTATTATCTTGAAGAGAGATTTAACGACATTAGCTAGCTCTTTTAGAGAGGCTAAAAATCTGTCTGTCAAGATTCGTAGCTTCCTTGGTTTGCCAGGCTACTATCGGAGGTTCGTGGAAGATTTTTCCAGGTTGGCAGCTCCGATGACGAACTTGACCAAGAAGGGAGTTCATTTTGTTTGGTCTGATGCTTGTGAGAGTGCTTTCATGGAGCTGAGGGCACGATTGACCTCAGCACCTATCCTGATTCTTCCACGTGAGAGTGTACCTTTCAAGGTGTGTTGTGATGCTTCCAGAGTGGGACTTGGTTGTGTGTTGATGTAGACTCGGTAGGTGATTACTTATGGGTCTAGACAGTTGAGACCACATGAGGAGAACTATCCCACGCATGATTTGGAGTTGGCTGCAATGATCTTTGCTTTAAAGAGCTGGCAGCATTATCTCCTTGGGGAGAAATTTGTGGTATATACAGACCACAAGAGCTTGCAGTATATCTTTTCATAGCGAGACCTGAACCTTAGGCAGAGGTGGTGGGTGGAGTACTTGCAGCAATTTTAGTTTGATATGCTGTATACCCCTGGCAAGGGTAATGTAAGGACCCGTACCTTGAGTTAGTCACAGTTTTGCCTTCTGAGTAGAGTTTTTTCTAGATTTTGACCTAGTGAATGGGCTCAAATGAATTCACGTGCAAAAGGAAAGATGCTTAGAATGATGTCCTCTATCTACCACAGAAGTTTCAGGCCAAACGGACGTGTATGTGAGGTGCACATGAAATGGGTCCATTTCACGTGCAAGTGTGGTTGTCTTCTACATGATGCAAGGAGGCTAGTGGTGAAGTTTGAGCGCATTTGGAGTGCATTTGGAGTTGCACGTGAATTGGGGAATTCACGTTCAAAGTGGCGTGCAGCCATATTTTTACATGGTTCCCTTGGTTTTGGCATTCTAATGATCTTCCTCCGAAGGACCATGTTGAAATTCTGAGTATTTTGGCCTATATGGGTGCGGAAAGGTGCTAACTTGTGTGATCAAAACTACGTCGTTTTGATCCTGGGATTTACTTAATCAAAACTACGCCGTTTTGATGTGGGTAGTGTCTATATAATGAGGGCTTGAGTTTTAGTTTAGGGTTCTTGTGTTCTTCTTTGCTTGCGGCCGCTGCAGAGAGAGAGAGAGAGAGAGAGAGAGAGGATCTCCGGGTAGTTGCCGTGGTGGTTCGCGTCGTTGGAAGGTGTCTAGCATAGAGGTAAAGACAAAAGTCCGAGGTAGGGATTCATGTTCTTCCTAACTCTCCTCTCGTTCTAAGATATTCGCCTATATGTATATATATATGTAAATCCATATAGGTGTGATCTCCTATATGGATGTTGGCCTTCAGTGGCATGTTCGTTGATTCGATGTTGAATTTGGCCTGAGGATTTTCCTGGGTTTGTTTATGCCCACCATGTGTTTGATGAAATGTCTGTGAGGCCTGCACACTATGTATTTGATAAAATGCCTGTGAGGCCTGCATGCCATGTATTCAATATAATGCCTGTGAGACCTTGTATATGGGTGTCGATGATATACCTGTGTGACTGGTGTACTGTGTTTGATTTGTATTTGATAAAAAGCCTATGAGGCTGATGCGTGTGGCTTCTATCTGACCATGTTGGTCCCTCCGAGATAAAGTGTACATGTTGTCTTGAGTTTACATGTCGAGATGTAATGCTATGCCGTTCTATTGGTCCGTTTGAGACCGAGTTGAGATATGGGCCAGGCACAATAGCTAGACCCCTTTGAGATTTGGCCAGGACGTGGTCCTGAGTCTCGGTGTAGCACTCACGACGGTGGGCTAAGTCTACACCCATTCCTGAGGGTAGGTATGGCGCCCGAGGAGGTGGTTGACCATATCGACTCGGGTGGAAAATGTTGCATTGGTGTCCATGCAACATTCGCCTGGATGTGGTATGTCATGTCGCCGTGGTGGCGGGGTGTCCTCTGCCCTTCGGTGCGGGCTCGGGTAAAGAGTGTTTCTGGGTGATGTTTCTTGCTTTAGCCTTAGGCACGACACGAGCACAAGCATACACATATCATGCATGTTGTAGAGCGGGACGGGTCCGGGGAGACCGGATCCCTACTGAGCTATGGTTTGCTCACCCCTCCTATAAACGTCCTTTTGCAGGGTTTAGCGGCGGTAGGTGAAGGCCGAGGAGCTAGGCCCCCGAGGGCCGGGAGTTTTATGTTATTTCCTTTGTTGTACTCTGGTTTTATGTTCGGAATTTGGTTTGGTTTTATTTGTAACAAGACACCTGGCTTCATAGGGGTTTTCCCCGACTGGGTTGTAATAAACATTTAGTCTTTGAAATGAAATAAAATGAGATGTTGTTATTCAATTTGTGTTTGTGTGCATGGTTTGGGAGCAGGAGCATGCCCCTTGGCATGTTAGCCTGGTTGTGCAGGTTTGGGACAGCACCCGTGCCAGAAGTCCTTTTAAGGTGCTTGCACCAACCCTTTGTCCCTTCGGGTGTGGGCATGGGCAGTCACTACTCATTTCCAAGTGGAAGGAAATTGGGGCGTGACAGGTAATGTGGTGGCAGATGCTCTGAGTAGGAAGAGCAGGGCCATGGTAGCCCATTGTGCCATTAAGGAATGGGAAATGATGGGACAGTTGGCAACGATGAGGTTGCAGATGGTGACCAGTGATGAGCGAGGGATGCTCAGTTTTATTGTAGCAGTCCCGGAGTTGCAGCACAGGATCATAGAGGATCAACTGGGGGACGTTGACTATGAGGTCATCAGGGACAGAATTCAAACTGGGCAAGCATCTTCTGATTGGACTGAAGATGCAGAGCATATATTGAGGTACAGGGGTTGACTGATAGTTCCCACTTCTCTTCAGGAGGAGGTTCTTCGGGAATTTCACCAGTCACGGTTAGCTGTACATCCTGGTGGGACCAAGATGTACCATGCCGTGAGGAGGCAATATTGGTGGCCAGGCCTGAAGAAGGTCGTTGCTGATTATGTGAGGAGATGTTTGACCTGTCAGCAGGTCAAGGCAGAGCACTTGAGATCAGCTGGTGAGTTGCAGTCTTTGCTAGTGCCAGAGTGGAAATGGGACCACGTAACTATGGATTTTGTCGCTGGACTTCCTCGTTCCAGGGGACACGACACTATATGGGTTATTATGGACCGATTGACCAAATTGGCGCATTTTATTCCGATTCGAGAGACAGACCCAGTGAGGACTTTGAGACAAAGGTATCTTGATGTGATTGTGCGGTTGCATGGAGTCCCATTGTCTATTGTATCTGATCGGGATGCTACGTTCACCTATCAGTTTTGGAGATAGTTGCAGCGCACTTTGGGTACCCGGGTCAACCTCAGTACAGCCTTTCATCCACGGACGGATGGTCAGTCGGAGCGGACGATTCAGACGCTCGAGGATATATTGCGTGCCTGTGTCCTAGATTTTGGAGGTTATTGGGAGACTCACATTCCTTTGGTGGAGTTCTCTTACAACAATAGTTATTAGGCCACGATTTGGATGGCTCCGTATGAGGCACTGTATGGGCGGCCTTGTAGGTCACCTTTGTGTTGGGCACAGACAGGAGAGACAGCAGTTCTCGGTCCCGATATGGTTCAAGAGACGACGGAGATAGTGCAGTTGATTCCACAGCATATGTTGACAGCGCAGACTAGGCAAAAGTCCTACGCGGATCAGAAGCGACGACCTTTGCAGTTTGAGGTGGGTGATCGTGAATTTTTGCGGGTTTTGCCGCGTCGAGGGCATCAGAGGTTTGTGCGTGGATCAAAACTCTCCCCTCATTTTGTGGGGCCATTTGAGATTATTGCCCGTAGGCGCAGTGGCTTACCGATTAGCTTAGCCACTAGAGTTGGCGCGAGTACATGATGTGTTCCATGTGTCTCAGTTGAGACGGTATCACCCAGATCCTTCTCATGTGTTGGACTATTGCGAGATAGACTTGCCTGATGATGGAGCCGTTATTGAGATGCTGACACAAATTTTGGACAGGCGAGAGCAGGTATTGCGGGGCAAGACGATCCCACTGGTCCGGGTGTTATGGCGACACCAAGGCATGGAGGAGGAGACTTGGGAGAAAGAGAGCCAGATGTGGGTTCTTCATCCTGAGCTGTTCGAGGACAATCAATCCTGAGGTGGGGAGGATGTGAGGGCCTTCCCTGAGGTATGAATTATATTTATGCATTCATTTTGCATATGTTTTGTACCCTTATGTGGTTATGCTTGAGATGTGGTTTGAGATGTGGTTAAGCTTGGTTTAGCTTGTTGTTGTTAAATCTTGTGAGCCTTTTTAGCTTGTTGTGAGTTGCATTGCACATGTGTGGTTGGTGATCATGTTGATGACCATGTTTTTGTGTCTTGTTGTTTTGCGGTGCTTGAGCTTGAATTTTGCTATGTCCTTTGGGCATGTGTTTTATTTTCGAGGACGAAAAGTCCTAAGGTGGAGAGGATGTAAAGACCCGTATTTGGGTAGGGCTGAGAGATAGTCTTTCTCTGTTGCTAAAAACATCTGGACAATATTGTGTTCGTAAATGTGAGCATTTTGACTGTAATTGGGCCCAATTCCGGGTCAGGGCCCCGAGTGGCCCGATTGTTGACTTTCTGGGGTTTATTGGTTGACCTTGCGTTTGAGTGGTCAATTGGGTTGGAAAATATCTGGATAGTGATGTGCTCGTCATTTTGAGCATTTTGACTGTACTTGGGCTCAATTTGGAGTTCATGACCACGGGAGGTCAATTAATATTTTTGAGATTTATTAATAAAATAAAATGCAGAAATATATAAATAGGAGGAAAGAGAGCTTCCACGTTACGTTTTAGCGATCATGCGTTGGAGAGCTTAGAGAGAGAGAGAGAGAGAGAGAGAGAGAAAGGGAGCTTGGAGCCTTCAATTTGGGGCGTTTTGAGCTCGTTCAATCCTCAAGAATCATCCCAGGTAGGTGTTCCATTGATTCTTCACCCTTTCTTTGCTGTTTCATTGGATTAACACGTAAGAATTAGATGAAATCATGAAAATTCATGATGAACCCTAGAAATTGGGGAAAATGGAAATTAAGCATGAAACCTAGATGATTTAGGTTGTTTGGTAGCCTAATGTGGCTAGATAATGTTAGAAACCCTTAATAGGGATGAATTATTACTTAAAAATTGAGATTTAACGAGTATAATTGGGTTTTGGGATGCATTGGGGAAGAACGCAGTTGGTAGACTCTTCAACAGTTTTAGTCCTTCTATTAAACACACGATAAGCCTTCTTAGTCGTGGAATATCCAACAAGATACCCATCATCTGACTTGGCATCAAACTTATTCAAGTAGTCCTTGCCATTGTTCAGAATATAGCAAGCACACTCGAAGATCCTTAGGTGACCAATGTTTGGTCTCCTTCCTTTCCATAACTCATAGGGTGTTTTCATGGCTCGTTTGTTAATTAGAGTTCTGTTTTGTACATAGCAAGCAGTTGCAACGGCTTCAGTCCATAAGGATTTTGGGAACTGAGCTCCTGTCAACATGGTTCTAGCTGCTTCAACTAAAGTCCTATTCTTTCTTTCAGTGACTCCATTTTGTTGTGGAGTTCTAGGTGCTGAGAAATTATGTTGAATACCATGTTCAGTACATAACTCTAGCATTTTAGAAAATTCAAATTCCTTGCCATGATCACTTCTAATGCATTTAATAGAGAGACTCTTAACATTAGTTATCTAATTGAAGAGTTCAACAAGATTCTCGAATGTTTCAGTCTTGTTCCTATGAAACATAACCCATGTATATCTGGTATAGTCATTTACTACTGCAAGGAAAAATCGTGCACCAGATAATGAAGACACATTTATTGGTCCACCTAGGTCCATGTGCAGAAGTTCAAGTGGTTGTGTGATTGAGGTTTTATCCACACTCTTAAAAGAGTGTTTCACCTGCTTACCCAGCTGACAATCCCTACAAGGGTGTTCTTTCTCATAAACATGCTTAGGTAAGCCCTCAACCAATTCAAGAGATGCCAATTTAGACATAATCTTAAAGTTTGAATGACCAAATCTCTTGTTCCATAACCAACTAATGTCAAGAGAAGCTTTGGACAGAAAACAAATTGGTTCATTAGATTGAGCATTACCAAAAACCAATTTATAGACATCGCCTTGTTTGTGTCCATTCAGCTTTACCTCTTTGGAGTAGTGAACAACACTTCATAACCCTTGTCACACAATTGACTTATGCTCAACAGGTTATGCTTGAGACCTTGAACAACAGATACATTCTGAATTGAAACATAACTAGAGAGAGTACCCTTACCAACAATCTTACCCTTTTTGTTATCCCCGAATGTGACAGATGAAGCTGCAACCTCCCTTACTTCACTCAATAGAGAGGCATCATCTGTCATGTATACAAAATAGGCACTGTCAAGGTACCACTAAATGGAATTGATCTTTTGTTCCCGGTGGCTACTGTCAACTTCATGTACCTACTCCTGCACAACAGCCAACTAAGTCTTGGGGGCCCAATTGTGCTTGGGCTTTGGGTAAGTGAAAGCTGCAGTTAACAATTTTGGTTTCCAATAAGTTGGAGATTATTTGATTTTCCATGCTAACTTATGTGATCCCTCATTAAATTTGTTAACAATTTTGTTCTTTGGGCTCTTTGTAGATTCTCCTTCCTTATGGTTACTCTTGGAAGCTTTACTAAGCACAGAGTTGACATTTTTCTTCACAGGTTTAGTAGTTGTGTTCTTTGGTGAGGTAATCCGTGTGTGCTTGATTGCTTTCTTCTTCCTATCAGGGTTATGAGATTGTAGATTTTCAGTGATGTGTTATTGCTTAAGGCTTACCCTGATTTCTGTGGCAATCTCATTCTTAAAATACTCAGGGTAGAATCTGCATTGATGGGAAAGGTGTCCAACTTCATAGCATATGGGGTAGTTAACAGGATTGGGTTGGACATTTTGTCTTAAGGGTTTGATTGGAGTGTTAAGAGGCTTCCTAGGTTCTCTCACATATCCTGGACCGTTCTTAACTCTACCACCAGGGATAAACTTAGGCTTGGAGGAAACAGCCTTGCTGGATGAGCTAGTCTCAAACGTAGCCGTAAGTCTGCTTGAGTTTGTCTCCGTCAATACTACACCCTTACCCTTGCATTGGGATGTAGAGGACATGTTGACTAACGGTTCAGCTTTCAGTTCTATCTGATCAACTGCTACATCACTGTCTTGAGATGCAACAGTACCCATATCTCTAAGTTCGGGTGTTACAGGTTTGGGTGGACAAGTAACAGCCATTTGTACCTCCTTTCCACAATCAAGAAGCACACTGCCAGTAGGAACAAAGCCACCAAGACACTTGGTCTGCACAGGGTAAGCCTGGGCCTTGGTTATTTGGTCTTCAGAGAAGCCTAGACCTAAGGCTAGACCTTTAACATCTGGTGTGGTCCTAAAGTGAGCTGCAATCTCAGCAGAATCTTGCCACTCTTTACTGATTCGTCTTTCTTTTTCCAGTTCTACTTTGGTTTCAGCTAGTTCCTTTTCAAGCCTATCGATGTCTATATTAGCCATTCTCAATTGTCCAGCTTTGTCCAAAAGATCATCGTGTGTGCTTCTCATCTCACTCACTTCAGCTCTTAATCTTCTCTCGGTTCTTTCATAGTCATCTATAGAGTCTCTATATTCACATGAAAGCCTTTCCAGTTTAGAATAATATCTTTCTTTATCAGCTTTCATAGGAAGAAATTGTTCCTCTATTTCTTTAAGAGCTCTATAGGTATCTTCATATTCAATGTAGAGCTATTCATAAGTTCTTACCTTGAGGGGAGGTGAATGGTCAGCCATGAAGCAGATGACACCTTTTTCCTTCTTATCCTCATCAGATGATTCTTCTTCCTCCTCAGTTTCACTGTTAAACTTGTTTGTGACAAGACCTTTCTTCCTCTTGTCATCCTTTCTACTTGAGGAGCCTTTGGTCTTCTTCTTCTGCTTAGCTGCCACCTTTTTCTCCCTCTTCAGCTTGTAACAGTCGACAGCGAAGTGGTTGGGCCAGTTGCAGTGGTAACATTGCAACTTCTCCTTGTTTTTCCCCTTAAAGAAAGATGAGGATGACAACCTTGCTTTCCTCCGATAGTTCCCCCTTCTCTTTAATAGTTTCTTGATCAGAAATGCCACCACTTCATCGGAGGCACTATCTAAAACAAGTTCTTCAGCTTCATCTTCTTCTTCTTCTGAAGATGGTTCCCTTGGTTCAGCAGCCACCTGAAAGGGAACAGACTTCTCCTTTTTCTTGGAAGGATTCTGAAATGCCTCAAGTTCTTCCCTTTACATTTCAAACGTCTTGAGGTCGCCGTATAATGCTTCCAAGGCACAGGTTTTCTATTCCTTCAGCTGACGGATGGCTGATGTCTTTATCAGCAGTCTCAAGGGTAGAGAGCAAAGCTAACGACAGGATACATAATCCTGATCCGAATAAGAGTGAGTGTTGTCAAACACTTAGTAAATAACCAAGTCTCTCCCTCATACGGAATAAGGATCATTCATGCAGACTAATAACTTAAAGCTACGGACTAAGGAAACTGTGCCTAACACCTTAAACGGACTAAGTCAAATAGATGTGGAGTAAGAATCCTAGTCTACAAGTCATACGGAGAAAGAGATAGTCATCGCGGAATAAAAAGCTAAGTCTTCCACTCAAACGGACTAAGGAAAAGAAGACACGGATTAAGGAATCAGAGTCTTCCATACATGCGAAGTAAGGAACAACTTGTGTGAAATAAAGACCCGAGTCTTTTATTTGCACGGAGTAAGGAAACTAGATACGGAGTAAGGAATCCGAACCTGTTACCCATGTGGAGTAAGGATGTACTAATATGGAGTAAGCCATTCGATCTTTTAACTCATGCGGAGTAATGAACTCTTACGGAGTAAGAAAGCGCTGATGCAGAGTAAGCACTCTGTCCTTCTCATTCATACGGAGTAAGGAAGCGCTGACACGAAATAAGGATTCCTATATTGAATTGATACAGAGTAAGCAATGACTAAAACGGAGTAAGGATCTGAGTTTCATTAACACAGAGTAAGGAACCTTACACCGGATTAAGAAGACACTGCTTCAACTAATCTCTTCACATTTAAAGTCACCAGCTCGTTGTGTCCCGATGTAAGACAAACTCGTTGAGAACCTAAAGAACCTTACACGTGGATCTCCCAGATATGTGGACATAACTTTAACTATACTTGGGAACTCACAAATGCACTTATGCTTTGCAAACCCAAGATCTTGAAGATCACATCTGCAGCATTCAAGGCAGAGAGAATTCCGAGGAACAGTCAATGCTGCACATAGTATGAAAGAACAAGTTCCAAGATTGTCTCTCAAGGATGGTTCTATATATATTGTAACACTTGTACATTATAAGCGTGTTGAAGTGTTGATCGTTCGTGAGTTCAAAAGAAGTGTGTATGTACAAGAGCTCATTGAGATCATAAAGGCTAGTGTGTGAGTCATTTGTAAATAGAGTGTAAGAGAGTTGTAAAAGTAGATCGAAAAGATTTATAAGATTTAATCTGCTTCTATTTTGTTGTATTTATCAGTTGATAATAAAACAAGATACTTCCACTACTGGTTATCTTCCGCATTGATTATTTATTTTAACCAGTTAAGTTGTGCCAAAGAGTAAGAAAAGAGTTTCGAGAAAAGCCTATTCACCCCCCTCTAGGCTCCCAAGGACCAACAAGTGGTATCAGAGCTAATTCTACCTGCTTAGAGTAGAGATCCCACTCTTTCTCTCTCAATAATGGCCAAAGAAAGTAGCATGTTATTCAACACTCACCTTAACTTTGGAGGAGCATAAGAGCCCCTCCCCAATCGAAGCTGCAGTGAAAATGTCGATCCACCTCAACCTGTTGCTGCCGCTGCTCTTCAACGACGGAGTTTTGGTTTCACTCTAACTAAACCGCCAAAATTCACACCTGTGCTTTTCTCCCAGTGGAAAGCTCGCATGAGAATGTTCATGGTATGCCATGATCATCTCATGTGGCCGTGTCTTCATCAGGAGATACCGATTCCGATGACTATTGGAGAACATGGAGTTAAAAGGCCAAAGACTGATGTTGAACTTACACATGATGAAAGAGCCTGGAAGTGTGCTAGCACAAAGGCTCTGGCATATGTCACATCGTCTTTGGATTCCGAAGCTTTCACGGATGTCCAGGGTTGCACAATAGCGAAAGCTGTATGGGATAAGCTGACAATCCTCTATGAGGGAAGTCAGTCCCAAATGCAGAACATCATCTATGCTCTCAGCAGAACTTTGAGAGCTTTAATCACAAACCTGGTGAATCCCTCGAAAGCATCTATCGGAGATTCGGCAAGCTCATCCTTGAGCTAAAAACTTTCAATGAGCACTACTCTCAATTCCAAATCAATGACAAGTTTTTATGCTCCTTGCCGGATCGCTACTACTCCAAGCAGCTTCAGATGCAAGCCAACAAGAACTGGCAGTATGTTCCCCTTAAAGAACTATCGAAGCTACAGACTCATGAGGTCAGGTTCAAATATTCTGACCGGGATGAGAAAATAGCTCGAAAAGAAAAGGGGGTAGCTTTCAAAGCTATGGAATGCTTCAGCATACAACAGGATAATGATACGGAAGAGTCTGAGAACTCTGACTCGGACGCTGAAGAAGAAATAGCTCTTCTGGTCAAATCCTTCGAGCGATTCCTACGGAAAAGCAAAAAGGATTCAGAAGAGGCTCCTCATCATCATCCAGAAGGAAGGAGTGATCGGAGTCAAGTTCCCAAGAATGCTACAACTGTGGGAAACCCGGTCACTGGGCCAAGGATTGTAAATCCAAATCTAAGATGGCCAAGAAGAGTGACAAGGTTACTCCCCGACGCTCCACCTCAGATAATAGCAAGAACAAGAGGAAGTCGTTCATCACAAAGTACATCAGTGGCTCGGAAGAAGAGGAGGAATCCTCTGATGATGAGCCAACCCCGAAGCCGAACGTCTGTCTCATGGCAAATACTGAGGTACCTTCTATCTCTGAGCTCATGAGTAAATTAGAATCTCCTACTGCTGAATGTAATCATGAAAAGAATGAGAGATTAATAATTACTCAAATGTACAAAGATATGGAAAGTCAGAATAAACGTCTTAAATTTACTATTGCAAGACTTGAAAAAGACCTAGCTGACTTCAGGGGTAAAGAGGCTTGGTATCATGACTTAAGAGCATAAAATCATTTGCTAAATACCAAACTAACTGGCCTAAAAGTTATTTTAAAAAGACTCGAGAATAAACTTGAAAAGGAAAAGGAAATAAATCGTAAGTGGCTAAAATCCAGGGAAATAGCCTCAACATTTAAGACTGATCCGGATGACATCCGAGTTAAACCTGGCCTTGGCTCCGAACCATCAACCTCCACACAACCTGCTGAGTGTCCTCCGGATTTCATTCCGAAACTAACCAACCTATATCCTGTTAGTACATCGAAACCGTTGGATGGTTTCATTTCAGGTGGCACTATAGTCTATGATTGTGGAAGTGAGGTTGTTACTGCTGTTCCCGAAGTAGTAGCACCCGCACCTAATGATGAAGGGAAGGTTGCTGCAGAAAGCCGAAACTGTAGCACCCAGAAAGAAAGGAAAGGTTAAGGCTTACACATCTAGGGCCAAGAATGTCACGCCCCGAATTTTCAACCCGAGGAAACCGGTACGTGACTCCCCTTTACCCACCCACTGGGCAAAGGGTTGGGAATTCAGGGTGTGACAATATGGTATCAGAGCATGGTCTAGTTAGCCTAGGGTAGTGGGTGGATCTGGTTATCTTGAGTCCTTTGGAGGAGCCTGGAGGGACATGCCTGATCAACATGGTCCTCTTTGAACCTTTAAGATGTACTTGGGGTAGTCCAGTCCTGTGGTAGGATTTGCATGCATTGGCATTAGGGCACTAGTTGCATTTGTTGTTTATATGTGATTGTGTGGTTAACTATGATAAAGCTTTAAATGTGATAGGAAAAAATGAATAACGTGCTAAAGTTTTAATTGTGCAATGCTAATTTTGTGATAACTTGAGCATGAAAGAAAGGAAAAGAATTTGTGGTATTGAAACTGTGTGCTTGTGAACTTGAAGCTTGTGAAATGTGAACGAACTAAAAAATAACAATAATGTTGGTGTTCTGTGAGTGATTGAGCATGTGATTTGTATGGTATTGTGTGGAATAAGCGAGGTTATGAGCAATGTGGGGGTGTAAATTTGTATAGTCTATGAAATGTGAATCTATGGATTTGTGTAGTGATAATGCATGTTACAGCTCAAACTGCTTAGTCGGTGAGAGAGGGGTGTTAACCTGGGGTACTACCTTTTCGTGTAGCCAATGTCTCCGAAAATTGTAAACTGTGCAACTATCGAGGTAATATAGGAGGCCACGACTCAGGTTGAGCAAGTGGGAGAGTTGCAGGCTGAAAGTAATAATCCAATCACGATAGAGGTTGGTGTCTTGAGCTCGATTATTCAAGAGGTGAGGGATGCGATTTGACAACTGATTAGGAGCGAAGTACACTGGGAGCTATCAAATATCATTGAGAGCTTGGGTGAGGATCAACTAAAGCAAAATTTTCCCAATCAATGGAAAGGACCTAAGAGGCAGAGGGCGCAATTTGAGAGTGGCCACGAGTTTCAAGATGGGGGTCAACTCCCAACACTCCCATTTGAGTCCCATTTCCCAAAGGGTTGTGCCTGCTGTGGGCAACCGGGACATTGGAAAAGAGAGTGTGCCAAGAAGCAATATCAATGTCGCCTTTGTGGAAAAGTAGGACATCTTCGTACAGTCTGTTTTTGTAGGACCAGGAGTGATGCTAGAGGACTGGTTCAGCGAGCTAGGGGTAAAGCTCAATGTCGAGTCTTGATTGGAGGTAGGAGGACTACCTAGTGAGGCCAGTAGAAGAGCAAGGCAGAACTTTCCTTAATAAAAGGTATGATTCCAATTCTCGTGTGATAAGACTTCATTTTTATTGGCGGTATCGTGTCCCTTTAGTGATAGTTGTCGGTTGAGTCTCATACTAGTTTATGTGAGGATAGGTGAACCTTTTATTGCTAAGTTCTTGGGAATTAAATTCGGTGTTTCATTGTGACCTCATTGTGCTTGCTGTAAGGGCGAGGTATACATATGGGGTGGGACTGCATTGTAAATTGTTGGTGTCAATTGACATCAAATCTTAGTAATGGGTTATTGTTGGCTATCTTCAATTGTCGAGTGTTGGTCCTATTGTGACGTGAGTAGGTGTCTAAAGCAGAGTACCCTACTATGTCGATGCAGTGACTTCTCGTTCAATCATATGAATTCTAGCGAATGCATGCTTCCCACTTAGGCTGATGGTGTTGGCCTTGTTTGGTTGTCGGGGTCTTAGTGAATCTATGGGAAGTTTCTCGACCTCACTGTTGTCAGACTTGCTCACATGAGTTGTTGTCAGTGAGCTAGTTGGCCAAGCTCTAGTTCTTGATATGCTCATGAGTGTTACGTTTGTGTTGGATAAATGGAGGTACTCATTTGGAAATTACTAACCATGTTTGTAATAATTAATACAGTATGTGTTGCTTTGATTTCATTGTGGTGTTTGCTGTTTGGCTTCTCTTTTCGCGGATGAAAAGTCTGATGGTGGGAAGGTTGTGAGGAAACTCCCAACTCCCAACGAATGAGTTCGTATGGTGTTGGCGAATGGGCAGTGGAATGTTAAAACGCATTAGGGATGGAAGTATATGTCTTACACCATCATCACATGTGAATACTTGTGAACTATGTGTTAGGTGAGGAGGACATGGGTTGTTTGTGAGATTAGAATATGTGTTTCCCTATCATGTTGTGTTGTATTGGGTTTGTGGGTACGTGCCTTCATGTGTGTGGCTGTGTGATATCCTCAGTCGCGGGTATGTGAATGGTTGTGGATGATGTGCATTCGCATGTGCATTATAGAAGGTGTGTTGTCTTCTCGAGGATGACACGTCTTGCGGAGGAGACATGGGAACATGAGTCCATGATGTGTGAGCAGCACCCGAAGTTGTTCGAGGATGAACAAGCTTGAGGGTGGGAGGTGGCTTTTGGCCAAGCGATAGTGATGTGGTTTTATTTGTGTATTGTCCTTTTTAGACATTAACTTGTATTCGAGATGTGTATTTGATGCGGATATGTGTTATATGCATTGTGGTGGTGCTCTGTTGCGTTTGTGGACGTATGTCCTGTTATGTGTTGTGTGCGGTGTATGATCCATTTGTGTTGTGGCTTTTGGTTTTGCATAATGGGTTGCATGTGTTTGTTATTCCTTGCGGTTCTAGTGGCATGTTATCTCTTTCGAGGACGAAAAGTCTTAAGGGGGACAGGATGTAATGACCCGTGTTTTGGAATGTGAGGAGTTAGTCACCGTTATGCCTTTTGAGTGGCAATTGTTAGGTTTTTGGGAGTTTTCTTTCCACACACATTGGCTAGATCACTTTGTATATAAATGAGCAAACATGAGGCAAAAGATGAGCTCAAGAGGGAACATATTGAGGTTGCACGTGACAATGGCTTTGTCACGTGCAGTGGTGTTTTTGCATGGGAGCCTTCTAGACTAAGTTATAAAGCTTGTGGAAAAATCTTAGGCCATTTGGAGCTTGCACGTGACAATGGCCTTTGTCACCTGCAGCCATGTTTTTGCACCGTCTTCTTTGTTTTGTTATGCTGATAATCTTTTCCTAAAGGACCATGTTCGAATTGTGGGTATTTTGTCCTGTGTGGAAGCGGGAAGATTTATACATGTTTCTTTTATCAAAAATACGTCATTTTGATGATGGGATTCATTTATCAAAACTACGTCGTTTTGATGATGGGGTTCACTTATCAAAACTACGTCGTTTTCATAAGTGAGGTCTATATAAGGAGGAGGAGCTCTCTTTGTTTTAGGTTTAGGGTTTTTGTTGTCAGCCGCTGTAGCCGTCGCAGAGAGAGAGAGAGAGAGAGAGAGAGAGAGAGAGAGAGAGCTCCTGATCGTTGCTTCTGGGGTGACTCGCGTGGGTGGACGGCATCTAGCGAGGGAGCAAGAACAAGGATGTTCTTCTTGAGGTAGGGGTTCTGTTCTTCCTTGAATCTATCCCAGGGTTTTGGCCTTGTGGTAGGCGATTTGTGGATTTTTGGATATATATATATATTTTTAAATCCGTATAGGTGTGATCTCCTATATGGATGTTGGCCTTCAATGGCATATTTTGTTTGGTTTTGACGTTGAGTCTGGGGTATGGGAACTCTCGGGGTTCGTTGCGTGGCAGTGGGCCTTAGAGGCTGTTGGAAATGTCTATGTTGTTCGTTAGGCTTTGTTCTGCTGTAGAATCACGTGGGAAACCTTGGGGTTTCCGGGGGGGGGGGGGAATAAACTTGATATAATGATTGTTGATCCAGATGCATGCTATGTGTTTGATTATATGCCTATGTGGCTGAGATGTATGCTATTTGTTTGATTATATGCTTGTGTGGCTGAGATGTATGTTATGTGTTTGATTGTATGCCTGAGTGGCCGAGATGTATGCTATGTGTTTGATTGTTTGCATGTGTGGCTGGTTATCAAGCCCGGTGGCTGTGGAAGCCCGTGGCTAGTTATGGAGCCTGTGTGGCTGTGGCAATGGTTGTACCTTTTCCTGTGACACTGCATCTATACACATTGACATGTAGATACTAGGCGCATGGGATAGGTTGGGGAGACATGATCCCTACTGAGCTGTGGTTGCTCACCCCTCCTACTGTGTTGTTTTCCTTTCAGGGACCTACAGACGTTAGGTGGGGACACCAAGGTGGAAGGCAGTTCTGCTTTGTTGCTTTGTTAAATGTAATTTGTGTTATGTTTTTGTGTGGAACCTTTGGAACCTTTGACTGCAATAAAGGCATGTTTGGTTTGCAAACACCTATTGTCTGGTTTGTAATTGATTATTATGTTTTAAGTTGAATAAAGATATATGGTTTGGTCATTCTGAATATCTATAGTGGGGGTTTGAGCCGTGTGTAGAGTTATTTCATCCCAACCCCTTGCCCACCGGGTGGGTAAAGGGGAATCACGTACCGGTTTCCTCGGGTTGGAAATTCGGGGCGTGACAAAGAGCACGTCACCCAATCGCAAAGGATTAGGCCATAGGCATCAGTGTAGAAAATCTATCAAATCAAAGAAACATGTATCCCCTATTTGTCCTCCACATCACAGTGTCTGTTCCTTCTGTAGAGAAATAGGTCATTATCACTATGAATGTTGGAGTTTATCTGATGATTGGCTTTGTAATCAACTTCATATTAATAAAGATTAGTTCGTCAAAAAGGATTTTTCGAGCAAATCAAAATTTAAATCATAAAGGAGTAACTCTCCCAAGAAAACCCAAATTAAAGAAGCAACTGATACTAACAAAGTAAAATCAACTTGGAAAGCTAAAGTTCCTAACAAAGTAAAATCCGAAACTGTTGACATTGCTGTTGTTTCTCCTAACACCTGAAACAAGTTTGGGCACCAAAAGTGTAAAATGTTGTCTTGCAGGAGCATCTCTGGAATGCATTGCCGGATCACTTGAAGTTAAAGATCAATCAAAGCAAGTGGATCCTCGATAGTGGATACTCTGGACATATGACGGGTGATCAGTCTCTGCTAGTTGAAGTTACTGACAAAGGAGGCCCATCCGTATCATATGGCAACAATAGCAAAGGTAAGATTGTGGGGTATGACACTTTAACCAATGGCTATGTATCAATCACTAAAGTTGCACTAGTCGAAGATTTGAAGCATAATCTGCTGAGTGTCAGTAATTTATGTGATAAAGGTTTTACTGTTTCCTTTATGTCCAACAACTGCACAGTTAGGGAAAACTTGTAAAGACTCGTATTTGGGTAGTTTTGAGATATAACCATTCTATGGGAATGTAACTATCTGGACGGTAGTGTAGTCATCGATGTGAGTATTTTGACTGTACCTAGGCCTGATTCCGAGTCAGGGCCCCATTTGACCTGGTTGTTGACTTTTCGGGGTTTATTGGTTGACTTTGCATTTGGGTGGTCATGTGGGTGTGATATTATCTAAATAGTATTGTGCTCGTCATTTCGAGCGTTTTGACTGTAATTTTACTCAATTTGGAGTTCGGGACCTTGGAGGTCAATTATTGTGTTGGGAGGTCAATTATTGACTAGGTTAATGATTGACTAGGTCAGTTATTAGTCAATGACTGATAGAAATATAAATAACAGGAAAAAGAAAGAGCTTTCACTTTACGCTATCATGTTTGTGCGTTTGAGAGAGAGAGAGAGAGAGAGAGAGAGAGAGAGAGAGAGAGAGAGAGAGAGAGAGAGAGAGGCGCTTGAAGCTTGGTGCCTTCGCGATTTGGGGCGATTTGGGTTCGTGGAGCTCAAAGAATCACTCTAAGTAGGTGTCCTTGAACTTATTATCTTGATTCTATCCTTGTTATGCACAAATTTGTCATGATTTATGAAATTAAGCATGAACCCTAAGTTTTGGGGAAATCCAATTTTGGGTTAGATCTAATGATTTGGCATAAGATCTGTGGTTAAGAACTATTTTATATCAGTTTTGATATATGTTTCTGTGGTTTGGGGTTGTATAACTATGTATTCCATGAGGGTTGAGAAGTCAACCATGGAAATCTGGATTTAGATCTAGATTTCTGGAAATCTGCAATTTGGTGCGTATTTCTGCTGTTAACTGTGCGATTTAGAGGCGTTCTGGATGCATTTTGAGGTAGATATCGTAGTCTGTTGCGTAAAATGCGTGTTTGTGAGAGTCTGGGGGTTGCTGGGTTGATTCCAGACGAAGAACAGACAAAAACGATGATAAACAGTACCCTGGGCAGATTACTGGGTCGAAATGACGAAGATTCGAAGTTCTGGGTCGAGGGTTCGTAGTTCGTAATTCATAGTTCGAAGGTTCGTAGTTTGAAGGTTCGTAGTTCGTAGTTCAAAGGTTCGTAGTTCGTAGTTCGTAGTTTGTAGGTCGAAGATCGAAGACCCGCTTCGAGCCTTCGAGGCGGCGCTCCGCGCTAGCGGCTCCAACAGTTCCTACACCGACTATTCAACTCATACCCATTTCCATTAGTACTCCAGCTAATGAGCTTTGAGGCAAGCTGCTAGTTCTTCGCTACGAGTTGCGGTTCCAAGGTAACGGTGTAACTAAACACTGGACTATTTACATTGTAACTCATACCCATTTACACATTTAAGTATACTTAAGTTACAATGTAAATAACGAAATACCCCCCATTTGGATTTAAAGAAAAATACTAGAAAAATTAATTCTTAATCCTTCGAAATGTGAAAATTGGGATTTAGTGTAAAATTTCGGAAAAATCCAGTTTTTCGTAGAGGTGGATTTTTGGAAAGTGGGGTTAGACATCTCAGAAAAATACAGGGTTGTATATTTGAGACAACACCCATGGTGTAGTCTCCATTCGTGCTAGTCACCAACCCTTTGACCTTCGGGTGTGGGCAAGGGGAAGTCATGTTCCTAGTTCGGGGTTCCCTGGAATTTGGGGGCGTGACAAAACTTATCCGGAGATGTTAAGTTATCCGGATTAAGAGATGGGGACATATACTCAGTCGTCTTAAGAAATAATTCTTCTGACCCTGTATGCTTCCCCACTAAAGCATCAGATGAAGAAAGTTGGCTATGACACAAGCGTTGCGCACATTTAAAATTTAATACTTTGTCTAAATTAGCGTCGCTTCACTTAGTAAATGGTCTGCCCAAACATAAATTCTCCAGAGACTCTCTCTGTTGAGAATGCCAGCTCGGCAACCAGACCAAGCACAGCTTTGAGAGCAAATCAGTTAATTCAATAACTGCTCCGCTGCAACTTCTTCACATGGATCTTTGTGGTCCCATTTCTATTTCTTCTCTTGTCGGTGCGAGATATACCCTTGTGGTTATCGATGACTTCACTAGGTATACATGGGTGATGTTCCTGAAATCAAAGAATCAAACCTTTGAACATCTAGTAGATGTCTTCAACTAGATAAGCAATTCACAAGGACTGAGCATCAAATGCATCAGGAGTGATCATGGTACGGAATTCGACTTTTCATATATGAGATCCTATTATTCTGAACAGGGCATTCAGCACGATTTTTCTGCGCACAAGACTCCACAACAAAATGGAGTTGCTGAGCGTAAGAATCGCACGTTAGTCAAAGCTGCTATATCAATGTTAGCATGGGCAAAGCTTACTCTCAGTCTATGGGCTGAAGCTATGTCCACTACATGCTATGTTCAGAATAGAACTCTTATCAATAAGGTTACCGTGAAAACACCCTATGAGATGTGGAGAGTGTTGGTCCCTTGGAGGCTAGAGGGGGGTGAATAGGCTTTTATCGAAACTCTTTTTATTCTCTTCTGACACAACACTTATCTAGTTAAGTGATAGAATCACTGCGGAAGACAACCAGATAGTAGAAGTATTTTATTTTATTATCAAGAGATAAGTACAACAAAATAGAAGCAAGACTCTCTTACACTCTGTTTACAAAAGGATTCACACACTAGCCAAGATTATATCTTTAAGCTCTTGTGCATACACGAGGTTGATTCAGGCTCGCTCACTCGCATACATTCAATTCAAATATACAAGTATGAATATTTATACAAAGACATTCCTAAAAGACAACCTTGGAACTTGTAGTTCCGGAATGCATTCAGCACTAACTATTCCTCGGTAATCTCTCTGCCTTGACTGCTGCGGTTTGTGGAGCTCAAGATCTTGGGTTTGAAGAGTATAAGTGTCTTTGTGAGTTCCCAAATATAATTAAAGTTGTGTCCACATATCCGGGTGATCCACGTGTAAGATTCTTCAGGTTCTCGACAAGTTTGTCTTACATCGGGACACCAAGAGCTGATAACTTTAAATGCGGTAAGTTGAAGTAGCATCTTCTTGATCCGGTGTAATTTTCCTTACTCCGTTGCTAACGAAGCTCGAAACCTTACCCCGTGTCAGTGGTTGCTTACTCCGTATCTATTTGGTACTGAAATTCTTAGTCCGTGTCAGCACTTCCTTACTCCGTGTGAATGAGAAGGCCGGAGTGCTTATTCCGTATCAGCGCTTCCTTACTCCACATGTAAGTTCCTTACTCCGTATGTAAGTTCCTTACTCCGTGCTAGTTTAAAGGATCGGATGGCTTACTCCGTACTAGCGCATCCTTACTCCGCATGAGTGAGTGGTCCGGATTCCTTACTCCGCATCTAGTTTCCTTACTCCGTGCAAATAAAGACTTGGGTCCTTATTCCGCAATACTTCCTTACTCCGTATGTATGAAAGACTCGGATGCCTTACTCCGTGTCTTCTTTACTTTAGTTTGCTTGAGGGGAAGACTTAACTTTTAACTCCGTGTCGACTCTTTAACTTCGTGCGACTTTGTAGACCAAGACTCTTACTCCGCATCAGTTTGACTTAGTCCGTTTGAGGCATTAAGAGCAGATTCCGTAATCCGTAGCTTTTAAGTTCTTAGTCCACACGAATGTTCCTTATTCCGTATGTATTGGTGACTTGGTTATTTACTAAGTGTTTGACGACACTCACTCTTGTCCGGATCAGGATTATGTATCCTGTCCTTAGCTTTGCTCTCACGAGTGTATCTCCGGATTAATAACATATCTTCTGCAACGATCAAAGAAACACAAAAGATCTCAGATCAAATTACATAGGGCTTTATCAGCTTTATCCAAATTCTGGGCTTGATCCAACAATCTCCCCCAATTATGGATATACCCAAACCCTTTGTAATCTGATCTGGTAAGCAGTGCAAAAAGATAACATACATAATACACATCACAACCATTTTCATTTATTAGCAACAGAATACAATTCAGCCTTTATACAAGATTTTCATTAAGATACATAAGGCTTACTATACTTGAAGATCATTGTTGCTGCCTTCTCTCTAAGCTCCATTGTCTGCTTCATCGTATAAGTGGTGTGTTGGCTCCAAGATTTGTCCACAGTTAAGAATGACTTGATGAAGTAACAGACAAAGGCCCCGCTGCTATCTCCATCCTGGCTGTTGTGGCACTTGCTTCTTGCCCCGGAATGTCGCCTTCAGCTTCTCAGTTGGTCTCAAAGGAGTGATGCCCAACTTTTCATATAATCCGGCTTTCTTCACAGCTTCAGTCAACCCTGAGACACAGTGGTTCCCATTGATTCTTTCTTACATACTGCTTTACAATCTGATGAGAATCAATCAGAATCATTTGTTTGGACTGAATCATGAAGACAGCCATCATGAAATGTAGCGACATGATCCGGTACGGAATGAGGATAGTTGAGAGAGTACTCCATGGCTTGCTATCCTCAGCAGTTCCGTCGATAAAGGACTGAATAATATCTATACTGGGAAGATAGCTCTCATTTTAGCATGGCAGAACTTCAAACAAGTGGCCGTCCATGTACAGAGATGGAAATAGCCTCATCTCCATTTTAGCAGCCCTAGAGAAGTTGTCAATGTCGTCTGTTGTAAAGAGGCCTTTCTCCGAACAAAGGGTCCGAATGTTGTCCGGGGAGAAAGGGTACAGGTCAGAGAGACATCTTCTCTCGGTAGAAGACACAGCATAGGACTTCATTGCCTTACGCACGCTTCCATCCGCATCAGAAGGGTCACATGCCGCGTATGATGGGAGGAAGGTGTCAGCTGCGGATGGAGAGGATGGAGGAAGAGCTGCACTCGAGGAGCTTGGCTGAGAGAAGCGGCTACGTTTGGGGATTTGAACTCCCGGAAGCAATAAAGAGGCAGGCCGCTTCTCAGCATGAGTAGATGGTTGTGGTGCAGGAGGAGCAGAACGATCAGATGACACTTTCTCCCCCGGTTTGGCAGATCGCCGGGAAGCAACGGGAGGGCGAGCCATCGTGTGCGCCAGGTCCGCGAAGGAGGTAGACAAGGAGTGGACGGACGAGGCGAGGAGATCCATCTTCTGTTCCATGGAAGTGGAGGAGTCAGTGAGAGCGGATAGGAGTTGGGCGCCAAGAGCATCAACCTTGGTGGCGATGGTGGATATTTGGGCGCTATGAGATTGGGCGTGTCGGTCCAGCTGGGCGGAGAGCACAGCGTCGGAGTGAACCGTGCCAAAAGAAGCACGCCCAAGGACCAACTCTGGAGCTTTGGAGGACTCCCCCACATGAACAGGAGCAAGAGTGCGCTGGGTAAAGGAGTCCGCAGGAGTATCAGCAGCAGCAGCAGAAGGGGCATCCGGAGCAGCAGAGGCATCCGGAGGAGCAGACCCGCTTTGACCAGATAGGTCAACAACGGGAATAACATCAGCAGGAGAAGAAGGTCCAGCCTTAGCAGGGGAAGGACTCCGTGCGGCATGGACCGGGCTGGAAGGGGTAGGGAATGGCACATCTGGAATGGAGGCCGGCGTAAGAAAGCCTTGGTCCAAGTTCCAGATGATCATGGTCTCCGGGGATTGGGTATGGCGAGTGTAAAACACCCGGAGATCGGTGTCAGGAATGGAGGCGGTGTGGGCAAGGCTGAAATGGAGCCATAGGTCCGTTAGGGTGTTGGCGGAGAGATGGTCAAGGTAATCTCGGGGTTAAGGTAGAGGAGGCAAAGGAGCTTCCGGAAGAGATTCCGGGACATCAGCAATAGTAGCAGCAACGGCGGTATCAACCACGGCAGCAACAACGGAAGTGGAGGGAGTGGGGACATCCGCAGCAGAAGGGGCTGAAGAAACAGCTCTAGGGGCACTGCACTGAGATGGCCCCGCAACCTCAGAGGGTTCGGCACGGACACTGTGCTGGGAGGCCCAAGAAATGGAGGGCGTAGCAACGGACCGAATCCGGGAGGATCGGTGAGCGGAGCTGACGTTAGGAGCATGGCTGTCGAAGGGGTCACCAACAGAACTGCCTTGTTGTTCCGAGGCAGGGAGAAGGCGGAGAGCTGCCGAGGGACGACGGGCTGTCATGTTTCCATCAGGCGTAAGATGGCAAAGGTAGTAAGCCGGAGGAAATGAAACAGCATCAGAGCGGGCGAAATGGTCCCGATGAAGATGCCGGAAGACAATGCTAAGGATGCGCCCGAAGGAGAGATTCTTGGGTCCAGTCTGCAGCAGTCGGAACAAAAATGTCCCCCAGTCCATCGGAAGACCTTCAAAAACGCCGTACATGGCCAGAAGAAGATCGTACAGAACAGAGTCCAGAGCGGAAGTGCGAGCCAGTAGATAGCGACTCAGTATGACCGCCATACAGTGATAGCAGCCTTGGAAGGACTTCACCTTATATTCCTTGCCTTTAAAGGTGCAACCCATAGAAGCCGCCATGGGATCGGCATCAGGGCGCTGCGGTTCACCGGGGGGGTAGGCTGAGAGCAGCGCGGAGAACGTCTGGGGTAATGATGATGGATTCACCGCGAACATAGGAGATGATGGAGTCGGTGGTACAACGGATCCTTTGGTAGTACTCGAGAATGTCGTCTACAAGAAGATCGACAGGATTGGAGATCAAGTCGAGTATGTGAGAGGCTTCTAGAAGAGGGCGAAGATTGGAAAACCAGGCCGGAGGGTTGGAGATAGCGCTCCAATCGACCAGATGGCCGGGATTGACGCCGGAAAGAGAGGTTCTGGGTGCCATTGTAGATGAAAGTTGAAGGGCGAGAGGGAAGGCGAGGTCTTAGGGATTGAAGAAGCAACGAGAGTTTTAGGGATTGAAATGAGTAACACTCGTGCTTCACAGGAATGACCAGAATATATAAGACCGAGTCCGTAAATGTCAGCGGGTCTAGGAATGTAGTGAGTGAAACAGTAAACCGCTTGACAGGCTGATGTCATGAGTTTTGATATTGATGCGCCTCCGAATTAAAAGATGACGTGGAGACGTCATGACCAAGGAAGGGTAACAGCTGTTTGCCTTCCGGGGAAGTGTGAGCATCCCGAGATATGCATTTAATGAAACATCATGATTCCTCCTCAAAAGCACGCGATATATAATAAGACATGGATTATCGCAATTGGATAGTGTCTGGAGTCCGGAGGAATGAACCGACAATCATCTGGAATTAATGATAGTCGAGTGACGAGTATCCGGATGAAAAGTAGACCGTGTCCGTAGTAACAGAGTGCAGTGAGAGAAAAGTATATTCCTTTGCTTGTCAATAAGTCGAAGAGAAGAGAAGTACCACAACACTTCAAATCCAAGACTATGGACTGGATTTATCGATAAGAATGCAAAGAAACTCTGAACCTGTAGCTTCACAAAAATAAGCTAAGAGTACAAAAGCTTAACAGGTAAGGATTAGTACGGATTAGGAGAAAATAGTCAGTGAAGAGCTGTATAATCCGAACTAATGAGTAGCAGAACTTATGCATTACAAAGAATGAAATAGACAGATACATACTAGAGAATGATTAATGTGACTGAATCAGGGCATATGTCAGATAATAAATACACAAGTTCATATAGGTCAACATAGCGAAACCGTCATGCTAAACGACGTAGCTAAGATTAATTAAAAATCATATGATTTGACCAAACTAGGATTCATGAGTGAAAAATGAGGACGTGGACACATGTCAAAAGCAAGCAGTTGATTATCCGATTAAAATGCATGGTTGAAGAAAAAAAATACATCCAAGCATGCCGCAATTCTATTTCAACAACGCATGTCCAGTCAGATCCGGAAGTAAAGGTTTAGAGGAGGGAGTATCTGAGACATATTAGGGGGTTATTACTGAGGTAATAGATGAAGCTTAGGCTCCCCCGTAGATCATGCGATCCTCTCAATGAAAGGCTCCCCCTCGAATAGACAGCCAGGAAAGAGGTCATGAGACATATACGGGGGGTATTACTTGAATAATTTATAAAGCATTTTCTCCCCCGTAGATTGTGCAATCCTCTCGGTAGACCTTTCTGGCTTAAAGAAATTTAGCACGGTCTATCGTTTTTAGGAAACTATACTTCAGAAGTTGACTAGACTGCGATTGTATATTCATCCACCAGGCATTCCGAGCTAACCTATTTCATTTCTTCAACAATACATGTTAATCGAGTAATCTAAATGAACAGGCATTTGTCATGTGGTGATTAGTGGAAATTAAGATCATGAAACCAGAATGAGGTTAATCATATAAACTTTAATCATGTTTGCTTAAACGACTTCAGTTGGGAAACGCAAGCATCCTCCCACGTATGAAGTTGCTATCAATATCAGAAGCATGAAGCACATTATACAGTAAGTATGATCATCATTAAGATCAGTATGTATCTGCTACTATCAATAAAAGTACAATGCATGTTCTGAAAACAACTACTGATGGATAACAGGTGAGAAGCTATGCAGAAAAGTTGAGCATACCTAATTTGAGAAGAAGTTCAGAAAATCTTACATCAGGTAGGGGCTTTGTGAGTATATCCGCCAATTGATCTTCAGTAGCAACATGTTCCAGGGATATGTGCTTTTTAAGAACATGATCGTGAATGAAATGATGCCTGACCTCAATATGTTTTGTCTTTGGATGCATGACGGGATTATTCCTGATAGCAATAGCACTGGTATTGTCACAGTAAAGTGAGACAGATGTCATGTTGAAGCCGTAGTCAGTAAGTTGACTTTGCATCCAGAGAAGCTGTGCGCAGTAACTCCCAGCAGCTATATATTCCGCTTCAGCAATAGATGTTGATACGGAATTCTGTTTCTTACTGAACCAAGAGATCAATCTATTTCCAAGGAATTGGCATGTACCACTGGTGCTTTTCCTATCGATGCGACACCCGTCAGCATCAGAATATCCGGATAAGGCGAAGTTGGACTCTTGTGGGTACCAGAGTCCCAAATTAATTGTCCCTTTGAGATACCTTAATATCCGTTTTACATGAAGCATATGTGACTCTTTGGGATTCGCCTGATATCTTGCGCAGATGCAAGTTGCAAACATTATGTCCGGGCGACTTGCTGTAAGATACAGCAAGGATCCAATCATCCCTCTGTATTCAGTCATATTAACTGATTTTCCATCAACATCTGGGTCTAACTTGGCATTGACTGGCATTGGAGTTTTGACGGGAGATGAACCTTCCATACCAAACTTCTTGATTAAGTCACGAGTATACTTAGCTTGGTTTATGAAGGTCCCTTCCTTCAGTTGTTTGACTTTGATCCCAAGGAAGTAGGACAGTTCTCCCATCATACTCATCTCAAACTTGCCAGTCATCAACTTGGCGAATTCATCACAAAGTTTCGGATTAGTTGATCCAAAAATGATATCATCCACGTATATCTGTACGATCAGAGTATGTCCTTTCTCTTTCCGTAAGAATAGCGTGGTGTCAATCTTCCCTTTTTGAAAGTTGTGAGCAAGTAAGAATTCCGAAAGTGTGTCGTACCAGGCTCTTGGAGCTTGCTTCAATCCATACAAAGCTTTCCTTAGTTTGTAAACCAAATGTCCAGCCTTAGGTTCAATGAAACCTGGAGGTTGTTCAACGTACACCTCCTCTTGAAGATCTCCATTCAGGAATGCACTCTTGACGTCCATTTGATAAACTATGAAGTTTTCATATGAAGCATACGCCAGAAACATTCGGATTGCCTCAAGTATTGCCACCGGAGCAAAGGTCTCATTATAGTCTATTCCTTCTTCTTGACGATATCCTTTGGCTACCAGTCTGGCTTTGTTCCGGATTACAATTTCATCCGTATCAAGCTTATTCCGGAACACCCATTTAACTCCTATGACTTGCTGAGACTTAGGCCTTGGTACTAGAGTCCACACATTATTTCTCTTAAATTGATTCAGCTCTTCTTGCATGGCTTCTATCCAATTCGAATCCTGAAGAGCTTCATCCACCACCTTTGGTTCTATTTGAGATAGAAAACACGAGTAAAGACACATGTTCGAGGTGGCTGCTCTTGTTCTTACACCAACAGTAGGATCACCAATCACTTGATCTGAGGGATGGTTTCGGGTCCATCTGTAATTCTGTGCATGTGATGGTTGATCTTGAATAATTTGAAGCTCTGCCAGGTTGGGTGGTTCAGGTGTATCTGCTGGTTGAGCTTCTTCCGGACCAGATATTTCCGTATTAGAAGGTACGGTAGAACTAGGTGGTTCTTCAACACTGTTTCTTTCGGTGTTAACTGGTCCGGACGGACTTGAAGGTGCTCCGAATTTTGGGTATCCGTAGGAGTATGTCCAGGAGCTTAACGGTAGTCCTGAGTCCGAATCATCCGTAGCATCATCCATATAATTTCTTTGTGCTTCGTTGATGCCACGTGGTTGGTCAAATGTGTATCAGGAACACTTATAAACTTCGAGTAATCGATGTTGCTTGTCCTGGGACCTGCACATTAGAACTTGAAGAAGCAACTTTTGACCATTCAAGATTAGCTTCATCAAAAGTCACATGGATAGATTCTTCAACTTTAAAAAGTTTTCTATTGAAGACCCGATAAGCCTTGCTATGTAATGAGTACCCGACAAAAATCCCATCATCATATTTTGGTTCAAATTTATTCCGGGTTTCTTTGCCATTTATCAATATATAGCAAGTACACCCAAAAGCTCTTAAATGTGAAATTGAAGGCTTTCGTCCTCTCCACATCTCATAGGGTGTTTTCATGGTAGATTTATTTATTAGAGTTCTGTTCTGAACATAGCAGGCAGTGGACACAGCTTCAGCCCATAAACTGAGAGGAAGCATTGCCCCTGCTAACATAGATCTGCCAGCCTCGACTAAAGTACGATTCTTGCGCTCAGCTACCCCATTTTGTTGTGGAGTTCTGGGCGCAGAGAAGTCATGCTGAATGCCCTGTTCAGAACAATATGATCTCATATCTGAAAAATCAAATTTTGTACCATGATCACTCCTGACGCACTTTATGCTCAGTCCTTGTGAGTTGCTTATCCAGTTGAAAAGATCTACAAGATGCTCAAAAGTTTGATCCTTTGATTTCAGGAACATCACCCATGTGTATCTAGTGAAATCATCGATAACCACAAGGGTATATCTCGCACCAGCCAGCAAAGGAACAGAAATAGGACCACAGAGGTCCATATGAAGAAGTTGCAGAGGAGCAGTTATTGAATTAACTGATTTGCTCTTAAAGCTATGTTTGGTCTGTTTGCCGAGTTGGTATTCTCGACAGAGAGTGTCTCTGGAGTATTTGAGTTTAGGTAGATCAGTGACAAGATCAAGTGATGTTAACTTAGACAGTGTCTTAAAGGAACTATCTTCATCTGAAGCTTGTGCCATAACCAACTATCTTCATCTGAAGCTTTAGTGAGGAAGCATAGAGGGTCAGAAGAATTATTTCTTAAGACCACTGAGTATATGTCCCCATCTCTTGATCCGGATAACTTTACATCTCCGGATAAGTTTTCCCTTACTGTACAAGTGTTGGACATAAAGGAAACAGTAAATCCTTTGTCACATAAATTACTGACACTTAGCAAATTATGCTTCAAACCTTCGACTAGTGTAACTCTAGTGATTGATACACAGCCGTTGGCTAAGGTGCCATACTCGACAGTCTTACCTTTGCTGTTGTCACCATATGAAACGGATGGATCTCGTTTTTCATTAACTTCTACAAGCAGAGTCTGATCACCCGTCATATGTCCGGAGCATCCACTATCAAGGATCCACTTGCTTTGATTGATCTTTAACTTCAAGTGATCCGACAGTGCATTCCAGAGATGCTCTTGAAAGACAACAGTTTACACTTTTGGTGCCCAAACTTGTTTTGGGCGGTTAGAAAGAACAACAGTAATGTCAACAATTCCGGATTTAACTTTGCTAGGACTTTTAGCTCTCCAAGTTAACTTTAATTTGTTAGTTTCAGTTGCTTCTTTTATTTGGGTTATCTTGGGAGAGACACTCCTTTGACGTTTAGCTTTTGTTTTGCTCGAAGAACCCTTTTTATTGAACTGATCTTTATTTGTACGAATTTGATTACAAAGCCAGTTATCAGATAAACTCCAACATTCATAGTGATGATGACCTATTTCCCTACAGATGGAACAGACACTATAATGCGGAGTACAAACAGGGGATACAGGTCTCTTAGATTTTACAGACTTTCTACTCTGTTGCCTGTGGCCTAATCCATTGCGTTTGGGTGACGCGCTCTTGGCCCTAGATGCGTCAGCCTTAGCCTTTCCTTTCTTTTTGGGTGCTACAGTTTTGGCTTTAACTGCAGCAGCCTTCCCTTCATCATTAGTTACGGGTGCTACTGCTTCGGGAAGTGCGATGAATGACCTCAACTCCACAGTTATAAACTATGGTTCCACCTGAAATGAAACCATCCAACGGTTTAGACGTACTAATAGGATATAAGTTGGTTAGTTTTGGAGTGAAATCCGGAGGACACTCAGTAGCTTAAGCATTGGAGGTTGATGATTCTGAGCCTAGGCCAGGTTTGACTCGAACATTATCCGGATCAGTCCTAAATGAAGAGGCTATTTCCCCGGATTTAAGCCACTTGCGATTTATTTCCTTTTCCTGTTCTAGTTCATTCTCGAGTCTTTTTACAATAACTTTTAGGCCAGAAAGATTGGTATTTAGTAGATGATTTTCAGCCCTTAGATCGTGATACCAAGCTTCTTTTCCTCTGAAGTCAGCTATGTCTTTTTCAAGTCTAGTAATAGTAAATTCAAGATGTTTATTCTGACTTTCCATATCTTTGTACATTTGAGTAATTATTAGTCTTTCATTCTTTTCATGATCACATTCAGTAGTAAGAGATTCTAATTTACTCATGAGCTCAGAGATAGAAGGTACCTCAGTATTTGCCATGAGGCAGACGTTCGGCTTAGGAGTTGGCTCATCATCCGAGGATTCCTCCTCTTCTTCCGAGCCGCTAATGTACTTTGTGACGAATGCCTTCCTCTTGTTCTTGCTGTTGTCTGAGGTGGTACGTCTAGGAGTAACCTTGTCACTTTTCTCTACCGTCTTAGATTTGGATCTGCATTCCTTGGCCCAGTGACCGGGTTTCCCACAATTAAAACATTCTTGGGAGCTCGACTCCAATCGTTCCTTCCTTCTGGATGATGAGGAGCCTCTTTTGAATCCTTTTCTACTTTTCCGAAGGAATCGTTCAAAATATTTGACAAGAAGAGCTATTTCCTCTTCTGCGTCTGAGTCAAGATTTTCTGACTCATCCGTATCATCCTCTTGATGATTACTGGAGCATTCCGTAGCTTTGAGAGCTACCCCCTTTTCTTTCTGAGCTATTTTCTCATCACTGTCAGTGTATCTGAATCTGACCTCATGAGTCCGAAGCTCTCCATATATTTCCTCAAGGGCAGTAAACGGCCAATTTTTGTCAGCTTGCATCTGGAGTTGCTTGGAGTAGTAGCGATCCAGCAAGGATCGAAAGAACTTGTCATTGATTTGAGACTGAGTGTAGTGCTCATTGACAGTTTTTAGCTCTAGAATGAGCTTGCCGAATCTCCGATAGATGCTCTCAAAGGATTCGCCAGGTTTGTGATTGAAACTCTCAAAATTCTGTCTGAGAGCACATATCACATTTTGCATTTGGGACTGACTCCCCTCATAGAGGATTGTCAGTTTATCCCAGACAGCTTTTGCTGACGTGCAGCCCTGGACGTTCCTAAAAGCCTCGGAATCCAAAGATGATGTAAGATAAGCCAGAGCCTTTTCACTAGCGCACTGCCAGGCTCTTTCATCGTTGGTAAGTTCGGCATCCGTCTTTGGCCTTCTAACTCCATGTTCTCCGATAGTCATCGGAATTGGAATCTCCTGATGAAGACAGGGCCACATGAGATGATCATGGCATACCATGAACATCTTCATGCGAGCTTTCCATTGGGAGAAAAGCTCAGGTGTGAATTTGGGCGGTTTTGTCAAAGTAAAACCAGAACTCCGTGGTTGAGGAGCGGCGGCAGCAGCAGGTTGAGGTGGATCGATGTTTTCACTGCTGCTTCGATTCGGGATGGGCTCTTGTGCACCTCCGGAGTTAAGGCGAGTGTTGAATAGCATACTACTTTCTTCAGCCATTGCTTAGAGTAAAAGAGTGGGATCTCTACTTAGAACAAATAGACTTGCTCTGATACCACTTGATGGTCCCTTGGAGCCTAGAGGGGGGTGAATAGGCTCTTATCAAAACTCTTTTTATTCTCTTATAACACAACACTTATCTAGTTAAGTGATAGAATCACTGCGGAAGACAACCAGATAGTAGAAGTATTTTATTTTATTATCAAGAGATAAGTACAACAAAATAGAAGCAAGACTCTCTTACACTCTGTTTACAAAAGGATTCACACACTAGCCTAGATTATATCTTTGAGCTCTTGTGTATACGCGAGGTTGATTCAGGCTCGCTCACTCGCATACATTCATTTCAAATATACAAGTATAAATATTTATACAAAGACATTCCTAAAAGACAACCTTGGAACTCGTAGTTCCGGAATGCGTTCAGCACTAACTATTCCTCCGTAATCTCTCTGCCTTGACTGCTACGGTTTGTGGAGCTCAAGATCTTAGGTTTGAAGAGTATAAGTGTCTTTGTGAGTTCCCAAATATAATTAAAGTTGTGTCCACATATCCGGGTGATACACGTGTAAGATTCTTCAGGTTCTCGACAAGTTTGTCTTACATCGGGACACCATGAGCTAATAACTTTAAATGCGGTAAGTTGAAGTAGCATCTTCTTGATCCGGTATGATTTTCCTTACTCCGTTGCTAACGAAGCTTGGAACCTTACCCCATGTCAGTGGTTGCTTACTCCGTATCTATTTGGTACTGAAATCCTTAGTCCGTGTCAGCGCTTCCTTACTCCGTGTGAATGAGAAGGTCGGAGTGCTTATTCCGTATCAGCGCTTCCTTACTCCACATGTAAGTTCCTTACTCCGTATGTAAGTTCCGTACTCCATGCTATTTTAGAGGATCGGATGGCTTACTCCGTACTAGCGCATCCTTACTCCGCATGAGTGAGTGGTTCGGATTCCTTACTCCGCATCTAGTTTCCTTACTCCGTGCAAAGAAAGACTTGGGTCCTTATTCCGCAATACTTTCTTACTCCGTATGTATGAAAGACTCGGATGCCTTACTCCGTGTCTTCTTTACTTTAGTTCGCTTGAGGGGAAGACTTAACTTTTAACTCCGTGTCAACTCTTTAACTTCGTGCGACCTTGTAGACCAAGACTCTTACTCCGCATCAGTTTGACTTAGTCCGTTTGAGGCATTAAGAGCAGATTCCGTAATCCATAGCTTTTAAGTTCTTAGTCTGCACGAATGTTCCTTATTCCGTATGTATTGGTGACTTGGTTATTTATTAAGTGTTTGACGACACTCACTCTTGTCCGGATCAGGATTATGTATCCTGTCCTTAGCTTTGCTCTCACGAGTGTATCTCCGGATTAATAACATATCTTCTGCAATGGTCAAAGAAACACAAAAGATCTCAGATCAAATTACATAGGGCTTTATCAGCATTATCCAAATTCTGGCTTGATCCAACAGAGAGGCAGGAAGCCGTCAATCTCTTATTTCAAAGCTTTTGGGTGTGCTTGCTATGTGTTAAACAACGGCAAAGAAGCCATACGGACCTTCTTTACATAGCAATGCTTATCGTATTTTCAACAGAAAATATCTAACAGTTGAAGAATCTATCCATGTTGATTTTGATGAATCTAACCTTGATTGATCAAGTGTAGGATCTTCAAATCAAATTACGCAGGATCATACGGACAACACGATTGACTATTCTCAGTTCAAACATGTTCCTGCCACAACTCCTAATGAATCACCTAGTACCGGTGAAGCAACAAGAAATACTACTGATGATGCTTCAGAAGATTCGGACTCAGGACTTCCACTCAACTCCGGACAAGCTATTACGAATATTCATAACATCGGAGAACCTTCAAGTCCGTCCGAACCAGTTAATACTGAAAGCCACAGTGCCGAAGAACCTTCAAGCTCTTCCGGAACTGTTCATCATACGGATACAACTGGCCCGGAAGAAGCTCAACCAGCCGATATACAAGCCACCCGATCTGGTAGAGCTTCAAATCATTAACTACTCACCACCACTTGCGCAGAACTATAGGTGGACTCGAAACCACCCATCAGATCAAGTGATTGATGATCCTACTATTGGAGTAAGAACAAGGGCAGCCACTTCCAATCTATGCCTCTACTCGTGCTTTTTATCACAAACAGAGCCAAAGGTGGTGGATGAAGCCCTTCAAGATTCAAATTGGATAGACGTTATGCAAGAAGAGCTTAATCAGTTCAAGAGGAACGAAGTGTGGACTTTAGTACCAAGGCTGAGGTCGCAACAAGTCATTAGAGTTAAATGGGTGTTCCGGAACAAATTAGATACTGATAAAATAGTAATCCGGAACAAAGCATGACTGGTAGCCAAAGGATATCGTCAAGAAGAAGACATTGATTATAATGAAACCTTTGCTCCAGTAGCTAGACTTGAGGCGATCCAAATGTTCCTGGCATATGCTTCATATGAAAACTTCACAGTTTATCAAATGGATGTCAAGAGTGCTTTTCTTAATGGAAATCTTCAAGAGGATGTTTATGTTGAACAATCCGGGCTTCGTTGAACACAAGGCTGAACCATATGGTATATAAACTACGGAAAGCCTTGTACGGATTGAAGCAAGCTCCAAGAGCCTTGTATGACACACTATCAGAAGTCTTGCTCGAACATAATTTCAGAAAAGGGAAGGTAGACACCACACTATTTCTACGGAAAGAGAAAAATCATTCTCTGATCGTACAAATCTACGTGGATGATATCATTTTCGGATCATCAAATCCGAAGCTTTGTGAAGAGTTTGCGAAGTTGATGACTGGCAAATTTGAAATGAGCATGATGGGAGAATTAACGTACTTCCTTGGAATAGAGGTTAAACAAATGAAGGATGGAATCTTCATCAACCAAGCGAAGTACACACGGGACTTAGTCAAGAAGTTTGGTATGCAAAACTCAACTCCCGTGAAGACTCCCATGCCAGTCAATGCAAAGTTAGATCCTGATACTGACGGAAAATCAGTAAATGTGACTGAATACAGAGGGATAATTGGACCATTCTTGCACCTTACAGAAGTCGCCCGGACATAATGTTTGCAACTTGCATTTGTGCAAGATATCAGGCGAATCCCAAAGAGTCACACATGCTTCATGTAAAACGGATATTGCGGTATCTCAAAGGGACAGTGAATTTGGGTCTCTGGTATCCAAAGGAGTCCATCTTCTCTTTCTCCGGATATTCAGATGCTGATTTTGCCGGGTGTCGCATTGATAGGAAGAGCACTAGTGGTACTTGTCAGTTCCTTGGAAACAAACTCATCTCATGGTTCAATAAGAAGCAGAATTCCGTATCAACCTCTACTACTGAGGCAGAATATATAGCTGCTGGGAGTTGCTGCGCACAACTTATCTGGATGCAAAGTCAACTTACTGACTACAGCTTCAACATGACATCTGTTCCATTATACTACGACAACACCAGTGAAATTGCTATCAACAATAACCCTATTATGCACCTGAAAACAAAGCACATTGAAGTCAGGTATCACTTCATCCGAGATCATGTTCTCAAAAAGCACATATCACTTGAACATGTTGCTACGGATGATCAACTCGTAGACATACTCACCAAGCCCCTACCTGATGCAAGATTTTTGGAACTTCTCTTAAAATTAGGTATGCTTGACCTTACTGCATAGTTCCTTATTTATTTTTCAACAGTATTTCTTTCAGAACATGCATCGTACTTCATGATGAGAGTTAGACACTTACTGTACTTCATACTGATCATGCCTACTGCTAATATACATCTTGTTTCTGATAATTTTCTCATATTTTCATTTGGGAGGATGCTTGTGTTTTCCGACTGAAGTCGCTTAAGCTAACATAATTAACATTATATGAGTACAATCTTCTTAGGATTTCATGATTCAAATTTTCATTTATCACCACATGTCTAATGTCGTTTCATATTGATTACACTATTAACATGTCTGGTTGAAGAAATGAAATGGGTTAGCTCAGAATGCTGGTGGATGAAATCAAAGTTGCATTTTGATCAGCTTCTGAAGTGGAGTTTCCTGAATGATAGACAGTAATTTCTCATGATCTAAATAATTAAGCTGGAAATGTCTATCGAGTGGATTGCAAGATCTAAGGGGGAGAAAATGCTTTATCTATTACCCAAGTAATACCACCTTATATATCTCGTGACCTCTTTCCTGACTGTCTATCTGAGGGGGAGTTTATCACTGAGAGGATCGCACGATCTACGGGGAAGCAATAGCTCTAAATATTATTTCAGTAATAACCCCCTAATATGTCTCGGATGCTCCTCCCTCTAACTTCTCACTTTTGGATCTGACTGGAAATGCATTGTTGAATCAGACTTGTGGCATGTTTGGATGTTTTTATTTCTTCAACTGTGCATCTTAATAGGATAATCGATTGATTGCAATTGGCATGTGTTCTTTATTCCATTATCTCTCATGAATCTTAATCTAAGTATCTCATATACAGTTAATTAATCTTAGCTACGATGTTTAGCATGATGGTTTCACTATGTTGACCAATGTGAACTTATGCGTTTCTTATCTGTCATATGCATTGATTTTAGTAACATGATCGTTAACTCATATGTATGTCTCACATTCATTTTTAATGCATAAGTTCTATTTTTGATTTGTTCAGATCATGCTCATTTTCCGTATTTGTTTACATCCGTACTAATCCCAACCTGTAAAGCTTTCTGTTCTTTTTAGTTTATCTTTGTGAAGCTACAGGTTCCAATTCACTTTGCTTCCTCACCGGTATATCTTGTCTGAAGTCTCGGATTTGAAGTGTTGTGGTACTTCTTCTCTCTTCGACTTCAAGATAGCAAAGGAATCACTTTCTCTCTTAACCCACTCTGTTTCTACGGACATAGTCTGTTGGTTATTCGGATATTCTTCTACGGATTATCTCTCATCCGGATGATAGTTGGTTCAATTCCTCTGGACTCTTGGAAATCTCAAATCGCGATAAACCACGTCTTATTTGATACCGCATGTTTTTGAGGAGGAATAATGATGGCCTATTCAAATGCAAGTCTCGAGACAGGCAATGTTCCGGAAGAAGGCATATAGCTGTCATAAATACTTGATTCTGCGGCCTCCATGTCACTTTTAAATTCGGAGGCGCTCAAGTACCAAGATAAATGACATCAGCTTGTTAGGCAGATCACTATTCATCTCGCTTAATCCCTAGATCCACAGGCAACCACGGACTTGGTCTTATATATACTGGATTTTCACATGTCGCGCGAGTTTACATTTCCAAATCCCTAAATCCTTGTCACTCTTTCAATCTCCAAGACCTACCTTCCTTTTCCCTCTCACTCTCAATCGAAATGGCACCCAAGATATAATGACCCGTATTTTGGGATGTGAGGAGTTAGTTAATTTTACCTTTTTAGGTGGAAATTGTTGGGTTTTAGGGAGTTTTATTTCCACACACTTTGGTTAAATCATCTTGTATGTTGATAAGCAAGCAGAAGGCAAAGTTTGAGCCCAATAGGGAGTGCACGTGAGAATGCTTTTCACGTGCAGGGAGATTTTTGCATGGGAGCCTTCCTGATATTGTTCCAAGTCTTGTGGTGAAATTATAGAGCATTTGGAGGTGCCCGTGAGAATGCACGTGAGAATGCTTTCTCACGTGCAGCCTCCATTACCCTTGTCTTGTTGTTCTGATCCTCTTTTGCTAAAGGACCATGGTGAAATTAGGAGTGCTTTGCCCTGTGTGGTTGCAAAAAGGTTGTAGTCTGTCATCAAAACTACGTCGTTTTGATGCTGGGATTCATTTAATCAAAACTACGTCATTTTGAGGTTTTAGTTGTCTATATAAAGAGGTGAAGACTCCCTGTTTTAGGTTTAGGGTTCTCTTCAACCACTGCAGCCATCGTAGAGAGAGAGAGAGCTAGAGAGAGGGAAGGAAGGAGAGCTGCTGGTTGCTGCCGGAGCGTCATGCGTGGGGAAGACGGCGTCTAGCGCGGGAGCAAGGAGGATCTTCTTTAAGGTAGGGGTTCTGTCTTTCCTGGTCTGTTCCGGGGTTAGCCCTGCGTAGATGTTTTACAGAGTTTCTATGGCTATTGTTATAATATTTATATGTAAATCCATATAAGTGTGATCTCCTATATGGATGTTGGCCTTCAATGGCGCCCTGGGTGTGTTTCTGACGTTGGGTTGTTAGTGCATGTTACATGTTCGATAAAATGACTGTGTGATTATGTTTGTGTAAATATGCCCAGTACGTGTTTGTTTTTATGCCTGAGAGGCTGGATTTGTGGGTTTGTAAACACGTGCATGCAAGTGTTTGTTTTTATGCCTGAGAAGCTGGGTTTGTGCACTTGTAAATGTGTGCATGCTAAGTGTTTGGTTTTATGCCTGAGTGACCAAGGTGTATGCTATGTGCTTGTTTGTTTGGTACTTGGCCTAAAGAGGTGGTTAAATCACTTGGCCTGAAGAGGCGGTTAAATTACTTGGCTTGAAGAGGCGGTTAAATAACTTTGCCTGAAGAGGCGGTTAAATCACTTGTTTGAGAGGTGGTTAAAGTGTTAGCCTGTGTGGCTGGGACTGAGGTTGTGCCGTTTGTGTGGTGTGAATTCCTTGTTATGTCTATGTCACGTCACTACACTGGTGCACGCTCACATATAGATGATAGGTGCATGGGATGGGTTGGGGGAGACTTGATCCCTACTGAGCTGTGGTTGCTCACCCCTCCTACTGTGATGTGTTTTCTTTCAGGAACCTACAGGCGTTAGGTGGAATCCCGAGGTGGAAGACTATATTGCTTTATCGTTTCTTTTCGATTATGTTATTTTATGGAAATTGATATAACCCCTGTAGGGAGATTGTAAAAGGATTTGGAATGTAATACAGACATGTGTGGTTGTGAACATTTATTATGGGTTGAAGATAAATAAAGATATTTAATTTATATCTTTGTGACTATCAGTGGTGAATGTATACGTTGACCTGCATGAATGTTTGTTTTGTACATCCACCCCCTGCCCACCGAGTTGGGTATAGGGGAGTCACGAACCGGTTTCCTCGGGTTGGAAATTCGGGGCGTGACACAAGACCTCTCTTTATGGCGTTAATTCGGCCATGTGGTCGATTGGCCTGCTGTCTCTGATCCTCCGACATCGTTTCTGGACCTCCGCCCACTCCTGGAAGCCTCCCACATTCTGAACCTGGTCTCAAATCCTGTCACTCTCCTTATCGACAACATCTCTGTGTTCTACTGGCGAGTCCGCTGCACCATCGATTACATCCCTTCCAACGTCCGGGGTGAATCCATAGTCATCACCCCCACCATCCTCCGTGCCGCTCTCAACCTACCCCCCGGTGAACCTCAGCGCTCGGACCCAGAATCGATGGCAGCTTCCATGGGCTGCACCTACAAGGGGAAGGAATACAAGGTGAAGTCCTTCCAAGGTCGCTACCGGTGTATGGCGACCATTCTGAGGGACTGGGGGACTTTCTTGTTCCGATTGCTGAAGAACGGTCCAAAGAACCAATCTTTTGGGCGGATTCTCAGCATTGTCTTCAGGTATCTGCGTCCATCCGATTTCAACGGAAGTGGCATTATCCCTTTTCCCCAGGCTTATTATCTCCGCCATCTTACGCCTGATGGGAACATGACGACACGTCAGCCTTCTGCTGCTCTCCACCTCCATCCCGCCTCGGAATAACAGGGCAGTTCGGTTGGTGACCCAACCGACAGCCATGCCCCTGAAGTCAGCTCTGCTTACCAGTCCTCCCGAATTTGGTCCGTAGCTGCACCCTCCATCTCTCTAGCCTCTCAGCACAGCGTCCGTGCCGAACTGTCCGAGGTTGCGGGGCCCTCTCAGCCAAGTACGAGTCCGGCTGATTCTCTAGTGCCTTCTCCCGCTAATGTTCCCGCACTGGACTCACCCGTTGTTGCTGCGGCTGTTGATGTTGCAGTTGCTACATGTCCCTCCTTCTCCTCCGGAAGCTCCCTTACCTCCACTTCCTCAACCCTGCAACTACCTTGACCATCTCCCTGTCAACACCTTAACAGACCTATGGTTCCGCTTTAGCTTCGTCTGCACCACCTCCATCCCTGAGGATGACCTCAAGGTGTATTACGCTCGTCATACCAAGACCCTTGATGAAATGATCATCTGGAACCTGGACCATGACTTCCTTACACCGGCCCACATTCCGGATGTTCCCTTTGTTGTTACTTATGGACCGGCCCATGACGCACGGGTTCCTTCCCCTACTCAGGCCAGGCCTGCCTCTCCTGCCGGAGCCATCCCCGTTGTTGACCTCTCTGGTCAAAGTGGATCTGCTACTCTGGATGCCTCCGATGATCCGAACGTCTTTCTACTACTGCTGCTGACGCTCCCTCCACTCCTGCTAACTCCTCTGCCCAGCACACACCTGCACCTATTCCTGCGGGGGAGTCCTCCAAAGCCCCGGAGTTGGCGCTTGGACGTGCCTCGTTTGCCACGGTCCACTCCGATGCTGTGCTCTCCGCTCAGCTGGACCGCCACGCCCAAGCCCAGAGCGGCCGAATCTCTGCCATCACCGCCAAGGTTGATGCTCTAGGTGCCCAACTCCTCTCCGCCCTGACCGACTCTTCAACTTCCATCAAGCAGAAGATGGATCTTGTGGCCTCGTCCATCCATTCACTGTCTACATCTTTCACGAACTTGGTGCACACGATGGCTCGTCCACCTACTCTCCTCGGCGATCTGCCAAAATGGGGGAGAACGTGTCATCTGATCCTCCTGCACCTTCCTCAGCTCGTGCTGAGAAGCAGCCTGTATCTTCACTACATCCACTTTTGGGAGTTACCATTCCCAAACGCAGCTGTTTCTCTCAGCCTAGCTCCTCTAGTGCAGCTCCTCCTTTCACCTCTCCATCAGTGGCTGACACCTTCCTCCCATCATATGCGGATCGTGATCCACTTGATGCAGATGGAAGTGTTTTTCTCGAAATGTCTAAGTATGCCGCATTGAATGCTGAGCGAAGATGTCTTTCTGATTTATATCCTTCTCTCCTAAAGACATTAAGACTCTATCTTCCGAGAAGGGTCTATTCACCACAGAAGACATAAAGAACTTCTCTCGAGCAGTTAAGATAGAGATGAGGCTGTTTCTGTCCCTCTACAAGGATGGGCACATGTTTGATATCGGGCCTTGTTGGTCTGAAGGATATCTTCCAGAAGTAGCCTTCATCCGGACCTTCATCAACGGAACTGCTGAGGATAGCAAACCTTGGAAGAATCTTTCAACTGTCCTCATTCCGTACTGGATTTTGTCGCCGCACTTCATGCTGATTGCTTTCTTGATTCACTCCAAGTAGTTGATCCTGATTGATTCTCATTAGGTTGTGGATAACAACATTAGAAAGAATTAATGGGAACCTCTTCGTCTTCGACTGACCGAAGCAGTGAAGCAATCCAGACTCTATGAAGAAATGGGCCTGACTCCCCTGGCTCCAAATGAAAAGCTGAAGGTGTCGGTCCGGAATAAGAAACAAGTGCCGCAACAGCCGGATGGAGATAACTGCGGAGCTTTTGTCTGCTTCTTCATCAAATTGCTCATTCAAGTGAATAAGAGCTGGAACAACATCCGTAATTATACACTAGAGCAGACAATGGAGCTTAAAGAGAAGGCATTAACAATGATCTTCAAGTACAGTAAGCCTTATGTACCTTAATGTAAAATTCATGTATTAAGGTTGATTTGTACTTTATTACTGATGTAATGGAAATGGAAGTTATTTCTATTCTGCATACTAGCTTTGTGCTTCGCTTACTAGATCATTGGGGGAGATTATTGGATTAAGCCTAGAATTTGGATGATGTAGATAAAACCCTATGTAATTTGATTTGAGACTTTGGTTATTTTATTTTAAGTTGTTGCAGAAGATATGATCTTAATCTGGACCTACACTCATGAGAGCAAAACTAAGGATAGGATACATAATCTTGATCCAAACAAGAGTAAGTGTTGTCAAACACTAGGTAAATAACGAAGTCTCTCCTTTATACGGAATAAGGATCATTCGTGCGGACTAATCACTTAAAGCTACAGACTAAGGAAACTGCGCCTAACACCTTAAACGGACTAAGTCAAATAGATGCGGAGTAAGAATCCTAGTCTACAAGTCACACGGAGTAAGAGATAGTCATCGCGGAATAAAAAGCTAAGTCTTACACTCAAGCAGACTAAGGAAAAGAAGACACGGAGTAAGGAATCCGAGTCTACCATACATGCGGAGTAAGGAACGACTTGTGCAGAATAAGGACCCAAGTCTTTTATTCGCACGAAGTAAGGAAACTAGTTGCGGAGTAAGAAATCCGAACCTGTTACTCATGCGGAGTAAGGAACTCTTGCGGAGTAAGAAAGCACTGATACAAAGTAAGCACTCCGACCTTCTTATTCATACGGAGTGAGGAAGCGCTGACATGGAATAAGGATTTTTATACTGAATTGATACGGAGTAAGGAACCTTACACTGGATTAACAAGACACTACTTCAACTTATCTCTTCGCATTTAAAGTCACCAGCTCCCTGTGTCCCTATGTAAGACAAGCTCGTTGAGAACCTAAAGAACCTTACACGTGGATCTCTCAGATATGCGGACACAACTATAACTGCACTTGGGAACTCACAAAGGCACTTATGCTTTGCAAACCCAAGATTTTGAAGACCACATCCACAACATTCAAGGCAAAGAGAATTTCGACGAACAGTCAATGCTGCACATAGTATGGAAGAACAAGTTCCAAGATTGCCTCTCAAGGATGGTTCTATATATATTATAACACTTGTACATTATAAGCGTGTTAAAGTGTTGATTGTTCGTGAGTTCAAAAGAAGTGTGTATGTACAAGAGCTCATTGAGATCATAAAGGCTAGTGTATAAGAGAGTTGTAAAAGTAGATCGAAAAGCTTTATAAGCTTTAATCTGCTTCTATTTTGTTGTATTTATCAGTTGATAATAAAACAAGATATTTCCACTACTAGTTATCTTTCGCATTGATTATTTATTTTAACCAGTTAAGTATTGTGCCAAAGAGTAAAAAAAGAGTTTCGACAAGAGCCTATTCACCCCTCTCTAGGCTCCCAGGGACCAACATTAATAGACTAAGTTAAATAGATGTGGAATAAGAATCCCAGTTTACATCTCGCATAGAGTAAGAGAAAGTTATCGCAGAATAAAAAGCTAAGTCTTCCACTCAAGCGAACTAAGGACAAGAAGACACGGAATAAGAATCTGAGTCTTTCATTTATGCGGAGTAAGGAATGACTTGTGTGGAATAAGGACCCAAGTCCTTTATTCGCGCGGAGTAAGGAAAAGAGATACGGAGTAAGGAATCCGAACCTTTTACTCACACAGAGTAAGGATGAGCTGATATAAAGTAAGCCATCCAAACCTTTTAACTCACGTGGAGTAAAAAACTCATGCGGATTAAGGAACTCGTGCGGAGTAAGGAAGCGCTGATAAGGAATAAGCTCTCTGGACTTCTCATTTAAACAGAGTAAGGAAGCGCTGATAAGAAGTAAGCTCTCTGGACTTCTCATTCATACGGAGTAAGGAACTGCTGACACGGAATAAGGATTCTAGTATGAAACTGACACGTAGTAAGCAACTACTGACACAGAGTAAGGATCAGAGCTTCATTAACACGGAGTAAGGAACTTTATGACGGATTAAGAAGATGCTAGTTCAACTTATCAGCTTCGCATTGAAAGTCATCAGCTCGTTGTATCCCGATGTAAGACAAACTCATTGAAAACCTAAATCATCTTACACGTGGATCACACGGATATGTGGACATAACTTTAATTGCACTTAGAATCATGCAAAGTAATTCAAAGTTTAAAGACCCAATAGCTTGAGCTCCACATCTGCAGCAATTGAGGCAGAGAGATTTCCGAGGAACATTTAATGCTACATGCTGCTTGGAAGAAAAATTTCCAAGAATATTTTCAAACGGAAGGGTATATATATTAACACTTGTATATTTTCATATATGCGCATACATGTACAAGAGCTTTTAGAGATCATATTGGCTAGTGTGTCAGTCATTGTAAACATAGTGTAAGAGAGTTTACAGTAGATCGAAAAGCTTCATTAGCTTTAATCTGTTACTATTTTGTTGTATTTATCTTTTGATAATAAAACAAAATACTTCCACTATTTGGTTATCTTCCACACTGTTTTATCGTTTAACCTGATAAGTGTTGTGCTAGAGATGAAGAAAGAGTTATCGATTAGAGCCTATTAAACCCCCTCCAGGCTCTTAGGGACCAACAGGAGCACTGTGGCACGAGGGGCTGTTGACATCCAAGTTCCCCCTAGTGCACTTCAACGAAATGGAGCTTCCCTAACAGCCTAACCAGTTCAGCTATGGGATCTTTGTGTGTTACATCTGATAACTCTTTTGCAGCATAAGGACACATGGGCATTAATAGGGGAAACTTCAGCTGATTTTGTAGCCCGCCTTAGACAAATGGTGGCCCATGTTTGTAAGACCCGCAAAATTTTTAGCTATTTAAGTTCTTCCTTAAAGAGTAATAATAATAAAATAATAATAATGTTATTGTTAACAATAGTTAGAAAGGATATTTTGGATATTATCACGATAAAAATAAGCATCCAATATGGTCATTCAAATAGCATGTGACTAATAAGTAGTCGTTAGAATAGTAACTAGCCATTATGAATAGTATCCGTTTGGACTTCCATAAATAGGTATGAGCATGAGATTTTATTTTTAAGAGAGTATAGAAGTAAGAAGAAGAATAATAAGAGTTATGGCATCAAGTTCTCAAGTACTGCCATCCGAGAATAGTATACGAGATGAAGATCGGCGAGCAATACGACTTGAAGTTACAAAGCTATGCTTTGCTATAGATGAGCTAAATGCTCGTGTCCAATGGCTGCAATATAATGTGATGAGACACACGGAGAAGTTTGAGGTTATTCGTGCGACAACCACGACAATGTTAGCCGAAGGGTTGTGCGACTCTCTGGCTTGAAGCACAACACGTCCTACGCACATACGCTAATATAATTCAAGAAATTTTACGAAGGCCATAGAATATGATATTAATGTTTATGTTTAGGATTATAATATTTTATGCTATAATGTTATCTTACTTTATTGTTTATTGATTATGCAATTATATTATTTTATCCGCGTAAATATTAAATATGTTATAAAAAATAAAATAATTTCTTATATGTCATAAAACATTTAGATGCTATATATTATGTCATTTAGTTTCTTAAACCAAATTACTATGGGTAAGTAAGTATTACAAGCCGTAACTTTACCAAAAGTATAAAACATAGGTAAGGCCCAAAAATTTGAATGAGACAGATTCTGGAGGTCCCATTCAAAAATTCATAACTTGAGTTATACAGATCCAATTGACATGAAACCAAAGCCCATGTGTTCATTTATAACTTATCTAAAACGTGTAGAAATTTCAGAATTTAAAAGGAAGCCAATCAATTCCAGAATTTAAAATACTACACATAGGTTCAGTAAACATTTTAGTATGACTTAAAATTCAATAACTTTTGTTATACATATTTAAAAATTATAAAATTGATACCCATTTGTAGATATTTAAGTCAGTAATGCAATACAATTGGCCATTTGTCAAAAACTATAAAATTAAAAATGTTATAATTGAATTAGTAGGGAGTACACCAATGTGGACTTTTGCTGCCAAAGGAACCTTCTAGGTTTAAAAGTCTTAAAACATTTTTTTAATGGTAGGAGGAGATAACCACGTTTTTAATAATAGATAATATGAAGAAAATAAAGTATTATATATTTTAAATAATTTAATTTAATGCCAAAGTCAAATTTGTACACTATTTTTCATACTATTACACCTACCATCCTTGCCTATATAAGGAGTGTCTTGCCTCTCCTCTTAATGCACAAATCCCTCAAGCCACACCACGAAATTTCCCTCTCAAAACACTCCCTTAAGCCCTCTTAACACCCCAAATACTCTACTCAAATCCTCTTTTGCTTTTGGTACTGACCAAGCGTCGAAGTTCTACGAAAGGTAATACTTAAGATTTTAAAATTTTGAAGTTACTTCCTTATTTATTATGTAGATCTATATGGTTAGTTTTACCACCTCATATATACTATATTCATGGTTGGTTTTACCACCTTACATATGTTATTTATATGATTGGTTGTAACACCTCGTATATACATACATGGTCGGCCTTGCCACCTCATATATATTTATATATACATGTGTAATGATTTTAAATTATAGTATTTTATCATAGCATATATTGTCATTCTATAATTCAAGTGAAAAGATGAGAATATTAACTTATGTTTTTATTTTTATTTTTACGGTTCTAGATAGCGGAGGATCGTAAGAAACGACTTCCAAAATGAATTCCCCCGACAATCGCCCTCTTCTTCTGCAACCCCAATTGTTAATGCTTCAACCTCACAGCCTATCCCCATCCTTATCTCCTCCTGATCTTCCCTTTAGACCCGTGTCTAATATCCCCTCATGGTTAAGGTGGAAGACACATAGGAAAAATAAGCTTATCGCACGTCTTTTCCGTTCACCCAATACAAGAAGTAAATCTTATTCAAAAACTCTCAAAGCATATAACCTAGTTAGTGCACAACTCAAGGCTTACGATGCATGGGATCGAAATAGGAGATGGAACAGCAATAGAAGTGGGAACCCAAATTAATATTCAACCCCACAAGCACGGTATGCCTATTAAAAGATATAAGTTAAAGTATGATATATATATATATATATATATATATATATATATATATATATATATAATATATATATATATATATAAAGGAGATATGTGTGATATTGAACTTTTCAAGCATTAATGCTAATTTAGTGTTTTGATATTTTTTTAAGGTTTAGAACGCGGAGAACGACAAGCGGATAGTAAGGGTTTCTTATTCCCTTTTTTTTCATTATAGTCTATATTTCGGAAGGGTTTTTCTCATCCCCTTTTTCTTTTTCATTATAATCTATATTTCATTATTATTGTAAGGGTTTCTTATCCTCTTTTTTTTCATTATAGTCTATATTTCGGAAGGGTTTTTCTCATCCCTTTTTTCTTTTTCATTATAATCTATATTTCATTATTACTGGTAGGGGTTTCTTATCCCCTTTTTTTTTTCATTATAGTCTATATTTCGGAAGGGTTTTTCTCATCCCCTTTTTCTTTTTCATTATAATCTATATTTCATTATTATTGTAAGGGTTTCTTATCCTCTTTTTCTTTTTCATTATAGTCTATATTTCGTAAGGGTTTTTTTCTCATCCCCCTTTTCTTTTTCATTATAATCTATATTTCATTATTATTGTAAGGGACTTTTCTCTTCCTCTTTATCTTGTTTTATTTGGAATTATTATTGTAAGAGTTTTATGTTTCTTATTTTTCTAATTCCATTGTTGAGAAGATTAGATTAGTCTCTTTTTAATCTCTCTCTCGGTAATCTATGCTATTGATTGGGGTAGATAACCATTTTGATATTCGTGGTTATCCTTGTTAACTTTGAATGTTTTATTGAAATTCTATGTGATGCCTCATGTTATGTATGTTAAAGTTGTTATAACCTCGTATGTTTGGACAAAGTAAGTTTATGATGGGTGGTTCCAGAAAGACCTCCAATGCATTGGGTAAAGAACATCACTGGAGAGTGTCAATCCAGTTGATAATATGTTATGTTATGATATGGTATCTGGGTAGTTAACCTGGATCATGATGTTATGATACGATGTTCAAACATAATCTTCCATGTTATGATTTCCTTGTGAAATGTTGATCATGTATGATGTGCAAATATTATATGGTATTTCCTATGTTCGATATCTTCATGATTTTCCTTACCCACTTATGTTTACCCTTACTGGGCTATTTGAGCTCACCCTTTTTTTTATGATTTCTTTTCCAACCCCAGGAAATTAAGGGATGGAGAAACTAGGATAAGGAGTCGAGAAGTGCTTGGAAATAAAGTTGTGTGAAATTTTAAAGATTTATTAAGTTGTTTGCTCGTGTGCTTTGTTATGTAATAATGGGTTATGGACACTTAGTCTCTAAACCCCTAAACCTTAAAGATCTTGGATTGAAATTTGTAATAATGAATGATTTGTTTGATTAATTAAGTAATAGTTTGAAATTGATATAAAATTTGTATATTTAATTTCCGCTAACGCACCCGGTTTGGAGGTCCTGAATTTGGGGGCGTTACAATGTTATTTTCTTCTACAACCTTCCTACTTGTAGGTAAGTGTCCTATTTCCCCCTTATTCCATGCTATGAGGACACAACAAATTTTTAAGTGTGGTGTTTCATTAAAAATGTAATGTCTAATTTGATTCTTCAAAAATCCGTATGATGTTTAGCTCCACCAAGATGTACTCCTTGCTCTCCAAAAATTCTCTCCCATGAGTCCTCCAAAATTGTCTCTCTAAGAACCTCTCCTCTCCCAAAAAAAAAGATGATTTTTCTCGCTCTGAATTCCTCTCCCTTTAGTTGTCAAATGAACTGCATATTTATAGAGTTAGTAGGCTAGACTTCCAAAAGGTAATTTCTCTTACTTAATCATTGATTGAAATAATTAAGGTATATAGGATTTCTTATCCCCAAAAGCATGCAATTAAATCAATTAGAATTATTTGATTTTTTCACTCGGTTCGAATATAAATATATGATTGAAATAAAATAAGCAAATGAGATTTCTTATTCTCCAAAGCAATTAATCAAATCTTTGAAATTTATGTACTATATAATTTCAATCAATCAATCAATCATGCAATCAATTAATCTAATTACTTAATTAATTAATCATTCAATTAATCCAATAATCATTCAATCAATCAATTAATCAATCAATCAATTAGTCAATCAATCAATCAATCAAACTATTTAATTTAGACACTAAATAATTTAATTAGCAATATTCCCCTTTTTAGATTCGTTGTATCCGGGCATTTTTTTGAAAGAGATTAAAAGCCTTATGATGTCACTAAGTTAATGATGACTCTTGAGTTTTGACCAAGTTCGACTTGGAAATAACTTCTTCATTTCTACTCCAAATTCAATGCGGGCAAGTGCGTATTATTTACATTGTAAACCTCTAAATTCGGTGCGGGCAAGTCTTTAAATTTCCTCCCCTATCAGCTAGTTCTAGCCTTGGGGAATTTTAGAATATTACTAAAGAGGTCCTCAATTTGGGGTTTCCATGCCTGAGTATGGCCGTGACCCGACCCGGTCAAAATGGGGTCCAACACTATTTACATTGTAAACCTTTACGTCTCTTCACATTTAAGTAATTTAGTTAAGTAACAATGTAAATGAGGAAATACTCTCCTTTTGGATTCAAAGAAAAATACTAGAAAATCAAATTCCCACTCCTTTAAAATGTAAAAAATGGAAAGTAGTTTTGAATTTCGAAAAAATCCAATTTGTGGTTAGAGGTGACTACTTGGAAAGTGACGTTAAACTTCTCGAAAAATTTTCAAAAATCAGGTTGTCTTAGTTATCATATGTGGAACCATTTGTGGGACTTTTTATTTCAAGAAAACACCTTCTACATTTGTGGAGACCGGCCTCTGTGATAGAGGGAGTGTTATGAAACCCTAATGTCATACTCCGCAAGTGCCATACTTGTATTGATTTGTTGATTAGAGGATTTGGGCCTTGGGCACTGTGACTTGTTTGTGTATTCTCACTCGATGCATAGGTTATGCTATGTGGTTGGCATGACAGGTTGAGGCCTAGGTTGAGCTGTTGAGCTCGTGGTGATAGATTGTGGCTTGAGTTGAGTTGTTAAGCTCGTAGTGCTAGGGCTAAGTGCCCTGAGCTGGGATCCTATTGAGGATCATGGACAAGTTTTATTTCAGATAGGATGGGTCCTGATGTTTGTTTTTCGGTTGAGTTCTAATGATTATGCTCCCTATACAAGATACACAAGTACACTAAACATGTAGTGTAGACTTACCTGTTTCGCATAGTAGGGTGATGTGGAGTTAGAGGGTCACCTACGAGCTTGTAGCTCACCCCTACCTTGTTGTTTATACTTTTCAGGTGTGACCCTAGACTAGTGGAGGTCATTTTTCTAGGAGAACATGCTCACTACTTTGATGTATTATATAGTATTGTATTATGTATTGATTATGTATCGTATCCTAGACATGAGTCCATAGACAGTTGTATTTGTACTATTTATGATGTGATGTATGTATGACTATTTGACATATTGTATACATGTTGATGTATGGTAAAGTACAAGATTACTCATGATGTATGATTGTACAAATTTGCATGATTGAGACAACGACTGCGGTAGAGTCTCTATTGGTGCTTGTCCGACCCTTCGGGTGCGAGGCAAGAGCAAGTCACGTTCCTAATTCCGAGTTCCTAGGAATTTATGGGTGTGATAATTCAACTATTGCGTTGTTGAGGCAATATAAAGAAAGAGAAAAGCGTCCTGGAGCTTCAAGGAAGAGGAGTTCTTGCGATTCAGATCAAGACCAACTGTGTTTGAGGTAGGGATTCTATACTCCTTTCTAAGAATTATCTATTTGTAGTAATTTAAGGGACTTAAATGTGTTTTAGAATGAGGATTGTGTATTTTGTCACATAAATCTATGTAAATTCATATGGGTGTAATCTCCCATATGAATGTTGACCTTCAATGCCATATTTTGTGTTTATTGTTATGGTACTTGTGATCTAGATGTGTTTAAAATAAGTTTTGAGTCATGTTTTAGTGATTTACGATGGGTGAAAGTTTATTTTAGAGGTTTGTGGGTTGAGGGGTTATGTTGCGAACATATAACAAGTTGAATAATGAAGAACCATAGTTCGAAAACTCAAAGACTCAGAGGCTTTGAGTCAAAGGCTTCGCATTAGAGGCTTTGAGTGAGAGGCTTTGCGTTAGAGGCTTCATGTTAGAGGCTTCGAGTTAAATGCTTTGCATAAGAGGCATTTAGTCAAAGGCTTCGTATTAGAGGCTTCATGTTAAAGGATTCGAGGTAGGTTTTTTCGAGTGCGGCCTATTGCTACTATCCGTTCCATTTTCACGTTGTTTCGTGTGGGTTTTGCATTAGCTCTTTGTGAGGACCCTAGGGGTCTTATGGGGGGCACTTGTATACCTAGTGGTTGGGAAGAAGAGTATTATGAGTCATGATATATTTTAAGTACCTTGTTCGAGGCATGCTACATATGTTTTAAAATGTGTTATTATGAGGTGAGGCGTGCTATGTTGAACCATTTATTGTGAAATACTCATTGTTGTACCCCATTTTGACCAGGTTAGATCGCAACCGTACTTGGCAAAGGACCACTAAGTGATAGAGGATGACATTCGGAGAATAACGCACTTGACCACACTTGATTCCGAGGAGAAATGAAATGGCTATGACAAAAGTACCAAGTTGAATTGGACAATCGGTGGGCAGCCCGCTATTTTATTAATAACTTCCCCAATACTTGTCATAAGCCAACAAAGTCAATTGCATTGATTGGATAACATCTTTATCTATCATTTCCAATTGGTTTGAGAATATTCCGGGCTGTATTCAATTAGTTATGATTTTTCAAAGTTGGCAACCAAACCTTGTACAAATTTGGGGGAGACAGCCAGTGCGCAGCGCACTATTTTGCCAATAACTTTCTCAATACTTATTGGATCTGAATAAAGTCAATTTCATTAGTTAGATAACATCTTTATCTATCATCTCCAACTGGTTTTAGGGTAATCCGAGTTCTGTGCAATTATCTATGAATTTTTGAATCGGACGGGCAGAATGCTCATTTTATCATGTACCTCTGTGCGGTATTTCCCACTTTTCTCCTAAATGGATGATCCTTTTGGAGTGATTCCACTTTCAGAAGATAGATAACATAATTCCGAGCAAAACAAGACTAATTTAGCTCTAAGCCGAGCTCTGTGGAGAAAGTTATGAATTTTTGAAGTTGCCCCAGAAATCTGCCAATTTTCCATGAATTTTGGTTCTTCATATGCATGTTTGTCCCACATTACCAGTTTGCTTCTCCTTCGCCCAGTATATATACAAAGGCACTCTCCTTACACAGCAAGTGATAACAAGAGAGGCCTAAGGAAGCCCAAGTAGAGGCGCCACGTGGCAACCAAGCCCACACACGGAAATTTTTGGGGAAGCCCAAATCCGGTGGTCAAACTTGGTCAAATCCGGACTAAGCCCAAATCCGGTGGTCAAACTTGGTCAAATCCGGACTAAGCCCAAATCTGGTGGTCAAACTTAGTCAAATTCGGACTAAGCCCAAATCCGGCGGTCAAACTTGGTCAAATCCGAGCTAAGCCCACTAATGAGGAATAAGGACCTACGAATAAGGCCACCGATCCGGAATAAGCCCAGATCCAGGAGGTCAAACCTGGTCAAATCCGAGCTAAGTCCACCGATGCGGAATAAGGACGTGCTGATGCGGAATAAGCCCAGATCCAGGAGGTCAAACCTGGTCAAATCCGAGCTAAGCCCATTGATGCGGTATAAGCTCATTAGTGCGGAATAAAGACCTATTGATGCGGAATAAGGCCACTAATCCGGAATAAGCCCAGATCCAGGAGGTCAAACCTGGTCAAATCCGAGCTAAGCCCACCGATGCGGAATAAGCTCGGTAGTGCGGAATAAGGACCTATTGATGCGGAATAAGGCCAGGATCCAGGAGGTCAAACCTGGTCAAATCCGAGTTAAGCCTATTGATGCGGAATAAGCTCATTAGTGTGGAATAAGGACCTATTGATGCGGAATAAGGCCACCGATCCGGAATAAGCCCAGATCCAGGAGGTCAAACCTAGTCAAATTCGAGCTAAGCCCATTGATGCGGAATAAGCTCATTAGTGCGGAATAAGGACCTATTGATGTGGAATAAGGCCGGATCCAGGAGGTCAAACCTGGTCAAATCCGAGTTAAGCCTATTGATGCGGAATAAGCTCATTAGTGCGGAATAAGGACCTATTGATGCGGAATAAGGCCACTAATTCGGAATAAGCCCAAATCCGGAGGTCAAACCTGGTCAAATCCGAGCTAAGCCCACCGATGCAGAATAAGCTCGGTAGTGCGGAATAAGGACCTATTGATGCGGAATAAGGCCGGATCCAGGAGGTCAAACCTGGTCAAATCCGAGTTAAGCCTATTGATGCGGAATAAGCTCATTAGTGCGGAATAAGGACCTATTGATGCGGAATAAGGCCACTGATCCGGAATAAGCCCGGATCCAGGAGGTCAAACCTGGTCAAATCCGAGCTAAGCCCATTGATGCGGAATAAGCTCATTAGTGCGGAATAAGGACCTATTGATGCGGAATAAGGCCACTGATCCGGAATAAGCCCAGATCCGGAGGTCAAACCTGGTCAAATCCGAGCTAAGCCCATTGATGCGGAATAAGCTCATTCCTGCGGAATAAGGACCTATTGATGCGGAATAAGGCCACCGATCCGGAATAAGCCCGAATCCAGGAGGTCAAATCTGGTCAATAATTTTGAAAAACTCCAAAATACCTCCTCTACAGTCCGGGAGTGACTCCAAAGCACCGAGACTCTGAAAAATCCCGAAAATTCTTTTTAAGTGCATTAAATGCCACCAGGTGTCTCAGAACCCCCTTTTTAAGCGTTGGAATTGAGGAGTCTCCGAATATTGAATTCAAATGTCTCGGAACTCTTTTTTGAGCATAGGGACGGAAGACCTCTGTAATTAAATGTCATTTTCCTCAGGACATCACAGTTGACCTTGGGGATTGCATAACTATTAATTCCAAACGGCTCCAATACATCCGGAAATGCATTCCGCCCTTACCCACCAAAGCGTCTAGGTACAACAGAGGATTAAATAATCTCAAACGATTTATTTATTTTCAGGCACTAGGACTCCTTTTTCAAAGCACGGGAACTGTGAATTATTGTAAATTGCTTGGGAACCGAGAATCCCATTTCCGAAGTCATTAATTCATTTGGAACGATGTAGTTGACTCATGGGGACTGTAAGGCATCCAATAAATGCCGAGGCACGGGCTGTCTCCCCTGGGATTCCTATAAATAGACTGCCCCAAGAGGCAAGGAGGAGGCATCAATTATCAAGTAGCAGAAGAGGTTATTCCGGGAGAGAACTTTCTAACTAGATTTTTGAGAAATAAAAAAAAAATAGCGAGAGAGAGAGAGTATTCTGGGAATCACAAAGAGAAATATACTCATTTTTCTAAGGAAAGAAGCACCCGAAATCACCGTTCGTCTTCACGGGGAGGAGCCGACACTAGAAAAGTTTCTTTTTCTAACCATTTGTGCTTTCAGGAAGCTCTTGGAAAGCATTACTTGTAGGGAAAAGGGGCTCACATCTGCATCATTTTCTTTCCTCCAGGTTCTTTACTTTGTTTATTTATTAAACTGTTCTTTTTTTTTAAGTTCTTTCTCTCGTGTTGCTTTCAAAAATAAAACCCCAAAAAACTTCTCTATTTTCCTTTTTTCATTAATTCCGAAAGTTTAAAAAAACGAAAATACAAAAAAAAAACAGATTTGCATTTCTCTTTTCATTTATTATTTTCAAAAAAAATAATAAAATTTAAAAACACAAAAAACCTGAATCTCTTCTAGAAAAAAATTCAACAAAGGCTTGAGCGGTCATGAGGGTTGAGCCCTAGATACTCATATCCTAGTCGCGCTGGGCCAATATTAATTGTGGCGATATTTTCATTTGAATTCAAATTGTTTTTGTAAGACCCGCAAAATTTTTAGCTATTTAAGTTCTTCCTTAAAGAGTAATAATAATAAAATAATAATAATGTTATTGTTAACAATAGTTAGAAAGGATATTTTGGATATTATCACGATAAAAATAAGCATCCAATATGGTCATTCAAATAGCATGTAACTAATAAGTAGTCGTTAGAATAGTAACTAGCCGTTATGAATAGTATCCGTTTGGACTTCCATAAATAGGTATGAGCATGAGATTTTATTTATAAGAGAGTATAGAAGTAAGAAGAAGAATAATAAGAGTTATGGCATCAAGTTCTCAAGTACGCCATCCGAGAATAGTGTACGAGATGAAGATCGGCGAGCAATACGACTTGAAGTTACAAAGCTATGCTTTGCTATAGATGAGCTAAATGCTCGTGTCCAATGGCTGCAATATAATGCGACGAGACACAGGGAGAAGTTTGAGGTTATTCGTGCGACAACCACGACAATGTTAGCCAGAAGGGTTGTGCGGCTCTCTGCCGCAAGCACAACACGTCCTACGCACATACGCTAATATAATTCAAGAAATTTTACGAAGGCCATAGAATATGATATTAATGTTTATGTTTAGGATTATAATATTTTATGCTATAATGTTATCTTACTTTATTGTTTATTGATTATGCAATTATATTATTTTATCCGCGTAAATATTAAATATGTTATAAAAAAATAAAATAATTTCTTATATGTCATAAAACATTTAGATGCTATATATTATGTCATTTAGTTTCTTAAACCAAATTACTATGGGTAAGTAAGTATTACAAGCCGTAACTTTACCAAAAGTATAAAACATAGGTAAGGCCCAAAAATTTGAATGAGGCAGATTTTGGAGGTCCCATTCAAAAATTCATAACTTGAGTTATACAGATCCAATTGACATGAAACCAAAGCCCATGTGTTCATTTATAACTTAGCTAAAACGTGTAGAAATTTCAGAATTTAAAAGGAAGCCAATCAATTCCAGAATTTAAAATACTACACATAGGTTCAGTATGAACGGGTAAACATTTTAGTATGACTTAAAATTCAATAACTTTTGTTATACATATTTAAAAATTATAAATTTGATACCCATTTGTAGATATTTAAGTCAGTAATGCAATACAATTGGCCATTTGTCAAAAACTATAAAATTAAAAATGTTATAATTGAATTAGTAGGGAGTACACCAATGTGGACTTTTGCTGCCAAAGGAACCTTCTAGGTTTAAAAGTCTTAAAACATTTTTTTAATGGTAGGAGGAGATAACCACGTTTTTAATAAGAGATAATATGAAGAAAATAAAGTATTATATATATTTTAAATAATTTAATTTAATGCCAAAGTCAAATTTGTACACTATTTTTCATACTATTACACCTACCATCCTTGCCTATATAAGGAGTGTCTTGCCTCTCCTCTTAATGCACAAATCCCTCAAGCCACACCACGAAATTTCCCTCTCAAAACACTCCCTTAAGCCCTCTTAACACCCCAAATACTCTACTCAAATCCTCTTTTGCTTTTGGTACTGACCAAGCGTCGAAGTTCTACGAAAGGTAATACTTAAGATTTTAAAATTTTGAAGTTACTTCCTTATTTATTATGTAGATCTATATGGTTAGTTTTACCACCTCATATATACTATATTCATGGTTGGTTTTACCACCTTACATATGTTATTTATATGATTGGTTGTAACACCTCGTATATACATACATGGTCGGCCTTGCCACCTCATATATATTTATATATACATGTGTAATGATTTTAAATTATAGTATTTTATCATAGCATATATTGTCATTCTATAATTCAAGTGAAAAGATGAGAATATTAACTTATGTTTTTATTTTTATTTTTACGGTTCTAGATAGCGGAGGATCGTAAGAAACGACTTCCAAAATGAATTCCCCCGACAATCGCCCTTCTTCTTCTCGCAACCCCAATTGTTAATGCTTCCACCTCACAGCTATCCCCATCCTTATCTCCTCCTGATCTTCCCTTTAGACCCGTGTCTAATATCCCCTCATGGTTAAGGTGGAAGACACGTAGGAAAAATAAGCTTATCGCACGTCTTTTCCGTTCACCCAATACAAGAAGTAAATCTTATTCAAAAACTCTCAAAGCATATAACCTAGTTAGTGCACAACTCAAGGCTTACGATGCATGGGATCGAAATAGGAGATGGAACAGCAATAGAAGTGGGAACCCAAATTAATATTCAACCCCACAAGCACGGTATGCCTATTAAAAGATATAAGTTAAAGTATGATATATATATATATATATAAAGGAGATATGTGTGATATTGAACTTTTCAAGCATTAATGCTAATTTAGTGTTTTGATATTTTTTTTTAAGGTTTAGAACGCGGAGAACGACAAGCGGATAGTAAGGGTTTCTTATCCCCTTTTTTTTTCATTATAGTCTATATTTCGGAAGGGTTTTTCTCATCCCCTTTTTCTTTTTCATTATAATCTATATTTCATTATTATTGTAAGGGTTTCTTATCCCTTTTTTTTTTCATTATAGTCTATATTTCGGAAGGGTTTTTCTCATCCCCTTTTTCTTTTTCATTATAATCTATATTTCATTATTACCGTAAGGGTTTCTTATCCCCCTTTTTTTTTTCATTATAGTCTATATTTCGGAAGGGTTTTTCTCATCCCCTTTTTCTTTTTCATTATAATCTATATTTCATTATTATTGTAAGGGTTTCTTATCCTCTTTTTCTTTTTCATTATAGTCTATATTTCGTAAGGGTTTTTTCTCATCCCCCTTTTCTTTTTCATTATAATCTATATTTCATTATTATTGTAAGGGACTTTTCTCTTCCTCTTTATCTTGTTTTATTTGGAATTATTATTGTAAGAGTTTTATGTTTCTTATTTTTCTAATTCCATTGTTAAGAAGATTAGATTAGTCTCTTTTTAATCTCTCTCTGGTAATCTATGCTATTGATTGGGGTAGATAACCATTTTGATATTCGTGGTTATCCTTGTTAACTTTGAATGTTTTATTGAAATTCTATGTGATGCCTCATGTTATGTATGTTAAAGTTGTTATAACCTCGTATGTTTGGACAAAGTAAGTTTATGATGGGTGGTTCCAGGAAAGACCTCCAATGCATTGGGTAAAGAACATCACTAGAGAGTGTCAATCCAGTTGATAATATGTTATGTTATGATATGGTATCTGGGTAGTTAACCTGGATCATGATGTTATGATACGATGTTCAAACATAATCTTCCATGTTATGATTTCCTTGTGAAATGTTGATCATGTATGATGTGCAAATATTATATGGTATTTCCTATGTTCGATATCTTCATGATTTTCCTTACCCACTTATGTTTACCCTTACTGGGCTATTTGAGCTCACCCTTTTTTTTATGATTTCTTTTCCAACCCCAGGAAATTAAGGGATGGAGAAACTAGGATAAGGAGTCGAGAAGTGCTTGGAAATAAAGTTGTGTGAAATTTTAAAGATTTATTAAGTTGTTTGCTCGTGTGCTTTGTTATGTAATAATGGGTTATGGACACTTAGTCTCTAAACCCCTAAACCTTAAAGATCTTGGATTGAAATTTGTAATAATGAATGATTTGTTTGATTAATTAAGTAATAGTTTGAAATTGATATAAAATTTGTATATTTAATTTCGCTAACGCACCCAGTTTGGAGGTCCTGAATTTGGGGGCGTTACAGTTTTCATTTTCTTTTCTAAAAGAGAAAGTTCACTTTTGCTTTCCTGAAAAACGCAATACTGTCACATGGGCCTAGATCCCACATTCTTTTTCTAAAATTAAAATTTTTCCCTTTTTATTTTATTAAAATCTCTCTTGTTGTTTTAAGGCCTAGATCCTAAAATCTTTCTTTTTCTTAAAATTAAAAATACAAGAAACTCTTTTTTAGAATAAATAATAAAGCAAGCAAACACTCATAGATCAAGACTAGGTACCAATTGTGGGCGTTGTGGGGGTGCAAGAGTTTTTCTTCCTTCCCCATATGTAACCAACTCCCGAACCTAATTCTCTGGAACCGTAGACCCTTTCTTTTTCTAGGTGCCCAATCACACCTTTAATTTGTTTGGTGGCGACTCTGTGTTTTTCTTTTCTTTAATGGTTTGTGCGAGCCTTGTGCAGGGATGACTCTAGGATCAATGGAATGAACTAGCATGGAGTCCTTTCACAAAGCCAGCAACGAGCCCGGTCAAAAACGGGTGATGACACTCATCTTGTGATTTATGTTAATGAAATGCTAAACCATAATCATATTATGGGACGTTGACTTGTCCTAAAGCCTGTGTGGCAATGCATGAGGGTTTGTGTGACTAAGGTAAGGTGTATATGTGGTTGAGGGTGAGGAGGTATGTGTGGTCTATTTATGCTTGGTTTGAGCTATGAGGATTTGTTGAACATGTGATTTTGAATTGCTTACTCGATTAAAACTGTGGACACGTCACTGATGAACCTATTTATATGCATTTTCGATATGTGTTCATCCCTTATTTTAATGGATTTTAGAGTGTTTATTGTGTTTGCGTTATGTTTTATTTTATTAATATGTATTAGCATGTTTTGTGGTGGCGAGTATGAGCCCTCTCGATGTGTACACGCTACTTTGGGGATTATTGGGATGCTCGTCACCAAACTGCATTTAGGTGTCACTCATGATGATCCTAATTTTTATGTTGCTTATAATGCATATGTTAATTCATTACCTCTTGTGCTTTGTACTCGTTGTGGAAGTGGTGACCATATGGCTAATACATGTTTTTTGAATTTATTTGCCCTTCCTATATCTTATGAGGAAAATAATGGGATGAAATCTCTTTGTTCCACCATTCATGAATTACATAGAGAGGTAGAAGCCTTAGAGAGCTCTACCATTGATGAGGCCATATTTGAGGACCTAGTTAAGGAAACTCATGGCACTGCTTTTGCTTGCCTTATTGATTTGAATGCCTGTGAGGATAGACTTCATACCTTACTAGAGTCCATAGAGGAGACCGAGAGCTTGATTTTCGGGTTACAAAAATTTTTGGATTTTTGTATCCTTTCTAGTAGTCCCTCTAATTTTGGCATTGATGCACCATGTGAACATATTGACCATATGGGATTAGAGAGTGAGCATCCTTTTAGGGAGATCGATGACTTTAGTGTGAATGGGCATAGTACTTCTTCTTGGTCCCCGTTGTATGTTGATTTATCTTGTAGGGCCAATGATGATATCATTGATAGATACCATGTCGGGCCTGCACCACTGGTTGATGGCACAGCTGGAGATGAGCTTTTACATGATACTCCTGTGGAGGGAGATGTCCCCGAACACGTAATTATTGGTGACTCCCGGTTGCATGTCCAAGAACCTAGGCAGGTAAGTCCTAAGGTAACTAGTCCATCTTGCTCTAATTTTGAGGAGGTAACAGTCATTGAATATTATAAACCCTCCTCTCACTCCCTTTGTTCTTTATTTGTTTTACCTATTTCTTTTTCTTTTTCTTTTTCTGGTTATAGGTGTAGTTTTTGTTTTTGTTTTTATTGCTTGTGTGTAGCCCCTCACCTGCAGGGCCTAAGCTTGTGGGACCTTCCTCTGCAACCCCGTCGGCTAATTAGAGGTTTTGTAGGAGTTCCTCAAATTCCGCATAGGTATGATCTCTCCTACATACCGCGGCCACCTGATAAAGTCATGGTATTTGTTTTTATTATTTTTATTTATGATTTATCTTTCTCACCTTGACCTCTTGATTGGGTCATTCTTTTTTTTTCTTTTTCTTGTCCTTGTTTTCTTTTTCATTTTTTTAATTTTATTGTGTGTTTGATTTTTGAAATAAAACCCTTTCACCCTCTATATGTCTTTCCTCTTTTGTTTTATTTTATTGTTTGCTATGTGTTCTTACATGCTTTGTGTGGGTGTCTATTCCCTTTCACAATGAGGACATTGTGTCTTTCAAGTGTGGGGGAGAATCTGCATGATTGTTTATCCTTATTCTGTTTTGTGTTTGATTGCATGACTGTTTACATGAGTATGGGGATATTATGGAAATATTCTTAATATGCTAGTTTTAGTGATTTTTTTTTTTTGCTATTTACCATGCTTGAGGTGTTATGTATGGTTTGGTTTGGGTAATTATGCCTTTAGGCCTATGCATTATTTTCCTTGTGCTTAGGATGAGATCATTGCATGTTTGAGCTAGGACTTGGGTTCTTTCCTTAGTTTTTCAATTCTAAGGTGATGCCTTATATTTTCTTGGAGTTGTGTGTTAAGAGTGATACTGTCCATGCATCCTTTGTTCTTTTAAGTGTGATTAGCCTCCTGGTTGATGATCTTGGGCAAGTGCTTGCATAGTTGTGTTGTGGTGATGGGTTAGTGCTTGAATGTTAGGCTAGAGTCACATGTTGTTTTGATGTTAGTTGCCTAGATCGGTGCTCTATAGGGTGTGGCTCAAATCTGAAAAAAAAAGAAGAAGAAAGAAATCAAAAAAAGAAAGAGAAAAAAATCTGAAAAAAAAAATCTGAAAAAAAGAGAAAGAATAAGAGCTTTCTTGTTTGCCATTTGTAAGTGACTTGGCCAACCATGTATATTTGGCTATTTTATGTTTTATTTCTCTTAGTCGTGTCATTTTATGTAAATGAGGTGCTTTTATTTGTAATCCTTGTGGCATAATCTTGATATTTAGGCCAAAGGGAATATTGATTTTATAAACCCCTTGTTTAATTATTAACATATATATTTATGCCACTTAGTTTTACAAGAAAAAGAGTTGCAATTATTTGAATGTTTATTTCAACAAAAAAAGATGAGATTGAGCCTTATGTTGTTAGTTTAGAGCATCATAATTGGTAGCTTACCTCTCATGGTGGCATGTTGGCAAAGGCATTTGGTTTGTGGTAAGAATTGTTGTGTCACCACAATGAGGGACTTGCTTTTACTTTCTTACGGTTTGAAAACCCATGGAGGTTTTGAGTGTTGAGTGATGTGAGACTACCACTTGAGTGAGGTATTTTTGGCTTCTATTGAGAGGACTCCAAGAATTTATGGTTATTTGCTCTATTATTTGATTAATTTGGTTGTTCCTTAGACCTTTAGCTAGGAAAACATGTAATTGTTGGACTAAGTGTGGGGAAGGTCATGTAGAAGCTTAGGGTTCCCTTTGCTCATTCTTTGCTAGAATTTCATTCTCTTGTTTATGGTGCTTATATATTTGGAATTACCCATATTCTCATTTGTGTTTTTGATTTTCTTATTTTCCATTTTTGTGTGATTGTATGTTTAATTTAGTCCTCACTCGGGGACGAGCAAGAGGCAAGTATGGGGGATTTCGATGAACCCATTTATATGCATTTTCGATATGTGTTCATCCCTTATTTTAATGGATTTTAGAGTGTTTATTGTGTTTGCGTTATGTTTTATTTGATTGATATGTGTTTTTAGTATTTTTGTCGTGTTTTGGTGTGTTTTGTGTATTTTGGTGTGTTTTGTTGGTACTTGGAGCAATTTGGCCCAAACAAAGCTGAAAAAGGGCAAAATTGGCATCAGATAATGTTGGAGAGCTAAAAAGTACTTTACATAGGCCATGGCCGCACCGTGCCTGACCATGGTAGGCGTCTTTTACTGTTCACGATGAAGTTTTTGCCGTGGCCGCAAAATTAATGGCTGCCGACCTTCACAAATATCCAGCGTATTATTGCCATGGCCACGAGTTTTGGGTGACCATGGCCTGTGTCGACAATATTTCCCCTTATCTTTTTATTTTATTTATTTTTCTTAATTATTTTAATGTAATAATTGAGGGAGTATATAATGGCCATGTTTATGTTAGAGTTAGGGATTCTAAACCATTTTTTTTTTTTTTTTTTTTTTTTTTTTTTTTTTTTTGTGGGGGGGTTTTTTTTTTTTTTTTTTTTTAGGGATTGGAGGTAGCCTAATCCTAATTTCTTGATTGTATGAGTTTTTATTTAATTATTTCTTATCTTTTTCATAAACGATTTCATTCTATTAATTGAATCCGTGTTTGGGCATCGCGAACCTATTACATGTCTTGGATAATTGGGGGAAGGACCGAAAGGTGAACCTCGATTATCGGAACTATAGAATGAGACCTACGACTTGCGTGTCACGAGAGTAGTCCGTGATCCTAGGAGGAATCATGGTTGATCACCTATTAATGGGTTTGATCCTATTTCAGTGGGTCACGAGAGTAGGCCGCTGTTGGGGTTAGGCACGCTGCTATTTGCGCGAAAACGATTGGCAGTTACATTAGAATCGGCCACCTTCACATGTTAGAGAATTGATAGGAATAATTAATTAAACCATACAATTACGGATTGGAAATTGTAGTGAACCTCAACCCCTAGACCTTTATTCCTTATTTTTCATTTTCTCTAGGATTGTTTTGTTTTATTTATTTTATTTTATTTATTTTATTTTGTTATTTTTCTTTCTTTATTTAATTTCTCTACCATTATTTGCTTAGACTGTAATGCCCCCAAATTTGAAACCTCCAAACTGGGTGTGTTAGCGGAAATTAAATATACAAATTTTATATCAATTTCAAACTATTACTTATTTAATCAAACAAACCATTCATTATTACAAATTTCAATCCAAGATCTTTAAGGTTTAGGGGTTTAGAGACTAAGTGTCCATAACCCACTATTACATAACAAAGCACACGAGCAAACAACTTAATAAATCTTTAAAATTTCACACAACTTTATTTCCAAGCACTTTTCGACTCCTTATCCTAGTTTCCCCATCCCTTAATTACCTGGGGTTGGAAAAGAAATCATAAAAAGGGTGAGCTCAAATAGCCCAGTAAGGGTAAACATAAGTGGGTAAGGAAAATCATGAAAATATCGAACATAGGAAATACCATATAATATTTGCACATCATACATGATCAACATTTCACAAGGAAATCATAACATGGAAGATTATGTTTGGACATCGTATCATAACATCATGATCTAGGTTAACTACCCAGATACCATATCATAACATAACATATTATCAGCTGGATTAACACTCTCCAGTGATGTTCTTTACCCAATGCATTGGAGGTCTTTTTGGAACCACCCATCATAAACTTACTTTGTCCAAACATAAGAAGTTATAACAACTTTAACATATATAACATGAGCCATATCATAGAATTCCAATAAAACATTCAATGTTAACAAGGATAACCACGAATATAAAAATGGTTATCTACCCCAATCAATAGCATAGATTATCAAGAAAGAGATTAAAAGAGACTAATGTTTTCAACAATAAATTGGAAATAGAAGAATAAGAAACATGAAACTCTTACAATAATAATTCCAAATAAAACAAGATAAAGAGGAAGAGAAAAGAGAGAAAAGAAAAGAAAAACCCTTACAATCCGCTTGTCGTTCTCCGCGTTCTAAACCTTAAAAAATATCAAAACACTAAATTAGCATTAATGCTTGAAAAGTTCAATATCACACATATCTCCTTTATATATATATATATATATATATATCATACTTTAACTTATATCTTTTAATAGGCATACCGTGCTTGTGGGGTTGAATATTAATTTGGGTTCCCACTTCTATTGCTGTTCCATCTCCTATTTCAATCCCATGCATCATAAGCCTTGAGTTGTGTAATAACTATGTTATATGCCTTGAGAGTTTTTGAATAAGATTTACTTTTTGTATTGAGTGAACGGAAAAGACATTCGATAAGCTTATTTTTCCTACGTGTCTTCCACCTTAACCATGAGGGGATATTAGACATGGGTCTAAAGGGAAGATCTAGAGAAGATAAGGATGGGGATAGCTGTGAGGTTGAAGCATTAACAATTGCGGTTGCGGAAGAAGAAGGGCGATTGTCGTGGGAATTCATTATCGAAGTTGTTCCTTACCATCCTCCGCTATCTAGAACCGTAAAAATAAAAATAAAAACATAAGTTAATATTCTCATCTTTTCACTTGAATTATAGAATGACAATGCTATGATAAAATACTATAATTTAAGATAATTACACATGCATATATAAATATATATGAGGTGGCAAGGCCAACCATGTATGTATATACGAGGTGGTACAATCAATCATATAAATAACATATGTAAGGTGGTAAAACCAACCATATAGATCTACATAATAAATAAAAGTAATTTCAAATTTTCAAAATCTTGAGTATTATCTTTCGTAGAACTTCGACGCTCGGTAAGTTCCAAAAAGAAAAGAGGGTTTGAGTAGAGTATTTGTGGTGTTAAGAAGGCTTAAGGGAGTGTTTTTAGAAGAAATTTCGTGGTGTGGCTTGAGGGATTTGTGCATTAAGAGGAGAGGCAAGACACTCCTTATATAGGCAAGGATGGTGGTAGGTGTGTAGTGTGAAAGTAATGTATGAATTTGACTTTGGCATTAAATTAAATTTTGAAAAATATATATAATACTTTATTTTCCTCTTATTATCCATTCTTAAAACGTGGGTATCTCCTCTTATAAAGACTCGTATTTGGGTAGTTTTGAGAGATAGTCATTCTATGGGAATGCAACTATCTGGACGGTAGTGTAATCGTCGATGTGAGCATTTTGACTGTACTTGGGCCCGATTCCGAGTCGGGGTCCCGTTTGACCCGATTGTTGACTTTTCGGGGTTTATTGGTTGACTTTATGTTTGGGCGGTCTTTTGGGTGTAATAATATCTGTTTAGTGTTGTGCTCGTCATTTCGAGCGTTTTGACAGTAATTAGGCTCAATTTGGAGTTCCTGACCTCGGGAGGTCAATTATTGCATTCAGGAGATCAATTATTGCTGGGACGCCAATTATTGGCAGCAGTATAAATAATTAAGAAACTGCATTATCCCTTTATTTTTGCTTGGTGCATGCGTGTTTGAGCAAGAGAGAGAAAGAGAGAAGGTGAAGAGCTTCACTTGGCGATTTTGGGGCGATTGGAGCTCGTGGATCGCAAATAATCTTCCAGGTAGGTGTCCTTGAACCTCTTATTTCGATTCTGTCTTGGAATATGCGTGAATCTATCATGAATTATGAATTTGAGCATGAACCCTAAGTTTTGGGAGAAACCCAATTTTGGGGTTAGATATGATGATTTAGCATAAAATCTGTGGTTAAGAACTGATTTATATCACTTTGGGTACGTAATTTGGTACTCTGTTTAGTAAAACGCGTGTTTGCGAGTGCCTGGGGGGTTACTGGGTTGATTCCAGACGAAAATTAGGCCAAAAACGATGATGAATAGTACCCTGGGCGAACTGCAGGGTCGAAGTTCATAGTCGCAGCTTCATGGTCAGCAGCTTTGTAGTCAACAGCTATGGAGTCAGCGGCCTGAGTCGGCAATCGTGGAGTCGCAGCTATGGAGTCGGAGGTCGTCGGCTATGGAGTCAGCAGCTTCGTAGTCAGCAGCTATGGAGTCAGCAGCTTCGTTAGTCCGGATCAGTAGTCCGGAGCAGTTAGTCCGGATCAGTAGTCCGTAGCAGTTAGTCCGGATCACTAGTCTGGAGTAGTTAGTCCGGATCAATAGTCCGGATTAGCAGGAGTGATCCGTAGCTTCGCTCTGCAGCAGTGTATCCGTAGCAGCCATTCCGCAGTAGTGTTCCGCAGCAGTGTTCTGGAGTAGTGCACTACACTGGACATTTACATTGTAAACCATTATGCCTCTCCACATTGTATACTTAAGTTACAATGTAAATAATAAAATACCCCCCATTTGGATTCAAAGAAAAATACTAGAAAAATTAATTCCCACTATTTCAAAATGTGAAAATTGGGATTTAGTGTAAAATCTCGAAAAAACCCAAAAGTCCGTAGTGGTGAATTTTTGGAAAGTGGGGTTAGACATCTCAGAAAAATCCTCAAAAATCAGATTATCTTATTTATGATATGGGAACCCAATGCCGGGACTTTTGATTTCAAGAAAATAACTGCTATGGGTACTTCCTTCATAAATCAAGGATTGAGGATTTACTTGTGAAGACTGGCTACAGTTTTAAAGGAAATGTTGAGAATGACATGCCATACTCATGTTAGTATGTTGGTGTGAGGTATTGGGGCATGGACTCTGTGACTTGTTTGGGTTCTCACCGTGATGCACCAATGGTGCGATGTGGTTGACGAGGCAGGCATATGCGCCGATGGCAGGCCTGTGTGGCGGCTGTGGCCGGGCATATTGCGTTGTGCCGTGGCAAGCATATGCGCCGATGGCAGGCCGGTGTGGCGACTGTGTCCGGGCATATAGCCCTGAGTTGGGATCCTGTGGAGGATCGTGGACAAGTTGTCCTCTGTGGGCAGGCAAGGTCCTGATGTTTGTTTGCAGGCTGAGTCCTGATGATTGTGCACACTACACAGTGCACGAGTACACAGAGCATGTAGTATAGACTTGTATGTCTGCATGATATGGAGTGTTGGGGTCACCTACTGAGCTTGTCGCTCACCCCTACTTGCTGTTTACCTTTTTCAGGTGTGACCCGAGACGAGTGGAGGACTTTCTTCCAGGAGGACGTGCCCACTACTCTGATGTATGATACAGTACTGTATTCTGTATTGTATATTGTATTATGTTTGTATCCCGGACATGGGTCCGTGGACAGTTGTATTTGCATACCGTTTGTGATGTGATGTTTGTATGACTGTTTGACTTATTGTATGCATGATGATGTATGGGAAAGTACAGGATTACCCTTGATGTATGACTGTACAGGGTTGCATATTTGAGACAGCACCCGCGGTGTAGTCTTTATTGGTGCTAGTCACCAACCCCTTGACCTTTCGGGTGCGGGCAAGGGAAAGTCATGTTCCTGGTTCCGGGTTCCCTAGAATTTGGGGGCGTGACACCTCCTACCATTTTAAAAATGTTTTAAGACTTTTCAACCTAGAAGGTTCCTTTGGTATCAAAAGTCCACATTGGTGTACTCCCTACTAATTCAATTATAACATTTTTAATTTTATAGCTTTTGACAAACGGCCAATTGTATTGCATTACTAACTCAAATATCTACAAATGGGTATCAATTTTATAATTTTTAAATATGTATAACAAAAGTTATTGAATTTTAAAGTCATACTAAAATGTTTACCCGTTCATACTGAACCTATGTGTAGTATTTTAACTTCTGGAATTGATTGGCTTCATATTAAATTCTGAAATTTCTACACGTTTTAGCTAAGTCATAAATGAACAAATGGGCTTTGGTTTCATGTCAATTGGATCTGTATAATTCAAGTTATGGATTTTTGAATGGGACCTCCAGAATCTGCCTCATTCAAATTTTTGGGCCTTACCTATGTTTTATACTTTTGGTAAAGTTAAGGCTTGTAATACTTACTTACCCATTGTAATTTGGTTTAAGAAACTAAATGATATAATATATAGCATGTAAACTTTTTATGACGTATAAGAAATTATTTTATTTTTATAACGTATTTAATATTTACGCGGATAAAATAATATAATTACATAATCAATAAACAATCAAGTAAGATAACATTATAGCATAAAATATTATAAACCTAAACATAAACATTAATATCATATTCTATGGCCTTCGTAAAATTTCTTGAATTGTATTAGCGTATGTGCGTAGGACGTGTTGTGCTTCGGTAGTAGAGTTGCACAACCCTTCGGCTAACATTGTCGTGGTTGTCGCACGAATAACCTCAAACTTCTCCCTGTGTCTCGTCGCATTATATTGCAGCCATTGGACACGAGCATTTAGCTCATCTACAACAAAGCATAGCTTTCTAACTTCAAGTTGTATTGCTCGCCGATCTTCATCTCGTACAGTATTCTCGGATGGCGGTACTTGAGAACTTGATGCCATAACTCTTATTATTCTTCTTCTTACTTCTATACTCTCTTATAAATAAAATCTCATACTCATACCTATTTATGGAAGTCCAAACAGATACTATTCATAATGGCTACTTACTATTCTAACGGCTACTTACTAGTCACATGCTATTTGAATGACTATATTGGGTGCTTATTTTTATCGTGATAATATATAAAAAATGTACTTTCTAACTATTGTTAACAATGACATTATTATTATTTTATTATTATTACTCTTTAAGGAAGAACTTAAATAGCTAAAAATTTTGCGGGTCTTACATAGACAATAGGAGCGCAGTAAAGTTATAGATTTCCAACTGTGTCTCTGTGGGATCGACCCTGACTTACCCTTCTACAGGTTAGTTAGGTTTATAAAAATTATTTTGAGAGCGTTAGTGCGACAAAAACGCCTTATCATATTGTGGGAGGTTGACTTGTCCTAAAGCCTGTGGCAATGCGTGAGGGTTTGTGTGACTAAGGTAAGGTGTATTTGTGGTTGAGGGTAAGGAGGTATGTGTGGTCTATTTATGCTTGGTTTGAGCTATGAGGATTTGTTGAACATGTGATTTTGAACTGCTTACTTGATTAAAACTGTGGACACATCACGAACAAATACATGCACTTTCTTATGTAAAAGCTAAGAGCATGGGATGAATTGGGGAGACATGATCTCTAATGAGTTGTAGTTGCTCACCCTTCTTGTTATGTAATTTTCTTTTAGGTGCTTACCAGCATTAGACGCGACATCAAGGTGGAGGACTTGAGTTTATGTTTTGTTGTTTTCTCTGATTTTATTACTTGTATTAAGTTTTTATGAGGAATTGGAGTAATCCCACAAGGGAAGGATTTTAAATGAAGCTTGGGTTTGAATAAAGATTGTATTTGGACTATTATGTTCTAAATTTTGTGAACATGTTTTGTATATTGTGTTTCGGTTATTGAGAAGTGGGGTCAACACTAGTATTGCCCCATTGGTGTGGGTAAGGGAATTCACAAATTGTTTCCCTTGGGTTAGAAATTTGAGGCATGACAGGTGTGGATTTGTAGATCACCTACTTAACATTTTTGCTCACCCTACGTTGTTGTTCTGTTTTTTTAGTTAATGAGAGAAGGTAGTTACTGGATTAGCAGTTGAGCACACTAGGCCCTTTGATGTGAAGGACTTCATATGTTTACTTTTCTATTGAATTGCCTGTTATGTATTATTTCTTTATTCTCAAACATGGGTCCGTGGCTATTATACTGATTCACATATCTCTCCTAGCCTTTGTATGAGTTTGGTTTGACATATGACATATTACAGTTAAATATGCTCTGGCATGATTAACATTTTATTTAGTTACATGTCATTGGGAATGTACATGAATACCATTATTGTATAATTGTACATGAATACCATTCTTGTTTTCAAGTGCAGGCATGGGATAGTCGCATTTCTAGTTTCGGGACTCTAGAAGTTGGGAGCGTAACAACTAAAATTAAAGGCATTAGGATTGGAATTATATAAATTGTAATCTCCTGGAAATCTTAGTTTTACATAATCTATTTGTTTCCTATTAAAAACATCAAAAGAAGTTAGTTTATTATGGAACAAGAGATTTGCATATTTAAATTTAAATTTTATTTCTAAATTAGCTTCTTTTGATTTAGTTTCTGGTTTGCCAAAGCATGTTTTCGAAAAAATAGCCTTTATAGGGAGTGCCAATTTAGGAAATAAACACTCATTCAAGAATGTTGGTACTCGTTTAATTATGGCTATACTCTAGCTACTTCACATAATATTTGTGCTCCTATATCAATCACTTTAGTTGCTAGTGCTAGATACATGTTAGTTGTTATCGACGACTTCACTAATACACTTGGGTTATATTCTTAAAGACCAATACTCAAACTTTTGATGAATTGGTAGGACTCTTGATTGGAAGTAATTCATAAAAATTGAATATTAAATGTATTTGGAGTGATCTTACTAATGAATTTGATTTATATAGTATGATAGAGTATTGTATTGAACATTGCATCCAACATAATTGTTAACCTTCGAAAACACCATTGTAAAATGGCATAGCAGAGAGAAAGAATATGACTTTAATAAAGGTGGGTAGGGCTATGTTAACATTCTTCAATACCTTTGGTCTAAAGTTGTGACTAATATATGTTATGTGCACAATCGGTATCCCGAAAATATGTTTACCCTCCCCAATAAGTACCATAATCAGTTTTTTTATGGTATTTATTTATTTATTTTTTTCACTTCATAGGTACCAAGAGTATGCGATATCGTCATGTTCTCGTGTGATAAATGTGTACACATGTTTTTCATGTGACCTAGGATATCATTTTTTTAGAACATCTGCTATAGACTCTCTATTTGTGTTTTTTTGTTAGTTTCAAGAGCTAGTTTAACAAAAATACTTTAAAACTATACTTTTCAAACTCTCTATTATAATCAAAATTTTAATAAAATAAATAATAACTCTTTAAATTTAACGAAATACTATTTACTCTCTATTTATTAAAATATTATATTTTTTCTTATTATATTTATTTTTCTATTTCTTTTTTTCTCTTTCTATATTTATTTTTTCATTTAAAAGAATAAATAAATATTTAAAATGTAATATTTAATTGATAAATATTTAAAATAAAAAGACTAAAAAGTATATTGAATTGTTAAAATTAAAAAAAATTAAATTATTTTAAAGAGTCTATAATGAATGCTCTTTTCGTTTGTGTTTTTCTAATCATTGCTCCCTCATTGTAAGTTGTAAGTGAACGAGCGTAAAAATTTTCTTAATTATCTTCTATCATTATTATTATTTAATAATAATACTCAATCCTTCCCACTTCGTTTTACTCGAAAAATTCTTTATCATACATGTATGGTATTGAACACATAACCTCATCACCGGTAGACATGTCTCTATTTCATATTAGTCCTGCCGGACTTCTTTTAATTATACGAGAGAATATGTTAGGAACTAAATATATGAGGGCACATGTGCACGGTAGATTGAGAGGAATATGGTCCGCTGCCTGAATCGGTTTATGCTAATTATTGTCTTTCATTTTCCAATAAATTGTACGCCGCTTCCTTAAGTTTTTAGTTTCCTCGTTTGAGAGGTACATTATAACTATTGATGGGCAATTTAATTGCTTGAGACTAAAAATGATATCATCTCATCAAGAGACTATTTTCAACTTATGTTAATTTGGAGTTGTGGTTTTTTTCGAATTAAATCAACTAAGGAAGCCTAGGATGCCTCCAAGTGTCTTACAAAATTATTGTTGAGACCCAAACCAACTTATTTTCAACTGTGGTCCGGCTATTTAATAGCTTGAGATCAAGAATGAAATCGTCTCATTATTAGACTTATGGTAATTTGGAGTCATACTTTTTCTCGAATTAAATTAAGAAGGCCTAGGATCCTTTGAAGTATCCTATAAAATTATAGGTAGAACACGCAAGGACGAACCCGTTCTTTACCTGTTCACAAACCCAAAAGGTCCCAAAACATTGGTACGCAAGAGAAATTATGATATTTGTATGCCAGGGGAGATTCATGTCACCTTGTTTTCATTCTGCCACCAGGGCACCTTCTTTTTTTCCCTCCTTCCGTTTGTTATTTGCACATATATTGTTGGGTATTGGCGTACTTTTTAATTTTGTTCTTTTTATCACAAGGAACATATATAGCTTCAATGAAATAAGTATGTTGCACGTAAAGTGTACTGGAATTCACATCCCGATGAATATCGTTGGCACACATTTACAATCCTATTTCCCACGAAACTATAATAACTACGAGGTAAGCCATGAAAACCAGACTACATGAAGAGATCACTCACAGCAAGAAATGGAGAGAGCGAAAGAGAGCAAGAGGAGTTATTAGTGTGGAGGGGCTATGAGTCTTCCATCTCTGGATCTCTCAAGCGGGCTTCACGTCTTTCAATTACTTAAAAGCCCTTACACTTGAGAACCAATGCTAGGACCAGAAGAATAGCAATGATCCCTCCAGAAGAACCTCCGACTCTGTAAATCCAATAAGGATCGAGCTTGGCAAAGCTCTGATCCCAGCACCTAAACAATGTGACAGCCAAGCCCATGACCAGTAGCATTACAGGTAGCCAAAATGCGACATCAATCAGCGGTTCATCTTCCGGATCACATTCAGGCACCCTATCAATGTACAGCGGCGAAATGATTGCAAGAAGGGCCACACAAATGGCCACCAGCTTCCCATATGGATAAAACATCCCACCATCTCTGTGAAGAACTCCTCGCTCCATTCATTTTGACATGATCATGGAGGAACCCCACGTCTTATACTCAGGGATGGCATGGAATATTGATGAACTTCTCTTTCCCAGAGAATAATAATTCTAAGTCTAAAAGGTAAGGAGAGAGAGACAGAAAGAGAGGGCATCAGTTTACAGATGACGTGCCAGGATACAGCAATTTACAGTGGATGGATGAGAATGGCGGATTCCCTACCAAAAGGATCTCATATGGAAAAGATGCCTTCATATGTTAAATGGAATCAGATACTGGCTGCCTGCACTAGGATTTCATGCCACACTAAACTTATATATATGTTACACTAGCATTAAAATTGCAGCTATTGAGAATCTAATTAGAATAGCTGTAAAAAATTTCCAACATTGATTGGTCAAGGGCAACACATGAAGTTTAAGAAATTACTCCTCTAGGCCACACAACATGACTGAGGACATTGGTGCTTGGTTGAGAACATGGGAAGTGCATATGGCAGAAATAAAGAATGAAAGGTTGAAGAAATACAAGGAATATATTTCTCTTTAAGACATGAGAATTTGTCTTTTTATTTCAATAATATATTTTAAACTTCATGATCCCAAAACAAACACTTTCGAAGTTCATCAATCCCAGCTCATGTTGTGTTGGAGCTCAAAAGGGCACCTACGATTTGCGAAAATGAGTATTTATTTCACAATTTACCCTGCAATATTCTCTATTTTTGGCACACGAGAACTTGATAACGAGTACTTAAATTAATATTACAATTAATGTTAATGTTTATATAAAATTTGTAGGATACACATGGCCAATATATTGTTTCGTTTATTTAGCAGTTTTCAAATTTTCAATCTTAATAAATAAATCAATATAAGAACACCTGATGCGGGAAAAAGTTTTCAATAAAATGGTTCAATCTAAACTGAAAGCAAAAGCATTAAAGGTAAGGTAGTTTGTTTATCAAATATTGGGTTGTCTTTGGAAAAATTTAATACAATACTAGAGTTTCCATCTTTGGTTCCCACTAGATTATGAATGTCCAACTTTTCGTTTTATACGGGTTTGTCTTTAATTAAATCGAATAAACAACTTAAAATTTTGATTATGGAATTTATTAAAGCCCATATCATATCATGTATATTTGAATAAAACAAATATGCCAAAGACCTTATTTAGATTTTATAACAATACAAAGAAAAATAACCGAATAATTAAACTCTAACCTAATCAAGTAATTAACTAAAATACGAAAGATAAAAATAAACATACAATTTGAGAGTTTATAATTAATAATTCTCAAACCCAAATATCCATTCACTTTAATTACATTGCCTTCTATGTTAAATGTTAGAAATTAACAAATAGAAAGTAAAATATCATCTTTGATTAAATTAATCAAAATGCAGGATTCCCGGAGATGCCGAAGCCTATCACCTAACTCAAGGGCCTACCAGTACCAACACAACATCGTAGAGGCCTCTGCCACTTATCATCAGGAGTCTCAGTCTCCTATCACAATTACAAGCCACATTACGTCAAGACATCCTCTACATATCAGTACTCAGCATATCCCCCACGATCAGAAAGGATCACCAGCAACTCAAATATGGATATGGAGGATTTACATATGAGAATAATCAAAGGTGTAAACTTAAATGATTAGTAAGGAATTGAACTTTCTTTGCCGAATCTCTTTGATAAAGTCTATATGAAATTTAGTGGTAAAAGCATCAAAATTGACAAGATATTAGTTTGATATTTAACGTTGTGTTCACCTAATGCTCGAGAGTACGCACGATTGGAGGTTATAGACAAGCGATTAGATGGTGCAAATGGTTTGCAAGCGTATTATGTCATTCCAGTGTATTGTCATTATGAGTTGACATACTATGTGTTAGATCGAATCCAGAATTCGGATGATGCTGACGAAACCATATGTAATTTGATTTGAGATCTTTCAATGTAATTTCAAATATGCTGCAGAAGACAAGTGTTAATTTGAATCTTCACTCGTGAGTGCAAAGCTTAGGACGTGATATATAATCTTGATCCAGACCAAAGTGAGTGTCGCCAATTGACTTGGTAAATAACCAAGTCATTATAAGATACGGAGTAAGGAATCTGAGTCTTTCATTCGCGCGGAGTAAAGAAGGACTTGTGCGGAATAAGGATCCAAGTTCTTTGTTTGCACGGAGTAAGGAAAAGAGATGCAAAGTAAGGAATCCGAACCTTTATTCAAGTAGAGTAAGGAAGCGCTAACACGGAGTAAGCAACCACCGATACGGAGTAAGCCATCCAAACCTTTACTCAAGCGGAGTAAGCCTTCCAAGATAGAACGTCATCTGTGCTCTCGAGACGAACTTTGAGAGTTTTTCTCATAAACCTGGAGAATCCCTTGAGAGCATCTATCGAAGATTCGGCAAGCTTATCCTAGACCTGAAAACCGTCAATGAACATTATACGCCATTTGAAATCAATAACAAGTGTTTGCTCCTTTGCCGCATCGCTACTACTCTAAGCGACTCCAAATGCGGGCCGACAAGAACCGCGGTATGCTCCCCTCAAAGAACTCTACGGTGAACTACGGACTCATGATGTCGGGTTTAACTACTCCGACCGAGATGAGAAAATAGCTCGGAAAGAAAAGGGGGTAGCTTTGAAAGCTACTTAATGTTTGAGCATACAACGCGAGGATAATATGGAAGAGTCAGAAAACTCTGACTCTGATGTTGTAGAAGAGATAGCCCTTCTAGTTAAATCTTTCGAACGATTTCTAAGGAAAAGCAGAAGGGATTCGAAGAGGCTCCTCCTCATCATCTAAAAAAAAGGAGCGATCGGAGTCTATTTCCCAAGATTATTATAACTGTGGGAAACCAGGTTATTGGGCCAAGGATTTCAAAGCAAAACCGAAGGTAGCTGACAAAAGTGATAAGGTCAAACCCTGACAGTGTACCTTGAATAACAGCAAGAACAAGAGGTAGGCATTCGTCTCAAAGTAAAGAAACGGCTCGGAAGAAGAGGAGGAATCCTCTGATGATGAGCCAACTGAGAAGCCGAACATCTACCTTATGACAAATACTAAGGTACCTTCTATTTCTGAGCTCATGAGTAGATTATAATCTCTTATTGTTGAACGTGATCATGAAAAGAATGAGAGATTAATAATTACTCAAATGTACCAAGACATGAGTGGTTAGGCTAAGCGTCTTGAATTCACTATTTCCAATCTTAAAAAAAGACAACCGATTTTAAGAGTAAAGAGGCTTGGTATTGCGATCTGAGAGTTGAAAATCATTTGCTAAATACCAACCTAAATGGCCTAACAACGAATCTTAGAAGACTCGAACAAGAGCTTGAAAAGGAAAAGGAAATAAATTGTTAGTGGCTAAAATCGGAGGAAATAGCCTCTACATTTAGGACTGATCCAAACAATATTTGAGTCAAACCTGGCCTAGGCTCCAAACCATCAACCTACACACAAGCTACTAACTGCCCCTTGGACTTCACTCCCAAACTAACTAACCTCTATCTTGTTAGTACAACTAAACCATTGGATGACTTTATTTCAGGTGGCACCATAGTTTTTGATTATGGAGCGAGGTCGTTACTACTAATCCCGAAGTAGTAGCACTGTATGTAAAGATGAAGGGAACGCTGCTGTAGTTAAAGTCGAAACTGTAGCACCCAAAAAGAAAGCAAAGGCAAAGGATGATGCATCTAGGGCTAAGAGCGCGTCACCCAATCGCAAATGATTAGACCATAGGGAACAGAGTAGAAAGTCTGTTAAACCAAAAAAACCTGTATCCCCTATTTCAACTCCGCATCGTAGTGTTTGTTAAATCTTTAGAGAAATAGGTCATTATTACTATGAGTGTTGGAGTCTATTTGATGACTAGCTTTGTAATCAAATTTACATTAATAAAGATCAGTTCATCAAAAAGGGTTCTTTTAGCAAATTAAAGTCTAAATCTCAAAGGAGTAACTCTCCCAAGAAAACCTAAGTAACAGAAGCAACAGATACTAACAAAGTAAGTTTGAGCATGTTGACTCTGTTACTGCTTCTCCTAACTGCCTAAAATAAGTTTGAGCATCAGAAGTGTAATCTATTTTCTTGTAGGAGCATCTCTGGAATTCACTTCCAGCCCACTTGAAGTCAAAGATAAATCAAAGTAAGTAGATACTCAATAGCGGATGCTCCAGACATATGACGGGTGATAAGACTCTGCTCGTGGATATCACTGACAAACGAGGACCTTCCGTATCATATGGCGACAATAGCAAAGGTAAGACTGTGGGGTATGTTACTCTAACCAACGGTTGTATATCAATTATAAAATTTGCACTAGTAAAAGGTTTAAAGCATAATCTGCTAAGTGTCAATAATTTATGTGACAAGGGATTCACTGTTTCATTCCTGTCTAACACCTGCACAGTTACGGAAAACTTATCCGGAAATATTAAGTTCTTTGGATCAAGAGATGGGGACGTATATTTAGTGATCTTAAGAAATAATTCTTCTAGTCCTGTATGCTTCCTCACTAAAGCATTAACTGATGAAAGTTAGCTCTGACACAAGTATTGCACACACTTAAATTTTAAGACTGTCTAAATTAGCATCATTTGATTTGGTCACTGGCTTGCCCAAACACAAGTTCTCCAGAGACACTCTTTGTCAAGAATGTCAACTTGGCAAGCAAATCAAACATTGCTTTAAGAGCAAATCTATTAATTCTATATCTAACTTCTTCATATGGATCTCTGTGGTCCCATTTCTATTGCTTCTCTTGTCGGAGGAGATACACCCTTGTGGTTATTGTTGACTTCACCAGATATACATGGGTGATGTTCCTAAAATCAAAGGATCAAACCTTTGAACATCTCGTAGATGTCTTCAACTAGATAAGCAATTCACATGGACTAGGCATCAAATGCATCAGAAGTGATCATGGTATAAAATTTAACTTTTTAGATATGAGGTCATATTGTTCTGAACAGGGCATTCAGCACAACTTGTTTGCGCCTAGAACTCCACAACAAAATGGGATTGTAGAGCGTAAGAATCGTACGTTAGTTGAAGCTGGTAGATCAATGTTAGCAGAGGCAAAACTTCCTCTCAATCTATGAGCTGAAGTTGTGTCCACCGTATGTTATGTGTCACACCCCAGATTTCCAACCCAAGGAAACCGGTTCGTGACTCCCCTTTACCCATGCGGTGGATAAGGGGTTGGGATGAATATTACCATAGGACATTATATAGCTTTATTAAATTCAAACCACAATAAATATCCAAAAGGCAAACCATATCACTTTATTAATTTAAAAACCTTTTACATCTTTTCCCTATTTGGGTTATAATAGTTCCATAAATTAAAATTAAACAAAGCAACAAAACAGATAACCTGTCTTCCACCTTGGTATCCCACCTAACGCCTGTGGGTTCCTGAATGGAAAAAAAATCACAATAGGACGGGTGAGCAACCACAAATCAGTAGAGATCAAGTCTCCCCAACCCATCCCATGCTCCTAGCATATACATGAGGACATGCATAAGTGCAGTGTCATGGCAATAATACATAAACAGGTCATAAACAGTATTTAATATTAATACAACAACTAAGCAAGCACATCCACAGCCATAACCACACAGACTTTCTCATCCACAGCCACAGGCTCCACTACCACACAGGCTACCATAACCGCAGTCACACAGGCTCCACAGCCACACAGGCTACCATAACTCCACATGGCACACTTTCAAGCATCGCACAATCATATACATTTACATTACATCAAATAACCCATGTATTCAATAACAATCACACAAATCATAATTATCATATCCACATATTGTTTCCAAACATTACTCCCCCGGAAACCCCAAGGTTTCCCCATGAGGCCCTACCGCGGGACTAACCCTAACAGACTCAACCACGGAACGAATAGTGCAGACACCCCAATGGCCCCCGAGGTCCACTACCACAAGAACAAACCCGAAATCCCCAGACCCCAGACTCAAAGACATATCCAAACACAACTTTGCCATTGAAGGCGAACATTCATATAGGAGATCACACCTATATGAATTTTCATATATATATATAACATATAATCCACAAATCATCTACCACAAGACCTGAGAACAGAATAGGTTCAAGAATAACAGAATCCCTATCTCAAAACGATCCTCTTTGCGTTTGTCTTCGTTGGTATGTTGTGTTTGTGAACGTTGATGAGCCCGGGGTCAGTGGGGATTAAGGGTCCGTTTCATAGTGGAGTTGCATTCGTGCGAGATGGTTTCGTGGTAGGGTCTCGTGGGGATTAAGGGTCCGTGTGACAATGTGGTTGATAATTTTGTGAACTTAACCCTAAAAATGGCTTGTGTAATGAATACTTGTGTTAAATTGATATGTTGTGAATACGTATTATTGTGTTGTGATTACAAGTGCTATGTGGGACTGTGGAGCCTGTGTGGATGTGGTTGTGGTAACCGTGTGGGCTGTGGTTGTGGTAGCTTGTGTGACTATAGTTGTGGAAGCCTTTGTGGCTGTGGAAATGGTTGTACGTGCCTTTGTGGTTTGTTTGTGTGTTAACATATTTATAAATGTTGATTATAACATGTATATATCATTGCCACGACACCGCACTTGTGCACGTTGATATCTAGATGCTAGGAGCATGGGATGGGTTAGGGAGACATGATCCCTACCGAACCGTGGTTGCTCACCCCTCCTACTGTGTCTTGTTTGTTTTTAGGAACCTACAGGCGTTAGGTGGGAACACCAAGGTGGAAGACTAAATTATTTGATGTATCTTGTTTTATGTTATTTTGAGGGAGTTAATGTAACTTCAATGGGGGGAAACGATGTAAAAGGTTTTTAAATTAATAAAGTGATGTGGTTTGTCTTATGGACATCTATTGTGGTTTGAATTTAATTTAATAAAGTTATGTGATGTCCTGTGTGGTATTACTTATCCTAACCCCTTATCCACTGTGTAGGTAAAGGGGAGTCACGAACCGTTTTCCTTGGGTTAGAAATTTGAGGTGTGACATTATGGTATCAAAGCATGGTCTAGTTGGCCTAGGGTAGTGGGCGGATTTGGTTATCTTGAGTCCTTTGAAGGAGCCTGAAGGGACATGCCTAATCAACATGGTCCTCTTTGAACCTTTAAGGTGTACTTGGGGTAGCCCAATCCTATAGTAGGATTTGCATGCATTGGCATTAGGGCACTAGTTGCATTTGTTTCTTATGTATAATTGCATGGGTGAATGGTTTGAACGTTATAAAGTGTTAATTGTGCAACTCTATTTTTTTTTTTGTGATAACTTGAGCATGACTACGAGAAAATGTATCTGTGTTATTGAGCTTTGTGCTTGTGGGATTACTGCTTGTGCAATGTGATTTAATGTGAACTGAAATGTTTGCAATGTGTGTCATACAATGTGATAATTGAATTCATAAGTGGGGTAGGGGTATAAATTTTGAATGCGTTTTGACGATTGTGCTCCTTACTTTGTGTAGTAAAAATGCCACAAAGGAGAGCAACGCATGCGTCCGGGGTAGTGGCTGATGAGTCATTTGCCGATGAGGGTCCAGGTGTGGGGCAGCCCACGGGAGGACATCGGTTGTTGTTGGCACAACCGTGAGAGGGCATCCGACAGGAAGTCCAAGAGCTAAGGGAGGGTATCCGGCAAGAGTTTCGGGAGGAAGTGCGCCGTGAGATGGCAACACAGTAGGTGGTGCCACCACCACCACCACCAGCGGGGGAGTTACCTCGTGAGCATGAGAGTCCGCTGGATGGCGTACCGATTCATTGAGTGGAGGATGACGTGGTGACGAGGTTTCGAAAGGAACAATCGTCGATATTCAAGGGAGAGGTAGATCCAGTGGTGGCTGAGCACTGGTTATGGAAAATTGAGCATGTGTTCCCCTTTCTTCTACCCTGGGAGGAGGACAAGGTGAAGTTGGCCATTCGGTAGCTAGAAGGTAATGCTTTAGAATGGTGGCAGAGTGTCGCGGGGAGTCGTGCAGCGCAGTTCATGGTTTGGGAGGAGTTCTTGCAGCTCTTCCATGATAAGTTCTTCCTTGAGTCTTTGAAGTGGCAAAAGAGGGAGGAATTTGGCAACTTGAGGCAGGGATCGAGGATAGTGCCCAAGTATGAGCGGGAGTTCCGAAGCTTGAGTAGATTTTATCCCAAGACTGTGGCGAGGGAGAACCTGAAGGCCCACAAGTTCACCTTGGGTCTTAGGCCAGCCCTTAGGCAGAGGGTGGCGATACTACGGTTGAGGACCTATGCTGAGGTTGTTGAGACAGCTCGTATAGTTGAGAGGGAGCTAGATGATGGGAGGCAGGCCCATTAGGGTCGTTAGTTGTAGGGTGGATCTGATCGGGATTCCAAGGGCAGGAGGAGGAGGTTCCTTCCGCAGCAGGGGTCAACCATCAGTGAACCTAGGGAGGTCTGTCTTTGGCGGCAACAGACAGGGAGGTCCAGCAGGAGGTCTCCCTAGCAGTTGTCATTGCTGTAGGGAGCAAGGCCACTTCAAGAGGGAGTGTTCCAAGAAGGACTGGCGATGCAAGAGCTGTGGACGAGAGGGCCATTTGAGTCGGGTTTGTAGGAGTGGCAACAGGGGAGCAGGAGACATGGCACCCAGCACGAGGAGTGATACCTGTTTTCGGGCAATAGCAGAGACCATCTCATCTGTGGTAGGCTAGTCGGGCAGGATCCAAACGGTCCCGACCTCGGGGGAGGCTGGAGCGACAACGGACCCGATGTTGGAGGCGATCGGGCGGGAATCATCCAGGGAGTGAGCCAACCAGTGGCATGGGCTAGGGGAGGGTGTTTGCGCTGAATGCGACACCTCAGGAGGAGGTTGAGCTACCACCTCCACTAGTAGAGGGTGGTGCAGGACCATCAGTGGTTAGAGGTACCCTTTTGATCTCTCGTACGCTTGTTTCTGTTCTCTTTGATACAGGTGCATCTTGTTCATTTCTTGCCGAGCTTGTGATTGATGGCTTGTGATTAACATGTGTTGAGGCAGAGAGACCCCTAGTTGTTGAGTCTCCAATGGGTGGTATGCTTAATGTGCGACGTGTTTGTCGTGACTGTGTGCTAACCATAGGGGATGTGGAGCTTAGTTTTGCTTTGTTTGTGATGCCATTGAGGACATTTGACCTGATCTTGGGTATGGATTTGCTTATAGCTTTCCAAGCTAAGATAGATTGTTATTGGCTCCGTGTATCATTCGTGTCACCTGCGGGGACTCCATGCACCCTGCAGGGGGAGTGGAATTGTGAGGCGAGTCGGGTTGGTTGGGCCAGTGTTGGACCAGTGGGGTGTCATTACTCACAGGTTGGTAGCCCTAACCTCTGCAGAGGAAGTGAAAATGTGGAAGAGGGTGTGGCTAGCAGTTGTAGACCAATTTTAGGATGTCTTTCCTGAGGAGTTGATGAGTTTACCACCTAAGAGGGGTGTGGAGTTCACCATTGAGTTGGTACCGGGGACTGGTCTGATTTCCCAAGTGGCTTATTGTATGGGGCCAGCTGAATTGAGGGAGCATCAAAGGCAGATAAAGGAGTTGGCAGGCCAGGGGTATATCAGGTCGAGTACCTTGTCATCACTGGTTTTCGTCCGGGCCCATTTGGGGTGAGCTCAAACTAGACCAATGGTGAGAAAATTTAGAGTCACCACCAACTGTTTTTGGGGTACAGTTGGTACCCTTTACTTTGAGTAGTTTAAAGGTGTGGTCTGCGTTATCAGAGAAGGGTTCGGGAGTTGGTTACGTGAAGGGAAGGATTAGCACCCCAACAACGCCCTTTCGGTATCTATTTTCAGAGGAGGAGGTTTTTTATTTTATTTGCACTGCCACAACTGGGTTAGGTTTCCTAAAAAGTCTATAATTTTTATTTAGCTAAGTTATTTATTAAAGTCATGGTTAAAATGGATTTACCTTAAATTTCTAAAGGGAACCCTAAAAGTTTTGGTTTTTTTTTGTTTGAAGTGGGGAATGAGATCCTAGAGGTTTGTTTTGGTTTTTGGTTTTATTTTGGAAATTAAAGTCCTAAAAAGGGAAATATGTTTTTTTTTTATTTTCCTTTTTTTGGTTTTTGTGTTTTGTTAAAAAAGCATTTTGTTTTTGTTTTTGTTTTGTTTTGTTTTTTTTATATTTTTGTTTTTTTTTGTTTTTTTTTTTGACAATTTTGGAAAATATTTTATTAAAACATTTTCAAAACATTTTATTGAAAACATTTTGAAAACATTTTATTGAAAACATTTTCAAAACATTTTATTGAAAACATTTTATTGCGAACCGTTTTTTGTTTTTTTTTTGTTTTTTTGTTTTTTTTGAAGGAGACATTTTTGAAAACATTTTGAAAATCTTTTATTGAAAACGTTTTGGAAAACATTTTGTGGAAAATATTTTGTTTGTTATTTTTTTAGAATTGCCATTTCAAAATACATGTATATCAAAATAAAACGTGAATTGTATGGTTGTGACATACAAAAATAACATAAAGCACAAAACTATCCTCTCTCTTCTTTTTCTTCCTTTTTTCTTTTTCTTTTTCATATCTCTCCTTTTTGTCTCTTTTTTTGTTTTTTTATTCTTCACCTATTACAATTGCAACATATACAACATATACCTACAACTTCATAAAAAAAACAAACAAATAAAATAAATAAAAATTCATAATACAAGAAACATACAACATAGCAAAACAAAATACAGGAAAACATATTACATGAAATATGAATATATATAAGTAAAAAATGTAATAAATATAGAACCGACTTTGAGGCTTCCACCCGAACTTCTGCTTGGATCCTTGTCTGCACCGACGGTCGCCTGCTCGAATTACCAAATCGCCAAGTTCCAATAGCGCAAATGGCAAAAATCAGTTGGGATTTTGATTTGGAGATTGCAGTAGAGATGAGAGAAGATGAAAATTTTTTCTGGGTTTTGGGTAGAAAACGTGGGAAAGGAGGATGATGTATCTTTTTGGGATTAAGATTTTTTGTGGCTGGAAATGAGGGCAGTAGGTGTAAGGAATAGGGGAGTGACAAGGAATTGTTTTTTTGTGTTTTTGTTTTTATGAGGGAAACATAAGGAAAAAGAAGAGTTAAAACTGAAGTTGTTTTTGTGTTTTTTGTTTTCTAGAAAAAAAGAGCTGGAACGAGAAAGAGGGAAAGAGGGGTTGGAAAGGATGGGCGATTTTGATTTTGGGACAGGGAGAGTGTTGGGCGAAAATCTGGGTGTTCCTCTTTTGGGATTAGGGAGCTGGGCGTGAAGATGACAGCAGAGCTCTCTCTCTCTCTCTCTCTCTCTCTCTTTTTCTGTCGGAATCTCCTCCTTTTTTCTGTGCAAAATCTCTCTCTTTTCTGGGCGAGAATCTCTCTCTTCTCTCTCTCTCTCTTTTTTTTTGCTGGGGCTGAACTCTATTTTTTTTCTCTCTGTCGAACCCCTCTTTTTCTGGGTAAAAATCTCTCTATGTTTTTCTCTTTTTTGTGTGCTAATCCCCCTTTTTCGTTGGAGAGGATGCTAGTTTTAAAGAGATTTGGTTGTATATCATTAATTGCTGCATTTAACGCTTGGTCGGGTGTATTATTAAGTCCAGCGTTTTTTATTTCCAGATTCTATGTGTTGTCAGGTGGTTTGGCGACCTGTGCAGCTCGTGTTTGTCCTTTTTTAATTTTTCATTTAGCACCTGTGATCGACAGGCATTGAAAAATGATTCTGTCAGATGGCCAGCTCATTAAAATGTGTCACGTGAGTAGCCAGCGAGAATGCCAGCGAGAGAGTCAGCGAAGGAAGCCAAACAGCGAGGGTCAACGGGTCAAAGGGTTGAAGTGTTGACAGGGTCGAAGGTCAACGGTCAACGGGTCGAAGGTTGGTTTGTCGAAGGTCAACGGTCAACGGGTCGAAGTGTCGGCAGGCTTATTGTCACGCCCCGGATTTCCAACCCGAGGAAACCGGTACGTGACTCCCCTTTTTACCCACACGGAGGGCAAAGGGGTAGGATACAACATACACTTCACATTTTATTTTCAGAGACCAAAATCACATAATTATTAAATTCAAACCACGTGCCTTTATTATGTTTCAAACTTTATTACAGAATCTCCCCACTGGGGTTACAAGGCCTCAACAAAATTACATAACACAAATTACATTACATAAACTGTAAAGTAAATAAGGTCTTCCACCTTGGTGTTCCCACCTAACGCCTGTAGGTTCCTGTAAAGAAAACAACATGGTAGGAGGGGTGAGCAACCACAGCTCAGTAGGGATCATGTCTCCCCAACCCATCCCATGCACCTGATATCTACATGCCTTGTGTACAAGTGCTGTGTCGTGATACAATTATTCCACCAGATATAGTTACGGGCCATGACAGCAAACACAATCATACATGGGCTAGTACATAAACACTCCCGGGCTTCCACAGCCACCGGGTTTTCAAGAACAGCCCCGGGCTTCCACAGCCACCGGGTTCCACAAAACAGTCCCGGGCTTCCACAGCCACCGGGTTCCACAAAACAGCCCCGGGCTTCCACAGCCACCGGGTTCCACAAAACAGTCCCGGGCTTCCACAGCCACCGGGTGTACAAGCAAACACGCAGCACGCATGGCCATACAGGCATAACATCAAACACTAAGTATGCTTAGTCACACAGGAATAACATCGAACACTTAGCATGCATATATCCACAAGCTCATAAACCCACGCACAGACATAATCTAACACACCTGACGTGCGTGGCCTCACAGGCATTTCGCAAGCACATAACATGCACAAGCCTCACGGGCTTTACCTCAAACACATAACATGCACGCTCACGGGTTTTACCTCAAAGACATAACATGCACCGCCTCACGGGCATAATTTCAAACACTTGGCAGGCATATACACACGGAATACTCACACAGGCATTTCACCAAACATATAGCATGTATTCCATAGAATCACATCAAACGCCATCGAAGGCCAACATTCATATAGGAGATCACACCTATATGAATTACATATTTATATATAACGGTTATAACCAGAATCGCCTGGAACCCTAGGACAGAGAAGGACTTAAGGAGAACAGAACCCCTACCTTAAAGCGGCTCTTCCTTGCTCCCGCGAAACGCTGTCCTCCCCACGCCGGATGCTCCGCAAGAACCGACCAACTCCCCTTCCCTCTCTCTCTCTAGCTCTCTCTCTCTCTCGGGCGGCGGCAGCAAAGGAACACAAGAACCCTAAACTCAAACTCAAGCCCTCCTTATATAGACACCATTCACATCAAAACGACGTAGTTTTGATTAAGTAAACCCAGGGATCAAAACGACGTAGTTTTGATTACACAAGCTACAACCTTTCCGCATCCATACACACCAAAATAATCGGAATTTCAACATGGTCCTTTGGAGAAAGTTCCTTAGAATGCCAAAACCAAGGGAACCATGCAAAAATATGGCTGCACGCCAATTTGCACGTGAATTGGGAATTCACGTGCAACTCCATATGAACTCCAAATGCTCTCAAACTTCACCCCTAGCCTCCTTGCATCATTTGGAAGACAATTACACTTGCACGTGAATTGGACCCATATCACGTGCACCTCACATACATGTCCATTTGGTCCGAAACTCGTGGTAGATAGAGGACATCATTCTAAGCATCTTTCCTTTTGCACGTGAATTCATTGGAGTCCAACTACTAGGTCAAAATCTAGAAAAACTCTACTCAGGAGGCAAACCCGACTAACTCAAGGTACGGGTCCTTACATCCTCTCCCCCTTAAGACTTTTCGTCCTCGAAAAGAAATGACATACGAGGAAAACAACCACAAACTACCCATTTGCCACCCGGCAAGCCACAACACCCAAATGGGTCATACACCACACACAGCACAACAGCACATAATAGTACCACCATAATCCATAACCACAATAATGCACAGAACACATGTCCACATGGCACGAATACACATTTCAAAGCACATCACAAATAAGAACACATGTCTTTAAAAGACAATACAAATACATCAACTAATACAAGAAAACACATCACAAGGAAACATCACTATCCCTTGGCCAAGAGCCACCTCCCACGCTTAAGATTGTTCGTCCTCGAACAAGTCGTGCTGCTCCCGCATCACGGACTCCCGTTCCCATGTCTCCTCCTCAATGCCACGGTGCTGCCACAGACGCGAACCAAAGGAATAGCACGACCACGCAAAAGTTTCTCTTGCCGATCTAGGATACGGATAGGGGCCTCAATGACGGACATGTCATCCTCAATGTCCAACGTCCCCCAATCAATCACATGAGTGGGGTCAGGGTGATACTTCCTCAACTGGGACACGTGAAACACGTTGTGCACTCGACTCGGCCGCGGTGGTAACGCTAACCGGTAGGCTACGGGCCCTACACGATCCAAGAATCTCAAAAGGGCCAATAAACCGCGGAGATAGCTTGGAACCTCGCCCAAACCGTCGATGTCCACGGCGTGGAGAGACACGAAGGAACACATGATCACCAACAGAACTCCAAAGGTCGCCGCCGCGATCCGCATAAGATTTCGCGACTCTGAGCCGACAACAAACGCCGACGAATCAACTTGACTTTCTCGGTAGCCTCTTGAACCAACGTGGCCCCAAGAGGGCTGCCTCTCCTACCTCGGTCCAACACAAGGGTGATCGACACGGCCGTCCGTACAACGCCTCAAAAGGAGCCATCCCAATGGATGCCTGATAGCGTTGTTGTAGGCAAACTCCACCAAAGGAAGGTGAGTTGCCCACGAACCCCCGAAATCTAACACACAGGCCCGTAACATGTCCTCCATGGTCTGATTCGTCCGCTCAGTCTGACCGTCCGTCTCAGGGTGAAAGGCTGTACTCAAGTGAAGCTTGGTTCCCATAGCCTCCTGCAAACCGGCCCAGAAACGGGAAGTGAACCTCGAATCCCGGTCTGAGACAACCGATGATGGTACCCCATGCAGTCTCACAATCTCGTTCATGTACAGCTGACTCAAGGTCCCAATGGAGTCCCGCTCGCGAACAGCAAGAAAATGGGCCGACTTTGTGAGTCGATCCACAACCACCCAAATCATGTCCTTCCTCCCAGTGGTGGGTGGAAGACCAGTCACAAAGTCCATCGCGATATGGTCCCACTTCCACTCCGCTATGGGCAAGGGCGTAACATGCCCGCCGGCCGCCGATGCTCGCCTTCACCTGGACACGTGAGGCACCGCGAAACAAAGGCAGCCACATCGCGTTTCATCCCAGGCCACCAAAAATGTCTGCGAAGCGCATGGTACATCTTCGTACCCCCTGGATGCACAGCAACCCTAGATTGGTGAAACTCCCTCATCACCTCATCCCTGAGGGAAGAAGCTACTACCAACCGCCCCTGAAATGACAACTCATGCTCAGGACCCTCTGTCCAGTCCCCAGATAGCTCCCCAGCCTCAATACGGGCACGGAGAACCTCACACTCAATGTCACCCAGTTGTTCCTCCCCGGACGCGCTGGTACAACTCAGGCACTACCACCAAAGGACGCAGGCTGTCCCACCATCACGAACAACGGGGCTGCCTACAACGTGCCAACTGCTCCATCAGCTTCCACTCTCTCACGGCCACCTCGGCTTTCCCTTTTCTGCTCAATGCATCAGCCACAACATTACCCTTGCCCGGGGTATAGGCAAGAGTAAAATCAAAGGTCTGCAAATACTCCACCCATCTCCTTTGCCTCAAATTCAAGTCCTTCGAGTAAAGATGTCTTGAAGGCTCTTGTGATCCGAGAACACCACAAACTTTTCCCCCAAGAGGTAGTCTGCCAACTCTTCAGGGCGAAGATAACGGCCGCTAACTCAAGGTCATGAGTAGGATAATTCTGCTCATGAGGCTTCAGCTGCCTCGACCCATAGCTACCACACTGTGCTCTGCATAAGCACACACCCCAAACCAACCCCGGACGCATCACAGACACTTCATATGGAATATCCTCCCTAGGCAACCTCAACACGGGTGCGGTGGTCAAACGGGTTTTGAGAGTCTCAAACGCCCGCTGGCACTTGTCCGTCCACTCAAACTTCACGCCCTTCCGAGTCAACGCTGTCATAGGCGCCGCCAAACGGGAGAACCCCTCTACAAAACGACGATAGTACCCCGCCAAGCCAAGAAAACTACGGATCTCAAAAACGTTGGTTGGCCTTGCCCACGATGCCACGGCCTCAATCTTGGTGGGTCCACCCTAACTCCCTCAGTGACACCACATGGCCAAGAAAGTGAACCTCCTGCGGCCAAAACTCACACTTGCTAAACTTAGCAAGCAGTGCTGGTCCCTCAAGGTTTGCAACACTGTTGCCAAGTGCTCCACGTGCTCCCTCTCGGTCTTGGAATACACCAAGATGTCGTCGATAAACACCACCACGAACGAGTCTAAGTATGGGGCAAAGACTTGGTTCATCAAATGCATGAACACCGCTGGGCGCATTAGTGAGCCCGAAAGGCATCACTACCCACTCATAATGCCCATACCGCACCGAAAGCCGTCTTAGGGATGTCCTCCTCCCTAACCCTGAGCTGGTGATACCCCGACCGTAATCTATCTTGGAGAACCACTGGGCCCCACTCAATTGGTCAAACGGTCATCTATCCGAGGCAACGGGTACTTGTTCTTCACGATCACTCGAATTCGACTTCCCGTAGTCGATGCAACGAAGCGTGCCATCGGCCTTCTTAGCAAAGAGCACCGGAGCACCCCAAGGTGAGGTACTTGGTCCGATATACCCCTGGCCCACCAACTCCTCGATTTGCCTCGAAGCTCCCTCGGCTCGGCTGGCCCCATACGATACGCTACTTGGGAAATTGGACCTGTCCCCGGCACCAACTCGATGGTGAACTCCACACTCCTCTTGGGTGGCAAACTCCTCAACCGCTCAGGAAAAACATCCTGAAATTGGTCCACAACAGCGGGCCACACCCTCCTTTCCACCTTACCCTCCTCGGCAAAGGTCGGGCTGCCAACCCGTGGGTAATGGCACCCCAGTCCAACACTGGCCCAGCCCGACTCGCCTCACAATCCCACTCCCCCTGCAGGGTGCAAGAGGTCCCTGCAGGTGTCACAAAGGACACACGCCGCCGATAACAATCTATCTTGGCCTGGAAAGCCATAAGCCAATCCATACCCAAGATCGGGTCAAACGCCTCAAAGGCATCACATGCAAGTCAAAACGCAGCTCCACCTCTCCTATGGTTAACACACGGTCCGACACACTCGTCGTACCTCAATCATGCCTCCCACCGGAGACTCCACAACTAGGGGCCTCGCGGCCTCCACACAGAGCTAACCCCAAGCTATCTATCACAGGCTCGCAACAACAACGAACACGATGCACCCGTATCGAAAAGAACGAAGCTAATGTACGGGAGATCAAGAGGGTACCTCTAACCACCGATGGTCTGCTCCACCCCTCGGTGGTGGGGTGGTAGCTCGGCCTCCTCCTGGTATGTCGCCTCCAGCGCAAACACCCTCCCTTGGCCCGTGCCACTTGGTCGGCTCACTCCCTGGACGCTTCCCGCTAAGGTTGCCTCCGGCCTCGGTCTGTGCCGCTCCGGCCTCCCCGAGGTCGGGTCCGATTCGATCCTGCCTGACTAGCCGGCCACCGACGAGCTGGTCTCTCTGCTGGTGCACGAACCGGCATCACTCCTTGTCTTGGATGTCGTGCCTCCAACTCCCTGTTGCCACTCCCGTGAACCCGGCTCGATGGCCCTCTCGTCCACATCTATGGCATTTCCGGTCCCTCTTTGGACACTCCTTTCTCAAGTGGCCTTGCTCCCCACGCGCAGAACAACCACTAGGGAGACCCCCTGTTTGGACCGCCTGTCTACCACCGCCAAAGCTAGACCTCCCCTGGGTTCACCAATGTCCGTCCCCCTGCTGCGGAAGGAACTATCCCTCTCCTCCATCTTGAGCCTCTTGGACCCCTGCATCTCGATCAGGCCCACTCTGCAATGGCGACCCCGATGGGCCTGCCTCCCACCATCCGGCTCTCTCTCGGCTATACGGGCCGTCTCCACGGCCTCGGCGATAAGTCCTCAAGCGTAGAATTGCCACCCTCTCCCCAGGGGCTGGCCGAAGACCCAGTGAACTTGTGGGCCTTCGGGTCCTCCTTTGCCACTGTCTCGGGGGCAAACCTACTCGAGCTCCGGAACTCCCGCTCATACTCGGGCACCGTCTTTGATCCTTGCTTCAGGTGCCAAATTCCTCCCTCTTCTGCCATCTCACGATTCGGGAAGAACTCATCATGGAAGAGTTGCAAGAATTCCTCCCAAAACATGAGTTGCACTGCACGGCTCCCCGCAACACTCGTCCACCACTCCAAAGCGTCCCCCTCCAGTGCCGGGTGCCGGTCGCACCTTATCCTCCTCCCAGGGGCAGGAGAAAGGAGAACACGTGCTCAATCTGCCTCGACCACTGCTCGGCTACCACAGGATCTTCTCCCCCCTTAAATCGCGGAGGTTGTTCCTTTCGGAACCGTGTCACCACGTCATCCTCTGCACGGGTCGGTACACCACCCAGCGAACTCTCACGCTCACGAGGCGCTCTCGTCCTGGTGGTGGTGGTGGTGGCACCCTGTTGTGCTGCCATCTCACGGCGCACCTCCTCCCCGAACGTCTGCCGAGTCCCTCCCGTAGCTCTCGTACCTCCAGCCGGATGCCTTCTTGTAGCTGTGCCGGTAACAACGCATGCCCTCCAACGGATGGTCCCGCACCCGGACCCTCATGGGCAGATGACTCATCGGCCACCGCCCCGGACGCACGTGTCACTCTCCTCGGCGGCATTCTTACTACACGAAGTAAGAAGCACAACGTCAAAACAATTTTATAATCTATCGCGTCACTACCTCTACCCCCACCGATCAATTCCACTATCACGTGATGTTACACACATACATTGCATCAATCACATTGCACGATTCAGTACACATTGCCAAACAAATCGAGTTGCACATTTCACTTAATCATACGATTTTATCCACGATTTAGCATACATTCACAACAAATGCAACTAGTGCCCTAATGCCAATGCATGCAAATCCTACTACAAGACCGGACTACCCCAAGTACACCTTGGAGGCTCAAAGAGGACCATGTTGATCAGGCATGTCCCTCCAGGCTCCTCCAAAGGACTCAAGATAACCAAGTCCGCCCACTACCCTAGGCCAACTAGACCATGCTCTGATACCATATTGTCACGCCCCGGATTTCCAACCCGAGGAAACCGGTACGTGACTCCCCTTTTTACCCACACGGAGGGCAAAGGGGTAGGATACAACATACACTTCACATTTTATTTTCAGAGACCAAAATCACATAATTATTAAATTCAAACCACGTGCCTTTATTATGTTTCAAACTTTATTACAGAATCTCCCCACTGGGGTTACAAGGCCTCAACAAAATTACATAACACAAATTACATTACATAAACTGTAAAGTAAATAAGGTCTTCCACCTTGGTGTTCCCACCTAACGCCTGTAGGTTCCTGTAAAGAAAACAACATGGTAGGAGGGGTGAGCAACCACAGCTCAGTAGGGATCATGTCTCCCCAACCCATCCCATGCACCTGATATCTACATGCCTTGTGTACAAGTCTGTGTCGTGATACAATTATTCCACCAGATATAGTTACGGGCCATGACAAAGAACACAATCATACATGGGCTAGTACATAAACACTCCCGGGCTTCCACGCCACCGGGTTTTCAAGAACAGCCCCGGGCTTCCACAGCCACCGGGTTCCACAAAACAGTCCCGGGCTTCCACAGCCACCGGGTTCCACAAAACAGCCCCGGGCTTCCACAGCCACCGGGTTCCACAAAACAGTCCCGGGCTTCCACAGCCACCGGGTGTACAAGCAAACACGCAGCACGCATGGCCATACAGGCATAACATCAAACACTAAGTATGCTTAGTCACACAGGAATAACATCGAACACTTAGCATGCATATATCCACAAGCTCATAAACCCGGCCACACGGACATAATCTAACACACCTGGCGTGCGTGGCCTCACAGGCATTTCGCAAGCACATAACATGCACGCCTCACGGGCTTTACCTCAAACACATAACATGCACAGCCTCACAGGTTTTACCTCAAAGACATAACATGCACCGCCTCACAGGCATAATTTCAAACACTTGGCAGGCATATACACACAGCAATACTCACACAGGCATTTCACCAAACATATAGCATGTATTCCATAGAATCACATCAAAACGCCACTGAAGGCCAACATTCATATAGGAGATCACACCTATATGAATTACATATTTATATATAACGGTTATAACCGAAATCGCCCTGGAACCCTAGGACGGAAGGACTTAAGGAGAACAACCCCTACCTTAAGCAGCTCTTCCTTGCTCCCGCGCCAAAGTGTCCTCCCCACGCCAGATGCTCCGGCGGCGACCAGCAACTCCCCTTCCCTCTCTCTCTCTAGCTCTCTCTCTCTCAGCGGCGGCCGCGGCAAAGGAACACAAGAACCCTAAACTCAAACTCAAGCCCTCCTTATATAGACACCATTCACATCAAAACGACGTAGTTTTGATTAAGTAAACCCAGGATCAAAACGACGTAGTTTTGATTACACAAGCTACAACCTTTCCGCATCCATACACACCAAAATAATCAGAATTTCAACATGGTCCTTTGGAGAAAGTTCCTTAGAATGCCAAAACCAAGGGAACCATGCAAAAATATGGCTGCACGCCAATTTGCACGTGAATTGGGAATTCACGTGCAACTCCATATGAACTCCAAATGCTCTCAAACTTCACCCCTAGCCTCCTTGCATCATTTGGAAGACAATTACACTTGCACGTGAATTGGACCCATATCACGTGCACCTCACATACATGTCCATTTGGTCTGAAACTTCTGTGGTAGATAGAGGACATCATTCTAAGCATCTTTCCTTTTGCACGTGAATTCATTGGAGTCCAACTACTAGGTCAAAATCTAGAAAAACTCTACTCAGGAGGCAAAACTGACTAACTCAAGGTACGGGTCCTTACACTTATAGGCTTCGAGGCTTTGAGTCTTCGAGGATTCGAGGCTTCGAGGCTTCAAAGCTACGACCTGCTGACACTTCGAGGCTACAAGTCACATTTTTTTTAATTACTTTTTTACCCCCACCAAAATGCCAAAATGGGTGAACTTTGGGAGATTGTTTGGGAAGACCCGTATTTGCAAAAATAGACATTTCGGACTATTCCTCACATGCACATTTTTGGGTAGTTTGACCAGGGGCATTGACCGTCTTTTGGCAAATTTGACTTTTTTCAACAAAAATTATTTTGGCCATAACTTCTTCATTTTAAATCAGAATTGAGCTTAGTCAAGTGCGTTGGTCTCCAAATTTAGTCCTTTATCACTTGGCATTGATCTTGGGATACTTTAGGGGCTTGTAGCAAAGGTTATCTATTTTGGGCTTCCTTGTTCGTGTTAGTGTATCCATCTTGTGCAAATTGGGGTAATCCTTAAGGACCTATGTAACAAGGTATATGGCATAGGCAAAAAGGTGTATATATCGAATGGGGTTAGTATGTCCAACCAGGACAAAATGGGGTCCAACATACCTCACCCTAGGGTGCTTCGGTGCTCTTTGAAAAGAAGGCAGATGGTACGCTTCGTCTTTGCATTTACTATAGGAAGCTAAATTTGGTTACTATGAAGAACAAGTATCCATTACCTCGGATAGATGACTTGTTTGACCAATTGAGTAGGGCCTAGTGGTTTCGAAGATAGATCTGCGATCGGGGTACCACCAGTTGAGGGTCGAGAGATAAGGACATCCCTAAGATCGTTTTTGGTGCCGGTATGGGCATTATGAGTGGGTGGCGATGCGTTTTGGGCTCACTAATGCACCGGCATTGTTCATGCATCCGATGAACCAGGTTTTTGTTCCATACTTGGATTATTTTGTAGTTGTGTTCATTGATGATGTTTTGGTGTATTCCAAGACCGAGAGGGAGCATGTTGAACATTTCGCAATAGTGTTACAAACCTTAAGGGACCAACAATTATATCCTAAGTTAAACAAACGTGAGTTTTGGATGCAGGAGGTTCATTTTCTTGGCCATGTAGTGTCGGATGGGGGTGTTAGGGTGGACCCAGCTAAGATTGAGGCTGTGTCATTGTGGAAGAGACCAACCAATGTTTTTGAGATTTGCAGTTTTCTTGGCCTGGCGGGGTATTACCGTCGTTTTATGGAGGGATTCTCCCGTTTGGCAGCTCCTATGACGGTGATCACCTAGAAGGGAGTGAAGTTTGAGTGGACTGACAAGCATCAGCAGGCGTTTGAGGCTCCTAAAATCCGTCTGACCATTGCACTTGTGTTGAGGTTACCTAGGGAGGACATTCCATATGAGTTGTATTGTGATGGATCCAGGGATTGGTTTGGGGTGCGTGCTTATGCGGGGAGCACAATGTGGTAGCTTATGGGTCGAGGCAGTTGAAACCTCATGAGTAGAATTACCCTACTCATGACCATGAGTTGGCGGCTGTTATCTTTGCATTGAAGAGTTGACAACATTACCTATTGGGGGAAAAATTTGTGGTGTACTTGATGGTCCCTTGGAGCCTCGAGGGGGGTGAATAGGCTCTTATCGAAACTCTTTTAATTCTCTTATGACACAACACACATCTAGTTAAGTGATAGAATCACTGCGGAAGATAACCAGATAGTGGAAGTATTTTGTTTTATTATCAAAAGATAAATACAACAAAATAGAAACAAGACTCTTTTACACTCTGTTTACAAAAGGATTCACACACTAGCCTATATTATCTCTTTGAACTCTTGTGCATACAAAGGGTTGATTCAGGCTCGCTCGCACACACTCATTCAAATGTACAAGTATGAATATTTATATAAAAACATTCCTAAAAGACAACCTTGGAACTTGTAGTTCTGAAATGCGTTCAAGACTAACTATTCTCGGTAATCTCTCTGCCTTGACCTGTGGTTTGTGGAGCTCAAGATCTTGGGTTTGAAGAGTATAAGTGCCTTTGTGAGTTCCCAAGTATAATTAAAGTTGTGTCCACATATCCGGGTGATCCACGTGTAAGATTCTTCAAGTTCTCAACGAGTTTGTCTTACATCGGGACACCACGAGCTGATAACTTTAAATGCGGTAAGTTGAGTAGCATCTTCTTGGTCCGGTGTGATTTTCCGTACTCCGTTGTTAATGAAGCTCAGAACCTTACTCCGTGTCAGTGGTTGCTTACTCCGTATATATTTGGTACTGGAATCCTTAGTCCGTGTCAGCCCTTCTTTACTCCGTGTGAATGAGAAGGTCGGAGTGCTTATTCCGTATCAGTGCTTCCTTACTCCGCATGTAAGTTCCTTACTCCATACGAGTTTCTTACTCCGTGCGAGTTTAAAGGATCGGATGGCTTACTCCGTACTAGCACATCCTTACTCCGCATATAAGTTCCTTACTCCGTACGAGTTTCTTACTCCGTGTGAGTTTAAAGGATTGGATGACTTACTTCGTACTAGCACATCCTTACTCCGCATGAGTGAGTGGTCCGGATTCCTTACACCGCATGTTTTACGTTCCCTAGTCTGCACAAATGTTCCTTATTCCGTATGTATAGGGGACTTGGTTATCTACCAAGTGTTTGACGACACTCACTCTCGTCCAAATCAGGATTATGTATCATGTCCTTAGCTTTGCTCTTACGAGTGTATCTCTGGATTAATAACAAATCTTCTGCAATGATTAAAGACAAAACACAAAAGATCTCAAATCAAATTACATAGGGCTTTATCAGCATTATCCAAATTCTGGGCTTGATCCAACAATCTCCCCCAATTATGGATATGCCCAAACCCTTTGTAATCTGATCTGGTAAGCAGCACAAAAAGATAACATACAGAATACACATCACAACCATTTTCATTTATCAGCAATAGAATACAATTCAGCCTTTATACAAGATTTTCATTAAGGTACATAAGGCTTACTATACTTGAAGATCATTGTTGCTGCTTTCTCTCTAAGCTCTATTGTCTACTTCATCGAATAAGTGGTGTCTTGGCTCCAAGATTTGTCCACACTTAAGAATAACTTGATGAAGTAACAGACAAAGGCCCCGCAGCTATCTCTATCTGGCTGTTGTGGCACTTGCCTCTTGCCCCGGAATGTTGCCTTCAGCTTCTCAGTTGGACTCAAAGGAGTGATGCCCAACTTTTCATATAATCCGGCTTTCTTCACGACTTGATCAACCTGAGACACAGTGGTTCCCATTGATTCTTTCTTACATCTTGCTCTACAATCTGATGAGAATCAATCGAATCATCTGTTTGGACCGAATCATGAAGACAGTATCACGAAATGTGGTGACATGATCCGGTACGGAATGAGGATAGTTGAGAGAGTTCTCCATGGCTTGCTATCTTCAGCAGTTCCGTCGATAAAGGACTGAATGATATCTACACTGGGAAGATAGCCCTCATTCCAGCACGGCAGAACTTTAAACAAGTGGCCGTACTTGTACAGAGATGGAAACAGCCTCATCTCCATTTTAGCAGCCCTAGAGAAGTTGTCAATGTCGTCTGTTCTAAAGAGGCCTTTCTCCGAGCAAAGGGTCCGAATGTCGTCCGGGGAGAAGGGGTACAGATCAGAGAGACATCTTCTCTCGGCAGAAGACGCAGCATAGGAAATCATTGCGTTACGCACGCTTCCGTCCACATCAAGAGGGTCATATGCCGCGTATGATGGGAGGAAGGTGTCGGTACGCGGATGGAGAGGATGGAGGAAGAGCTGCACTCAAGGAGCTTGGCTGAGAGAAGCGGCTACGTTTGGGGATTTGAACTCCCGGAAGCAATGAAGAGGCAGGCCGCTTCTCAGCACGGGTGGAGGAATGTGATGCAGGAGGAGCAGAAGGATCAGATGACACTCTCTCTCCCGGTTTGGCAGATCGCCGGGGAGCAACGGGAGGGCGAGCCATCGTGTGCGCCAGGTCCGCAAAGGAGGTAGACAAGGAGTGGACGGACGAGGCGACTAGGTCCATCTTCTGTTCCATGGAAGTGGAGGAGTCGGTGAGGGCGGAGAGTAGTTGGGTGCCAAGAGCATCAACCTTGGCAGCGATGGCGGATATTTGGGCGCTATGAGCTTGGGCGTGGCGGTCCAGCTGGGCGGAGAGCACAGCGTCGGAGTGGACCGTGCCAAAAGAAGTACGCCCAAGGGCCAATTCTGGAGCTTTGGAGGACTCCCTCGCATGAACAGGAGCAGGAGTGTGCTGGGCAGAGGAGTCCACAGGAGTATCAGCAGCAGCAGCAGAAGGGGCATCCGGAGCAGCAGAGGCATCCGGAGCAGCTGACCCGCTTTGACCTGATAGGTCAACAACGGGAATGGTGACAGATGGAAAAACCAGTACGGAGGGTTGGAGACAGCGCTCCAATCAACCAGATGGCCGGGATTGACACCGGAAAGAGAGGTTTTGGGTGCCATTGTAAATGAAAGTTGAAAGGCGAGAGGGAAGGCGAGGTCTTGGGGAGTGAAGGAGCAACGAGAGTTTTAGGGATTTGAAAAGGGTAACACTGGTGCTTCGCAGGAATGACCAGAATATATAAGACCGAGTCCGTGAATGTCAGCGGGTCTAGGAATTTGGCGAGTGAAACAGTAAACCGCTTAACGGGCTGATGTCATTAGTCTTGATATCGGTGCGCCTCTGAATTAAAAGATGACGTGGAGACGGCATGACCAAGTAAGGGTAACAGCTGTTTGCCTTCCTGGGGAAGTGTGTGCATCCCGAGACATGCATTCAATGAATCATCATTATTCCTCCTGAAAAGCATGCAATATATAATAAGACATGGATTATCACAATTTGACAGTGTCAGGAGTCCGGAGGAATGAACCGACAATCATCCGGAATCAATGATAGTCGAGTGACGAGTATCCGGATGAAAAGTAGACCGTGTCCGTAGTAATAGAGTGCGGTGAGAGAGAAGTAGATTCCTTTGCTGTCAATAAGTCGAAGAGAAGAGAAGTACTACAACACTTCAAATCCAAGACTATGGACTAGATTTATCGATATGGTTGCAAAGAAAATCTGAACCTGTAGCTTAAAAAAAATAAACTAAAAGTACAAAAGCTTAACAGGCTAGGATTAGTACGGATGGAAGAAAATAGTCAGTGAAGAGCTATATAATCCGAACTAATGAGAAGCAGAACTTATGCATTACAAAGAATGAAATAGACATATACATACTAGAGAATGATCAATGTGACTGAATCAGGGCATATGTCAGATAATAAATACACAAGTTCATATAGGTCAACATAGCGAAACCGTCCTGCTGAACGACGTAGCTAAGATTAATTAAAAATCATATGATTTGACCAAACTAGGATTCATGACTGAAAAATGAGGAAGCGGACACATGTCAAAAGCAAGCAGTTGATTATCCGATTAAAATGCATGGTTGAAGAAAAGAAAAACATCCAAGCATGCCTCAATTCTGTTTCAACAACGCATGTCGAGTCAGATCCAGAAGTAAAGGTTTAGAGGAGGGAGTATCTGAGACATATTAGGGGGTTATTACTGAGGTAATAGATGAAGCTTAGGCTCCCCCGTAGATCATTCGATCCTCTCAATGAAAGGCTCTCCCCGTAGATTGTGCAATCCTCTCGGTAGACCTTTTTGGCTTGAAGAAATTCAGCACTGTCTATCTTTTTAGGAAACTATACTTTAGAAGCTTATCAGACTGCGTTTGTGTATTCATCCACCAGGCATTCCGAGCTAACCCATTTCATTTCTTCAACTATACATGTTAATAGAGTAATCTAAATGAACAGGCATTTGTCATGTGGTGATCAGTGGAAATTAAGATCATGAAACCAGAGTGAGGTTAATCATATAAACTTTAATCATGTTTGCTTAAACGACTTCAGTCGGGAAACGCAAGCATCCTCCCATAATGAAGTTGATATCAATATCAGAAGCATGAAGCACGTTGAACAGTAAGTATGATCAACATTAAGATCAGTATGTATCTACTACTAACAATGAAAGCACAACGTATGTTCTGAAAGTAAGTATCTTGTTGGGTAAGTTTAAATGTGAAACTATGCAGAGAAGTCAAGCATACCTAATCGGAAGAGTAGTTCCAGAGAATCTTGCATCAGGTAGGGGCTTTGTAAGTATGTCCGCGGTTGATCTTCGGTAGCAACATGTTCCATTGAGATGTGACTTTTGAGAACATGGTCGCGTATGAAGTGATACCTTACCTCAATATGCTTCGTCTTAGGGTGCATGACAGGATTGTTGCTGATAGAAATTGCGCTAGTGTTGTCGCGAGAGAGTGGAATAGATGACATGTTGAAACCATAGTCGATAAGTTGACTTTGCATCTAGAGTAGGCGTGCGCAGCAACTCCCGATAGCTATATATTCCGCCTCGGGAGGAGGTTGATACGGAATTCTACTTCTTACTGAACCATGAAATTAATCTATTTCCAAGAAACCGACACGTACCACTTGTGCTTTTCCGTCGATGCGACACCCAGCCGAAGTCGGCATCGAGTATCTCGGATAAGGTGAAGTTGGACTCCTTTGGGTACCGAGTCCCAAATTCATAGTTCCCTTGAGATACCCGAATATCCGTTTAACATGAAGCATATGTGACTCCTTGGGATTCGCCTGATATCGTGCACAGATGCAAGTTGCAAACATAATGTCCTGGGCGACTTGGTCGTAAGATACGACAAGGATCCTATCATCCCCTCGTAGTCAGTTGCATTCACTGATATGCCATCCACATCGGGATCTAACTTGCACCGACTGGCATGGGAGTTTTGACGGGAGATGAACCTTCCATACCAAACATCTTAATAAGATCGCGAGTGTACTTAGCTTGATTAATGAAGATTCCTTCCTTCAATTGTTTAACTTCTATTCCAAGTAAGTAGGACAGTTCTCCCATCATGCTCATCTCAAACTTGCCTGTCATCAACTTTGCAAACTCTTCACAAAGCTTCGGATTTGTTGATCCGAAAATGATATCATCCACGTATATCTGTACGATTAGAGTGTGTCCTTTCTCTTTTCGTAGAAATAAGGTGGTGTCTATCTTCCCTTTTTGGAAGTTGTGAGCAAGTAGGAATTCTAACAGTGTGTGGTACCAGGCTCTTGGAGCTTGTTTCAAACCATATAAAGCTTTCCGAAGCTTGTAGACTAGATGTCCTGCCTTGGGTTCAATGAAACCGGGAGGTTGTTCAACGTACACCTCCTCTTGTAGATCTCCATTCAGGAATGCACTCTTGACGTCCGTTTGATAAACTATGAAGTTTTCATATGAAGCATACGCCAGAAACATTCAGATTGCCTCAAGTCTTGCTACCGGAGCAAAGGTCTCATCATAGTCTATTCCTTCTTCTTGACGATATCCTTTGGCTACCAGTCTGGCTTTGTTCCGGATTACAATTCCATCCGTATCAAGCTTGTTCCGGAACACCCATTTAACTCCAATGACTTGCTGAGACTTAGGACTTGGTACTAGAGTCCACACATTATTTCTCTTAAATTGATTCAGCTCTTCTTGCATGGCATCTATCCAATTCAAATCCGGAAGAGCTTCATCTACCACTTTTGGTTCTATTTGAGATAGAAAACACAAGTAAAGACACAAGTTGCAAGTGGCTGCTTTTGTTCTTACACCAGCAGTAGGATCACCAATCACTTGATCTGAGGGATGGTTTCGGGTCCATCTGTAATTCTGTGCATGTGATGGTTGATCTTGAATAATTTGAAGCTCTTCCAGATTAGGTGGTTCAGGTATATCTCTTTGGTTGAGCTTCTTCCAGACCAAATGTTTCCGTATTAGAAGGTACGGAAGAACTAGGTGGTTCTTCAACACTGTTTCTTTTAGTGTTAACTGTCCGGACGGGCTTAAAGGTGCTCCGGAATTTTGGGTATCCGAAGGAGTATGTCCGGAGCTTAATGGTAGTCCTGAGTCCGAATCATCCGTAGCATCATCCATATAATTTCTTTGTGCCTCGCTGATGCCACGTGGTTGGTCAGAATGTGTAACAGGAACATTCATAAACTTCGAATAATCGATGTTGCTGTCTGGGACCTGTACATTAGAACTTGAAGAAGCAACTTTTGACTAATCGAGATTAGTTTCATCAAAGGTCACATGGATAGATTCTTCAACCTTAAAAAGTTTTCTATTGAAGACCCGATAAGCCTTGCTATGTAATGAGTACCCGACAAAAATCCATCATCAGATTTTGGTTCAAATCTGTTCCGGGTTTCTTTGCTATTTATCAATATATAGCAAGTACACCCAAAAGCTCTGAAATGTGAAATTGAAGGCTTTCGTCCTCTCCACATTTTATAGGGTGTTTCCATGGTAGATTTATTTATTAGAGTTCTGTTCTGAACATAGCAGGCAGTGGACACAGCTTCAGCCCATTGACTGAGAGGAGGCGTTGCCCCTGCTAACATAGATCTGCCAGCCTCGACTAAAGTACGATTCTTGCGCTCAGCTACCCCATTTTGTTGTGGAGTTCTAGGGGCGCAGAGAAGTCATCTTGAATGCCCTGTTCAAAACAATATGATCTCATATCTGAAAAATCAAATTCTATACCATGATCACTCCTGATGCACTTTATGCTCAGTCCTTGCGGGTTGCTTATCCAGTTGAAAAGATCTACAAGATGCTCAAAAGTTTGATCCTTAGATTTCAGGAACATCACCCATGTGTATCTGGTGAAATCATCGATAACCACAAGGGTATATCTCGCACCAACCAGCGAAGGAACCGAAATAGGACCACAGAGGTCCATATGAAGAAGTTGTAGGGGAGCAATTATTGAATTAACTGATTTGCTCTTAAAGCTATGTTTGGTCTGTTTGCCATGTTGGCATTCTCGACAGAGAGTGTCTCTGGAGTATTTGAGTTTAGGTAGACCAGTGACAAGATCAAGTGATGCTAACTTAGACAGTGTCTTAAAGTTTAAATGTGCGCATCTCTTGTGCCATAACCAACTATCTTCATCTAAAGTTTTAGTGAGGAAGCATACAGGGTCAGAAGAATTATTTCTTAAGACCATTGAGTATATGTCCCCATCTCTTGATCCGGATAACTTAACATCTCCGGATAAGTTTTCCCTTACTGTACAGGTGTTGGACATAAAGGAAACAGTAAATCCTTTGTCAGATAAATTACTGACACTTACCAAATTATGCTTCAAACCTTCGACTAGAGCAACTCTAGTGATTGATACATAGCCGTTGGTTAAAGTGCCATACCCAACAATCTTTCCTTTGCTGTTGTCACCTTATGAAACGGATGGACCTCATTTTTCATTAACTTCTACAAGCAGAGTCTGATCACCCGTCATATGTCCGGAGCATCCACTATCGAGGATCCACTTGCTTTGATTGATCTTTAACTTCAAGTGATCCGGCAGTGCATTCCAGAGATGCTCCTGAAAGACAACAGTTTACACTTTTGGTGCCCAAACGTGTTTCGGGCGGTTAGAAAGAACAGCGGTAATGTCAACAGTTCCGGATTTGACTTTGCTAGGACTTTTAGCTCTCCAAGTAGACTTTAACTTGTTAGTTTCAGCTGCTTCTTTTATTTGGGTTATCTTGGGAGACACTCCTTCGAGGTTTAGATTTTGTTTTGCTCGAAGAACCCTTTTTATTGAACTGATCTTTATTGGTACGAATTTGATTACAAAGCCAGTTATCAGATAAACTCCAACATTCATAGTGATAATGACCTATTTTCCTACAGATGGAACAGACACTATAATGCGGAGTACAAACAGGGTATACAGGTCTATTAGATTTTACAGATTTTTTTACTCTATTCCCTGTGGCCTAATCCATTGCGTTTGGGTGACGCGCTCTTGGCCCTAGAAGCGTCAGCCTTAGCTTTTCCTTTCTTTTTGGGTGCTACAGTTTTGGCTTAACTGCAGCATCCTTCCCTTCATCATTAGTTACGGGTGCTACTGCTTCGGGAAGTGCAGTAACAGCCTCGACTCCACAGTCATAAACTATGGTGCCACCTGAAATGAAACCATCCAATGGTTTAGACGTACTAACAGGATATAAGTTGGTTAGTTTTGGAGTGAAATCCGGAGGACACTCAGTAGCTTGAGCATTGGAGGTTGATGATTCGGAGCCTAGGCCAGGTTTGACTCGAATATTATCCGGATCAGTCCTAAATGAAGAGGCTATTTCCTCGGATTTACGCCACTTACGATTTATTTCCTTTTCCTGTTCAAGTTCATTCTCGAGTCTTTTTACGATAACTTTTAGACCTGAGAGATTGGTATTTAGCAGATGATTTTCAGCCCTTAGATCGTGATACCAAGCTTCTTTTCCTCTGAAGTCAGCTATGTCTTTTTCAAGTCTAGTAATAGTAAATTCAAGACATTTATTCTGACTTTCCATATCTTTGTACATTTGAGTAATTACTAGTCTCTCATTCTTTTCATGATCACATTTAGTAATAAGACATTCTATTTTACTCATGAGCTCAGAGATAGAAGGTACCTCAGTATTTACCATGAGGCAGACGTTCGGCTTAGGAGTTGGCTCATCATCCGAGGATTCCTCCTCTTCTTCCGAGCCAGTGATGTACTTTGTCACGAACGCCTTCCTCTTGTTCTTGCTGTTGTCTAACGTGGTACGTCGAGGAGTAACCTTCTCACTTTTCTCTGCCGTCTTAGATTTGCATCTATATTCCTTGGCCCAGTGACCGGGTTTCACACAATTAAAGCATTCTTGGGAGCTCGAGTTCGATCGCTCCTTCCTTCCGGATGATGAGGGGCCTCTTCTGAATCCTTTTCTACTTTTCCGAAGGAATCGTTCAAAGGATTTGACAAGAAGAGTTATTTCCTCTTCTACGTCTGAGTCAGAATTCTCTGACTTATCCGTATCATCCTCTTGATGATTACTGGAGCATTCCGTAGCTTTGAGGGCTACCCCTTTTTCTTTTCGAGCTATTTTCTCATCACGGTCAGTGTATCTGAATCTAACCTCATGAGTCTGAAGCTCTCCGTATATTTCTTCAAGGGCAGTAAACGGCCAGTTTTTGTCAGCTTGCATCTGGAGCTGCTTGGAGTAGTAGCGATCCGGCAGGGATCGAAAAAACTTGTCATTGGCAAGCTCTAGAATGAGCTTGCCGAATCTCCGATAGATGCTCTCAAGGGATTCACCAGGTTTGTGATTGAAACTCTCAAAGTTCTGTCTGAGAGCACATATCATGTTTTGCATCTGGGACTGACTCCCCTCATAGAGGATTGTCAGTTTATCCCAGACAGCTTTTGCTGTCGTGCAGCCCTGGACGTCCGTGAAAGCCTTGGAATCCAAAGACGATGTAACATAAGCCAGAGCCTTTTCGCTAGCGCACTGCCAGGCTCTTTCATCGTTGGTAAGTTCGGCATCCGTCTTTGGTCTTTTAACTCCATGTTTTCTGATAGTCATCGGAATTGGAATCTCCTGATGAAGACAGGCCACATGATATGATCATGGCATACCATAAACATCTTCATGCGAGCTTTCCACTGGGAGAAAAGCTCAGGTGTGAATTTGGGCGGTTTTGTCAGAGTAAAACCAGAACTCCGTGGTTGAGGAGTGGCGGCAGCAGCAGGTTGAGGTGGGTCGACGTTTTCACTGCTGCTTCGATTCGGGATGGGGTCTTGTGCACCTCTGGAGTTAAGGCGAGTGTTGAATAGCATACTACTTTCTTCGGCCATTACTGAGAGTGAAAGAGTGGGATCTCTACTTAGAACAAATAGAACTTGCTCTGATACCACTTGATGGTCCCTTGGAGCCTAGAGGGGGGTGAATAGGCTCTTATCGAAACTCTTTTAATTCTCTTATGACACAACACTTATCTAGTTAAGTGATAGAATCACTGCAGAAGATAACCAGATAGTGGAAGTATTTTGTTTTATTATCAAAAGATAAATACAACAAAATAGAAGCAAGACTCTTTTGCACTCTGTTTACAAAAGGATTCACACACTAGCCTATATTATCTCTTTGAACTCTTGTGCATACACAGGGTTGATTCAGGCTTGCTCGCACACACTCATTCAAATGTACAAGTATGAATATTTATATAAAAACATTCCTAAAAGACAACCTTGGAACTTGTAGTTCCGAAATGCGTTCAGCACTAACTATTCCTCGGTAATCTCTCTACCTTGACTGCTGTGGTTTGTGGAGCTCAAGATCTTGGGTTTGAAGAGTATAAGTGCCTTTGTGAGTTCCCAAGTATAATTAAAGTTGTGTCCACATATCTGGGTGATCCACGTGTAAGATTCTTCAGGTTCTCAACGAGTTTGTCTTACATCGGAATACCACGAGGTGATAACTTTAAATGCGGTAAGTTGAAGTAGTTCTTGGTCCGGGGTGATTTTTCGTACTCCGTTGCTAATGAAGCTCGGAACCTTACTCCGTGTCAGTGGTTGCTTACTCCGTATCTATTTGGTACTGGAATCCTTAGTCCGTGTCAGCCCATCCTTACTCCGTGTGAATGAGAAGGTCGGAGTGCTTATTCCGTATTAGCGCTTCCTTACTCCGTTCGAGTTTCTTACTCCGTGCGAGTTTAAAGGATCGGATGGCTTACTCCGTACTAGCACATCCTTACTCCGCATGTAAGTTCCTTACTCCGTACGAGTTTCTTACTCCGTGCAAGTTTAAAGGATTGGATGACTTACTCCGTACTAGCACATCCTTACTCCGCATGAGTGAGTGGTCCGGATTCCTTACTCCGCATCTTTTACATTCCTTAGTCCACACAAATGTTCCTTATTCCGTATGTATAGGGGACTTGGTTATCTACCAAGTGTTTGACGACACTCACTCTCGTTCGGATCAGGATTATGTATCCTGTCCTTAGCTTTGCTCTTACGAGTGTATCTACGGATTAATAACAAATCTTCTACAATGCTTAAAGACAAAACACAAAAGATCTCAAATCAAATTACATAGGGCTTTATCAGCATTATCCAAATTCTGGGCTTGATCCAACAGTACTCAAATCACAAGAGCCTTCAGTCCATTTTTACTCAGAGGGACTTGAATTTGAGGCAGAGGAGATGGGTGGAGTATTTGCAGACCTTTGATTTTACTCTTGCCTACACCCCAGGCAAGGGTAATGTCGTGGCTGATGTGTTGAGCAGGAAAGGGAAAGCTAAGGTGGCAGTGAGAGAGTAGAAGTTGATGGAGCCATTGGCGATGTTGCATTTGTTTCGAGGTGCCTCACTTGTCAGCAGGTGAAAGCCGAACATCAATGGCCAACATGTATGTTACAGCCGTTGCCAGTAGCGGAGTGGAAGCGGGACCATATAGCGATGGATTTTGTGACTGGCCTTCCACCCACTATTGGGAGGAAAGACATGATATGGGTGATTGTGGATCGGCTAATAAAGTCGGCCCATTTTCTTGTCATTCGAGAGCGGAATTCCATTGGGGCATTGAGTCAGCTTTATGTGAACGAGATTGTGCGATTGCATGGGATACCATCGTCGATTGTGTCCGATAGAGATTCGAGATTCAGTTCTCGTTTTGGGGCAGGCTTGCAGGAGGCTATGGGGACAAAGCTTAGCATGAGTACAACTTTTCACCTTGAGACTGACGGTCAGACAAAGAGGACGAATCAGACATTGGAGGACATGTTGCGGGCCTGTGTGCTAGATTTTGGGGGTTCGTGGGCAACTCACCTTCCCTTGGTGAAGTTTGCCTACAACAATAGTTATTTGGCATCATTGGATGACTCCTTTTGAGGCATTATATGACATACCGTGTCAGTCACCTTTGTGTTGGACTGAGGTGGGGGAGGCAGCTCTCTTGGGACCATAGTCGGTTCAAGAGGCTGTTGAGAAGGTCAAGTTGATTCATCAGTGCTTGTTATCAGCTCAGAGTCGCCAGAAATCTTATGCAGATCAACAGCGGCGACCTTTGGAGTTTTCTGTGGGAGATCATATATTCCTTTGTGTTTCTCCACGTCGTGGACATCGGTGGTTTGGGAGAGGTTAAAAGCTATCTCCGTGGTTTATTGGTCCTTTTGAGGTTATAGCTCGTGTGGGGCCAGTGGCCTACCGGTTAGCATTGCCACCACGATTGAGTCGGGGGCACAACGCGTTCCATGTTTCCCAGTTAAGGAAGTATCATCCTGTGTAATGACCCGTGTTTTGGGAAGAACAAGCTGGAACGAAGATGAACAGTACCCTAGGCGAACGCTTGGGTCGAAAGGTGGAAGACCCGAAGATTTGTGTCGTAGGGTCGAAGACCGAGGGCCGAAGGTCTGTGGGTCGAAGTTTGAAGGTTTGAGGGTTGAAGGTTTGATCTTCGAGACAGATCTTTGAGGCCGCGTTTCTAGCGATCTTCGAGGCTCCGAAGCAGTGATCTTCGAGGTAGTGTTCTACGAGTCTTCGAGGGAGTGTTTCATTTATCAAAGATATGTCATTTTGATGGTGTGTTTCACTTATCAAAACTACGTTATTTTGATGGTGTGTTTCACTTATCAAAACTAACGTGGGAGAAAGAGCAAGGACGATCTTCCTGAGGTAGGGGTTCTGTTCCTCCTTGAACCTATCCCAGGGTTTTAGCCTCGTGATAGGCGATCATTGTATATTCTGGATATATATATATATATATATATGTAAATCCATATAGGTATGATCTCCTATATGGATGTTGGCCTTCAATGGTGTATTTTGCTTGGATATTTGTATACATGCCCGTGAGGCTGGGGATTACGCATGCTAGGTGTTTGTTTTTATGCCTGTGTGAGTGATTTTGTGAACTTGATAATGTGTGCACGTTATGTGTTTGATGTTATGCCTGTGAGACTATGCAAATCAAGTGTTTGATATTATGCCTGTGAGGTCACACATGTTATGTGTTTGATAATATGCCTGTCTGACTATGCACGTTATGTGTTTGAGGTTATGCCTGTGTGGCAGAAATGTATGTTATGTGTTTGATTGTATGATTGTTAGCCTGAGAGGCTGTGAGAACTGTTTGCTTGAGAGGTGGTTAAACTATTTGCCTGAGAGGTAGTTAAACATTTGCCCAAGAGGCAATTAAAGATTTGCCTGAGAGGCGGTTAAACATTTGCCCGAGAGGCGGTTAAATATTTGCTCAAGAGGCTGTTAAATTGTTAGCCTGGAAGGCTATGAAATTGGTAGCCTGTGAGGCTGTGGAGCCAGCGTGGCTGGGGCTGTGGTTGCGCCCATTTGAGTGGTGCTTTACTTGTATTTACTACTGCCACGACACTGCACTAGTACACGTTCTCATGTAGTGGTTAGGTGCATGGGATGGGTTGGGGAGACTTGATCCCTACTGAGCTGTGGGAAGTTGATCCGGATAAGAGGGAAGTTAGTCTGGATTCGTGGGAAGCAAATCCGGATCATTGTGGTCAAATCCGGAACATTGTGGTCTACTCCAGATCTTCTCTTAATATGGAGTAAGAATCCGAGGGAACTTTTCATGCAGAGTAAGGATCCGAGCAATCCCTTAGCACGGAACATGCCTTAGTAGCCCGGAGTAGTCTGTGGCATTGTTAACCCAGATTGAGTCGTAGTATCAGTAGTCAGGAGTAGCGGAGGTCAACACGAGGTCGACGCATCTTGGGCCACATTGGCCTCGGGTAGTGTGTTGTCTTCGCTATATATATATATTCTATATTTCTAGGAAAGGGAACCCTAGCCGCCGCAGAGAGAGAGAGAGAGAGAGAGAGAGAGAGTTCATGGTGCGTTCGTTGCCACTGCATTCTTGGAGAGAGACCTTTGGAGAGGAGCAAGGAGGATCTTCCGATTCCAAACCTTAACGTAACCGAATTTGAGGTTGGGATTCTGGATTCTTAGACCTATTCTAAGGTTCAGCTTTGAAATTGGTGATTGATGTATATTGATAACGTGCATTTTATGCCGTTATTCTAGTGTTTATTTAGGATGTTTAAGAGCATGATTAGAGCCTTATTGCTTCATATATCATATATATTTGCTCTAACCCCTAAGAAGATGCTATTTGGAAATACATGCGCTTTTAAGCTGTTTTGACAGATTTTGGAGCTCACTTTTGACATAGTAGATGGCCTCAAACAATTGGCGTGCAAAAACAAAAGTTGCTTCGAATGATGTCCTCTACCTACCACAGAAATTTCAGAGCATTTGGAGCTGCACGTGAATTCACCCATTTCACGTGCAAGCATATTTTTGCTTCTCAGGCCTCTACAGGATGCAAGGAAGCTTGGGGAGAAGTTTGAGCTGATTTGGAGCTGTCACGCCCCGGTTTTCCAACCCGAGGAGACTGGAACGTGACCCTCCCTTTACCCGGGTTTGGATAAAGGGGTAGGATACAACATACACTTCACATTTTATTTTCAGAGACCAAAATCACATAATTATTAAATTCAAACCACATGCCTTTATTATGTTTCAAACTTCATTACAAAATCTCCCCGTTGGGGTTACAAGGCCTCAACGAAATTACATAACACAAATTACATAACATAAAACAAAGCCACAAAACGGAACTCCTCCACCTAGGTGTTCCCACCTAACGCCTGTAGGTTCCTGCAAGAAAACACACCACAGTAGGAGGGGTGAGCAACCACAGCTCAGTAGGGATCATGTCTCCCTAACCCAACCCATGCTCCTAGCATCTACATGACATGTGTACGAGTACGGTGTCGTGATACATTCCAACAGATATAATAACAAACCACCAGCAAATACAATCATTTCTACATTCACACAGGTTAACACTTTAACCACAAGTGATTTAACCGCCTCTTCAGGCCAATGATTTAACCGCCTCTCAAGCAAATAGTTTAACCGCCTCTCAGGTATAGTTTCCACAGCCTCACAGGCTAACACAAAACAGTCCTGGGCTTCCACAGCCACCGGGTGTACAAGCAAACACGCAGCACATAAGGTCATACAGGCATAACATCAAACACTTAATATGCTTAGTCACACGGGAATAACGTCGAACACTTAGCATGTATATATTCACAGGCTCACAAACCCAGCCACACAGATATTATTTCAAACACAAAACATGCATAGCCTCATAGGCATTATTTCAAACACGTTCTGAGCATACACACAGGCATATTCACACAGGCATTTTATCGAACACTTAACATGCACTAACCACCCAACCTCAGAAATCACACCAAAACACCACTGAAGGCTAACATTCATATAGGAGGTCACACCTATATGAATTTACATATAAATAATATAACAATAACAATAAAAACTTGAGAAACCCTCTACACAGGGCTTAACCCCGGAACAGACCAGGTGAGACAGAACCCCTACCTTGAAAACGTCCTCCAGCTCTTGCTTCCACGCTAGACGTTGTCTTCCCCACGCACGACGCTCCTGGCAAAGAAGCCAGCCTCTCCTTCCTTCTCTCTCTCTCTCTCTCTCTCTCTCTCTCTCTGCGACGGCTGAAAAGAACCCTAACCCTAGAACAAGGAGTCTCCTCATCCTTATATAGACCTCCCACTATCAAAACGACGTAGTTTTGATTAAGTGAAACCCAGGATCAAAATGACGTAGTTTTGATTACACAAGCTACAACCTTTCTGCATCCATACACACCAAAATACTCACTATTCCAACCTAGTCCTTTGGGAAAAGATGACTAGAATAACAAAACTAAGGTAACCATGCAAAAATATGCCTGCACGCCAATTTGAACGCCAATTCCCCAATTGGCGTGCAGCTCCAAATGCACTCAAACTTTACCCCAAGCCTCCTTGCATCTTGTAGAGGCCTGAGAAGCAAAAATATGCTTGCACGTGAAATGGGTGAATTCACGTGCAGCTCCAAATGCTCTGAAATTTCTGTGATAGGGAGAGGACCTCATTCTAAGCAACTTTTGTTCTTGCACGCCAATTGTTTGAGGCCATCTACTATATCAAAAGTGAGCTCCAAAATCTGCGAAAACAGCTTAAAACTGCATGTATATGCATAGCATCTTCCTAGGGCATAAATGCACGTTATCACTTGTCACATGCACCTCCCAAAAGTCCCATCTTGGGCTCATCTCTTACCTCCAACTGGTGCACCAACATCCAAGGTGTTTGTGGTTAACTTCTTACACACGGGTCATTACATCCTCTCCCCCTTAAGACTTTTCGTCATCAAAAATAAACAATATGCAAGGAAAACCAACACAAGCTACCCATTTGCCACACGGCGAGCCACAACACCCAAATGGGTCATACACCGCGCACCGCACATAACAGCACATAACAAGGTACCACCATAATCCATAACCACATGCATCACAATAATGCATATAACACATATCCGCATGTCACAAATACACATTTCAAAACACATCACAAATATGAACACATGTCTAAAAGACAATACAAATGCACCAACCAACAGCCACCCCTCCACCCTTAAGATTGTTCGTCCTCGAACAAATCTGGGTGTTGCTCACGCATCATGGATTCGCGTTCCCATATTTCCTCCATAGGACGTTTCGTCCTCGAAAAGACAATACACTTTCCATAATGCACATGCTAATGCATATCGCCCACAACCTTTCACATACCCGCGACTGAAGATATCACACAATAACACACATGAAGGCACGTACCCACAGACCCAATACAACACAGCATGATAGGGAAACACATATTCTAATCTCACCAACAACCCTTGTTCTGCTCACCTAACACATGTCACAAGTATTCACGTCACGACGGTGTACGACATATACGCCCATCCCCAACACGTACATTTAACAAATCACATAGATCACAGACCAACTCACATCATAAACACCACTACAAGGAACAAAGCACAAACAAAACACTACTACACGTTTAACGTTCCATTGCCCACTCGCTGACACCATACAAACTCATCCGCAGGGAGTTTCCTCACAACCTTCCCACCTTTGGACTTTTCGTCCCCGAAAAGAGAAACCAAGTAGCAAACATCACTGGAAGATTAAAGCAACACATAACACCCATGAGCATAACAAGAACTAGAGCTTGGCCAATTAGCGCGCTGACAACAACTCACGTGAGCAAGTCTGACAACAGTGAGGTCGAGAAACCTCCCATAGATTCGCTAAGACCCCGACAATCGAACAAGGCCAATACCATCAGCCTAAGCGCATCCCAATAGAAGCAACACTCCCCAATTAAAGGTACCCCAATAGTAACCCACCACTAAGATTTGATGCAACGGACACCAACAATTTACCACGCAGCCACACCCCAGATGTAGACCGCACCCTTACAGCAAGCACCATGAGGTCATAATGAAATACAACCAACACCAATGATGGCTCTCCACAGCTTACAATCCAGGACACAGCTATACTAGGATGAAGTTTCCATTCGGTTACAGCCAACATGACACCCAATGGAGTCCAGGGATGACAAATTCAGTACCATACACAACCACGACAAGACCAAAAACTACTATCGGGCTAACACCAGTCACCAACGTTGAGAAGTGACTAAAGAATCCCCTGAACCAGAATGCCACACAAATAACACCTCTCTGACTACGGTCAAATAGGGATCCACCAAGGTCTTACACAGCCTTCACTAACTGAGGCTTATGTTACAACCCAGGTGATAACGCCTTACTCAGTCAGCAGACATTCCATGCGATAGGAATCCTTTGACGCCGGGTAGGTACCAACCACATAGTCCTCTCCACCCTGGAAAACTCTCCTACCTGAAACATGACAACAACGGAATCCTTTGTGTCACCACGCACAGGTCACAAGGGAATCCCTTGCCTCCAGGACATACTCCACCTCATGAACCACTAACTCCGCTACATCAACCATCACGTTCTGTCTCAACACACCAACAAAACACTCAAGCCGACCAAGAAATACTCAGGCTCTAGCCTCGCCTAAATGTGATCACTGTCATTCCTCCGGGTGGCATAGGAAACAAGACATGCAAACGCCTGATTCGGGACTTTCACGTAGCTCCCAAACACACCAACACCTTGATAGTGTGAACCATCTCCCTTACCGCGTGATACTGTACATGAAAGGTTTTCAAGAGCACAAATGTAGGTCATCCGCCTACCAGCACTGCTCTAAAACATGCACCTTTGTGACATCCGCCCGACATAAATCTCTCCCCAAGGAGTAACACTAATACCCCTTCCAAGCAAAAACTGCCAACTGACGCCTGACGAGTAGAACGTACCAGTTTTACACCTTTTCCTCTCCTTTAAACCTACTTCCCACAAGATACGAACCAAGGGAATGGCCCTACCACGCAAAAGCACACCCTTAGTCCCTAGAGAAATGTTTTCCGGATGTGGGTAAAAAGCCCGAACGAGGCCTGCCAAATCTCACTCGCTTACCTCTTTGTACCAATTGGATGCATCGGTCATGACCCTTGAAACCCACTCACACGGCCGATAGTTGAGCTCCGAACACTTCACATTTTACACATGTGCATCCCCATTTCACAACATGTTGTAAGAACATCACTCATGGTCTTTCACACTCGACAAACATGACACATGGCCACCGCTTGACCATCCGAGAACCCGAACACCTATATAGTTACTAACCAGAACTTGCAACGACCACTCTAGCCAACAAGATAACACTTCAAGGACTCTAAGAGCAGGCTATACTAGCTGCGTTTTCCCCTCAACCACAACGCTTGGAAAAGAAAGGTAACCATAGGAATATCCCTTTCAAGTAGTACTCCAACACATACCTCTATCCACTTAAGAACATATTTCTATTATTCAAGGTTGCCAAGGAGGTGTCACACAAATAACCCACAAGCCATCACTTCACACCTCAAGCTCTACTAGCTAGCCAATCTAAATTCCCTCCCACTGGCAAAAGGTAGCCTACAAGATTTGGTTACTCTGATTAGCAACACGTGCCAAAGTTGAATACCACTCACATATAAAATCGACACCCATATATATTCATTAGTTACTCATTATTCTTCTAGCATTATAAATCTATATTTAATCTTTTTACTTATTTATTTCCTAACAGGTCACCAACCACATCCATTCGAAATGCTAACTCAAACGTGACATGATAAAGTCCACCCTGCCTCACATAACTAGTACGAGACTCAACCGACAACCCACCAAAGGGGCACGATACCACCAATGAAGTTCTGTCTTGCTCTTCTACGGGCCTCACTAGCTAGTCCTCCAGCATCACTCCCGGTCCTACCAAAATAGACTGTACGAAGACGTCCTACTTTTCCACAGAGGCGACACCGATCGCGCTTGGCACACTCTCTTTTCCAATGTCCTGGTTGTCCACAAGCAAGCACAACCCTTAGGGAAACGGGACTCAAATGGAAGTGTTGAGGGTTGACCCCCAACATGAAACTCGTGACCATTCTCAACTTGCACCCTTTGCCTCTTAAGTCCTTCCTGCTGATTGGGAAAATGTGGCTTCCATTGATCCGCACCCAAACTCCCCTCAATGATATGGGTTGACAGCTCTTGGCGTACCTCGCTCCTAATCAGTCGTCGAATCTGATCCCTCATCTCTTGGATAATCGGGTTAAAGATGCCAACCTCGGCCGTGATTAGTTTATCACCTTCAGCCTGCAGCTCTCTCACTTGCCCAACCTGAGTTGCGGCCTCCTCTGTTACCTCAACAGTCGAACAGTTTATAATTCTCAGAAACATTGGCTATGCGAAAAGGTAGCGCTCCAGATTAACACTAAACGATCTCAACAATTGCGAGATCACTACCGACTAAGCAGCTTAAGCTATAACACGCATCCTTGTGTACACAAGTCCATAGGTTCACATTTCACAGACATTACCAATTTTTTTTTTTACATTTCATTGCATTGCTCATAACCACGCTCATGTCACACAATACCAAACAAATCACATGCTCAACCATTCACAGAACACAAACATTATTGTATATTTAATTTAGTTTATTATTATTATTTTTTTTTTGTTAACAGTTCACAAGCCTCAAGTTTCCAAGCACACAGTTTCAATTCCACAATTTCTTTTCCTTGCTTTCATGTTCAAATTACCATAAAAGATCAGAGTTGCACAGATTAACACTTTATCACGTTATTCATGCATTCCTACCACATATACAACTTAATCACAGTTCCCACACGATCACACATGAGCAACATATGCAACTAGTGCCCTAATGTCAATGCATGCAAATCCTACCACAAGACTAGACTACCCCAAGTACACCTTAGAGGCTCCAAGAGGACCATGTTGATCAGGCACGTCCCTCCAGGCTCCTCCAAAGGACTCAAGATAACCAAGTCCGCCCACTACCCTAGGCCAACTAGACCATGCTCTGATACCATATTGTCACGCCCCGGTTTTCCAACCCGAGGAGACCGGAACGTGACCCTCCCTTTACCCGGGTTTGGATAAAGGGGTAGGATACAACATACACTTCACATTTTATTTTCAGAGACCAAAATCACATAATTATTAAATTCAAACCACATGCCTTTATTATGTTTCAAACTTCATTACAAAATCTCCCTGCTGGGGTTACAAGGCCTCAACGAAATTACATAACACAAATTACATAACATAAAACAAAGCCACAAAATGGAACTCCTCCACCTAGGTGTTCCCACCTAACGCCGTAGGTTCTGCAAGAAAACACACCACGGTAGGAGGGGTGAGCAACCACAGCTCAGTAGGGATCATGTCTCCCCAACCCATCCCATGCTCCTTGCATCTACATGACATGTGTACGAGTGCGGTGTCGTGATACATTCCAACAGATATAATAACAAACCACCAGCAAGTACAATCATTTCTACATTCACATAGGCTAACACTTTAACCACAAGTGATTTAACCGCCTCTTCAGGCCAATGATTCAAGTGATTTAACCGCCTCTTCAGGCCAATGATTTAACCGCCTCTCAGGCAAATAGTTTAACCGCCTCTCAGGCATAGTTTCCACAGCCTCACAGGCTAACACAAAACAGTCCTGGGCTTCCACAGCCACCGGGGTGTACAAGCAAACACGCAAGACATAAGGTCATACAGGCATAACATCAAACACTTAATATGCTTAGTCACACGGGAATAACGTCGAACACTTAGCATGCATATATTCACAGGCTCACAAAGCCAGCCACACAGATATTATTTCAAACACATAATATGCATAGCCTCACAGGCATTATTTCAAACACGTTCTGAGCATACACACATGCATATTCACACAGGCATTTCATCGAACACTTAACATGCACTAACCACCCAACCTCAGAAATCACACCAAAACGCCACTGAAGGCCAACATTCATATAGGAGGTCACACCTATATGAATTTACATATAAATAATATAACAATAACAATAGAAACTCGAGAAACCCTCTACACAGGGCCTAACCCCGGAACGACCAGGTGAGACGGAACCCCTACCTTGAAAACGTCCTCCGGCTCTTGCTTCCACGCTAGACGTTGTCTTCCCCTACGCACGACGCTCCGGCAAAGAAGCCGCCAGCTCTCCTTCCTTCCCTCTCTCTCTCTCTCTCTCTCTCTCTCTCTCTCTCTCTCTCTGCGACGGCTGAAAAGAACCCTAACCCTAGAACAAGGAGTCTCCTCATCCTTATATAGACCTCCCACTATCAAAACGACGTAGTTTTGATTAAGTGAAACCCAGGATCAAAACGACGTAGTTTTGATTACACAAGCTACAACCTTTCCGCATCCATACACACCAAAATACTCACTATTCCAACCTGGTCCTTTGGGAAAAGATGACTAGAATAACAAAACTAAGGTAACCATGCAAAAATATGCCTGCACGCCAATTTGAACGCTAATTCCCTAATTGGCATACAGCTCCAAATGCACTCAAACTTTACCCCAAGCTTCCTTGCATCTTGTAGAGGCCTGAGAAGCAAAAATATGCTTGCACGTAAAATGGGGAATTCACGTGCAGCTCGGTGAATTCACGTGCAGCTCCAAATGCTCTGAAATTTCTGTGGTAGGTAGAGGACCTCATTCTAAGCAACTTTTGTTCTTGCACGCCAATTGTTTGAGGCCATCTACTATATCAAAAGTGAGCTCCAAAATCTGTCAAAACAACTTAAAACTGCATGTATATGCATAGCATCTTCCTAGGGCATAAATGCACGCTATCACTTGTCACATGCACCTCCCAAAAGTCCCATCTTGGGCTCATCTCTTACCTCCAACTGGTGCACCAACATCCAAGGTGTTTGTCGTTAACTTCTTACACACGGGCCATTACAGGAGCTGCACGTAAATTCACCATATCACGTGCAAATTGACGTGCAGAGATATTTTTGGACCGATCCTATCATTTTTCCATGCTGATCATTTGTTTCTGAAGGCCCATGTCCAAATTGTGGATGGAAGATAGAGATTTTAAAGTTTCCAGTGTTACTTATCAAAACTACGTCGTTTTGATAAATGGGCTAGGGTACACACCTCAAAGCCCATCCAACCTCTATAAATAAAGCCTCCACGCCCTCTGCTATGCATCCTAGACCCCCTACACGTTTTTAGAGAGAGAGAGAGAGGCTCCACGACTTGGAGGTTGCTCCTTGACCTAGGAGAGCAGCCGTCGCGGATTTTGGAGCCTTGATTTGAAGCCTTATTGCGCGCGTGGATTAGAAGAAGATGTTTAGCTTTTCTGCTATGGTTTTGCTTCTAATCATGCGTGAGTAGTTCTTATAATCTAGGGGAGCAATGTAGCCCCCTTGTTGCTTTGCTGTGTTTATGAATATTGGGTTTGGATGATTGAGTTTTGCATGTTTTATGAATCTGTTCTTAATTTCTATCTTTGCATGTACACCTTGGTATTCTTAGCCCTAGTCTGGGGCGGATTGAGATTCATAACTTATTTGTAATTGGTGTGATCATTATCCTTTTGCAAGTATGATTTATTGGCTTTGCATGTTTGTGTGTTTAGATGACCATTCTGGCATACAACTCTTAAAAGGACCTCAATGGCCATTTGTTGTGTAGGACCCTATTTTGTCCGGGTTGGACATACTAACCCCATTTGATATACCTTTCTGCCCATGCCATATACCTTATTGAACAGGTCCACAATGATCCCATACTTCCAAGGAATGGTCTACCCCAATCGGCACGGATGGGGGAGTTCAAAATTAATGACTTTTGCTACAAGTCCTTGAAGCACCCCAAGACCAACACCAGGTGATGGAGGATGAAAATTCGAGACCAACGCACTTGACCAAGCTCAAATCGGACTTAAAATGAAGAAGTTATGGCCAAAACAACTTTCGTTGGGAAAAGTCAAACTTGCCAAAAGACGGTCAATGCCCCTGGTCAAACTGCCCGCAAAAGTGATCATGCGAAACCCTTCAAAATGCCTATGTAGGCGAATACGGATCTCCCCAAACAATTCCTGGAAGGTTACCCATTTTTGCATTTTTGGTGGGGGTAAAAACGTAATTAAAAGTTAAAAAAAAAAGTTGACCGTTGACCGTTGACCTGCCGACACTTCGACCCATTGACCCCGAAGCTCGAAGCCTCGAAGCCTCGAAGCCCCGAAGCTCGAAGCCCCGAAGCCCCGAAGCTCGAAGCCCCGAAGCTCGAAGCCCCGAAGCCTCGAAGCCCCGAAGCCTCGAAGCCTCGAAGCCTTGAAGCCTCGAAGCATCGAAGCCTCGGAGCCTCGAAGCCTCGAAGCATCGAAGCCTCGAAGCATCGAAGCCTCGGAGCCTCGAAGCCTTGGAGCTTCGAAGCCTCGAAGCCTCGCTGCCGACACTCCGACCTTCGATCCGCGGTACCCGTACGCCTTCCACCTTCGACCCTCGAAGCCTCGAAGCCTCGCTGCCGACACTCCGACCTTCGACCCTTCGACCCTTGACCCTGCGATGCCTTGACCTGCGAACCTTCGAACCTTGACCTACGACCCACGGACCCTCGAAGCCTGTCAACCTCCGACCTTCGACCTGCCGACACTTCGACCCGTTGACCGTTGACTTTTGCCCCACTGAAATTCGACCCACCGAAGCTTCGACCCTGCCGACACTTCGACCCTGCCGACGCTCCGACCTGCCGACACTTCGAACCTCCGACCCTGTTTTTTTTGCCTTAGCTGATTTTTCTCGTTGACTTCCTCGCTGGCTTATTTTTCTCGCTGGCTTCACGAGACCCGTCTTCTGCGCTGGCCACCTAACAAAGAATAACTCACCAACCTGTCAACCACATGTGCTGCTAAAATACAACTTCAAAAAGGCAATCACGAGCTCCCCTGTTTCCCGCACAAGCTGTCCACCAGACAAAATACAAAAATCTGCAATTAAAAAACACTGCCTTCATAATAGAGCATTAAATGCAGCAATTAATGAGAAACCAGCCAAAAATTTTCTGCAGCCCTTAAGATGCAGTCTTCAGCCCCTGCGCACAGAGGGAGTTCTTCGGGGTGTGGGTTTTCGTTGAGGAGGAGATTCGTTGAAAGAAAAAAAAACTTTCATTGACAGAGCAAAAAAAAACACACAGACAGAGCAAAAAAAAAAACACAGAGAGAGAAAGGAAAAGAAAGAAAGGAGAAGAGATAGAGAGCACAGTTCGTTGAGAGAAAAGGGAGATCAGCGTTTAAAAAAAAAAGGAAGAGAAGAGAGGGATCGTTAGAGCTGCTACCCTGCAAACCTGTAAACCCAGCCTAGCCTCATCATAAAAAAAACACCCCGGCCTCGTCATCAAAAATGCCCTAGCCTCACCATCCAAAAAACGCCCCAGCTTCCTCCTTGCAAACCCAAAAAAAAAAAACATAGAATCCCTGAATCATCATCATAAGAGATCATTCATCCACTCCTTGCAAACTCCACTTTCAGCCATCTCTTTCTTTTACACCTACTCTAGCCTTCCTATCTCCAAATATTAGGGAAGTCTTTTCATAAGTCCCACTGTCAGATCTGTTGGTTCTGAGTCAAGCAAGCGACTATCAGCGCCGGCGGGAGCTCAAGCAGAAGATTAACGTTGCAAAGCTTCAAAGTCGGTTCAGCCCTTATCTTTTCACTATTTTTTCAGCTTATTTGTATCTATATTTGGTGTATTGTTTTTTTTAGCATTTTTCTAGTTTTCATTTTAGTTTATCTATATTTGATGTAATTGCTTTTCAGCCTTTTTTCCATTGTATTTTTCATTTATTTCTTCTTATGTGTATGTGTAATATGTAAAGTATAGTAAAAAAAAGGACAAAGAAAAAAGAGAGAGAGCAAGGGGAAGGATGAAAAAAAAGAAAAAAAGTAGTGATTTTCTTTTTCTTTTGTGGATGCCATAACCACACACTTCACGCTTTTATTTTCATGCACATATTCCTACATTTGCTTTAAGATTTTGGGTTCACAAAAAACAAAAAAAAAACAAAACAAAAAAAATAAAACAAAAAACAAACAAAAAATGTTTTTTTCATGTTTTAAAGCCAAAAAAACGTTTCATTATTTTGAACAAAAAAAACCAAAATTAGTATTTCAATTCCCAAACAAAACAAAAGAAAAACAAAAACAAAAACAAAAAAAACAAAAACAAAAAAAACAAAACAAAAACTAACAAAAAATGTTTTTTCATGTTTTAAAGCCAAAAAAAACGTTTCATTGTTTTTGAACCAAAAAAGAAAAAACCAAAATTAGTATTTCAATTCCCAAAAAAAAAAAACAACAAAAGAAAAGAAAAACAAAAACAGAAAAAAAAAAACAAAACAAAACAAAATGAAGCAAAACAAAACAAAACGTTTTTTTAAAAAAAAAAAAAACAAAAAAAAAACAAAAAAAACAAAAAATGTATGTTTTCTAAAAAGAAAAAAAAAGAAAAAAGAAACAAAAATCATTTGTCTAGGACTTCAATTTCCAAAAGCAAAAGCAAAAACCAAAACTAATCCCTAGGATCTCATTCTCCACTTGAAACAAAAACCCAAAATTTTTAGGATTCCCATTAGAAATTTAGGATAAATCCATCTTAACCATGACTTTAATAAATAACTTAGCTAAATAAAAATCATAGACTTTTTCGGGAATTTAACCCAGCTATGACAGTACAAATAAAATAAAACCTCCTCCTCCTAAATTAGATACCGAAAGGGCGCTGTAGGGGTGCTAATCCTTCCCTACACGTAACCAACTCCCGAACCCATCTCTGATAACGCAGACCACACACTTAAGACTACTCAAAGTAGAGGGTATCCAAATGTACCCCAAAAACAGTTGGTGGCGACTCTAAAATTTCTCACCATTGGTCTAGTTTGAGCTCACCCCAAAAGGGCCCGAACGAAAACCAGTGATGACATGTTGTCCTTGGCTTATGTTTAGTATGTTTTCAATCAGACAACCCTAATATCATGAACCAGTAGAGATAACATAGGGAGGTGAAATTGTGACCCTAGATGCCTTTAATCCTTGCATCTTAATCCTAAAATCAATTTGCTTTCTTTGTTTATTCAGAAAACCAAATAAAAATTAGATCTTTAGTTTAAAAAAGAAAACTTTTTGCCAAGACATTTTATAGAACAAGAGTAATTGGGTGTTTTGATTTGAGAACTAGATAACTAGGCTAATCCTTGTGGGTTCGACTCCTTACTTGCTGCTATTCTTTTAGTGCAAACTTAGGGAATTTATTATCTTGAAGAGAGATTTAACGACATTAGCTAGCTCTTTTAAAGAGGCTAAAAATCTTGTCTGTCAAATTGGCGCCGTTGCCGGGGATTTAACGGTTAACTAGTTTTTAAAATCAACATTGAGTGAAATTGTTTGAATTCTGATCTTGGTGTTTGGTTTTGTCTTTTATTTTCTGTTATTTTGTGTTCTTTATTTGTTTATTTTGCATTGTTCGGAGCTGCTGGGTGTGTTCTTGTTGTTTTACAGGAACATACACCAAGTGTTTGAGAAATTCATAGTTGTGCATGCCAAGACAGGAGTTTATACCATTTAATCGGGAACCTGAAAGATTGTTCGAGCTCGCGTAGAAGCGTCAAAGAAAAGACGTGAGGCTAAAGAAGCATTGCAAGGCTTAGAGCTTTCAGTTGGTGAATTTATGGCAGATTTAAGGCCTGATGGTGGTGCACCGCAAGGAGGGGCCAATTACAATGACCAATATCCAGAAGAAGAGGGTAATAGGTTTATGCCCAGAACCTTCTTATATTATGCAAGGCCAATGATGTCAGACCATTATTCTGGGATTCGGCAGACAAGAGTCCAAGCAAATAGCTTCGAGTGGGCTGGGCATTGATCAACATGGTGAGCAACAACGCGTTTGGAGGAACAGCCGTGGATGATCCACACCGGCATTTGATGAGGTTCTACCGGATGTGCGACACCATAAAGATCAACAATGTATCGGAGGAGGCAATAAAGCTAAGGCTTTTCCCTTTCTCTTTAAGGGATAGAGTTCTTGGTTGGTTCAACATGCGCAAGAGTTCAATCAACACTTGGGAGGAGATGCAGACCAAGTTCATGTCAAAGTACTTCCCTCCTTCCAAGGTGATCCAGCTCAGAGGGGAGATTAGCAGATTCAGGCAAGATGAGATGGAGACTCTTCATGAAGCTTGGGAGCGTTTCAAAGACTTAGTGAGAAGATGCCCTGATCATGGAAGACCCCAGTGGATTCAAATTGAATCTTTCTACACAGGTCATCAGTCCCACTCACAAGACAAGGTGAATGCAGCTGCTGGAGGATGCTTGATGAATGTAGAGCCTGACGCAGCAGCAGAGCTCTTAGAGAGGCTGTTATTAGCTGATTGGCAGTGGTCTAATGTGCGTACTTCAAAGCAAAGGGAGAAGATAGCTTTAGTTGATAATTCTTCTAATGATATGCAAGCACAGAAAGGCCCTAGGATGGAACATTAAAGACATTAGGGGTATTAGTCCAAGGATTTGCATGAATAAAATTTTGATGAATGATGATTTTAAACCCACTGCTGAAAGACAAAGAAGATTAAACCCTGCCATGAAAGAAGTTGTTAGAAAAGAAATTTTAAAATGGAAAAATGCGGGTATAATTTATGCTATTTCTGATAGTGAGTGGGCGAGTCCATTGCATGTTGTGCCCAAGAAAGGGGGCATGACCGTGATTAAAAATGAGAGAAATGAATTGATCCCATCTCGCACTGTGACGGGGTGGAGAGTGTGTGTTGACCATAGAAAGCTGAACAAGGCTACTAGGAAGGATCATTTTCCTCTTCCCTTCATTGACCAAATGTTGGATAGGTTAGCTGGCTATAGTCACTACTGCTTTTTAGATGGCTATTCCGGGTATAATCAGATCATGGTTAAGCCCGAGGACCAAGAAAAGACCACCTTTACGTGCCCTTTTGGCACATTTGCATTTAGGAGAATGCCATTTGGGCTTTGTAATGCCCCTGCCACCTTTCAAAGGTGTATGATGGCTATTTTTCAGGGTTTGGTGAGGAGATCATGGAGGTCTTCATGGATGACTTCTCGGTGTTTGGTTCCTCCTACCAACAGTGCTTGAAAAATCTAGATGTGGTCTTAGAGAGATGTGAGGAGAAGAAACTAGTCCTAAATTGGGAGAAATGCCATTTCAAGGTAACTGAGCGGATAGTTCTAGGGCACAAGGTGTCTGCACATGGTTTGGAGGTAGACAAGGCAAAAATCTCCACTATTGAGACTCTGCCACCTCCAACCAACGAAAAAGGAGTGAGAAGTTTCCTTAGCCATGCTGGCTTTTATAGGAGATTCATTAAGGACTTCTCAAAAATTGCAAAACCCATGAGTAGGTTGTTAGAAAAAGACACAAGCTTTGATTTTAATGCAGATTGCTTAGAAGCTTTCAACATCCTCAAGGGTAAGTTAGTCACTGCACCTGTTATAGTCACACCTGACTGGGCTCAGCCTTTTGAGCTAATGTGTGATGCGAGTGATTATACTGTGGGGGTAGTTTTAGGGCAAAGGCGAGAAAAGGTGTTTAGGGTCATTTACTATGCTAGTAAGACCTTAGATGATGCTCAACAGAACTATACCACCACTGAGAAAGAGTTACTAGCCGTGGTTTATGGCTGCAACAAGTTTAGACCCTACCTTTTGGGGTCTAAAGTCATTGTTTATACTGATCATGCTGCATTGAAATATTTGTTTGCTAAAAAAGAAGCTAAGCCATGCTTGATTAGATGGGTTCTCCTCTTACAGGAATTTGACCTTGAAATTAGAGACACAAGGGGAGCCCTAAATTCTGTAGCTGATCACCTCTCCCGTGTGGAGAATGCACCTAAGTCTCAACCCATTGTAGATGACTTTCCTGATGAGAAGTTGTTTGAGGTGCATCATCTTCCTTGGTTTGCTGACATAGCAAATTATTTAGCCACTGGGTTCATACCCAAGCAGTTAGACTACCACCAGAGAAAGAAATTGGTAGTAGATGCTAAGAAATTCATTTGGGAAGACCCAATTCTTTATAGGAGGTGTCCTGACCAAATCATTAGAAAGTGTGTCCTTGAGGAGGAGGTAGATGACATAATACATCATTGTCATGCATCACATTATGGGGGCCACTTTGGGGTGCAAAGAACTGTGGCTAAAATCATGCAGTGTGGCTTTTATTGGCCTCACATGGTGAAAGACACCTATGTCTACATCAAAAAGTGTGATAGACGTCAAAGGGTAGGTGGTATGTCTGGGAAAAATGAGTTGCCCTTAACTGGAATCCTTCCAGTTGAAATTTTTAACATTTAGGGCATTGACTTCATGGGGCCATTCCCCAATTCTGATGGGTATTCATACATTTTGCTTGCTGTGGATTATGTGTCTAAGTGGGTAGAAGCTATTCCTACTAGAGTAAATGATGCTAGGGTTGTGACTCACTTCCTTACTAGGAACATCTTTAGCCGTTTTGGGACACCAAGGGCTATAATCAGTGATGAGGGTAGTCATTTCTGCAACAAATTGTTTGACAAGTTATTGAACAAGTATGGTGTCACTCATAGGAAGTCTTTAGCTTACCACCCACAAGCTAATGGACAAGCAGAAGTGTCCAACAGAGAGATTAAGGCCATTTTAGAGAAAACTGTTGGAGCCAATAGGAAAGATTGGTCTAAAAGGCTTGATGAAGCCTTATGGGCATATAGGACAGCTTACAAAACTCCCATTGGGATGTCACCTTACCGTATTCTATATGGTAAGGCATGTCACTTGCCTGTGGAACTAGAACACAAGGCTCATTGGGCCTTGAAGAAGTTAAATTTTAACCCACAAGAGATCAAGGAGCTTAGGATGACTCAATTAATTGAGTTAGATGAGCTTAGGCTGGATGCCTATGATAGTGCTAAATTTTACAAAGAAAGAACTAAGAAATGGCATGATAGGCAACTCAACAATGAACCTTTAACCTTAGGGCAGAAAGTTCTTCTATTTAACACAAGGTTGAGGTTATTTCCTGGAAAATTAAGGTCCAAGTGGATGGGACCTTTTGTGATAGTTGATAAGAAGCCATATGAGAGCTTTGAACTCCAAGCTGTAGATGGCAAGAAATTTTGGGTGAATGGCAACAGACTGAAACCATACTTTGATTCAACTCAGAGGGAGATAGTTGATTCCCTCTCTTTCACCATTGCATGATCATAACTGGAAGTCTAGCTACAAACTTTAAATAAAGCGCTGGTTGGGAGGCACCCCAATGTTTATTGCTATGTTTTATTTTATGTTATTTTCTTTTATTTATTTTATTCAATAAATTTGTTTGCAAGCTAACCATTGTGCAGGAGACTTTGCTTCTTTCTTAACTAACCATTTGCAGGATGAGCAAATTATTGGGTCCTGAACTTCTGGAATTGTTTTTAAAGTCAAAGTCAAGGAGCAAGGAGCAAGTGAAGCCCAAAAGTGCTTGAAGATGGGCTTAAACTGTAACGCCCCCAAATTTGAAACCTCCAAACTGGGTGCGTTAGCGGAAATTAAATATACAAATTTTATATCAATTTCAAACTATTACTTAATTAATCAAACAAACCATTCATTATTACAAATTTCAATCCAAGATCTTTAAGGTTTAGGGGTTTAGAGACTTAGTGTCCATAACCCATTATTACATAACAAAGCACACGAGAAAACAACTTAATAAATCTTTAAAATTTCACACAACTTTATTTCCAAGCACTTCTCGACTCCTTATCCTAGTTTCTCCATCCCTTAATTTCCTGGGGTTGGAAAAGAAATCATAAAAAGGGTGAGCTCAAATAGCCCAGTAAGGGTAAAATAAGCGGGTAAGGAAAATCATGAAGATATCGAACATAGGAAATACCATATAACATTTGCATACATGATCAACATTTCACAAGGAAATCATAACATGGAAGATTATGTTTAGAAATCGTATCATAACATCATGACCTAGGTTAACCACCCAGATACCGTATCATAACATAACGTAACATATTATCAGCTGGATTGACACTCTCCGGTGATGTTCTTTACCCAATGCATTGGAGGTCTTTCTGGAACCACCCATTATAAACTTACTTTGTCTAAACATAAGAGGTTATAACAACTTTAACATACATAACATGAGGCATATTATAGAATTCCAATAAAACATTCAAGGTTAACAAGGATAACCACGAATATCAAAATGGTTATCTACCCCAATCAATAGCATAGATTACCAAGAGAGATTAAAAAGAGACTAATCTAATCTTCTCAACAATAAAATGGAATAAGAAACATAAAACTCTTACAATAATAATTCCAAATAAAACAAGATAAAGAGGAAGAGAAAAGTAAGAATAAAGAAAAGAAAAACCCTTACTATCCGCTTGTCGTTCTCCGTTCTAAACCTTAAAAAAAATATCAAAACACTAAATTAGCATTAATGCTTGAAAAGTTCAATATCACACATATCTCCTTTATATATATATATATATATATATATCATACTTTAACTTATATCTTTTAATAGGCATACCGTGCTTGTGGGGTTGAATATTAATTTGGGTTCCCACTTCTATTGCTGTTCCATATCCTATTTCGATCCCATGCATCATAAGCCTTGAGTTGTGCACTAACTAGGTTATATGCCTTGAGAGTTTTTGAATAAGATTTACTTCTTGTATTAGGTGAACGGAAAAGACGTGCGATAAGCTTATTTTTCCTACGTGTCTTCCATCTTAACCATGAGGGGATATTAGACACGGGTCTAAAGGGAAGATCAGGAGGAGATAAGGATGGGGATAGCTGTGAGGTTGAAGCATTAACAATTGGGGTTGCAGAAGAAGAAGGGCGATTATCGGGGGAATTCATTTTGGAAGTCGTTCCTTACAATCTTCCGATATCTAGAACCTTAAAATAAAAATAAAAACATAAGTTAATATTCTCATCTTTTCACTTGAATTATAGAATGACAACGCTATGATAAAATACTATAATTTAAAATAATTACACAGGTATGTATATGAGGTGGCAAGGCCAACCATGTATGTATATACGAGGTGGTACAACTAATCATATAAATAACATATGTAAGGTGGTAAAACCAACCATGAATATAGTATATATGAGGTGGTAAAACCAACCATATAGATCTACATAATAAATAAGAAGCGACTTAAAAATTTCAAAAATCTTAAGTATTACCTTTCGTAGAACTTCGACGCTTGGTAAGTACCAAAAGCAAAAGAGGATTTGAGTAGAGTATTTGGGATGTTAAGAGGGCTTAAGGGAGTGTTTTGAGAGGGAAATTTCGTGGTGTGGCTTGAGGGATTTGTGCTTAAGAGGAGAGGCAAGACACTCCTTATATAGGCAAGGATGGTGGTAGGTGTGTAGTGTGAAAGTAGTGTATGAATTTGACTTTGGCATCAAATTAAATTATGTAAAATAAATAAAATACTTTATTTTATTCCTATTATCCTCTCTTAAAACGTGGGTATCTTCTCCTACCATTTAAAAAATGTTTTAAGACTTTTCAACCTAGAAGGTTCCTTTGGCATCAAAAGTCCACATTGGTGTACTCCCTACTAATTCAATTATAACGTTTTTAATTTTGTAGTTTTTGACAAATGGCCAATTGTATTGCATTACTAACTAAAATATCTACAAATGGGTATCAATTTTATAATTTTTGAATATGTATAACAAAAGTTATTGAATTTTAAAGTCATACTAAAATGTTTACCCGTTCATACTAAACCTATGTGTAGTATTTTAAATTCTGGAATTGATTGGATTCATATTAAATTCTAAAATTTTTACACGTTTTAGCTAAGTCATAAATGAACAAATGGGATTTGGTTTTATGTCAATTGGATCTATATAACTCAAGTTATGAATTTTTGAATGGGACCTCCAGAATCTGCCTCATTCAAATTTTTGGGCCTTACCTATGTTTTATACTTTTGGTAAAGTTAAGGCTTGTAATACTTACCTACCCATAGTAATTTGGTTTAAGAAACTAAATGACATAATATATAGCATCTAAAATTTTTATGACATATAAGAAATTATTTTATTATTAATTTTTTTTATAACATATTTAATATTTATGCGGATAAAATAATATAATTGCATAATCAATAAACAATAAAGTAAGATAACATTATAACATAAAATATTATAATCCTAAACATAAACATTAATATCATATTCTATGGCCTTCGTAAAATTTCTTGAATTATATTAGCGTATGTGCGTAAGACGTGTTGTGCTTCGGCAGTAGAGCTGCATAACCCTTCGGCTAACATTGTCGTGGTTGTCGCATCGAATAACCTCAAACTTCTCCCTGTATCTCGTTGCATTATATTGCAGCCATTGGACACGAGCATTTAGCTCATCTATAGCAAAGCATAGCTTTGTAACTTCAAGTCGTATTGCTCGCCGATCTTCATCGCGTACACTATTCTCGGATGGCAGTACTTGAGAACTTGATGCCATAACTCTTATTATTATTCTTCTTACTTCTATACTTTCTTATAAATAAAATCTCATGCTCATACCTATTTATGGAAGTCCAAATGGATACTATTCATAACGGACGGATACTATTCATAACGGCTACTTATCACATGCTATTTGAATGACTATATTGGGTGCTTATTTTTATCGTGATAATATCTAAAATATCCTTTCTAACTATTGTTAACAATAACATTATTATTATTTTATTATTATTAGTCTTTAAGTAAGAACTTAAATAGCTAAAAATTTTGCGGGTCTTACATAAACAATTCACATGCAAGACTTAAAGATGGTCCATAATGCACAAGCAACAAAGTGGAGAAATTTGGGCCAGTTTGGGCCTGGACGTGAATTTGCACGTGAATTGCCCAATTCACGTGCACCTCCTATTGAGCTGTAACTTTCTGGAATGGTAGATGATGACCATGTGAATCACGTTTACTCTTGCACGCGAATTGCTAGCTGTCATATGGTGGTTCAAAAATGCAAAATACTGATTTTAGCCCTCCTAGAAGATTCAAACAATTCACGTGCAGAAGGGACTATTGCTTGCCAGCTCAAGGAGGACCCACCACCAAAGTTTGGGACGATTTTGACCTGCACGCCAATTCAACCAATTCACGTGCAAGGGCTATTTTGGTCAGAACACTCTGAAAATTTAGGGGCACGTGTATCACGACAATTGGAGCATCTTTCCTTCTGCACGCTATATAAAGAGAGGCCATTTTCAAAGGCTTCCACACCAAAATCACTCCAAATCTGAGTATTAGAGAAACTCTGCTCTTTTGCTCTCTTGCTCTTCAGTTTTCTGCTCTTTGCTCTTTATTCTCATTCCAAAGATGGTGTACACAAGGAGGACTGGCCAGGAGGAGGTGCACTCACCTAGTGCTGATAGCCAACCTGAGGAGGAGATACTCTTGGGGCATGCTCTTGATATGCAGACTTTGGAGGCTTCAGAGCTGGGCTGGGCTAGAGAGGTGGCTCTTAAAATTCAAAATCTGGGATTACAAAGGTTAGTATCTGCCCAGCCAGCTATTTCCTACTCTGCCCTACAAGAATTTTATGCATCTGTCTCTAGAAGTGAGGATGAACTGATAGGGGTCGTGCAAGGGGTTTATGTCAGAATAACCCTTGAAATTATTAGACATTGCTTTAACCTCCCTGCACCCAGTGATAGCCTTCCTCAGCTAAGCCTAGGAGAATTTGGTACTACATGCAACTATGCTAGAAAATTTCAAAGTAGAAGGCAGTATACTAAGAATGGTTTTGTTGGAAGATTTAGATGCCTAGCTTACCTGGTAGGGAAATGCTTATTGATTCAGACCAGTGGGATAGATAGTGTGCCTAAGCCACACCTGGAGTTGATGTATAGCATTGATCATATGCTAAATGTGGATTGGGCCACTACCATTTTTAGATGGTGGAAGAAAAACTCATCAAAGCAGATAAATGGCAGATTTTTGTGTTTGATATTTCAAAGCATGCCTACTTTGCATTTTTCCTCCATGGATAACATCACTTTTCCTTCTCACTGGGTGTTAAGAGTATTGCATGCTGAAGGAGGTTTGGGGATCAGTACCAGAGGTCATTGGGCAACCAATGTTCCTCCTCCATCACAGCCCGCTAGGCATAGTGTTCATGTGGAGCGATCCACTGACTTTGCAAGGGAGACCTCTCCTCATGTGGATCAAAGGAAGCAGACTCTATACAGACTCACTGCCATGTACATGCAGTTCAATGTACACAAAGAAGATATTTTCAATTTCTTTCAAGGCATTAGTGGGCAGGTGGTGAGCGAAGTGGAGGTCATCAATTGGGCACTCACTAATGGGCACATCACTAGTGCCCAATTTGAGGAATTAATGGCCCTCATCTCTGGAGACCAACAAGCTACTTCACAACCTAGAACTAGAGCATGGGAGGCCCCAGACGTAGCTGCTCATGCATCTCCTAGAGCATGGGAAGCCCCAGAAGTTCCTCCTGCTGCATCTACCAAAGCTTGGAGGCAAGAAACACAGCAGCTCAGGGAGGCAAATGCCAGAACCCAGTGCGAGGTGGAAGCCCTGAGGAAGGACAACAAAGAAGCCAAAGGCCTCCTAGGCAAAATCTGGAAGGCCTTGAGCAAGAGGAAAGCATCAAAACGTTCTCCTATAGTGGAGATATCTGATGAAGAACCCTCTCCATCCCCTGAAGTTTCTTATCCAGCCCAGGCGAATCCACCTCAACCAGAATCTTCAGCTAGGCCAAGTCACTCCCATACACCACACGTAAAATATGCAATCACAACATAAAAGACAAGCAAGTGGCTCAAGTCACTCCCATACACCACACGTAAAATATGCTATGTCCTCATGGCATAAAATAGGGAGTAGGAAAATACTTAACCCTGGTTTGGCAAGCTGTAATAGTAGATGACATTGGCCACCATTCGTCGTACCTGAGCCACAAAGTCAACCGACGTCTCGCCGCGCACTTCCCAAGTTTCTTTCCCTTGCAGAATAGCCATCATGTAGTAGCAAGCAAAGATCCCACTGGAGTGATTTTGGTGTGGAAGCCTTTGAAGATGGCCTCCCTTTATATAGCGTGCAGAAGGAAAGATGCTCCAATTGGCGTGATACACGTGCCCCTAACTTTTCGAGTGTTCGACCAAAATACCCTCTGCACGTGAATTGGCTGAATTGGCGTGCAGGTCAGAATCGTCCCAAACTTTGGTGGTGGGTCCCCCTTGAGCTGGCAAGCAATAGTCCCTTCTGCACGTGAATTGTTGGAAGCTTCTAGGAGGGCTAAAATCGATATTTTGCATTTTTGGGCCTCCATATGACAGCTAGCAATTCGCGTGCAAGAGTAAACGTGAATCACATGGACCTCATCTACCATTCCAAAAAGTTACAGCTCAAAAGGAGGTGCACGTGAATTGGGCAATTCACGTGCAAATTCACGTTCAGGCTCAAATTGGCCCAAATTTCTCCACTGAGTTGCTTATGTATTATGGACCAAACTTTTGTTCTTGCACACCAATTGTTTGAGGCCATCTACTATGTCAAAAGTGAGGTCCAAAATCTGCCAAAACAGCTTAAAAACGCATGTATTTGCAACTAGCATCTTCCTAGGGGTTAGAGCAAATATATATGATATATGAAGCAATAAGGCTCTAATCATGCTATTAAACATCCTAAATAAACACTAGAATAACGGCATAAAATGCACGTTATCAAATACACCACACTTGAACCATTGCTTGTCCTCAAGCAAAAACATACAAGCATGCAAAAATAAAATAAACACGCAGTCAAACGGAAGAAAAAATAAAATAACAATCAAGGATAATCATGGTTTCCTAAGCATGCAACTCTATCATGATGAAATGGGAATTTAAGCATCAAAATGAGTCATAGCTTAGTTCATTCATGTCCATATCCCTAGTCCAACAACCATGCAATATCTCCACTTAAATTTCAGATATGAGCAAGCAATCCATGATAAAATAGCACCTAGTTTCCCTTTAAGTTCTTACCAAGGATAAGCAGCCTCACTCAAATATAATAATTCTCAAGCCTAATACCTATCAATGAACAATGGATGGAAAAACTCTATCTCTACACTCGCCATCAGCTATTGATTAAGTACTTGCCAAGCAATCATGAGAGTTCCCTATTGTGCTCATTAAAGAAAACACACTCTCTATTCTACTTTATTTGAACTCACACGGTAGTCTAAACTCAATAAACTCACACTCTATTCTAATAACTAATAAAACAAAACCATGAGCTAAAGAATTGAGCTCAACACTCTCAAAACAAAACACAACTCAGCCAATGTGGCTTCACAAATCTAAACAATCACACATAAACATCAAGCCAGTGTGGCTTTTATTTTGAATCTTTCTTTTTTTTTTCTTTTTTTTTAAGTAATAACCTTACAAGGTTGCATTTTATGCTCTCCCTTGATGGATTATTCACTCTCTTTTTTTCACATAACACATAAATAAGACTGATTTTTCTGATGTATACCCCTTGCCATTTTGCTACATAAGGAGAGACAGAAATTCATTGATGTCTCACATCCCATTTTCCAATTAAGTGATGGCTTTTTCACATTCTATATCACAGCCTTTTCCAATAATATCTCAAAATAAAGAAAAGAATGCAAAGATAGTCACAGTGACTTAGAGGTCTTGCATCCTAACTCCACACACCAAACACTGAGCACTAATAAGTAATCACATGCTTACTTGACTCCTACCATTAAATAACCAATGTTGAATGCAAGAAGAGTAGCAAATCAAACTATTACCCATAAACCATAAAATGTCACTCAAGGGCTAAAAAGAAGCTGTTCTCATTTTTTCATTTCTTTTTCACTCAACTTTAAGGGTTACTTAGGTCTATTATAGCATTTCATGCTCAGCAAATATTCAAAACTCAGCTCCAAAAACGTGGTGATATCATTCAAAAGATAAAGACATGATTAAACCAATTCAGAGCACATTTTAACTACTTTAACACCCTTATCACAACATGATACTAATGTGGCATAAAAATTAAATTTTAAGCCAAAATTTCATACTTAATATCCATGTCTCCACAAACAAATCATTCAAGCAAACAACTCAAACAATCATGCAACTAAAAACAGTTTTTTTTTTATAAAACATGCAATCACAACATAAAAGACAAGCAAGTGGCTCAAGTCACTCCCATACACCACACGTAAAATATGCTATGTCCTCATGGCATAAAATAGGGAGTAGGAAAATACTTACCCCTGGTTTGGCAAGCTGTAATAGTAGATGACATTGGCCACCATTCGTCGTACCTGAGCCACAAAGTCAACCGACGTCTCGCCGCGCACTTCCCAAGTTTCTTTCCCTTGCAGAATAGCCATCATGTAGTAGCAAGCAAAGATCCCACTGGAGTGATTTTGGTGTGGAAGCCTTTGAAGATGGCCTCCCTTTATATAGCGTGCAGAAGGAAAGATGCTCCAATTGGCGTGATACACGTGCCCCTAACTTTTCAGAGTGTTCGACCAAAATACCCTCTCGCACGTGAATTGGCTGAATTGGCGTGCAGGTCAGAATCGTCCCAAACTTTGGTGGTGGGTCCCCCTTGAGCTGGCAAGCAATAGTCCCTTCTGCACGTGAATTGTTGGAAGCTTCTAGGAGGGCTAAAATCGGTATTTTGCATTTTTGGGCCTCCATATGACAGCTAGCAATTCGCGTGCAAGAGTAAACATGAATCACATGTACCTCATCTACCATTCCAAAAAGTTACAGCTCAAAAGGAGGTGCACGTGAATTGGGCAATTCACGTGCAAAACGTTCAGGCCCAAATTGGCCCAAATTTCTCCACTGAGTTGCTTATGCATTATGGACCATCTTTAAGTCTTGCACGTGAATTGTTTGAGCCCATCTTCAAGCACTTTTGGGCTTCACTTGCTCTTTGCTCCTTGACTTTGACTTTAAAAATAATTCCACAAGTTCAGGACCCAATAATTTGCTCATCCTGCAAATGGTTAGTTAAGAAAGAAGCAAAGTCTCCTGCATAATGGTTAGCTTGCAAACAAATTTATTGAATAAAATAAATAAAAGAAAATAATATAAAATGAAATATAGCAATAAACATTGGGTTGCCTCCCAACCAGCGCTTTATTTAAAGTCTGTAGCTAGACTTTCAGTTAAGATCAGGCAATGGTGAAAGAGAGGGAATCAACTATCTCCTCTCGAGTTGAATCAAAGTATGGTTTCAGCCTATTGCCATTCACCCAAAATTTCTTGCCATCTACAAACTTGGAGCTCAAAGCTCCCATATGGCTTCTTATCAACTATCACAAAAGGTCCCATCCACTTGGACCTTAATTTTCCAGGAAATAACCTCAACCTTGTGTTAAATAGAAGAACTTTCTGCCCTAAGGTTAAAGGTTCATTATTGAGTTGCCTATCATGCCATTTCTTAGTTCTTTCTTTGTAAAATTTAGCACTATCATAGGCATCCAGTCTAAACTCATCTAACTCAATTAATTGAGTCATCCTAAGCTCCTTGATCTCTTGTGGGTTGAAATTTAACTTCTTCAAGGCCCAATGAGCCTTGTGTTCTAGTTCCACAGGCAAGTGACATGCCTTACCATATAGAATACGGTAAGGTGACATCCCAATGGGAGTTTTGTAAGCTGTCCTATATGCCCATAAGGCTTCATCAAGCCTTTGAGACCAATCTTTCCTATTGGCTCCAACAGTTTTCTCTAAAATGGCCTTAATCTCTCTGTTGGACACTTCTGCTTGTCCATTAGCTTGTGGGTGGTAAGCTAAAGACTTCCTATGAGTGACACCATACTTGTTCAATAATTTATCAAACAATTTGTTGCAGAAATGACTACCCTCATCACGATTATAGCCCTTGGTGTCCCAAAACGGCTAAAGATGTTCCTAGTAAGGAAATGAGTCACAACCCTAGCATCATTCACTCTAGTAGGAATAGCTTCTACCCACTTAGACACATAATCCACAAAGAAGCAAAATGTATGAATACCCATCAGAATTGGGGAATGGCCCCATGAAGTCAATGCCCCAAATGTCAAAAATTTCAACTGGAAGGATTCTAGTTAAGGGCATCTCATTTTTCCTAGATAGACCACCTACCCTTTGACATCTATCACACTTTTTGATGTAGACATAGGTGTCTTTCACCATGTGAGGCCAATAAAAGCCACACTGCATGATCTTAGCCACAGTTCTCTGCACCCCAAAGTGGCCCCCATAATGTGATGCATGACAATGATGTATTATGTCATCTACCTCCTCCACAAGGACACACTTTCTAATGATTTGGTCTGGACACCTCCTATAAAGAATTGGATCTTCCCAAATGTATTTCTTAGCATCCACTACCAATTTCTTTTTCTGGTGGTAGTCTAACTGCTTGGGAATGAACCCAGTGGCTAAATAATTTGCTATGTCAGCAAACCAAGGAAGATGATGCACCTCAAACAACTTCTCATCAGGAAAGTCATCTACAATGGGTAGAGACTTAGGTGTATTCTCCACACGGGAGAGGTGATCAGCCACAGAATTTAGGGCTCCCTTTGTGTCTCTAATTTCAAGGTCAAATTCCTGTAAGAGGAGAACCCATCTAATCAAGCGTGGCTTAGCTTCTTTTTTAGCAAACAAATATTTCAATGCAAAGATGATCAGTATAAACAATGACTTTAGACCCCAAAAGGTAGGGTCTAAACTTGTTGCAGCTATAAACCACGGCTAGCAACTCTTTCTCAGTGGTGGTATAGTTCTGTTGAGCATCATCTAAGGTCTTACTAGCATAGTAAATGACCCTAAACACCTTTTCTTGCCTTTGCCCTAAGACTACCCCCACAAGCATAATCACTCGCATCACACATTAGCTCAAAAGGTTGAGCCCACCAGGTGTGACTATAACAGTGCGATGACTAACTTACCCTTTAGGATGTTGAAAGCTTCTAAGCAATCTGCATTAAACTCAAAGCTTGTGTCTTTTTCTAACAACCTACTCATAGGTTTTGCAAATTTTGAGAAGTCCTTAATGAATCTCCTATAAAAGCCAGCATGGCCAAGGAAACTTCTCACTCCTTTTTCATTGGTTGGAGGTGGCAGAATCTCAATAGTGGAGATTTTTGCCTTGTCTACCTCCAAACCATGTGCAGACACCTTGTGCCCTAGAACTATCCCCTCAGTTACCATGAAATGGCATTTCTCCCAATTTAGGACTAGTTCCTTCTCCTCACATCTCTCTAAGACCACATCTAGATTTTTCAAGCACTGTTGGTAGGAGGAACCAAACACCGAGAAGTCATCCATGAAGACCTCCATGATCTCCTCAACCAAACCCTGAAAAATAGCCATCATACACCTTTGAAAGGTGGCAGGGGCATTACAAAGCCCAAATGGCATTCTCCTAAATGCAAATGTGCCAAAAGGGCACGTGAAGGTGGTCTTTTCTTGGTCCTCGGGCTTAACTCTGATTATACCCGGAATAGCCATCTAAAAAGCAAGAGTGACTATAGCCACTAACCTATCCAACATTTGGTCAATGAAAGGAAGAGGAAAATGATCCTTCCTAGTAGCCTTGTTCAGCTTTCTATAGTCAACACACACTCTCCACCCCGTCACAATCGCGAGATGGGATCAATTCATTTTTCTCATTCTTAATCACGGTCATGCCCCCTTTCTTGGGCACAACATGCAATGGACTCACCCACTCACTATCGAAATAGCATAAATTATACCCGCATTTTTCCATTTTAAAATTTCTTTTCTAACAACTTCTTTCATGGCAAGGTTTAATCTTCTTTGTCTTTCAAAGTGGGTTTAAAGTCATCATTCATCAAAATTTTATGCATGCAAATCCCTGGACTAATACCCCTAATGTCTTCAATGTTCTATCCTAGGGCCTTTTTGTGTTTCCTAAGGACTTCTAGCAATTGAGTACACTCCACATCATTTAAATTAGAAGCAACAATGACAGGGAATTGATTTGTAGAGTCTAGAAATTCATACCTTAGGTGTCCAGGCAGCTCCTTTAGTTCTGGAGCTGGATGCACGTCATCTTCTTTCTCCTCCTCAGCTTGCTCCAAAGAGTTTGTAGTTTGCTCATCTTCCTCAATTGTCAAGTACATCTCTTCATCTTGTTGAGCTTCTATAAGCTGAAGGGCTCCATCATTGGTGGTGGTAATTTCTTCTGCCAAGTAATCTTCCACCAATTCCTCAAGGTCTTCAACCCAAAGGCAGTCCTCCTCCTCTTGACCTTGCAAAGCCTTCCCCATGTGGAAGAGTAAGGTCTCCTCATTAATTCTCAGAGTAAGCTGCCCTTGAGCAACATCAATTAATGCACAACCCGTTCTGAGAAACGGTCTTCCAAGGAGTAGCTGAACTCCTCTATCTTCTTCCATCTCCAAAACTACAAAGTCTGCTGGAAATATGAAGGAGCCCACTTTAACTAGCACGTCTTCAATTATCCCTTCAGGCCTTCCAGGAGACCGGTCAAGAACCGCAATGATATGGAAGTAGGCTTCATTCCCTTAAGCCCAAGCCGTTGTACAAAGCAAAGGAAATCAAATTGATGCTGGCCCCTAAATCACATAGGACCTTGCTCTGCGGTGCATTGCCAATCACACAAGGGAGATTAAAACCGCCCAGATCTTTATGCTTGATGGGCAAACTCGTTGAACAACACTGCTCACCTCGTTAGTGATCGCCACCGTCTCATGATCCCCATATTTCCTCTTCTTCGTCACAAAATCTTTGATGTACTTTCTGTACCTAGGCATCTGCTCCAAAACTTCCACAAATGGAATGTTAATCTCAAGCTTCTTGAACAAACTCAGGAAGCGCTCATACTCTTCCTCAACCCTCTGGTTCCTCAGCCTCTGAGGAAATGGCATAGTAGGCCTGAGCTCTTGCCTCTGTTCTTCAGCTATTCTGTCTTGACTCAGTTGCTTGTCCTTCTTTTCTTGCACTTTTTCTTCAGCTTTATCTGATTTTCCTAGGTCATCAGCTTCCAAGGGTCTGCTCTGTTCTTCTGGAATTGCCTTCTTCTTAGGCTCTTCGACTTCATTCAGTGTCTTCCCGCTCCTTAGAGTGATAGCCTTGCAACTCTCCTTGGGGTTCACCTCAGTGTCACTTGGAAAAGTATTGGTTGACACCCTTTGATTAGCATTCTGTGCCATACTCACAAGTAACTTCTCCATACTCTTAATTGAAGTCTCCATACTACCTACCCTTTCCTTCAAATCACCCACCTCTCTTCTAGCTATCTCATCCTCATGCTGATATGTTCTTCTTTGCTGCTGAGGCTGAGGCTGCTGTTGCTAGAATCCAGGAGGTGGGTGTAAATAATTATCCGTAGCATACGGATTCTGCTTCATCCCTGGGGGCACATATTTGTACTGAAATGAGGTATCTCCCCCTTGGTTCTGAGTTCTCTGAAATGGTTGAGATTGCTGCTGATTCTGGTTGTACCCTTGTTGTTGTTGAGGATAAAATTGCTGCTTCTGATACAAGCCCTTTCCTCCAACATAATTTGCTTCTTTAGCTCCACTCCAGCCTTGCTCAGCTACTGGTACAGCTTGTTGTGATCCTTCAACTAAGAGCCAATACTTCCATGCCTTTCACTAAAGCTTGAATCTGTGCTTGCACATCATTGGAAGAATTTTCAACTGAAGCTATCTTCTCCCTCGGCTTTGAAGTACGCACATTAGACCACTCCCAATCAGCTAATGACAGCCTCTCCAAGAGCTCTGCTGCTGCGTCAGGCTCTAGGTTCATCAAGCATCCTCCAGCAGCTGCATTCACCTTGTCTTGTGAATGGGACTAAAGACCTGTGTAGAAGGATTCAATTTGAATCCACTGTGGTCTTCCATGATTAGGGCATCTTCTCACTAAGTCTTTGAAACGCTCCCAAGCTTCATGAAGAGTCTCCATCTCATCTTGCCTGAATCGCTAATCTCTCCTCCGAGCTGGATCACCTTGGAAGGAGGGAAGTATTTTGACATGAACTTGGTCCGCATCTCCTCCCAAGTGTTGATTGAACCTCGTTGGCAGGTTGAACCGGCCAAGAGCTCTATCCCTTAAAGAGAAAGGGAAAAGCCTTAGCTTTATTGCCTCCTCCGACACATTGTTGATCTTGATGGTGTCACACACCAGGTAGAACCTCATCAAATGCTGGTGTGGATCATCCACGGCTGTTCCTCCAAACGCGTTGTTGCTCACCATGTTGATCAACGTCGGCTCAGCTCAAGCTATTTGCTTGGACTCTTATCTGCCGAATCCCGAATAATGGTCCGACATCATCGGTCTCGCATAGTCTAAGAAGGTTCCGGGCATAAACCTATTACCCTCTTTTTTCGGATATTGGCCATTGTAATTGGCCCCTCCGTGTGGTGCACCACCATCGGGTCCGAGATCCGCCATCAGATCGCCTACGGATTGCTCCAAGCCTTGCAATGCTTCTTCACCTCACGTGCCGCTTCCCTAGTCGCTTTACGCCGAGCTCTGAACAACCTTTCAGGTTCCCGAGTAAATTGTATATCCTCCTCTCTTTGCATGCACAACTAGGAATCCTTGATGTATGTTCCTGTAAAACAACAAGAACACACCCAGCAGCTCCGAACAATGCAAAATAAACAAATAAAAAACACAAAATAACAGAAAATAAAAGACAAAATAAAACACCAAGATCAAAATTCAAACAATTTCACTCAATGTTGATTTTAAAAACTAATTAACCGTTGAATCCCCGGCAACGGCACCAATTTGACAGACAAGATTTTTAGCCTCTCTAAAAGAGCTAGCTAATGTCGTTAAATCTCTCTTCACGATAATAAATTCCCTAAGTTTGCACTAAAAGAATAGCAGCAAGAAAGGGGTCGAACCCACAGGGATTAACCTAGTTCTCTAGTTCTCAAATCAAATCACCCAATTACTCTTGTTCTATAAAATGTCTTGGCAAAAAGTTTTCTTTTTTAAACTAAAGATCTAATTTTTATTTGGTTTTCTGAATAAACAAAAAAAGTAAAGTGATTTTGGAATTAAGATTCAAGGATTAAAAGCATCTAGGGTCATAATTTCACCTCCCTATGTTATCTCTACTGGTTCATGATATTAGGGTTGTCTGATTGAAAACATGCTAAACATAAGCCAAGGACAACAAATGGTCATTGAGGTCCTTTTAAGAGTTGTATGCCAGAATGGTCATCTAAACACACAAACATGCAAAGCCAATAAATCATACTTGCAAAAGGATAATGATCACACCAATTACAAATAAGTTATGAATCTCAATCCGCCCCAGACTAGGGCTAAAAATACCAAGGTGTACATCCAAAGATAGAACTTAAGAACAGATTCATAAAACATGCAAAACTCAATCATCCAAACCCAAATATTTAAAAACACAGCAAAGCAACAAGGGGGCTACATTGCTCCCCTAGATTAAAAGACTACTCACGCATGATTACAAGCAAACACAAAGCAGAAAAGCTCAACATCTTCTTCTTGATCACGCGCACAGCAAAGCTTCAAATCCAGGCTCCAAAATCCGCGACGACGGCCGCGACGGGTGCTCTCCTAGGTCAAGGAGCACCTCCAAGTCGTGGAGCCTCTCTCTCTCTCTAAAACGTGTAGGGGGGTTAGGCATTGCTAGGAAGGGCGTGGAGGCTTGTATTTATAGAGTTTGGATGGGCTTTGAGGTGTGTACCCTAGCCCTATCAAAACGACGTAGTTTTGATAAGTGACACTCGAAACATTAAAATCTCTATCTTCCATCCACAATTTGGACTTGGGCCTTCAGGAACAAATGATCAGCATGGAAAAACGATTGGATCGGTCCAAAAATATCTCTGCACGCCAATTTGCACGTGATATGGTGAATTCACGTGCACCTCCAAATCAGCTGAAACTTCTCCCCAAGCTTCCTTGCATCATGTAGAGGCCTGAGAGGCAAAAATAGGCTTGCACGTGAAATGGGTGAATTCACGTGCAGCTCCAAATGCTCTGAAATTTCTGTGGTAGGTAGATGGCATCATTCTAAGAAACTTTTGCTCTTGCACGCCAATTGTTTGAGGCCATCTACTATGTCAAAAGTGAGGTCCAAAATCTGCCAAAACAGCTTAAAAACGCATGTATTTGCAACTAGCATCTTCCTAGGGGTTAGAGCAAATATATATGATATATGAAGCAATAAGGCTCTAATCATGCTCTTAAACATCCTAAATAAACACTAGAATAACGGCATAAAATGCACGTTATCACCAGCGCGAGGTGGAAGCCCTGAGGAAGGACAATAAAGAAGCTAAAGGCCTCCTAGGCAAAATTTGGAAGGCCTTGAGCAAGAGGAAAGCATCAAAACGTTCTCCTATAGTGGAGATATCTGTTGAAGAACCCTCTCCATCCCCTGAAGTTTCTTATCCAGCCCAGGCGAATCCACCTCAACCAGAATCTTCAGCTAGGCCATCCTACTATCAGCCTCAAGAGGAGAAAGAGCCAGCAGAAGGGTATTCACCCTTCCAGCCTTTTACTGATCCTGCATATTCTCAGGCTATTGTGCCTGTTATACATCCTGTCTCTTGGGGTATATACATGCCTGCTGAACCTAAAGACCTTCTTGGCCCTCCTATCTATTTAATCATTAATCCAGCCTTATCATCTGTTGAAAGTCAAGCAGCATTTGAAGACTTCATTAACTCTCAGGTGTTAAGGGCTCGATTTGCAAGGGACATGGACCTCTTCACCTCGTTTGTCCTTCAAAGGATTTTAGGCGATGAATATCTATATTCAGATGAGGTGGACTTGTTTTGCAGGACTATGCGTTTTGTTGTGGAGGCTAAACCTCATAATTACCCACTGTCCCAGTATACCTCTATTATGCTGTGCGAGCTTTATGAGCAACCTTTGACTGAAAGTGTGTGGCGCCAGCGTATAAATGGGCAGAATGAAGGTCATCGTCCTTGGCATGGTATGCACGAGGTGCTGATCCCTATGCATATTGATCGTCACTATGTCTTGGTGCGTGTGGATTTGAGTGCAGGGCATGCGGTGCTTTATGATCCAACCCAAGGCGAAGGGTTCACCAGAAGGAAGAGACGGCTTGTTCATGGGCTCATAAAAAGAATCAAGGATGCGATGAAACAAGAAGGATTGTTGCAGGATAAGCTCCCTCTTATTCACCTCAACGAAATGGAAATCCCTCAGCAGCCTGACCAATTCAGCTGTGGGATCTTTGCTTGCTACTATATGATGGCTATTCTGCAAGGGATGGAAACTTGGGAAGTGCGCGGTGAGACATCGGTTGACTTTGTGGCTCAGGTGCGACGAATGGTGGCCAATGTCATCTACTACTACAGCTTGCCAACTGAGAGGTAAGTGTTTTCCCTACTCCCTATTTTATGCCATAAGGACATAGCATATTTTAAGTGTGGTGTATGGGGAGTGACTTGAGCCACTTGCTTGTCTTTTATGTTGTGATTGCATTTATAATTTTATAAAAAAAACAAAAAAAAAAGCAAAAACAAAAACAAAAACAAAAACTGTTTTTAGTTGCATGATTGTTTGAGTTGTTTGCTTGAATGATTTGCTTGTGGAGCCATGGATATTAAGTATGCAATTTTGGCTTAAAATTTAATTTTTATGCCACATTAGTATCATGTTGTCATAAGGGTGTTAAAGTAGTTAAAATGTGCTCTGAATTGGTTTAATCATGTTTTTATCTTTTGAATGATATCACCATGTTTTTGGAGTTGAGTTTTGAATATTAGCTGAGCATGAAATGCTATGATAGACCTAAGTAACCCTTAAAGTTGAGTGAAAAAGAAATGCAAAATGAGAACAGCTTCTTTTTAGCCCTTGAGTGACATTTATGGTTTTTTGGGTAATAGTTTGATTTGCTTACTCTTCTTGCATTCAACATTGGTTATTTAATGGTAGGAGTCAAGTAAGCATGTGATTACTTATTAGTGCTCAGTGTTTGGTGTGTGGAGTTAGGATGCATGACCTTTAAGTCACTTTGACTTCCTATGTATCCTAATTTTTGTTTGTTGTGTTGTAAATATAAAAGGCTGTGATATAGAATGTGAAAAAGCCATCACTTAATTGGGAAATGGGATGTGAGACATCAATGAATTTGTCTCTCCTTATGTAGCAAAATGGCAAGGAGTTTGCATTAGAAAAATCGATCTTATTTTTGTGTTATGTGAGTTAAAAAAAAAGAGTGAATAATCCATCAAGGGAGAGCATAAAATGCAACCTTGTAAGGTTATTACTAAAAAAAAACAACAAAAAAAAAAGAAAAAAGAAAAGAAAAGAAGGATTCAAAATAAAAGCCTCAATGGCTTGATGTTTATGTGTGATTGTTTAGATTTGTAGCCACATTGGCTGAGTTTTTGTTTATTTGAGAGTGTTGAGCTCAATTCTTTGGCTCATGCTTTGTTTATTCAGTTATTAGAATAGAGTGTGAGTTTCAAATAAAGTAGAATAGAGGGTGTGTTTTCTTTGATGAGAACAATAGGGAACTCTCATGATTGCTTGGCAAGTACTTAATCAATAGCTGATGGCGAGTGTAGAGATAGAGTTTTCCATCCATTGTTCATTGATAGGTATTGGGCTTGAGAATTATTATATTTGAGTGAGGCTGCTTATCCTTGGTAAGAACTTAAAGGGAAACTAGGTGCTATTTTATCATGGATTGCTTGCTCATATCTGAAATTTAAGTGGTGATATTGCATGGTTATTGGACTAGGGATATGGACATGAATGAACTAAGCTATGACTCATTTTGATGCTTAAATTCCCATTTCATCATGATAGAGTTGCATGCTTAGGAAACCATGATTCTCCTTAATTGTTATTTTATTTTTCTTCCGTTTGACTGCGTGTTTATTTTATTCTTGCATGCTTGTATGTTTTTGCTTGAGGACAAGCAATGGTTCAAGTGTGGTGTATTTGATAACGTGCATTTTATGCCGTTATTCTAGTGTTTATTTAGGATGTTTAAGAGCATGATTAGAGCCTTATTGCTCTATATATCATATATATTTGCTCTAACCCCTAGGAAGATGCTATTTGCAAATACATGCGTTTTTAAGTTTGTTTTGGCAGATTTTGGAGCTCACTTTTGACATAGTAGATGGCCTCAAACAATTGGCGTGCAAGAACAAAAGTTGCTTCGAATGATGTCCTCTACCTACCACAGAAATTTCAGAGCATTTGGAGCTGCACGTGAATTCACCCATTTCACGTGCAAGCATATTTTTGCTTCTCAGGCCTCTACAGGATGCAAGGAAGCTTGGGGAGAAGTTTGAGCTGATTTGGAGTTGCACATGAATTCAACATATCACGTGCAAATTGACGTGCAGAGATATTTTTGGACCGATCCTATCGTTTTTCCATGCTGATCATTTGTTTCTGAAGGCCCATGTCCAAATTGTGGATGGAAGATAGAGATTTTAAAGTTTCGAGTGTTACTTATCAAAACTACGTCGTTTTGATAAATGGGCTAGGGTACACACCTCAAAGCCCATCCAACCTCTATAAATAAAGCCTCCATGCCCTCTGCTATACATCCTAGACCCCCTACACGTTTTTAGAGAGAGAGAGAGGCTCCACGACTTGGAGGTTGCTCCTTGACCTAGGAGAGCAGCCGTCGCAGCCGTCGCAGCAGCCATCGCGGATTTTGGAGCCTGGATTTGAAGCCTTATTGCGTGCGTGGATTAGAAGAAGATGTTTAGCTTTTCTGCTATGGTTTATCATGCGTGAGTAGTTCTTATAATCTAGGGGAGCAATGTAGCCCCCTTGTTGCTTTGGTGTGTTTATGAATATTGGGTTTGGATGATTGAGTTTTGCATGTTTTATGAATCTGTTCTTAATTTCTATCTTTGGATGTACACCTTGGTATTCTTAGCCCTAGTCTGGGGCGAATTGAGATTCATGACTTATTTGTAATTGGTGTGATCATTATCCTTTTGCAAGTATGATTTATTGGCTTTGCATGTTTGTGTATTTAAATGACCATTCTGGCATACAACTCTTAAAAGGACCTCAATGACCATTTGTTGTCCTTGGCTTATGTTTAGCATGTTTTCAATCAGACAACCCTAATATCATGAACCAGTAGAGATAACATAGGGAGGTGAAATTGTGACACTAGATGCCTTTAATCCTTGCATCTTAATCCTAAAATCAATTTGCTTTCTTTGTTTATTCAGAAAACCAAATAAAAATTAGATCTTTAGTTTAAAAAAGAAAACTTTTTGCCAATACATTTTATAGAACAGGAGTAATTGGGTGTTTTGATTTGAGAACTAGATAACTAGGCTAATCCCTGTGGGTTCGACTCCTTGCTTGCTGCTATTCTTTTAGTGCAAACTTAGGGAATTTATTATCTTGAAGAGAGATTTAACGACATTAGCTAGCTCTTTTAGAGAGGCTAAAAATCTTGTCTGTCATATATGTATATATGTATTCACATAGGTGTGATCTCCTATATGAATTTTGGCCTTCATTGGTATGTTGGGTTTATAAACGTTGATGAGCCTAGGGTCAGTGGGGATTAAGGGTCCGTTTCGTAGTGGAGTTACATTTGTACGAGATGGTTTTGGGGTAGGGTCTGATGGTGCCTTGGAGCCTAGAGGGGGGTGAACAGGCTCTTATCGAAACTCTTTTTATTCTCTTATGACACAACACTTATCTAGTTAAGTGATAGAATCACTGCGGAAGACAACCAGATAGTGGAAGTTTTTTGTTTTATTATCAAGAGATTAGTACAACAAAATAGATGCAAGACTCTCTTACACTCTGTTTACAAAAGGATTCAAACACTAGCCTAGATTATATCTTTGAGCTCTTGTGCATACACGAGGTTGATTCAGGCTCGTTCATGCGCATGCATACCTTCAAATATACAAGTATGAATATTTATACAAAAACATTCCTAAAAGACAACCTTGGAACTTGTAGTTCCGGAATGCGTTCAGCACTAACTATTCCTCGGTAATCTCTCTGCCTTGACTGCTGCGGTTTGTGGAGCTCAAGATCTTGGGTTTGAAGAGTATAAGTGCCTTTGTGAGTTCCCAAATATAATTAAAGTTGTGTCCACATATCCGGGTGATCCACGTGTAACATTCTTCAGGTTCATGACAAGTTTGTCTTACGTCAGGACACCACGAGCTGATAACCTTAAATGCGGTTAAGTTGAAGCAGGATCTTCTTGGTCCGGTGTAATTTTCCTTACTCCGTAGCTAATGAAGCTCGGAACCTTACTCCGTGTTAGTGGTTGCTTACTTCGTATCTATTTGGTACTGGAATCCTTAGTCCATATCAGCGCTTCCTTACTCCGTGTGAATGAGAAGGTCGGAGTGCTTATTTCGTATCAGCGCGTCCTTACTCCGCATGTAAGTTCCTTACTCCGTATGTAAGTTCCTTACTCCGTGCGAGTCTAAAGGATTGGATGGCTTACTCCGTACTAGCACATCCTTACTCCGCATGAGTGAGTGGTCAGGATTCCTTACTCCGCATCTAAGTTCCTTACTCCGTATGAATAGAGACTCGGGTCCTTATTCCGCATCAGTACTTTCTTACTCCATATGTACGAAAGACTCGGATGCCTTACTCCGTGTCTTCTTCACATTAGTTCATTTGAGTGAAAGACTTAACTTTTTAGCTTCGTGTTGACTCTTTTACTCCGTGCGACCTTGTAAACCAAGATTCTTACTCCGCATCTCTAAGACCATAAAATTTTCTAACTATTTAAGTTCTTCCTTAAATAGTAATAATAATAATATAATAATAAAGTCATTACTAACAATAGTTAAAAAGAATATTTTAGATATTATCATGATAAAAATAAGTACCCAATATAGTCATTTAAATAGCATGTGACTAGTAAGTAGCCGTTAGAATAGTAACTAGCCGTTAGAATAATAACTAGCCGTTGGAATAAGTAACTAACCATTATGAATAGTATCCATTTGAATTGTTATAAATAGGTATGAGTATAAGATTTTATTTATAAGAGAGTATAGAAGTAAGAAGAAGAATAATAAGAGGTTATGGCATCAAGCTCTCAAGTACCGCCATCCGAGATTAGTGTACGAGATGAAGATCGGCGAGCAATACGACTTGAAGTTACAAGCTATGCTTTGCTATAGATGAGCTAAATGCTCGTGTCCAATGGCTGCAATATATGCGACGAGACACAGGGAGAAGTTTGAGGTTATTCGTGCGACAACCACAACAATGTTAGCCGAAGGGTTGTGCAGCTCTATTGCCGAAGCACAACATGTCCTACGCACATACGCTAATACAATTTAAGAAATTTTACGAAGACCATAAAATATGATATTAATGTTTACGTTTAGGTTTATAATATTTTATGCTATAATGTTATCTTACTTTATTGTTTATTGATTACGCAATTATATTATTTTATTCGCGTTAATATTAAATACGTTATAAAAATAAAATAATTTCTTATACGTCATAAAATGTTTAGATGCTATATATTATGTCATTTAGTTTCTTAAACCAAATTACTATGGGTAAGTAGGTATTACAAGCCTTAACTTTACCTAAAGTATAAAAAATAGGTAAGGCCCAAAAATTTGAATGAGGGAGATTCTGGAGGTCCCATTCAAAAATCCATAACTTAAATTATACAGATCTAATTGACATGAAACCAAAGCCCATTTGTTCATTTATGACTTAGCTAAAGCATGTAGAAATTTCAGAATTTAATATGAAGCCAATCAATTCCAGAAGTTAAAATACTACACATAGGTTCAGTATGAACGGGTAAACATTTTAGTATGACTTTAAAATTCAATAACTTTTGTTATACATATGTACAAATTATAAAATTGATACCCATTTGTAGATATTTGAGTTAGTAATGCAATACAATTGGCCGTTTGTCAAAAACTACAAAATTAAAAACGTTATAATTGAATTAGTAGGGAGTACACCAATGTGGACTTTTGATGCCAAAGGAACCTTCTAGGTTTAAAAGTCTTAAACCATTTTTAAATGGTAGGAGGAGATAACCACGTTTTTAATAAGAGATAATATGAGGAAAATAAAGTATTATATATATTTTAAATAATTTAATTTAATGCCAAAGTCAAATTCGTACACTATTTTTCACACTATTACACCTTCCACCTTACCTATAAATAGCATGCCTCACTTCCCTTCTCAAGCACTCTTTCCATTCAAATAAACCACAAAACTCTCCTCCAAATACTTCCCAAAAATTTCTATTAACACCCCAATAGCCCTCCAAGCCTTCTCTTCTCTCAATCTTCCTCTCACTTGTTGGAAGTTCTAAAAGGTAAATATTTCAAGCATATATTAATCATGTTCTTCCTCCTCATACATATATATATTATGGATGGCCTTGCCCCTCAATATATATATGTATATTTATTAAACAATACGTATATGTATATATATATAGATTATTATTATTCCATAGAAGGCTAAGCCTCCTCATACATATATATATTATGGATGGCTTTGCCCCTCAATATATATATGTATATGATACGTATATGTGTATATATAGATTATTATTATTCCATGGAAGGCTAAGTCTCATCATACATATATATATTATGGATGGCTTTGCCCCTCAATATATATATGTATATTATATACGTATGTTATATATGTATATGTATACGTATAGATTATTATTATTATCATCAGAAGTTTTTCCACCATAATATACTTATATATGTTTCTCAATATATTATTTATGAATATACTATTATTATTAAAACTAAAATATCAACTTTTAAAATTTGTTTCAAGGTTTATAAACGCGGAAGACAAAAAGGTAGTAAGGATCCCCTCTCCCTTTCTTTACCACGATCTTCGACATGGAAATTCATTTCCTATTTCTTCTCTATATTTCTATCTCAAGATTTCTCCTCATAATATTATTTTAAGAAGAATTAACTTTCTTTGGCACTTCTTGGAAACTTGGTAATCTAAATTATTGAATGGTGAATACCCCTTTTACTTATCGGGGCTATTATTACAAGACCTTCCTTTACGTTGAAATTTACCGTTGATATGATTGTTTGAAAATTTGTGAAGATATGTTATATGTTTGGCAATATGTTTATGGGTGGTTCCAGAAAGACCTCCAATGCATTGGGTAAAGAACATCACTAGAGAGTGTCAATTCAGTTGATAACAGGTTATGCATGACATCTAGGTGGTGAACCTAGATGAGTAGATATTCGTATTCTTTCATGAGTTGATTATTCTCCATATATTATTTGTTACTTTTAACCTTACTGGGCTATTTGAGCTCATTTTCTTCATGTTTTCTTTCAACCCCAGGGAACTAGGAGAAAGCAAGGATGCTAGGATAATGGTGTCCAGAATGCTTGGAATAAAATCATAAGAAGATTATGCATATAGTATTTATATGTCATGTAAACTATAATGGGTTATCAACACCTAGTCTCTAAACGCTAAACCTTAGAGATCTTGTGATGAGTCTTGATGTAATAAATAAACCATCAAATTTATGTTGAGCAATAGATTACTATTAATATAATTGTAATATCTTATTTGTCTAATGCACCCGGTCTGGAAGTCCAGATTTGGGGGCGTTACAGCATCAGTTTGACTTAGTCCGTTTGAAGCATTAAGAGTAGATTCCATAATCCGTAGCTTTTAAGTCCTTAGTCCGCACAAATGTTCCTTATTCCGTATGTATTGGTGACTTGGTTATTTACCAAGTGTTTGACGACACTCACTCTTGTCCTGATCAGGATTATGTATCCTGTCCTTAGCTTTGCTCTCACGAGTGTATCTCCAGATTAATAACATATCTTCTGCAACGATCAAAGAAACACAAAAGATCTCAGATCAAATTACATAGGGCTTTATCAGCATTATCCAAATTCTGGGCTTGATCCAACAATCTCCCCCAATTATGGATATGCCCAAACCCTTTGTAATCTGATCCGGTAAGCGCAAAAAGATAACATAAAGAATACACATCACAACCATTTTCATTTACCAGGAATGAAATACAATTCAGCCTTTATACAAGATTTTCATTAAGGTACATAAGGCTTACTATACTTGAAGATCATTGTTGCTGCCTTCTCTCTAAGCTCCATTGTCTGCTTCATCGTATAAGTGGTGTGTTGGCTCCAAGATTTGTCCACAGTTAAGAATGACTTGATGAAGTAATAGACAAAGGCCCCGCAGCTATCTCCATCTGGCTGTTGTGGCACTTGCTTCTTGCCCCGGAATGTCGCCTTCAGCTTCTCAGTTGGTCTTAAAGGAGTGATGCCCAACTTTTCATATAATCTGGCTTTCTTCACAGCTTCAGTCAACCTGAGACACAGTGGTTCCCATTGATTCTTTCTTACATACTGCTATACAATCTGATGAGAATCAATCAGAATCATCTATTTGGACTGAATCATGAAGACAGCCATCATGAAATGTGGCGACATGATCCGGTACGGAATGAGGATAGTTGAGAGAGTACTCCTTGGCTTGCTATCCTCAGCAGTTCCGTCGATAAAGGACTGAATAATATCTATACTGGGAAGATAGCCCTCATTCTAGCATGGCAGAACTTCAAACAAGTGGCCGTCCTTGTACGAGAGATGGAAACGGCCTCATCTCCCATTTTAGCAGCCCTAGAGAAGTTGTCAATGTCGTCTGTTGTAAAGAGGCCTTTCTCTGAACAAAGGGTCCGAATGTCGTCCGAGGAGAAAGGGTACAGGTCAGAGAGACATCTTCTCTTGCTAGAAGACATAGCATAGGACTTCATTGCCTTACGCACGCTTCCATCCGCATCAAAAGGGTCACACGCTGCGTATGATGGGAGGAAGGTGTCAGCTGCAGATGGAGAGGATGGAGGAAGAGCTGCAGTCGAGGAGCTTGGCTGAGAGAAGTGGCTACGTTTGGGGATTTGAAGTCCCGGAAGCAATGAAGAGGTAGGCCGTTTCTCAGCACGAGTGGATGGTTGTGGTGCAGGAGGAGCAGAAGGATCAGATGACACTCTCTCCCCCGGTTTGGCAGATCGCCGAGAAGCAATGGGAGGGCGAGCCATCGTGTGCGCCAGGTCCGCGAAGGAGGTAGACAAGGAGTGGACGGACGAGGCGACGAGATCCATCTTCTGTTCCATGGAAGTGGAGGAGTCAGTGAGAGCGGATAGCAGTTGGGCGCCAAGAGCATCAACCTTGGCGGCGATGGCGGATATTTGGGTGCTATGAGCTTGGGCGTATCGGTCCAGCTGGGCGGAGAGCACAGCGTCGGAGTGAACCGGGCCAAAAGAAGCATGCCCAAGGGGCAACTCCGGAGCTTTGGAGGACTCCCCCGCATGAACAGGAGCAGGAGAGCACTGGGCAAAGGAGTCCGCAGGAGTATCAGCAGCAGCAGCAGAAGGGGCATCCGGAGCAGCGGACCCGCTTTGACCAGATAGGTCAACAACGGGAATGTCAACAGCAGGAGAAGAAGGTCCAGCCTTAGCAGGGGAAGGACTCCGTGCGGCATGGACTGGGCTGGAGGGGGTAGGGAACAGCACATCTGGAATGGAGGCCGGCGTAAGAAAGTCGTGGTCCAAGTTCCAGATGATCATGGTCTCCGGGGATTGGGTATGGCGAGTGTAAAACACCCGGAGATCGGGGTCAGGAATGGAGGCGGTGTGGGCAAGGCTGAAATGGAGCCATAGGTCCGTTAAGGTGTCGGCGGAGAGATGGTCAAGGTAATCTCGGAGTTGAGGTAGGGGAGGCAAAGGAGCTTCCAGAATGGATTTCGGGACATCAGCAGTGGCGGCAGCAATGGCGGTATCAACCACGGCAGCAACAACGGAAGTAGAAGGGGTGGGGACATTCATAGCAAAAGGGGCTGAAGAAATAGCTCGAGGGGCACTGCGCTGAGATGGCCCCGCAACCTCGGAGGGTTCGGCACGGACGCTATGCTGGGAGGCCCGAGAGATGGATGGTGCAGCAATGGACCGAATCCGGGAGGATCGGTGAGCGAGGCTGACGTCAGGGGCATGGTGTCAGAGCGGTCACCAACAGAACTGCCTTGTTGTTCCGTGGCAGGGAGAATGCGGAGAGTTGTAGAGGGACGGCGGGCTATCATGTTCCCATCTGGCGTAATATAGTGAAGATAGTGAGCCAGAGGAAAGGGAACAGCATCAGAGCAGGCAAAATGGTCCGGATGAAGATGCCGGAAGACAATGCTTAGGATGCGCCCGAAGGAAAGGTTCTTGGGTCCAGTCTACAACAGTCGAACAAAAAACGTCCCCTAGTCCATCGGAAGACCTTCGAAAATGTCATACATGGCCAGAAGAAGATCGTACGGAACAGAGTCCAGAGCAGAAGTACGAGCCAGTAAACAGCGACTCAGTATGACCGCCATACAGCGATAGTGGCCTTGGAAGGACTTCACCTTGTATTCCTTGCCTTTATAGTTGCAACCCATAGAAGCCGCCATGGAATCGGCATCGGGGCGCTGTGATTCACTAGGGGGTAGACTGAGAGCAGCGCGGAGAACGTCGAGGGTAATGAGGATGGATTCACCGCGAACATAGGAGATGATGGAATCGGTGGTACAGCAAATCCGTAGGTAATACTCGAGAATGTCGTCCATAAGAAGATCGACAGGATTGGAGATCAAGTCGAGTATGTGAGAGGCTTCTAGAAGAGGGCGAAGTTGGGAAAACCAGTCCGGAGGGTTGGAGACAGCACTCCAATCCACCAGATGGCCGGGATTGACGCCGGAAAGAGAGGTTCTGGGTGCCATTGTAGATGAAAATTGAAGGGCGAGAGGGAAGGCGAGGTCTTAGGGATTGAAGGAGCAATCCAGAGTTTTAGGGATTTGAAAAGAGTAACACTCGTGCTTTGCAGGAATGACCAGAATATATAAGACCGAGTCCGTAAATGTCAGCGGGTCTAGGAATGTGGCGAGAGAAACAATAGACCGCTTGACAGGTGATGCCATTAGTCTTGATATTGGTGTGCCTCCGAATTAAAAGATGACGTGGAGACGACATGACCAAATAAAGATAACAGCTATTGGCCTTCCAAGGGAAGTGTGTGCATCCCGAGATATGCATTTAATGAATCATCATTATTCCTCCTCGAAAGCACGCGATATAAAATAAGACATGGATTATCGCAATTTGACAGTATCAGGAGTCTAGAGGAATGAACCGACAATCATCCGAAATAAGCGATAGTCGAGTAACGAGTATCCGGATGAAAAGTAGACCGTGTCCGTAGTAACAGAGTGCGATAAGAGAAAAGTAGATTCCTTTGCTATCAATAAGTCGAAGAGAAGAGAAGTACCACAACACTTCAAATCCAAGACTATGGACTGGATTTATCGATAGAGGTTCAAAGAAAATCTGAACTAGTAGCTGCACAAAGATAAGCTAAGAGTACAAAAGCTTAACAGGTAAGGATTAGTACGGATTAGGAGAAAATAGTCAGTGAAGAGCTATATAATCCGAACTAATGAGTAGCAGAACTTATGCATTACAAAGAATGAAATAGACATATGCATACTAGAGAATGATCAATATGACTGAATCAGGGCTTATGTCAGATAATAAATACACAAGTTCATATAGGTCAACATAGCGAAACCGTCCTGCTGAACGACGTAGCTAAGATTAATTAAAAATCATATGATTTGACCAAACTAGGATTCATGAGTGAAAAATGAGGAAGTGGACACATGTCAAAAGCAAGCAGTTGATTATCCGATTAAAATGCATGGTTGAAGAAAAAATACATCCAAGCATGCCGCACTTGGTCGTTTCAACACCGCATGTCCAGTCAGATCCGGAAGTAAAGGTTCAGAGGAGGGAGTATCTAAGACATATTAGGGGGTTTTTACCAAGGTAACAGACAAAGCTTAGGCTCCCCCGTAGATGATTTGATCCTCTCAATGAAAGGCTCCCCCTCGAATAGACAGCCAGGAAAGAGGTCATGAGACATATATGGGGGGTATTACTTGAATAATTTATAAAGCATTTTCTCCCCCGTAGATTGTGCAATCCTCTCGGTAGACCTTTCCGGCTTAAAGAAATTCAACATGGTCTATCCTTTTAGGAAACTATACTTCAGGTGATCAGATCACGATTGTGTATTCATCCACCAGGCCTTCCGAGCTAACCCATTTCATTTCTTCAACAATACATGTTAATAGAGTAATCTAAATGAACAGGCATTTGTCATGTGGTGATCAGTGGAAATTAAGATCATGAAACTAGAATGAGGTTAATCATATAAACTTTAATCATGTTTGCTTAAACGACTTCACTGGAAAACGCAAGCATCCTCCCATATATGAAGTTCTTATCAATATCGAAGCATGAAGCACATTAGATAGTAAGTATGATCATCATTAATATCGGTATGTATCTCCTACTATCAATAAAAGCACAATGCATGTTCTGAAAATAACTACGATGGATAACGGTGAGAAGTTATGCGAAAAAGTCGAGCATACCTAATTTGAGAAGAAGTTCGGAAAATCTTACATCAGGTAGGGGCTTTGTGAGTATATCCGCCTAGTTGATCTTCGTAGCAACATGTTCCAGGGATATGTGCTTTTTAAGAACATGATCGCGAATGAAATGATGCCTAACCTCAATATGTTTTGTCTTTGGATGCATGACGGGATTATTGCTGATAGCAATAGCACTGGTATTGTCACAGTAGAGTGGAACAGATGTCATGTTGAAGCCGTAGTCAATAAGTTGACTTTGCATCTAAAGAAGCTGTGCACAGCAACTCCCAGTAGCTATATATTCCGCTTTAGCAGTAGATGTTGATACGGAATTTTGCTTCTTACTGAACCAAAAGATCAATCTGTTTCCAAGGAATTGGCATGTACCACTGGTGCTTTTCCTGTCGATGCGACACCCGGCAAAATCAGCATCAGAATATCCGGATAAGGCGAAGTTGGACTCTTGTGGGTACCAGAGTCCCAAATTAATTGTCCCTTTGAGATACCTTAATATCAATTTTACATGAAGCATATGTGACTCTTTGGGATTCGCCTGATATCTTGCGCAGATGCAAGTTGCAAACATTATGTCCGGGCGACTTGCTATAAGATACAACAAGGATCCAATCATCCCTCTGTATTCAGTCACATTCACTGATTTGCCATCAACATTTGGGTCTAACTTGGCATTGACTGGCATTGGAGTTTTGATGGGAGACGAACCTTCCATACCAAACTTCTTGATTAAGTCACGAGTATACTTAGCTTGGTTTATAAAGGTCCCTTCCTTCAGTTGTTTGACTTCGATCCCAAGGAAGTAGGACAGTTCTCCCATCATACTCATCTCAAACTTGCCAGTCATCAACTTGGCGAATTCATCACAAAGTTTCGGATTAGTTGATCCGAAAATGATATCATCCACATATATCTGTACGATCAGAGTATGTCCTTTCTCTTTCCGTAAGAATAGCGTGGTGTCAATCTTCCCTTTTTGAAAGTTGTGAGCAAGTAAGAATTCCAAAAGTGTGTCGTACCAGGCTCTTGGAGCTTGCTTCAATCCATACAAAGCTTTCCGTAGTTTGTAAACCAGATGTCCAACCTTGGGTTCAATGAAACCTGGAGGTTGTTCAACGTACACTTCCTCTTGAAGATCTCCATTCAGGAATGCACTCTTGACGTCCATTTGATAAACTATGAAGTTTTCATATGAAGCATACGCCAGAAACATTCGAATTGCCTCAAGTCTTGCCACCAGTCTGGCTTTGTTCCGGAGCAAAGGTCTCATCATAGTCTATTCCCTCTTCTTGACGATATCCTTTGGCTACCAGTCTGGCTTTGTTCCGGATTACAATTCCATCCGTATCAAGCTTGTTCTGGAACACCCATTTAACTCCTATGACTTGCTGAGACTTAGCCCTTGGTACTAGAGTACACACATTATTTCTCTTAAATTGATTCAGCTCTTCTTGCATGGCTTCTATCCAATTCGAATCCCGAAGAGCTTCATCCACCACCTTTGGTTCTATTTGAGATAGAAAACACGAGTAAAAACACATGTTGGAGGTGGCTGCTCTTGTTCTTACACCAACAGTAGGATCACCAATCACTTGATCTGAGAGATGGTTTCGGGTCCATCTGTAATTCTGTGCATGTGATGGTTGATCTTGAATAATTTGAAGCTCTGCCAGGTTAGGTGGTTCAGGTATATTGAGCTTCTTCCGGACCAGATGTTTCCATATTAGAAGGTACGGTAGAACTAGGTGGTTCTTCAAAACTGTTTCTTTCAGTGTTAACTGGTACGGACGGACTTGAAGGTGCTCCGGAATTTTGGGTATTCGTAGGAGTATGTCCGGAGCTTAACAGTAGTCCTGAGTCCGAATCATCCGTAGCAACATCCATATAATTTCTTTGTGCTTCGCTGATGCCACGTGGTTGGTCAGAATGTGTATCAGGAACACTCATAAACTTCGAGTAATTGATGTTGCTGTCCGGGACCTGCACATTAGAACTTGAAGAAGCAACTTTTGACCATTCAAGATTAGCTTCATCAAAAGTCACATGGATAAATTCTTCAACTTTAAAAAGTTTTCTATTGAAGACCCGATAAGCCTTGCTATGTAATGAGTACCCGACAAAAATCCATCATCAGATTGTGCTTCAAATTTATTCCGGGTTTCTTTTCCATTTATCAATATATAGCAAGTACATCCAAAAGCTCTGAAATGTGAAATTGAAGGCTTCCGTCCTCTCCACATCTCATAGGGTGTTTTCGTGGTAGATTTATTTATTAGAGTTCTATTCTGAACATAGCAGGCAGTGGACACAGCTTCAACCCATAAACTGAGAGGAAGCGTTGCCCCTGCTAACATAGATCTGCCAGCCTCGACTAAAGTACGATTCTTGCGCTCAGCTACCCCATTTTGTTGTGGAGTTTTGGGCGCAGAGAAGTCATGCTGAATGCCCTGTTCAGAACAATATGATCTCATATCTGAAAAATCAAATTCTGTACCATGATCACTCCTGATGCACTTTATGCTCAGTCCTTGTGAGTTGCTTATCCAGTTGAAAAGATCTACAAGATGCTCAAAAGTTTGATCCTTTGATTTCAGGAACATGACCCATGTGTATTTGGTGAAATCATCGATAACCACAAGGGTATATCTCGCACCAGCCAGCGAAGGAACAGAAATAGGACCACAGAGGTCCATATGAAGAAGTTGCAGAGGAGCAGTTATTGAATTAACTGATTTGCTCTTAAAGCTATGTTTGGTCTGTTTGCCGAGTTGGCATTCTCGACAGAGAGTGTCTCTGGAGTATTTGAGTTTAGGTAGACCAGTGACAAGATCAAGCGATGGTAACTTAGACAGTGTCTTAAAGTTTAAATGTGCGCATCGCTTGTGCCATAACCAACTATCTTCATCTGAAGCTTTAGTTGTCATGCCCCAATTTCCTTCCACTTGGAAATGAGTAGTGACTGCCCATGCCCGCACCCGAAGGGACAAGGGGTTGGTGCAAGCACCTTAAAAGGACTTCTAGCACGGGTGCTGTCCCAAACCTGCACAATCAGGCTAACATGCCAAGGGGCATGCTCCTGCTCCCAAACCATGCACACAAACACAAATTGAATAACAACATCTCATTTTATTTCATTTCAAAGACTAAATGTTCATTACAACCCAGTCGGGGAAAAACCCCTATGAAGCCATCAATAAAACCAAACCAAAATCCAAACACATAAAACCAGAGTACAACAAAGGAAATAATATAAAACTTTCAGCCTCAGGGGCTTAGCTCCTCAGCCTTCACCTACCGCCTGCTAAACCCTGCAAAAGAACAGTTTATAGGAGGGGTGAGCAAACCACAGCTCAGTAGGGATCCCGTCTCCCCAGACCCGTCCCGCTGTACAACATGCATGATATGTGTATGCTTGTGCTCGTGTCGTGCCTAAGGCTAACGCAGCAAACATCACCCAAGAAACACTCTTTACCTGAACCCGCACTGAAGGGCAGAGGACACCCCGCCACCACGGCGACATGACATACCACATTCAGGCGAATGTTGCATGGACACCAATGCAACATTTTCCACCCGAGTCAAATATGGTCAACCACCTCCTCGGGCGCCATATCTACCCTCAGGAATGGGTGTAGACTTAGCCCACCATCGTGAGTGCTATACCGAGACTCAGGACCACGTCCTGGCCAAATCTCAAAGGGGTCCAATGATTGTGCCTGGCCCATATCTCGGCTCGGTCTCAAACAGATCAACAAAGACAATAGCATTACATCTCAACATGTAAACTCAAGACAAAGCATTTACACTTTATCTAAGAAGGACCAACATGGTCAGATACAAGTCACACACATCAGCCTCATAGGCTAAAAATCAAATACAAATCAAACACGGTACACACCAGTCACACAGGTATATCATCAAGCACTCATATACAAGGTCTCACAGGCATTATATTGAATACATGGCATGCAGGCCTCACAGACGTTTTATCAAACACATGGTGTACAGACCTCTTAGACATTTCATCAAACACATAGTGTGCATAAACAAACCCAGAAAATCCTCAGGCCAAATTCAACATCAAATCAACAGAACATGCCACTGAAGGCCAACATCCATATAGGAGATCACACCTATATGGATTTACATATATATATATAGGTGAATATCCTAAAACAGAGGAGAGTTTGGAAGGACATGAATCCCTACCTCAGGCTTTTGTCCTAACCTCCACGCTAGACAGCTCCCAACGACGCGAACCACCACGGCAACAGCCCGGAGACCCTCTCTCTCTCTCTCTCTCTCTCTCTCTCTCTCGGCAGCAGCTGCAACAAGGAAGAACACAAGAACCCTAAACTCAAACTCAAGCCCTCCTTATATAGACACTACCCACATCAAAACGACGTAGTTTTGATTAAGTAAACCCAGGATCAAAACGACGTAGTTTTGATCACACAAGTTAGCACCTTTCCGCACCCATATAGGCCAAAATACTCAGAATTTCAACATGGTCCTTTGGAGAAAGATCATTAGAATGTCAAAACCAAGGGAACCATGCAAAAATATGGCTGCACGCCAATTTACACGTGAATTCCCAATTCACGTGCAACTCCAAATGGACTCCAAATGCTCTCAAACTTCACCCCTAGCCTCCTTGCATCATTTAGAAGACAACCACACTTGCACATGAATTGGACCCATATCACGTGCACCTCACATACACGTCCGTTTGGCCTGAAACTTCTGTGGTAGATAGAGGACATCATTCTAAGCATCTTTCCTTTTGCACGTGAATTCATTTGAGCCCATTCACTAGGTCAAAATCTAGAAAAACTCTACTCGAAGGCAAAACCGTGACTAACGTGACTAACTCAAGGTACGGGTCCTTACATCCTCTCCCCCTTAAGACTTTTCGTCCTCGAAAAGAAAAGGTAGAATGAAAGAAAACAATCACAACCAAAGCATAGGCCTCTAACACCCTCTAGCACAAATTAATACACAACAAATCACAAATTATTTCACACATTTATACACTCCATATGGTCATAACTAGTTGGGCAAGTACCTGATTATGTTGAAGTTTGATGCTTGCCCTCCTCCCCTCCTTCAGAGTTGTTCGTCCTCGAGCAGTTAGGATAATGAGCACGCATCTCGGTCTCACGTTCCCAGGTCTCTTCCTCCAGCCCTCGGTGTTGCCACAACACCCGAACCAACGGAATAGTCTTACCTCGCAGCTGCTTCTCGCGCCTATCTACAATACGGATGGGGGCCTCGACAACAGACACATCCTCTCCAAGATCCAGGGTACCCCAATCTAGCACGTGTGTGGGATATGGATGATATTTCCGTAGCTGGGATACATGGAAAACATTATGAAATCTGCTCAAACTAGGTGGTAATGCCAACCTATAAGCAACAAGTCCAACTCTGCTCAAAATCTCGAACGGTCCAATGTACCGAGGGGACAACTTGGACCCAGTCCCAAATCTCTTATGCCCTCGCCGTGGAGAAACACGAAGGAATACGTGGTCTCCCACCAAAAACTCCAACGGTCGGCGTCGGCGATCTGCATAAGACTTCTGTCTGCTCTGGGGTGTAAGAAGGCGTTGCCGAATCAGCTGAACTTTTGCCGTAGCCTCCTGGACCAATTGAGGTCCTAACATAGCTGCCTCTCCGACTCGCCCAACATAATGGAGACCGACACGGTCGGCCATACAATGCCTCAAATGGGGCCATCCCAATCGAAGACTCGGTAGCCGTTATTATAGGCAAACTCCACCAAGAGGAAGGTGGGAAGCCCATGATCCTCCAAAATCGAGTACACAAGCCCTCAACAAGTCTTCCAATGTTTGAATGGTCCTCTCGGACTGACCATCGATCTCAGGGATGGAATGCGGTACTCAAATTAAGTCGGGTTCCCAATGCTTCCTGCAGACCTCCCCAAAACCGGGATGTAAACCGCGCATCCCTATCTCGAAACAATAGACAAGGGTACTCCGTGCAAGCGGACAATTTCATCAACATACAACCGGCTTAACGTGCCGATAGAGTCGCGCTCTCGAATTGCCAAGAAATGGGCTGACTTAGTTAAGCGGTCCACTATGACCCAAATCATGTCCTTTCTCCCAAGTGGTAGGAAGTCCCGTCACGAAGTCCATGGTAATATGCTCCCACTTCCACTCGGCCCACGGGTAAAGGCCGCAATTGACCGGTGGGTCGTTGGTGTTCTGCCTTCACTTGCCGACAGGTAAGGCACCTGGAAACAAACTCTGCTACACTCTGTTTCAGCCCCGGCCACCAGAACCGTGCGCGAACGGCATGATACATCTTAGTTCCTCCTGGATGTACGGCCAAACGGGAATGATGAAATTCCCTCGGCACATCCTCACGCAAGGGAGGTGGTACTATCGACGCCCTCGAAATTTCAGCTCATGCTCAACTCCTTCGTCCCGGTCCTCGATAGCTCTCCGGCCTCTATCTTGGGCCCGGATCACCTCACGATCCATGTCGCCTAACTGTCCCTCACGGACACGCTCGATACAACTCGGTATCACGGTGAGAGGACACAGGATAGCTCCATCATCGCTGAAAGCAGGTTGTACCAAGCACCGCCAACTGCTCCATCATTTTCCATTCTCTCATGGAAACCTCGGCTTTTCCCTTTCTACTTAGCGCGTCGGCTACTAAATTTTCCTTCCCAGGCGTGTAGGAGAGCGTGAAGTCAAACATTTGCAGGTACTCGACCCACCTCCGTTGGCGCAAATTTAGGTCTCTCTGGGTGAAGATATATCTTGTAGGCTTTTGTGGTCGGTATATACCACAAATTTCTCTCCCAACGGGTAATGTCGCCAAGACTTCGGGGCAAAAATAACTGCTGCTAACTCCAGGTCGTGTGTTGGGTAGTTTTGCTCATGGGACTTCGGCTATCGCGAGCCATATGCTATGACTTGGCGCTCTTGCATCAGAACACACCCCAGCCAACGCGAGACGCATCACAATACACCTCGAATGGCACTCCCTCCTGCGGTAGACTCAACACCGGTGCGGTAGTTAGGCGAGTCTTCAACTCCTCGAATGCCTGCGAGCACTTGTCCGTCCACTCGAATTTGGCTCCCTTCCGTGTAAGAGCTGTCATAGGTGCCGCCAACCGAGAAAACCCTTCCACAAAACACCGGTAATACCCTGCCAGACCCAAGAAACTCCGGATCTCAAAAAACATTTGTGGGCCTCTTCCAAGATGCTACGGACTCAATCTTGGTTGGGTCCACTCTAACTCCTTCGGCAGATACTACATGCCCAAGAAAATGCACCTCTCGCATCCGAAGTCACACTTGCTAAATTTAGCATACAAGTGATGATCTCGTAGTGCCTGCAGCACCACGGCCAAGTGCTCCTCATGCTCGGCTTGGGTTTTGGAGTACACAAGGATGTCGTCAATGAATACCACCACGAAGGAATCCAGGTATGGGGCAAATACCCGATTCATTAGATGCATGAACACAAAGGGTGCGTTCGTGAGCCCAAAAGGCATCACTAACCATTCATAGTGTCCGTATCTGCACCCGAACGCCGTCTTAGGGATGTCCTCGCTCCCGACCCTCAATTGGTGATATCCCGAACGCAGATCGATTTTTGAGAACCACCGTGCTCCACTCACTGGTCGAATAAGTCATCAATCCGCGGCAAAGGGTACTTGTTCTTTACCGTTACTTGATTCAACTTCCGATAATCAATGCAAAGTCGCAACGAACCATCAGCCTTCTTAGCAAACAAGACCGGTGCACCCCATGGTGAGGTACTAGGACGGATAAAACCTTTATCTCCCGGTTCCTTTATCTCGCTTCGAAGCTCCCGCAACTCGACGGGTCCCATCCGGTATGCTACTTGTGAGATGGGTCCCCACCCCCAACAGCTCAATCGTGAACTCGACACTTCGTGTGGAGGCAACTCCAACAACTCCCCAGGAAAGACATCCTGGAAATTCTCGACTACATCTGGCCACACCCTTTTCTCTAAGTTACCTTCCTCCTCAAAGGTTAGGGTGGCAAGCCTATGGGTAATATTGCCCCATAGCTCCCTCATCGGTCCAGGTCTCCCCCAAGATCCCTATCCCATTCACCCACTAGGGTACAGGAAGATCCTGTGGGTGTAGTAAACGATACTCGTCGCCTATAGCAGTCAATCTTAGCCTGAAAGGCCATCAACCAGTCCATCCCCGGAATCAAACTAAAGGTCCTCATGGGCATTACGTACAAATCAAATGAGAGGTCAACCTCTCCTATCGTAAGCGCACACTCTCGACACATTTGGTGGATCAACTCTACTCCTCCCATTGGGGACTCGACCCTCGAGGTCTATCGGCCTCCACACAATCAAGTCCAAGGCTCTCCACCAAGGACTTAGCAATCGGGAGCACGAAGCTCCGGTATCAAACAATGCAAAGCAACAACAGTGCGGGATATTAGAATAGTACCTCGAACCACCGAAGGTCCAGCTCCACCTTCCTCGGAGGGTGATGGTAAATCCTCCATTTCACTGGTGCTGAGGTAAGCGCGAACACTCGCCTTGGCTTGCCCCACCACCGGCCTCACTTGCCTTCCCTTTTGCTCCTGCTGCGAGTCCACCGGGACGACCCTCCGATCCTCCTTGTGGTTGCCTCTCCCCCGTGGCCTAGTGTGACCGGAACCGGCCCGGCGGCCTGCCACGAATGTCCTGGCTTAGGGGCTGGGGCCTGAAATTGGGTTCCACCCTGCTCCCTTGTGCCAAGCTTCCGGCTCCCCGGTGTTCCCCTCTTGCCGAAACACACCTTGCTGATGTGTCCCACCTTCCCACGCCTATGACACGTCAAGTCTTGCTTGGGGCACTCACGTTTGACGTGCCCCGACAGGCCACAACAGGTACACCCGCTTGGGAAGTTCCCAGGCGAAGACTCCCTGTCCTCCAAAGTAACGGGATCCGGGTGGAGCCATTGAAGCTTGGCCCCCATCCTTGGGAAAAGTCCCACTCCCGGACTCAACCTTCGCCTCTTGGTATCACCGTGCTTGTCGCGCGCGCTCTGCCCCCATCCGCTCCTGGTGAGCCTGTCTTCCCTCCTCTAATCCTCTCTCAACAATCTTGGCGGTGTCCACGACTTCACGATAGGTCTTCGATCCACGACATCTCCACCCTTTGCTTCAGGGCAGGTTTGAGACCCATGGTAAACTTATGGGCCTTCGGGTCCTCCCTTGATATTGCTTCGGAGAAAACCGACTCAGCCCCTGAAAATCTCGCTCATACTCTGCTACCGAGCGCGATCCCTGCTTCAAGTCCGGCGAACTCCTCCCGCTTCGCCACCGCAATGACTCGGAAAGAACTCCTCATGGAACAACTGGAGGAACTCATTCCAGGCCATGGTCTCCATGTCCCGGCTTCCCGAGATGCTAAGCCACCATTCCAAGGCTTCCTCCTCCAACTGCCGGACTGCTAGTCTCACTTTGTCTTCCTCCCGGGGTCGAAGAAAGGAGAACACATGCTCGATCCGCCGCAGCCCGGTGCTCTGCTCCTAGAGGTTCAGCTCCTCCCTTGAACCTCGGTGGATGTTCCTTTCGGAACTGCGTCAACACGTCTCCCTCTTCCCGCCTCACCGGCACTTCCCGCCTACACGGAGGTTCCGCCTCATGGGGTGGAGGGGTGGCACCGCCGGTCGTGCCATCATCTCCTGACGCACCTCGTTTAGGATCTCTCCCCCCGAGGTCCTCACGCATGCCTTGCACGTTCTCACTTAGGGCCCGGACTTGGGCCATGATCCGCTCCAGGGGATCATCGCCCTCTACACGCTGTCCTCTTCCCTCTCCAAGACGCGGGCAGAAGATTCATCTTCTACACTGGAGTAGCTCGGGTTACTCTCCTAGGAGGCATCGTCTACATAATTTAAACCAAACTAGGATCAGCTTCACTCAAGCTCTACACACCCTCATCCCCATGGGCCATGAGGTACTCAAGCAACATTTTACATTTAAACACACAGGAAAATCACGAAGTACACAAGGCAATTCATAGCAACAAGTCTCATAGAAAATCACCGAATTTCACAACGAACAAGTTTCAAGAACATAGCATGTCCAATCACAATACTCATACCGAAATTAAACTAGTGCCCTAATGCCAATGCATGTATGCACCCTCAACCCAAATGCAAGTGCCCTACTCCTTGGTCTAACTACCCCCCGAGTACACCCCAGAAAACTAGATAGGACCACGTTGATCGGGCGTGTCCTATACTGCCTCCCAAGAGTCTCGAAGCGCCCAGGCCTCCCCACTATCCTAGGTCCACTAGACCATGAACTATCGCTCTGATACCATATTGTCACGCCCCAATTTCCTTCCACTTGGAAATGAGTAGTGACTGCCCATGCCCGCACCCGAAGGGACAAGGGGTTGGTGCAAGCACCTTAAAAGGACTTCTAGCACGGGTGCTGTCCCAAACCTGCACAATCAGGCTAACATGCCAAGGGGCATGCTCCTCCTCCCAAACCATGCACACAAACACAAATTGAATAACAACATCTCATTTTATTTCATTTCAAAGACTAAATGTTCATTACAACCCAGTCGGGGAAAAACCCCTATGAAGCCATCAATAAAACCAAACCAAAATCCAAACACATAAAACCAGAGTACAACAAAGGAAATAATATAAAACTTTTAGCCTCAGGGGCTTAGCTCCTCAGCCTTCACCTACCGCCTGCTAAACCCTACAAAAGAATAGTTTATAGGAGGGGTGAGCAAACCACAGCTCAGTAGGGATCCCGTCTCCCCAGACCCGTCCCGCTGTACAACATGCATGATATGTGTATGCTTGTGCTCGTGTCGTGCCTAAGGCTAACGCAGCAAACATCACCCAGGAAACACTCTTTACCTGAACCCGCACCGAAGGGCGGAGGACACCCCGCCACCACGGCGACATGACATACCACATTCAGGCGAATGTTGCATGGACACCAATGCAACATTTTCCACCCGAGTCAGATATGGTCAACCACCTCCTCGGGCGCCATATCTACCCTCAAGAATGGGTGTAGACTTAGCCCACCGTCGTGAGTGCTACACCGAGACTCAGGACCACGTCCTGGCCAAATCTCAAAGGGGTCCAGCTATTGTGCCTGGCCCATATCTCAGCTCAGTCTCAAACAGATCAACAGAACAGCATAGCATTACATCTCAACATGTAAACTCGGCCAAAGATTTACACTTTATCTCGGAAGGACCAACATGGTCGAGATACAAGTCACACACATCAGCCTCATAGGCTAAAAATCAAATACAAATCAAACACGGTACACACCAGTCACACGGGTATATCGTCAAGCACTCATATACAAGGTCTCACAGGCATTATATTGAATACATGCCATGCGAGCCTCACAGACGTTTTATCAAACACATGGTGTGCAGACCTCTTAGACATTTCATCAAACACATAGTGTGCATAAACAAACCCAGAAAATCCTCAGGCCAAATTCAACATCAAATCAACAGAACATGCCACTGAAGGCCAACATCCATATAGGAGATCACACCTATATGGATTTACATATATATATATATGGTGAATATCCTAAAACAGAGGAGAGTTTGGAAGGACATGAATCCCTACCTCAGGCTTTTGTCCTAACCTCCACGCTGCATGACTCCCAACGACGCGAACCACCACGGCAACGACCAGGAGACCCTCTCTCTCTCTCTCTCTCTCTCTCTCCAAGCAGTGCAGCAAGGAAGAACACAAGAACCCTAAACTCAAACTCAAGCCCTCCTTATATAGACACTACCCACATCAAAACGACGTAGTTTTGATTAAGTAAACCCAGGGATCAAAACGACGTAGTTTTGATCACACAAGTTAGCACCTTTCCGCACCCATATAGGCCAAAATACTCAGAATTTCAACATGGTCCTTTGGAGAAAGATCATTAGAATGTCAAAACCAAGGGAACCATGCAAAAATATGGCTGCACGCCAATTTGCACGTGAATTCCCAATTCACGTGCAACTCCAAATGGACTCCAAATGCTCTCAAACTTCACCCCTAGCCTCCTTGCATCATTTAGAAGACAACCACACTTGCACGTGAATTGGACCCATATCACGTGCACCTCACATACACGTCCGTTTGGCCTGAAACTTCTGTGGTAGATAGAGGACATCATTCTAAGCATCTTTCCTTTTGCACGTGAATTCATTTGAGCCCATTCACTAGGTCAAAATCTAGAAAAAACTCTACTCAGAAGGCAAAACTGTGACTAACTGTGACTAACTCAAGGTACGGGTCCTTACATTAGTGAGGAAGCATACAGGGTCAGAAGAATTATTTCTTAAGACCACTGAATATATGTCCCCATCTCTTGATCCGGATAACTTTATATCTCCAGATAGGTTTTCCCTTACTGTACAGGTGTTGGACATAAAGGAAACAGTAAATCATTTGTCACATAAATTACTGACACTTAGCAAATTATGCTTCAAACCTTCGACTAGTGCAACTCAAGTGATTGATACACAGCCGTTGGTTAAAGTGCCATACCCGACAGTCTTACCTTTGCTGTTGTCACCATATAAAATGGATAGACCTTGTTTTTCATTAACTTCAACAAGCAGAGTCTGATCACCCGTCATATGTCCGGAGCATCCACTATCAAGGATCCACTTGCTTTGATTGATCTTTAACTTCAAGTGATCCAGTAGTGCATTCCAGAGATGCTCCTGAAAGACAACAGTTTACACTTTTGGTGCCCAAACTTGTTTCGGGCGGTTAGAAAGAAACAACAGAATGTCAACAGTTCCGGATTTGACTTTGCTAGGACTTTTAGCTCTCCAAGTTGACTTTAATTTGTTAGTTTCAGCTGCTTCTTTTATTTGGGTTATCTTGGGAGAGACACTCCTTTGAGGTTTAGCTTTTGTTTTGCTCGAAGAACCCTTTTTATTGAACTGATCTTTATTGGTATGAATTTGATTACAAAGCCAGTTATCAGATAAACTCCAACATTCATAGTGATAACGACCTATTTCCCTACAGATGGAACAGACACTATAATGCGGAGTACAAACAGGGGATACAGGTCTCTTAGATTTTACAGACTTTCTACTCTGTTCCCTGTGGCCTAATCCATTGCGTTTGGGTGACGCGCTGATGCGTCAGCCTTAGCCTTTCCTTTCTTTTTGGGTTCTACAGTTTTGGCTTTAACTGTAGCAGCCTTCCCTTCATCATTAGTTACGGGTGCTACTGCTTCGGGAAGTGCAGTAACAGCCTTAACTCCACAGTCATAAACTATGGTGCCACCTGAAATGAAACCATCCAACGGTTTAGACGTACTAACAGGATATAAGTTGGTTAGTTTTGGAGTGAAATCCGGAGGACACTCAGTAGCTTGAGCAATGGAGGTTGATGATTTTGAACCTAGGCCAGTTTTGACTCGAACATTATCCGGATCAGTCCTAAATGAAGAGGCTATTTCCCTGGATTTAAGCCACTTGCGATTTATTTCCTTTTCCTGTTCTAGTTCATTCTCAAGTCTTTTTACAATAACTTTTAGGCCAGAAAGATTGGTATTTAGCAGATGATTTTTCGCCCTTAGATCGTGATACCAAGCTTCTTTTCCTCTAAAGTCAGCTATGTCTTTTTCAAGTCTAGTAATAGTAAATTCAAGACGTTTATTCTGACTTTCCATATCTTTGTACATTTGAGTAATTATTAGTCTTTCATTCTTTTCATGATCACATTCGGTAGTAAGAGATTCTAATTTACTCAAGAGCTCAAAGATAGAAGGTACCTCAGTATTTGCCATGAGGCAGACGTTCGGCTTAGGAGTTGGCTCATCATCCGAGGATTCCTCCTCTTCTTCCGAGCCACTGATGTACTTTGTCATGAACGCCTTCCTCTTGTTCTTGCTGTTGTCTGAGGTGGTACGTTGAGGAGTAACCTTGTCACTTTTCTCTACCGTCTTAGATTTGGATCTACATTCCTTGGCCCAGTGACCGGGTTTCCCACAATTAAAGTATTCTTGGGAGCTCGACTCCGATCGTTCCTTCCTTTTGGATGATGAGGAGCCTCTTCGAATCCTTTTCACTTTTCCGAAGGAATCGTTCAAAGGATTTGACAAGAGTAGTTTTAAGTGTATGGTCTGCGTTATCAGAGATGGGTTCGGGAGTTGGTTACGTGTAGGGAAGGATTAGCACCCCTACAGCGCCCTTTCGGTATCTAATTTAGGAGGAGGAGGTTTGTATTTATACTGCTGTGACTATACTAAATTTCCTAACAAGTCAATGTTTTACATTTGGCTAAGTTACTTGTCAAAGTTTATGGTTAAAATTGATCTACCCTAAAATTCTTAAAGGGAATCCTAAAAATTTGGGTTTTTGTGTGAAGTGGGGAATGAGATCTTAGGGATTGGTTTTGGCTTTTTTGGTTTTACTTTTTGAAATTAAAGTCCTAAAAATGGTTTTTATTTCCCCTTTTTTTTATGTTTTGTTTTGTTTTGTTTTTTTTTTTTTTTTTTGGGTTACAAAACATACATTTTTTTGTTTCTATGTTTAGTAAAAAAAACATTTTCGTCCCCTTTTTTTTGCTTTTGTTTCTTTTTATTTTTGGAAACCTTTCTTTCTTTCCCTTTTTTTTTTGTTTTGTGAACCCAAAATCTTAAAGCCAATTTAGGAACATATGCATGAAAATAAAAACGTGGAGTGTGTGATTATGGCATCCACAAAAGAAAAAGAAAAATCACTCTTTTTTTTTCTCTTTGTTTTTTTCATGTTCTCCCTCTGCTCTCTCCTTTTTCTTTTTTGTTTTCCCATTCTTTTTACTATACTTTACATATTACAACATACACATAGGAAGAAATACAGGAAAATACAATGAAAAAGGCTGAAAAGCAATTACATCAAATATAGATAAGCTAAAAAACAAAAATTAGAAAAATGCTAAAAAAGTAATTACACCAAATATAGATACAAATAAACTGAAAAAATTATTGAAAAGATAAGGGCTGAACCGACTTTGAAGCTTGCAACACCAATCTTCTGTCTGAACTCCTATCGGCGCTGATAATCACTTGCTTAGAACCAACAAAATCTGACAGGGAGGTTTGCGAGGGGGATTTCTTGGTATTTGAAAAGTGGAGTGATGTATTTTCTGGGTTTGAGTTTTTTGATGACTGGAAATAAGGAGAGTAGGCGTGAGAAATAGGGGATTGGAAAGGGATTGGTGTCTGTTATGTTTTTCGCTTGCTGAACACGCAGAAAAAAGGCCAAGTTGGGACTATTTTTGTGTTTTTTTTTCTTGCTGAGAAAAAAAAAGGAGCTGGAGTGAGATAGGAGAGAAAGAGGATGAAGGAGTAATGTTGATTGCAGAAGACTGGGTGTTTAATCTGAAAGGATGGCAGTCAGGGAGGCGTGGAAGAGTGATCTTTTTTCTAGTTTTTGAGTTTCTCTCTTTTTTTTTACTCTCTGTTTTTTTCCTTTTCTCTCTCTGTTTTTTTTTTGCTCTCTCTGGTTTGCAGGTTCCTTTTCCCACGATGATGGCTCTCTCTGTGTGTTTTTTTTTCACGATGATGGCTCTCTTTTTTTTTTTTTGATGGCTCTCTTCAATGAAACCCCCCCCCTCTTTTTTTTTTTTAGCGCAGGGATGGATGACTGCATCTTAAGGGCTGCAGAAAATTTTTGGCTGGATTATCATTAATTGCTGCATTTAATGCTCTATTATGAAGGCAGCGTTTTTAATTGCAGATTTTGTATTTTGTCTGGTGGACAGCTTGTGCGGGAAACAGGGGAGCTCGTGATTGCCTTTTTGAATTTGTATTTTAGCAGCACATGTGATTGACAGGTTGGTGAGTCATTCTGTGTTAGGTGGCCAGCGCATAAAACAAGCCTCGTGAATAAACAGCGAGAGAAATAAGCCAGCGAGGAAGCCAGCGAGAAAAATAAGCGAAGGCAAAAAAAGGGTCGGAGGTTCGAAGTGTCGGCAGGTCGGAGTGTCGGCAGCGAGGCTTCGAGGGTTGAAGGGTTGGAGGTGGAAGGCGTACGGGTGCCGCGGGTCGAAGGCGTCGTAGCGAGGCTTCGAGGGTCGCGGGCGTCGAAGTGTCGGCAGCGAGGCTTCGAGGGTTGAAGGGTCGAAGGTCAGAAATCAGCAGGTCAACGGGGCTTCGAGGCTTTGAGGCTTCGGGGCTTTGAGCTCCGGGACTTCGGGGCTTCGAGCTTTGGGGCTTCGAGGCTTCGATCTTCGGGACTTCGGGGCTTCGAGGCTTCGAGGTTCGGGACTTTGGGCTTCGAGCTTCGGGGCTTCGAGGCTTCGAGCTTCGGGGTCAATGGGTCGAAGTGTTGGCAGGTCAACGGTCAATGGTCAACCCTTTTTTTTTAACTTTTTTTTATAACTTTTAATTACCTTTTTACCCCCACCAAAAATGCAAAAATAGATAACCTTCCAGGAATTGTTTGGGGAGATCCGTATTCACCTACATTGGCATTTTGAAGAGTTTCGCATGATTACTTTTGCGGGCAGTTTGACCAAGGGCATTGACCATCTTTTGGCAAGTTTGACTTTTTCCAACGAAAGTTGTTTTGGCCATAACTTCTTCATTTTAAGTCCGATTTCAGCTCGGTTAAGTGCGTTGGTCTCCAATTTTCATCCTCCATCACCTGTTGTTGGTCTTGGGGTGCTTCAAGGACTTGTAGCAAAAGTCATTAATTTTGAACTCCCCCATCCGTGTCAATTGTATCCATCTCGTGCAGATTGGGGTAGACCATTCCTTGGAAGTATGGGATCATTGTGGGCCTGTTCAATAAGGTATATGGCATGGGCAGAAAGGTATATCAAATGGGGTTAGTATGTCCAACCCGGACAAAATAGGGTCCTACACTCATCACGATCAGTGTATCTGAATCTGACCTCATGAGTCCGAAGCTCTCTATATATTTCCTCAAGGGCAGTAAACGGCTAGTTTTTGTCAGCTTGCATCTGGAGTTGCTTGGAGTAGTAGCGATCCGGCAAGGATCGAAAGAACTTGTCATTGATTTGAGACTGAGTGTAGTGCTCATTGACAGTTTTTAGCTCTAGAATGAGCTTGCCGAATCTCTAATAGATGCTCTCAAGGGATTCGCCAGGTTTGTGATTGAAACTCTCAAAATTCTATCTAAGAGCACATATCACATTTTGCATCTGGACTGACTCCCCTCATAGAGGATTATTAGTTTATCCCAGACAGCTTTTGCTGACGTGCAGCCCTGGACGTCCGTGAAAGCCTCGGAATCCAAAGATGATGTAACATAAGCCAGAGACTTTTCACTAGCGCACTGCTTGGCTCTTTCATCGTTGGTAAGTTCGACATCCGTCTTTGGCCTTCTAACTCCATGTTCTCCGATAATCATCGGAATTGGAATCTCCTGATGAAGACAGGGCCACATGAGATGATCATGGCATACCATGAATATCTTCATGCGAGCTTTCCACTGGGAGAAAAGCTCAGGCATGAATTTGGGCGGTTTTGTCAGAGTAAAACCAGAACTCCGTGGTTGAGGAGCGGCGGCAGCAGCAGGTTGAGGTGGGTCGATGTTTTCACTGCTGCTTCGATTCGGGATGGGCTCTTGTGCACCTCCAGAGTTAAGGCGAGTGTGGAATAGCATACTGCTTTCTTCGGCCATTGCTTAGAGTAAAATAGTGGGATCTCTACTTAGAACAAATAGACTTGCTCTGATACCACTTGATGGTCCCTTGGAGCCTAGAGGGGGGTGAATAGGCTCTTATTGAAACTCTTTTTATTCTCTTATGACACAACACTTATCTAGTTAAGTGATAGAATCACTGCAGAAGACAACCAGATAGTGGAAGTATTTTGTTTTATTATCAAGAGATAAGTACAACAAAATAGACCAAGACTCTCTTACACTCTATTTACAAAAGGATTCACACACTAGCCTAGATTATATCTTTGAGCTCTTGTGCATACACGAGGTTGATTCAGGATCGTTCACCTGCATGCATACCTTCAAATATACAAGTATGAATATTTATACAAAAACATCCCTAAAAGACAACCTTGGAACTTGTAGTTCCGGAATGCATTCAGCACTAACTATTCCTCGGTAATCTCTCTGCCTTAACTGCTGCGGTTTGTGGAGCTCAAGATCTTGGGTTTGAAGAGTATAAGTGCCTTTGTGAGTTCCCAAATATAATTAAAGTTGTATCCACATATCTGGGTGATCCACGTGTAAGATTCTTCAGGTTCTCGACAAGTTTGTCTTACATTGGGACACCACGAGCTGATAACCTTAAATGCGGCTAAGTTGAAGCAGCATCTTCTTGGTCCGGTGTAATTTTCCTTACTCCGTAGCTAATGAAGCTCGGAACCTTACTCCGTGTCAGTGGTTGCTTACTCCGTATCTATTTGGTACTGGAATCCTTAGTCCGTGTCAGCGCTTCCTTACTCCGTGTGAATGAGAAGGTCGGAGTGCTTATTCCGTATCAGTACTTCCTTACTCCGTATGTACGTTCCTTACTCCGTATGTAAGTTCCTTACTCTGTATTTAAGTTCCTTACTCCGTGCGAGTCTAAAGGATCGGATGGCTTACTCCGTACTAACACATCCTTACTCCGCATGAGTGAGTGGTCCGAATTCCTCACTCCGCATCTAAGTTCCTTACTCTATATGAATAGAGACTCGGGTCCTTATTCCACATTAGTACTTTCTTACTCCGTATGTACGAAAGACTCGGATGCCTTACTCCGTGTCTTCTTCACTTTAGTTCATTTGAGTGAAAGACTTAACTTTTTAGCTTCGTGTTGACTCTTTTACTCCGTGCAACCTTGTAGACCAAGATTCTTACTCCGCATCAGTTTGACTTAGTCCGTTTGAAGCATTAAGAGCAGATTCTGTAATCCGTAGCTTTTAAGTCCTTAGTCCACACAAATGTTCCTTATTCCGTATGTATTGGTGACTTGGTTATTTACCAAGTGTTTGACGACACTCACTCTTGTCCGGATTAGGATTATGTATCCTGTCCTTAGCTTTGCTCTCACGAGTGTATCTCCGGATTAATAACATATCTTCTGCAATGATCAAAGAAACACAAAAGATCTCAGATCAAATTACATAGGGCTTTATCAGCATTATCCAAATTCTGGGCTTGATCCAACAGGGTCTCGTTGGGATTAAAGGTCCGTGTCGCAGTGTGGTTGATAATCTCATGTGAACTTAACCCTAAAAATGGCTTGTGTGATGAATACTTGTGTTAAATTGATATGTTGTGATTGTAAGTGCTATGTGGGACTGTGGAGTCTATGTGGCTATGGAGCCTGTGTGGCTGTGGTTATGGTAGCCTGTGTGGCTGTGGAGCCTGTGTGGCTGTGGTTGTGGAAGCCTTTGTGGCTGTGGAAATGGTTGTACGTGCCTTTGTGGTTTGTTTGTGTGTTCACATATTTATAAATGTCGATTATAACCTGTATATATTATTGCCACGACACTGCACTTGTACACGTTGACATGTAGATGCTAGGAGCACTTAATAAAGTTATGTGATTTCATGTGTGGTATTACTTATCCCAACCCCTTATCCACCGCGTGGGTAAAGGGGAGTCACGAACCGTTTTCCTCGGGTTAGAAATCTGGGGTGTAACATCAACCTCCTTATATAGACACCTCACTTATCAAAACGACGTAGTTTTGATAAGTGAAACCTGTATCAAAACGACATAGTTTTGATAAGTGAAACTTGTTTCAACCTTCCCACTTCCACACAGGACAAAACACCCATAATTCGAACATGGCCCTTTGGGAAAAGATTATCAGCATAACAAAATGAAGGTGAAGGTGCAAAAACATGGCTGCATGTGACAAAGGCCATTGTCACGTGCAACCTCCAAATGGTCTAGGATTTTGCCACTAGCTTTAGAACTTGGTCTGGAAGGCTCACATGCAAAAACATCATTGCATGTGACAAAGGCCATTGTCACGTGTAACCTCTAAAAGCTCCCTCTTGGGCTCATCTCTTGCCTCAAGCTTGCTCATCTATATACAAAGTGTTCTAGCCAATGTGTATGAGAAGAAATCAGCCAAAGACCTGACAATTTCCACCCAAAAGTCATAACTGTGGCTAACTCCTCACATCCCAAAACACGGGTCATTACATCCTCTACCCCTTAAGACTTTTTGTCCTTGAAAAGAAACAACATGCCACTAGAACCGCAAGGAATGACAAACACATGCACCTTATTATGCAAAACCGCAAGCCACAACACAAATGGATCATACACCGCACACAGCACATAAAAGGACATACGTCCACAGGCTCAACAAAGCACCACCACAATGCAAATAACATATACCCGCATGTCATAAACACATCTCAAATATAAATACATGTCTCAAAAGGACAATACATCACATATCAGAAATAACAAGCAGGAAATCACATCACTATCTCTTGGCCAAAAGCCACCTCCCACCCTCAAGAGTGTTCATCCTCGAACAACTCCGGGTGCTGCTCACGCATCATAGACTCACGTTCCCATGTCTCCTCCTCAATGCCACAGTGCTGCCACAACACGCGAACCAAAGGAATAACACGACCACGCAAAAGCTTCTCCCACTGATCCAGTAGACGGATAGGGACCTCAACAACAGACATGTCATCCTCAATATCCAATGTCCCTTAGTCAATTACATGAGTTGGGTCAGGATGATACTTCCTCAACTAGGACACATGGAACACATTATGCACCCGACTCAACCACAGTGGTAATGCTAACAGGTATGCCACTGGCCCCATACGAACCGTAACCTCAAAAGGACCAATAAACTATGGAGATAGCGTGGAAGCTCGCCCAAATCGCCAATGCCCACGACGTGGAGAAACACGGAGAAACACATGATCGCCCACGAAAAACTCCAAAGGTCACCACCGCTGATCTGTATAAGATTACTATTGACTTTGAGCTGATAACAAGCGTTGACGAATCAACTTGACCTTCTCGGTAGCCTCTTGAACCAACTGTGGTCCCAAAAGAGCTGTTTCCCCCACCTTAGTCCAACACAGGGGTGACCGACATGGTCTTCCATACAATGCCTCAAAAGGAGCCATCCCAATAGATGCCTGATAACTGTTGTTGTAGGCAAACTCCACCAAAGGAAGGTGAGTTGCCCACGAACCCCCCAAAATCTAGCGCATAGGCCCTCAACATGTCCTCCAATGTCTGATTCGTCCTCTCTGTCTGATCGTCAGTCTCAGGGTGAAAAGCTGTACTCGAGCTAAGCTTTGTCCCCATAGCCTCCTGTAAGCCTGCCCAAAAATGGAAGGTGAGCCGCGAATCTTTGTCGGACACAATGGATGATGGTACCCCATGCAATCTCACAATCTCATTCACATAAAGCTGACTCAATGCCCCAATGGAATCCCGCTCTCGAATGGCAAGAAAATGGGCCGACTTTGTTAGCCGATCCACAATCACCCATATCATGTCTTTCCTCCCAATGGTGGGTGGAAGGCCACTCACAAAATCCATCGCTATATGGTCTCACTTCCACTCCGCTATCGGTAACGGTTGCAACATGCCCGCCGGCCGCTGATGCTCAGCTTTCACCTACTAATAGGTGAGGCACCGCAAAGCAAATGTTGCCACATCACGTTTCATCCTAGGCCACCAAAAATGCCCCCGAAGTGCATGGTACATCTTCGTACCCCCTGGATTCACAGCGACCCTAGACTGGTGAAAATCCCTTATCACTGCATCCGAAGAGAAGAAGCTTGTAATGACCCGTGTATGGGATGTGAGGAGTTAGTCGCAATTTTGCCTTTCGGGTGGCAATTATCAGGTTTTTTGGGAGTTTTATTCCCACACACATTAGCTAGAACACCATGTTTGTTGATGAACAAGCATAAGGCAAGAGATGAGCCCAAGAGAACACTTTTAGAGGGTGCACGTGACAATGGCTTGTCACGTGCAGTGATGTTTTTGCATGGGAGCCTTCCAGACTTAGTTTTAAAGCTTGTGGAAAAATCCTAGGGCATTTGGAGCTTGAACGTGACAATGGTCTTTGTCACGGGCAGCCATGTTTTTGCACCGTCTTCTTCGTTTTGTTATGCTAATCATTTTTTCCTAAAGGACCACATTCGAATTGTGGGTATTTTGCCCTATGTGGGAGCGGAGTGGTTATTACATGTTTCATTTATCAAAACTACGTCGTTTTGATGGTGGGTTTCATTTATCAAAACTACATCATTTTGATGGTGGGTTTCATTTATCAAAACTACGTTGTTTCGATGGTGGGTTTAACTTATCAAAACTACGTAATTTTGATAAGTGAGGTGTCCATATAAGGAGGAGGAGCTCTCTTTGTTTTAGGTTTAGGGTTTTTGTTGTCAGCTGCCGCGGCCGTCACACACACACACACAGAGAGAGAGAGAGAGAGAGAGAGAGAGAGAGAGAGAGGATCTCCTGATCGTTGCTATGGTGATTCGCATGGGTGGACGGCGTCTAGCGTGGAAGCAAAGGCAAGGAGGAACCTTTTGAGGTAGGGGTTTTATCTCTTCTAGTACCCATTCCGGGATTAGGCCCTGTGGTAGACAAAATCGTGGATAGTTAATATATATATATATATATATATGTAAATCCATATAGGTGTGATCTCCTATATGGATGTTGGCCTTCAATGGCATATTTTGTTTGGATATGATGTTGAGTCCGGGGTCGTGGAATTTTGGATTCGTTCCCGGGGCAGAGGACCCTAGGGGCCGTTTGGGCGTTTGCACTATTTGTTCCGTGGTGAGATCGTTGGAGTTAGTCCCGTGGTAGAACTGCATGGGGGAAACTTAGAGTTTTCGAGGTAGTTACGTTGATAAAAAGATTATATTGATATGATATCTATGTGAATATCAAAATTATGGATCATGTGTGCATTGTTGGTTACATGTGTATACCTGATATGCTGCAAGTATGACTATGTGTGCTATCTGATTGTGAGCATGTGTGGCTGATTGTGAGCCTGTGTGGCTGATTGTGGACCCTATGTGGCTAATTGTGAGCCTGTGTGGCTATGAATGTGGAGCCTATGTGGCATTGTATGTGGAGCCTGTGTGGCTGTAAATGTGGAGCATGTGTGGTTGTGTATGTGGAGCCTGTGTGGCTGTGGCTGTGGTTGTACCTATTCCTATGACTTGTTTGTGTTGACATACTCTTTATGGATGTTGTTTATACCTGTTTAAAAACTTGTACCACGACACTGCACATGTGCACGTTGACATGTAGATACTAGGAGCATGGGATGGGTTGGGGAGACATGATCCCTTCTGAGTTGTAGTTGCTCACCCCTCCTACTGTGTTGTTTTCTTTTTTAGGGACCTACAGGTGTTAGGTGGGGACACCAAGGTGGAAGAGAGTTCTTTTTGTTGCTTTGTTTAAATGTTATTTTGTGTTATAATATTTTGTGGGACCTTTGTAACCCCAGTGGGAAAATGATGTAACCTTAGTGGGGAAAGTTTATAAAAGGGTTTGATTGTAATAAAGGCATATTTGGTTTGTAAACACCTATTGTCTGGTTTGTAATTGATTTATTGTATTTGAAGTTAAATAAAGATATAGGGTTTGGTCTTTCTGAATATCTATAGTGGGAGTTTGAGTCCTGTGTAGACTTATTTTGTCCCAACCCCTTGCCCACCGGGTGGGTAAAGGGGAGTCACGTACCGGTTTCCTTGGGTTGGAAATTCGGAGCGTGACAATATGGTATCAGAGCATGGTCTAGTTGACCTAGGGTAGTGGGCAGATCTGGTTATCTTGAGTCCTTTGGGGGAGCCTGGAGGGACATGCCTGATCAACATAGTCCTCTTTGAGCCTTTAAGGTGTACTTGGAGTAGTCCAGTCTTGTGGTAGGATTTGCATGCATTGGCATTAGGGCACTAGTTGCATTTATTGTCTATGTGTGATTGTGTGGATAACTGAGATAAAGCATGTGATAGGAAAATAGAGAATGTGATTTAATCTGTGTAACTCTATTTTGATGATAACTAGAGCTGTGTGCTTATGGAATTGCTACTTGTGTAATGTGATTTAATACCAAGTGATAATTGAATTTATTAATGGGGTAGGGGTAGTGATACGCGATAGATTTTGAATGCGTTTTGATGATTGTCTTTCTTACTTCGTGTAGTAAGAATGCCACCGTGGAGAGTCACGCGTGCGTCCGGGGCAGTGGCTGATGAGTCATCTGCCCATGAGGGTCCAAGTGCGGGACAGCCCATTGGAGGCAATGAGCTGTTGTTGGCACAGCTGCGATAGGGCATCCGACAGGAAGTCCAAGAGCTGAGGGAGGGTATTTAGCAAGAGGTTCGGGAGGAGGTTCATCGTGAGATGGCAGCACAGTAGGTGGCACCACCACCACCGCCACGACTAGTAGGGGAGTTACCTCGTGAGCGTGAGAGTTCGCTGGGTGGTGTACCCATGCACCGTGCAAAGGATGACGTTGTGATGAGGTTCCGGAAGGAACAACCGCCGAGACTCAAGGGAGAGGTAGATCCAGTGGTAGCTGAGCATTGGTTAAGGCATATTGAGCATGTGTTTTCCTTTCTCCTACCTTAGGAGGAGGATAAGGTGAGGCTGGCCATTCGGCAGTTAGAGGGGAATGCTTTGGAGTGGTGGTAGAGTGTAGCGAGAAGCCGTTCAGTACAGTTCATGGTTTGGGAGAAGTTCTTGCAGCTCTTCCATGATGAGTTCTTCCCCGAGTCATTGAGGTGGCAAAAGAGGGAGGAATTCGGCAGTTTGAGGCAGGGGTCGAAGACAGTGCCCGAGTATGAGCAGGAGTTCCGGAGCTTAAGTAGATTTTCTCCTGAGACTGTGGCAAGGGAGGACCTGAAGGTAGAGGGTAGCGATACTGCGTTTAAGGACTTATGCTGAGGTTGTCGAGACAGCCCGTATAGCTAAGAGGGAGCTTGATGATGGGAGGCAGGCTCATCAGGGTCAACAGTTATAGGGAGGGTCTGACCGTGATTCAGGGTCCAAGAGGGCCAAGACCAAGGAGGGAGGTAGCAGTTCCTTCCGCAACAGGAGTCAACCCTCAGTGAACTTAGGGAGGTTCATCTTTGGCGATAGTAGGCAAGGCAGTTTAGCAAGAGGTCTTCCCAGCGGTTGTCATTGTTGTAGTGAGCAAGGCCACTTTAGGAGGGAGTGCCCCAAGAAGGACTGGCAATGCCAGAGTTGTGGACGAGAGGGTCATTTGAGCAGAGTTTGCAGGAGTAGAAATAAGGGAGCAGGAAGCATGGCATCCAGTATAAGGAGTGATGCTAGTTTTCGTGCACCAGTAGAGAGACCAGCTCGTTAGTGGCAGGCTAGCCAGGTAGGATCTAGTCCGTCCCAACTTCAGGGGATACCGAAGCGACAATAGACTGATGCTAGAGGTAATCAGGGCAGGAACCGCCCAGTGGGTGAGCCGACCAGTGGCACGAGCTAGGGGAGGGTGTTTGCGTTAAATGCAACACCCCAAGAGGAGGCTGAGCTACCACCTCCACCGGCGGAGGGTGGGGCAAGACCATTGGTGGTTCGAGGTACCCTTTTGATCTCTCGTACGCTTGCTTCTATTCTTTTCGATACGGGTGCATCATGTTCATTTGTTGCTGAGCTTGTAATTGATGGCTTGGGATTAGTATGTGTTGTGGTAGAGAGACCCCTAGTTGTGGAGTCTCCGGCGGGAGATATGATTGAGGTGCGACGTGTTTGTTGTGATTGTTTGTTAACCATAGGAGATGTGGAGCTTAACTTCAATTTGTATGTGATGCCATTGAGGACGTTTGACATGATCTTGGGTATGGATTGGCTTATGGCTTTCCAGGCCAAGATAGATTGTTATCGGTGTCGTGTATCATTCGTGTCACCTACGGGGGTTTCTCGCACCCTACATGGGGAGTGAAATTGTGAGGCGAGTCGGGCTAGACCAGTGTTGGACCCGTGGGGTGCCATTCCCATAGGTTGGCAGCCCTAACTTTTGCTGAGAAGGGAAAGATGGGAAAAATGGTGTGGCTAGCGGTTGTTGACCAATTTCAGGATGTCTTTCCTGAGGTGTTCAGAAGTTTACCACCTAAGAGGAGTGTGGAGTTCACCATTGAGTTGGTACCAGGGACGGGTCCAATCTCCCAAGTGGCTTATCGTATGGGACCAGTTGAGTTGGGGGAGCTTCAGAGGCAAATAGAGGAGTTGGTGAACCAGGGGTATATCAGGCCGAGTACCTCACCTTGGGGTGCTCCAGTGCTCTTTACAAAGAAGGCAGATGGCACGCTTCATCTTTGCATTGACTATAGGAAGCTTAATTTGGTGACTGTGAAAAACAAGTATCCATTGCCTCGGATAGATGACTTGTTTGACCAGTTGAGTGGGAGCCAGTGGTTTTCCAAGATAGATCTGCGATCGGGGTATCACCAGTTAAGTGTTAGGGAGGAGGACATCCCCAAGACTGCTTCTCGGTGATTGTATGGGCACTATGAGTGGGTGGTGCTGCCTTTTGGGCTCACTAAGGCACCCGCAGTGTTCATGCATTTGATGAACTAGGTCTTTGCTCCATACTTGGATTCTTTTGGGTGGTGTTTATAGATGATATTTTGATGTATTCCAAGATGAAGAGGGAGCATGCGGAGCATCTGGCAACAGTGTTGCAAACCTTGAGGGACCAATAGTTGTTTGCTAAGTTTAGCAAATGTGAGTTTTGGATGCAGGAGGTTCATTTTCTTGGCCATGTAGTGTCGGCGAAGGGAGTTAGAGTGGACCCAACTAAGATTGAGGTTGTATCATCGTGGGAGAGGCTAACCAATGTTTTTAAGGTTCGTAGTTTTCTTGGCTTGGCAGGGTATTATCGTCATTTTGTACGGAGGTTCTCCCATTTGGTAGCTCCTATGACAGCGTTGACCAGGAAGGGAGTGAGGTTTGAGTGGACTGACAAGTGTCAGTAGGCGTTTGAGGCTCTCAAAACCCGTTTGACCACTGCACCGGTGTTAAGGTTACCTAGGGAGGACGTCCCATATGAGGGGTATTGTGATGCATCTAAGATTGGTTTGGGGTGTGTGCTTATGCAGGAGCACAGTGTGGTCACTTATGGGTCGAGGCAATTGAAACCACATGAGAAGAATTACCCTACCCATGATCTTGAGTTGGTGGCTGTGATCTTTGCTTTGAAGAGTTGGCAGCATTACCTATTGGGGGAAACGTTTGTGGTGTTCTCAAATCACAAGAGCCTTCAGTGCATTTTTACTCAGAAGGATTTGAATTTGAGGCAGAGCAGATGGGTGGAGTACTTGCAGACGTTTGACTTTACTCTTGCCTATACCCCGGGCAAGGGCAATGTTGTGGCTGACACGTTGAGCAGGAAAGGAAAGGCTGAGGTTGTAGTGAGAGAGTGGAAGCTAGTAGAGCAGTTGGCGATGTTGCAGTTGCAGCCTATTGCTCGTGATGGAGGGATAGTCCTGAATCCTATTATTGTTATGCCTGAGCTATACCAGCGAGTCCGGGAGGGACAATTCAGGGATATTGAGTGTGAGGTTCTTCGTGCCCGTATTGAGGCTGGTGAGCTATCTGAGGATTGGAGCGAGGGTCCTGAGCATGAGTTGTCTTTTGAGGGACGACTTGTAGTGGCTTCGCCTCTTCAAGATGAGGTGATGAGGGAGTTTCATCAGTCGCGAGTTGTTGTGCATCCAGGGGGTACGAAGATTTACCATGCACTCTGTGGGCATTTTTGGTGGCCTGCGATGAAACGTGATGTGGCAGCATTTGTTGCAAGGTGCCTTACTTGTCAACAAGTGAAAGCGGAGCATCAGCGACTGGCAGGTATGTTACAGCTGTTGCCAGTAGCGGAGTGGAAGTGGGACCATATAGCGATGGATTTTGTGACTGGACTTCCACCCACCACTGGGAGGAAAGACATGATATGGGTGATTGTGGATTGGTTAACGAAGTCAACCCACTTCCTTGCCGTTTGAGAACGGGATTCCATCGGGACATTGAGCCAGCTGTATGTGAACGAGATTGTGAAATTGCATGGAGTGCTGTCGTCGATTGTGTCCGACAGAGATTTGAGGTTTACTTCTCGTTTCTGGACAGGCTTGCAGGAGGCTATGGGGACAAAGCTTAGTATGAGTTATCGCTTTTCACCTTGAGACTAACGGTCAGACCGAGAGGATGAATCAGACATTGGAGGACATGTTAAGGGCCTATGTGTTAGATTTTAGGGGTTCGTGGGCAACTCACCTTCCTTCGGTGGAGTTTGCCTACAACAACAGTTATCAAGCATCCATTGGGATGGCTCCTTTTGAGGCATTGTATGGGAGGCTGTGTCGATCCCCTTTGTGTTGGACTAAGGTGGCGGAGGCAGCTCTATTGGGACCACAGTTGGTTCAGGAGGCTACGGAGAATGTCAAGTTGATTCGTCAGCACTTATTGTCTGCTCAGAGTTGCTAGAAATCTTATACAGATCAGCGGTGGCAAGCTTTGGAGTTTTTCGTGGGAGATCATGTGTTTCTCCACGTTTCTCCACGTCATGGACATCGACGATTTGGAAGGGATTCCAAGCTATCTCCGCGGTTTATTGGTCCTTTTGAGGTTGTGGCTCGTGTGGGGACAGTGGCCTACCGGTTAGCATTGCCACTGCGGTTGAGTCGAGTGCACAATGTGGTCCATGTGTCCCAGTTGCTGAAGTATCATCTTGACCCAACTCATGTGATTGATTGGGGAACATTGGACATTGCGGATAACACGTCTGTTGTTGAGATCCCTATTCCTATACTGGACCGACGAGACAAGCTTTTGCATGGTCGCACTATTCCATTGGTTCGCATACTGTGGCAGCACCATGGCATTGAGGAGGAGACTTGGGAGCGTGAATCCATGTTGCATGAGCGGCACCCGGAGTTGTTCGAGGACGAACAATCTTGAGGTTGGGAGGTGGCTACTAGCAAGGGGATAGTGATGTGCTTTCCTGTATTAGTTGTTTATGATATGTGTGTATTATCCTTTAGACATGTATTTGTAGTTTTTATTTGAGATGTGTTTTGAGATGCATATTTGTGACATGCGGGTATGTGTTATATGCATTGTGGTGGTGCTTTGTTGAGTTTGCAGACGTATGTCCTGCTATGTGCTGTGTGCGGTGTATGACCCATTTGGGTGTTGTGCCTTGCCGTTTTGCAAATGGGTTGCATGTGTTTGTTGTTGCTTGCGGTTTTAGTGGCATGTTGTTTCTTTTTGAGGATGAAAAGTCTTAAGGGGGAGAGGATGTAATGACCCGTGTTTTGGGATGTGAGGAGTTAGTCGCAGTTTTGCCTTTTGGTGGCAATTTTCGGGTTTTTTGGGAGTTTTATTCCCACACACATTAGCTAGAACACCTTTTTTTGTTGATGAGCAAGCATAAGGCAAGAGATGAGCCCAAGAGGACACTTTTAGAGGGTGCACGTGACAATGCACGTGACAATGACTTGTCACGTGCGGTGATGTTTTTGCATGGGAGGCTTCCAGACTTAGTTTTAAAGCTTATGGCAAAATCCTAGGGCATTTGGAGCTTGCACGTGACAATGGTTTTTGTCACGTGCAGCCATGTTTTTGCACCGTCTTCTTCGTTTTGTTATGCTGATCATTTTTTCCTAAAGGACCATGTTCGAATTGTGGGTATTTTGTCTTGTGTGGGAGCAGAGTGATTATTACATGTTTGATTTATCAAAACTACATCGTTTTGATGGTGTGTTTCATTTATCAAAACTATGTCATTTTCATGGTGCATTTCATTTATCAAAACTACATTGTTTCGATGGTGCGTTTAACTTATCAAAACTACGTCATTTTGATAAGAGAAGTGTCTATATAAGGAGGAGAAGCTCTTTTTGTTTTAGGTTTATGACGAACGGATATTTCGTGAGCGAAACCCAAGTGAGGGTTAACCTACTGTCGTTTAAATCCCTTCTCAAAATATTAATTCCCTTAACTAATGCTAAATACAATAGCGACAAGAAAGGGGTCGATCCCACAGAGATTACCAAGTTATCTAGCTTTAACTCAAATCACCAAATTAATCTTGCTTAAAACAATGTCTCGGCAAACAAAATTGTGTTTTAGAATTACTTTACTGAAAACAGAATTGCAATTGAAATAACTAAAAACGTTGGATTTAGAATCAAGGATTAAGGCATCTAGGGTCACAATTTCACCTCCTTATGTTATCTCTACTGGTTCATGGTATTAGGGCTGTCTGATTGAAAACATGCTAAACATAAGCCAAGGACAACAAATGGTCATTGAGGTCCTTTTAAGAGTTGTATGCCAGAATGGTCATCTAAACACACAAACATGCAAAGCCAATAAATCATACTTGCAAAAGGATAATGATCACACCAATTACAAATAAGTTATGAATCTCAATCCGCCCCAGACTAGGGCTAAGAATACCAAGGTGTACATGCAAAGATAGAAATTAAGAACAGATTCATAAAACATGCAAAACTCAATCATCCAAACCCAATATTCATAAACACAGCAAAGCAACAAGGGGGTTACATTGCTCCCCTAGATTATAAGAACTACTCACGCATGATTACAAGCAAAACCATAGCAGTAAAGCTAAACATCTTCTTCTAATCCACGCGCGCAACAAGGATTCAAATCCAGGCTCCAAAATCCGCGACGGGTGACTGCGACGGCTGTGACGGCTGCTCTCCTAGGTCAAGGAGCAGCCTCCAAGTCGTGAAGCCTCTCTCTCCCTCTAAAAACGTGTAGGGGGTCTAAGTTCCATAGCATGGGGCGTGGAGCCTCTATTTATAGAGGTTGGATGGGCCTTGAGGTGTGTACCCTAGCCCATCTATCAAAACGACGTAGTTTTGATAAGTGACACTCTACACTTTAAAATCTCTATCTTCTATCCACAATTTGGACATGGGCCTTCAGGAACAAATGATCAGCATGGAAAAACGATAGGATCGGTCCAAAAATATCTCTACACGTCAGTTTGCACATGATATGGTGAATTCACGTACAGCTCCAAATCAGCTCAAACTTCTCCCTAAGCTTCCTTGCATCCTGTAGAGGCCTAAGAAGCAAAAATATGCTTGCACGTGAAATGGGTGAATTCACGTGCAGCTCCAAATGCTCTAAAATTTCTGTGGTAGGTAGAGGACATCATTCTAAGCAACTTTTGTTCTTGAACGCCAATTGTTTAAGGCCATCTACTATATCAAAAGTGAGCTCCAAAATCTGCCAAAACAGGTTAAAAACGCATGTATTTGCAAATAGCATCTTCCTAGGGGTTAGAGCAAATATATATGATATATGAAGCAATAAGGCTCTAATCATGCTCTTAAACATCCTAAATAAACATTAGAATAACGGCATAAAATGCACGTTATCAGTTTAGGGTTTTTGTTGTCAGACGTCGCAGGAGAGAGAGAGAGAGAGAGAGAGAGAGAGAGAGAGAGAGAGGATCTTCAGATCGCTGCTATGGTGATTCGCATGGGTGGACAGCGTCTAGCGTGGAAGCGAGGGCAAGGAGGAACCTTTTGAGGTAGGGGTTCTGTCTCTTCTAGTACCCATTCCGGGATTAGGCCCTGTGGTAGACAAAATCGTGGATTGTTATTGTTAATATATATATATATATATATATATATATATATATATATAGACCTTCTTTGGTATCAGAGCCTGTCGATTGCAGGTGTGGTAGGGTAAGCAGCAAGTCCGAGGAGGTAAGTCTCATGAAGCCAATGGACAGGCGTGAGGGCAGTAAAACCTTGAGTTAAGCCAACGTATCGGCCTGACTTCGATCCCTATTCCATCGACGCTCGCCATCTCGAAGTATCTACACCTTCGTTCCAACCCCCTCGTGACTAGTCGTATCTGGTCAGTTACTGTAGTAGTTTTCCTCTTTCTGTTTATTTTATTTTCGTCTAATATGGAGTCTTTCTTCTCTTTTCAACCATCGTCTTCCTCCACTCCCATTAATTCTGAAGAAATAATAATTGAAAATTTTGAAAAATATATTGATAATTGGAAAATCCCTAAAGTACATGAAGACCAAATCTACAAACAATCTCTTTTTTCTCGTTTCAAATCAGATTTTACAATTAAAACCGAAGAACATAATATTCAAATAACAAAGCCCTTTGAATCAATTCAAATTCTTTCCCCTAAATCTATTCAAAATCATCTTTCAAAGAATTTCAAATATATTCATATAGGTCTAGTCCAAATAGGAATCAAACCTCTCACCAAAGAAGGTCTAAATACGTCCATCCTTTGTGTTCTTCGAGACACACGTTTTACAAATTTTGATGATTCCCTTCTAAGCTCGGTCGTATCTAGCCTATGTAGTGGACCACTCTCTTTCGATTGTTATCCAAACCTCACTCTTTCTCTCAATGATAAACATATTCTAAAATCCCTTACTCTTCAAATTAAAACTCACAATTACAAGATGCTTGAAAGATCAATACCCATCGCTTTAATATTTAAAATTCATTATAAAGCCATGATTTATGCTTTTGTAACTAAACATAAAATACAAAGTAAAAAAGGTGAAACCCTTTTTCTTCAAACTGATTTTTCAAAATCAAATACCATTATTCCAAGGATGATTCAATGGAAAGATGTTAACCTTCCCCAAGAGTGGTTATTAGAAGGAGCAATTCCCCCACTGCCACCTCCAACTGCAACCCCCATTTCCAACCTTCATCAAATTACCCAATACAATGATGGAACAGTTAAGCTTCAATTCAAACGATCTTCTTCTTCAAGATTCTCTGATGTCGGTTCTTCGTCCACATCCATAACTTTTCACATGCCTAACATAAAATTATCTCCCCCTCGATTTTCTACATCTAATCTTCCCCCTAGGCCAAAATTATCCACCTCATTCCAAAACATAAAATATAGGTCCCAAATACCACGACCTCTCTACCAACCGGAACCTAACCCCAAAAGTCCACAATCACCCCCTTCTCCAAATAACTCTAACCATTCTTCCCTGCCTTCTCCATCTTTCTATGCCTTTACTGAAAATATTCAAAATGAATTAAATATTTTACAAATTCCAATTAAAATTAACAAACAACAACTTCATGATGACTTTTACTCTCAACATAATGAACAAAAATAAAATTGGTTTTTTAAACATTTTAATGAAACACGTGAAGAAATACAAACAAAATTTTATTCTTTTCTCCAAATCGTAATATCCAAATTCCCTTTTTTAATTGGTTTGAAATCCATGCTTCTGAAAATTTTATTAATTATCCTTTTCAAACTATTACACCTATCCTCCATCCTCAAATTCCCGAATGGGAAATCAATAACTCCAACCTCCATAAACCATTACATCCAACTTGGGAACTCTCTGATAATAATACATAGTCAATCCGAGTTTGACCAATCCAAATCCGAATTACTAATTCATCTTAAAACAAAATTAAATAAACTTGAAAAGTGTTCTTCTTCCTCAAATATCCCCATAACCCCAAAACAGGAACACTTATCCTCTTCAAACATTGTTCCCGAAACTCCACAGAGTTGTGCAGTTCTTACAAAGCCCGAAGATCATTCTCCTTCATCCCCTATTCCTCAAATTAATAATTTTAATTACCCAAATCCAAAACCAATCCCTATGACAGCTGCCCCTGACATTGGTTTTGAACATAGAGGACTTTTTACCCAATCACGTTTTAATGCCTCTACTGTATATGAATGGAACATAGATGGTTTTTCTGAATACAATATCCTCAATCTCCTTCATCAAATGACCATGGCTTCTAATGCATACAAAACCCAAACCAATCTCTCCGATAGGGCTATCACAGAACTTCTCATTTTGGGTTTCTTTGGCCAACTCAAAGGATGGTGGGATTTCTATCTTTCTTCCTCGCAACAAGAAATAATCCTAAATAGTGTCAAAACAGACGAAAGCAATACCCCCCTCCTAGATCAACAACATGAAACAATCTCGGATGCTGTTGCAACCTTAATTCTCTCAATAAGTATCTATTTCATTGGTGACTCTTCCCATCTCAAAAACAAAAATGCTGAACTTCTTTCCAATCTTCGTTGTAGGAAGTTATCTGACTTTAAATATTACAAAAATACTTTCTTTACTAGGGTCATGCTTAGAGAAGATTCAAATCAACCCTTTTGGAAAGAAAATTTTTTAGCCGGTCTACCTACCCTTTTAGTAGAACATGTTAGAAATCATATCAAAGAAACCATAGGAAATCCTATCCTTACAATCAACTTACTTATGGAGAATTAATTAGTTTCATCCAAAAGGCAAGTCTTCAAATTTGTCAAGATTTAAAACTCCAAAAACATTTAAAATGGGAAATGAAACAGACAAAACAAGAATTAGGTTCATTTTGCCAACAATTTGAATTCGCTTCTCTTTCACCACAACATTATGACGGAAGTTGCTCCAAAACAACTAGACAGTTTCCCCATAAATCTTCTCATAAAAAACCATTCAAACATTTTCCTTCCACGTCTCACAAATTCCCCACAAATGAGTTTTATTCAAAACCATCTCCAAAAAATCCCTCCAATTCTAAACCACGCACCGTTACTTGCTTTAAATGTGGTAAAATTGGCCATATTGCAAAAAAATTGTCGTGTTTCCCAAAAACTTCATGAATTAAGTATTGACAAAGAATTAGTTGACAAAATAGAAAATCTCCTCCTTGAAAATTCTGGCAATTCTGAATTCACTACCTGTTCTGAGGATAATCAGGCTCTCCAAATTGATGAACTTGCCAATCCAAATTCCTCTGATAATTCTTTCAATAGTCTAAATGTCCTTACAAAAGATCATCAATCCATTCTTGATACCATCCAACAAATTGATAATCCGCAAATCAAAAAACAATTAATTGAAAAACTTATCCCCTCACTTGAACAAAATACCATTAAACCACCTTTTATTCCCTCTACTCATTATAATTTAACCTTTATTCTCAAACGGCAGACTATACCTCGAGCTCCTACTCTTTCTCTTGAGAGTCATCAAAAAGAAATTACAAAATTACAAAAACAAGTTGACTAACTTGAAAATTGGAAAAATGAAGTTATTTATCAACCTCTTTATATTTCTAATGATAATATAAATGCTCCTGATAACCAAAATGATCCTCCCGAAATACCCTCAAATGATTATCTTTTTCTCCTCAGAGAAATCACCACATAAAAATATTTCATTCATATTACTATTAAATTTAGTACTAATTTTATCCTTGACACAATTGCCCTTTTTGATACTGGTGTGGATTTAAATTGTCTTCAAATTGGCTTAATTCCTCCAAATCTCCAAACCCCTTCTCATCAGAATCTTGTTGCTGCAAACAATCAAAACTTGCCCATTGTAATGACCCATGTGTAAGAAGTTAACCACAAACACCTTCGATGTTGGTGCACAAGTTTGAGGTAAGAGATGAGCCCAAGAGGGGACTTTTGGGAGGTGCATGTGACAAGTGATAACGTGCATTTATGCCCTAGGAAGATGCTATGCATATACATGCGGTTTTAAGCTGTTTTGGTAGATTTTGGAGCTCACTTTTGGTCTAGTAGATGGCCTCAAACAATTGGTGTGCAAGAACAAAAGTTTCTTAGAATGAGGTCCTCTATCTACCACAGAAATTTCAGAGCATTTGGAGCTGCACGTGAATTCACCCATTTCACGTGCAAGCATATTTTTGCTTCTCAGACCTCTACAAGATGCAAGGAGGCTTGGGGTGAAGTTTGAGTGCATTTGGAGCTGCACGCCAATTGGGAAATTGGCGTTCAAATTGGCGTGCAGGCATGTTTTTGCATGGTTACCTTGGTTTTGTCATTCTAATCATCTTTTCCCAAAGGACCATGTTGGAATTGTGAATATTTTGGTGTGTATCGATGTGGGAAGGTCATAGCTTGTTCCATCAAAACTACGTCATTTTGATGCTGGGATTCACTTAATCAAAACTACGTCGTTTTGATGTTGTGTTGTCTATATAAGGAGGAGAAGCCCCTCTGTTTTAGGTTTAGGGTTTGTTGCTCCACCAGCCGTCGCAGAGAGAGAGAGAGAGAGAGAGAGAGAGAGAGAGAGAGAGAGAGAGGGAGGGAAGGAGAGCTTCTGGTGGCTGCCGGAGCGACTTGCGTGGGTGGTCGGAGTCTTGCGTGGAAGCGGGAGCAGGAGAACATACAAGGTAGGGGTTCTGTTCTTCCTAAATCCTCCTCTGTCCTAGGGTTCTAGGGCAGATTATGAATTATACCTGTTTATATATATATGTAATCCATATAGGTGTGATCTCCTATATGGATGTTGGCCTTCAATGGCGGTTTTTGATGTATTTTGGTGTTGGATGGTGAGTGCATATCAAGTGTTCGATAAAATGCCTGTGTGAATATGTCTGTGTGAATATGCCTAGTATGTGTTTGATAATATGCCTGTGTGGCTGGGTTTGTGGGTTTGTGAATGTATGCATGTTAAACGTTTGGTAAAATACCTGTGAGACTCTACATGTCAAGTGTTTGATTTTATGCCTGATTGGCTGTGCGGACCAAGTGTTTGGTATTATACCTGTGAAAGTGTGTATGCTACATGTTTGGTTTAATGCCTGTGTGACCTTGTATGCTGTGTTTGTGGAACCCGGTGGCTGTGGGAGCCCGGGACTGGAACTGTTAGCCCGTGTGGCTAAGCCTATATGGCTGTGGATATGTTAGCCCGTGTGGCTAAGCCTATATGGCCGTGGATATGTTAGCCCGTGTGGCTAAGCCTATATGGTCGTGGATATGTTAGCCCGTGTGGCTAAGCCTGAGAGGCTGTGGATATGTTAGCCCGTGTGGCTAAGCCTGAGTGGCTGTGGATATGTTAGCCTATATGGCTGTGGATAAGTGTGTTCCGTGTGATTGTGGAATACAACCTGTTTATATCTTATTGTCACTACACTGCACCTGTACACACCCTCATGTAGCCGCTAGGAACATGGGAAGGGTTGGGGAGACTTGATCCCTACTAAGCTGTGGTTGCTCACCCCTCCTACTGTGTTTACTTGTTTTCCAGGGACTTACAGGCGTTAGGTGGATACACCAAGGTGGAAGACCATCTTCGCTTTATTGTTCACTTCAGTAAATGTAATTTTATAATTTATGTAACCCCAAGGGGGGAAATGTACTAAGGGATTGAATTGTAGTAAGGAACCTGGTTGGTTTGTGAACCTTTGGTGTTTGATATTAAATAAAGATGTAGCTTGTTTGATTTATTGAAATTGTTAGTTTTGCTTGTGTGGCATACAGTGATCCAACCCCGTTGCCCTTCGTGTGGGTGAATTGGGAGTCACGTACCCGTTTCCTCGGGTAGGAAATTCGGGGCGTGACAATATGGTATCAGAGCATGGTCTAGTTGGCCTAGGGTAGTGGGCGGATCTGGTTATCTTGAGTCCTTTGGAGGAGCCTGGAGGGACATGCCTGATCAACATGGTCCTCTTTGAGCCTCTAAGGTGTACTTGGGGTAGTCCAGACCTGAGGTAGGATTTGCATGCATTGGCATTAGGGCACTAGTTGCATTTGTTATCTTTGTGTGATTGTGTGGGTAACGGAGATAAAGCATGTGAGAGAAAATATGAAGAACATGTTTTAAATTGTGCAACTCTAATTAACTCTGATTTTATGACAACTTGAGCTGTGTGCTTGTGGAATTGCTGTTTGTGCAATGTGGTTTTATGAAAACTGAAATGTGTGCAGTGTGTGTAATTGCATGGATAAATGGTTTGAACCTGATAAAGTTTCAATTGTGCAACTCTGAAATTTTGTGATGATTCGAGCATGAAAACATGGGAAAGAATTTGTGGTATTGAAACTGAGTGCTTGTGAACTTGAAGCTTGTGAAATGTGAATGAACGGAAAATAAAAAAAAATAAAATACAATAATGTTGGTGTTCTGTGAATGATTGAGTATGTGCCTTTGTATGGTATTGTGTGGAGGAAGCGATATTGTGTTCAAAACGATGAGATATCCACTTAAGTATAGATTATATGTGCAATGTAAAGGTGTGAACTTGTATAGTCTGTGATGTGCATCCATGAAATTGTGTGGTGATAATGCATGTTTTGAGGTTAGTTATAGCTCAGAATGCCTAGTCGGTAATGGTATTGAGATTGTTGAGTGATAACCTGGAGCGCTGCCTTTTCATGGAGCCAATGTCTCCGAAAATTGTAACCTGTGCGACTATTGAGGTAGCAGAGAAGCCCGCCCCTCAGGCTGGGCATGTGGGTGAGCTGCAGGATGTAAGTAATGATCTAATCATGGCAGAGGTTGGCATCTTAAGCCTGGTAATTCAAGAGTTGAAGGTTGAAATTCGACAACTAATTAAGAGCGAGGTACGTCGAGAGCTATCAACGAGATAGCCCAGCCCATACCCGTCACAAGAATTTTGTCCGCTTTGGCCAACCAGTCTTGGGCCTCGCCCTCATGGCCTGCTCCGCACGGTTTTGTCTTTAGGCCTCGCCCAAAACGCGTCCCTGTGAGGTGAGGTATCCGTCCCCTCCTATAAGGCGGACTTTGTTCTCCTCACCAAGCAATGTGGGACTAACACCCACTCATGGGTCGTTACAATCCACCCCCCTTAGGAGGCCCACGTCCCCGTGGGACCATGGCACACCGCTCCGGGTCTGGCTCTGATACCATCCGAGATAGCCTAGCCCATACCCGTCACAAGAATTTTGTCCGCTTTGGCCAACCAGTCTTGGGCCTCGCCCTCATGGCCTGCTCCGCACGGTTTTGTCTTTGGGCCTCGCCCAAAACGCGTCCCTGTGAGGTGAGGTATCCGTCCCCTCCTATAAGGCGGACTTTGTTCTCCTCACCAAGCAATGTGGGACTAACACCCACTCATGGGTCGTTACACCCATCTCCTCCGAGGCTGAAGGTATTATAATCAATAACAAAGTTCAAATCAAAACACACTTTGTATTATTACAAAATATTAATTATGTTGTTATTCTTGGCACCCCTTTCATTCATTTAATCACACCATACACAATCCATTATGATCATATTTCATGCAGCCCAAATCTTATTTTTCCATTTTTATAAAAACCGCATATTCGAAATTTTCAAATTTTAAAATCACTTGCTATCATTGCTCCTCTACCTAACCCACTGCAGGAAGACGACCCCCAGGCAGACTTCCCTGATATTGTCACCTCCACCCATGAAGATATCCTACCGTGTGTAGTCGGCCAGAATGACTACATCCCATTAGATGCAAACGGCGCCTAATGGGCCTTTATCAAATCCGTTGATCGTTGTGGGTTTGCAAAAAATCAATGAAGCACTTTGTGCAAGACCGTGTGTAGTCGGTCAGAATGATTACATCTCATTAGGTGCAAACGGCGCCTAATGGGCCTTCATCAAATCTGTTAATCGCTGTGGACTTGTGAAAAATCCAATATAGGCCCATTCCCAATGGCCTCCACAAATGATCCAAGACGTCTCTCCAAATAAGGCCCAATCACAGCGGCCCATTCAAATTTATCAGGCCCAATCCCAGTGGCCCAAAGCACTCATGACAAAACCCGTGTTATCATTAGGCCTAATCCCAGTGGCCCATCCAGACACGGTCCAGAATTCATCTACAGTATTTGGCTCAAAGCCCATTTCAAAGTGAAGACCAAGACTTTACGGCCATTTTGCAGTCACAGCTCAGGAAAAGCCATTCCCCGAGGCCCATGACGCTAAAGTCCAAATCCAAGGCTTCATTTTACTATTCATAGCCTACATGGCAGTATTTAAAAAAAGTCAAAGTCAAAGTCAAAGTCAAATTCCTAAGTTGCCCTTCCTTCTCCTGGACGCCTCCTCCCGTGCCTATATAAGGAGACTCCCCCCTCCTTCCTTCATAAGCTTTCATTCTCCCAAACATACAAACACTCTCTCCCTGTCCTCTCCCTAAAGCTTCTCTTTCCTCTCTCCTTCTCCGGTGAACCTCTCCTCCTCCGGTGGACTTCTCCGGCGACGATCTTCCTCCTCCCCCCTTCTTTTAATTAAGTTTATTTTACAGGATACTTGGTTGAAGCTCCGAAGTTGTATTTTCTTTTATTCCAAAGGTTAGTACAAAGGTTTGTATATGTATTTCAGCGTTTATTAATGAAGTAAATTGTACTTTTCTTATCTTATCTCTCTTTTCCCCCGATCCTTTTCTATATTTATATACATACATATATATCATTGATATATATCTATCTTAATATATAAATTATATATTTACATATATGTATACAACCCCATGACTATGTGTTTAGCTTTCAGTCATGGTGGACTTTAATTAAATATATATATATGTATATGTGTAAGGATCCGTATATGTGTTAGCATAACTTATAATCTATATTTGATGTTAAGAATGTTATTTTGAGAATGTAGCCATTAATACGATCGTTTTGACAATATTTGGGCCTAATTTGAGGTCCAGAAGCCTCCAGGGGTTATTTAATAAATTTTGGGAGTTAAATTGAGAGTTAATAAGTGAAAATTAGAATTTTGAAGGGCTTTTTGGAAATTATTAAGGAATAGGATGAATTTTAATTAAAAATAGGGTTTTGGGTTTTATTATTTATTATAACTTTATTTTGAGAAACCTTAGCCGTCAGAGGAGAGTTCTTAGTGTTTTCGCGTTCTTCATCGTTCTTCGCCGATTCTAGACCGTTCTTGCGAGTTTAATCCTTTCGGAAGGCAAGAGGTAGGTGATTCTTGATTCCTCTTTATTCTATTGCACGAACACAAACTGTTAGAATATATATATATATATATATATATATATATATATATATATATATATACACATAAACATTTGGATATATATGTATTTATATAAATATATTCATTTACGTGTATATACATAAGGTTGGGCGATTGTTGTTGTGCGGCGTGATTCGACCGGTTTTGAATCCTTGGACGAGCTACTGCACATGTTATCCCTTTTATCATATTCTAATTAGTTATTATTAATTTCTACCTTTACCAGGCCAATTCGACGGCCTGGTTAATCCAATGCAGCACAAGGGTTTTGTTTCATTTTATTTAATTTTCTCTTAATAAAAAAAAGGGGGCATCTTTACATGCGTGGTTTCGTGGCAGTGAAAGAAAAGGGGCATCCTTTTTTTAGTGTCAAATTTTTTTAAAAAAGGGGGGCTTAATTGATTATGGGAATTAAGTCGTGCGTGTCAATAGTTAATATATGTGGGTAATAAATTCGTGCATTAAATCCGTGCATTATTATGAAGTCGTGCATGGTATTATATATGTGTATTTTGATAATTATCAAAATATATAGATAAATTTAATTTAATTTGATTTAGTAGTAAAAATAACATATTCATTGATACCATTCCAATAGCAAGGTCAAACAAGAATTATGATATTGTTAGTTTAATAATGAAAATAGTGCTTGGGTTTGATATTATAGTTTAATAATATGAAGTATTACTTGAAGCTTGATATTATTAATTTATCATCTAAAATATTGTCGGAGGCTTGACATTAATAGTTTGATATTAGAAACATTGTTTGTCGCTTGATATTTATAGTCTGACACTAGAAATATTGTTTGTAGTTCAATGTTACAAATTTGGCATTTAAATGTTACTTGTACGTAGCTTAATATTACTTAATTGATATTTAAGGTGTTGAATGTTTGATGAATATTTATATTGTTGGTCCCTAGGAGCCTAGAGGGGGGTGAATAGTCTCAAATCAAAACTCTTTTGCTCTCACAGGTATAGCACAATCTGCTAAAAGATATAAAATCCGTGCGGAAGATAACCATATAATGGAAATATTTTGCTTTATTATCTGATGATAATTACAACAAAATAAGCAGCAATTACAGCTGATTACAACAGCACTCAGTTTTACAGTTACACACACTGGCTAATCTCTATGAGCTCTTGTACAACAAATTATTTCACGTGCGTATCAGTTCTTCTTTTGTATGTGTACGCTCTAAAATGTACAACACTACGATATATATATATATATATATATATATATAGACATCCTAGGAATCTAACTTGGAACTATATTTTCCGAGCACTGTGTAAACATTAAGTTCTTCTCGGAAAATGCTTAGGCTATAACTGCTTCGGATGTGGAGCTCGAAATATTGGAAACATAAGTGAATTGAATTACTTTGCTTGATTCCAATTCATTTGGGACTGCATCCACATCTCCGAGTGCTCCACGTGTAGGACAGTTTAGATCTTCAATGAGTTTGTCTTACAATGAAACACAGCGAGCTGATATCATAAATGCGGTATGGATAAGTTGAAGTAGCGTCTTTTTAGTCCGGTGTAGATTTCCTTACTCCGTATCAATGAGGCTCGGATCCTTACTCCGTGTCAGCTATTGCTTACTCTGTGTACATGAAGTCCTGAAATCCTTATTCTGTGTCAGCGCTTCCTTACTCCGCATGAGGTGGATATGCGGAATCCTTATTCCGCATCAGCACTTCCTTACTCCGTGTGAGTTCCTTATTCCGCTTGAGTAATGATTCGGATTCCTTACTCCGCGTGAGTTCCTTACTCCGCTTGAGTAATGATTCGGATTCCTTATTCCGCATCAGTTGTCTTTACTCCACATCAGTCATTTCTTACTCCGCTCGAATAAAAGACTCAGATTCCTTAGTCCGTATCTTCTTTTCTTTAGACAGCTGGAGTGAAAGACTTAATTCTTTCTATGCAGTAAATCTCTCTTACTCCGTACGAGGTGTAGACTCGGATTCTTATTTCGCAAAAAATGACTTAGTTCAATCAACAATAAAAGTGCGGATTCCTTAATCGTTTGGTCAAGTGATTAGTCCGTACGGAGAGTCCTTACTCCGGATGAAGACTTGGTTATTTACCAAGTGTTTGACGACACTCATGATAATCCGGATCAGGATTTATATATCCTGTCCTTTGCTTTGCTCTTATAGGAGTAGGTCCGGATTAAAATTTTATCTTCTGCACGGACTTAGAATAAACATGAAACATCTTAAATCAAATTACATAGGTTTTGATCCGCATTATCCAAATTCTAGGTTTGATCCAACATATATATGTATGTATATCTATATATATTATTTGTGGTTAGCGCCGGATTGATAAATTAAATATTTTGTAAGGCTGTTATATTGAATTTTGACTGTTGGAATATTCTATTTATTGATTATATGTGGAATTGGTGGTGGAGTTGGTTGGGTTAACCGCAGATCCCACATAGGGCTGGCAAGAAGCCGCAGGTCCCCTATGTGGCTGGTTAACTGAGGTCCCATATGTGGCAGGTTGTCGTTAGGAACACCACAAGTCCCACATATGGCTATCTGGTAATGATTGGGATCCTTGGAGCTGGATGTGGGAATCTCCTGGATGGTTGGATTGTTTGGTGTATACCCTTAATGAATGAAATGTAATGTGTGTGATATTATGTTTTGTGATTGAATGTAAGCTTATTGTGATAAAGTAGGACACTACATTGGCACAAGCATACACCGATCATGTAGACTTAGGAATTCATGTTATAGGATGGTGAGGAGATGGAGATCACCTACTGGGCATTTGTGCTCACCCCTACTTTGTTGACATGTTTCAGGTATCGACTCATTCGCTAGAGGCTACTGGGGGCCTTTTAGGAGATGACTGAAAGTTGCCATGGCTATATGAATGTCATGTTATGCATGATGACAGGTTAATATATATCAAGGCAGTCAGACAAGATAAAGAATAAACGAATAGTAAAAAAAAGCTAATATATGCAGGGGATGACTTAAGGACTACCCTACAAAACAAAGGTTAGCATGGCATGGAATGAGGAAACAAAATGTGGGTCAATGCCCCTGATGGGCTTCTATTGCTACACCTATCTTATTCGTTGGTTCCCAAACTTCCTCAATAGAGGGCTTCGTACACCATGGGATTTACCGAAGGGGGATCTTAAAAGGACGTGCCTTAAAAGAACCTCAAGCTTGAGTGAGGAGTCCGAGGCCCCATTGCAGATAATGATCAACGCGCTGGGGACCGTACTGAACCTCGCTAACCTAAATTGTGCTAAACCCGGGTATAGGTTATGCATGAATGCAACAAGTATGGAAAGCAGTAAATCACAACTATCATGGTAGTTAAAGTGTATAAATAAATCACAGTTTAAAGATAAACGACAATTGTTAAAAAATAAGTAAATCACAATTTTATCTAGAAAAAAAAAAAGCAACTTAGCACGACAGTTAAATATATACAACAGTACAAAAAACAACCTCCTAATCCTAGTTCTAGACCTAACTTTCTAAAGTGTTGAAATCCCCAGCAGAGTCGCCAGCTGTCATCACTGGTTTTCGTCTGAGCCCGTTTGGGGTGGGCACAAACTAGACCATTGGTGAGAAAATTTAGAGTCGCCACCAACTGTTTTTGGGGTACAGTTGGATACCCTCTACTTTGAGTAGTAAAAAAGATGTGGTCTGCGTTATCAGAAAAGGGTTCGGGAGTTGGTTACGTGTAGGGAAGCATTAGCACCCCTACAGCGCCCTTTCGGTATCTAATTTAGGAGGAAGAGGTTTTTTATTTGTGCTGCCATGACTGGGTTAAGTTTCCTAAAAAGTCTATGATTTTTATTTAGCTAAGTTATTTATTAAAGTTATGGTGAAAATGGATTTACCCTAAATTTCTAAAGGGAACCCTAGAAGTTTTGGGTTTTTGTTTGAAGTGGAGAATGAGATCCTATGGGTTGGTTTTGGGTTTTGGTTTTACTTTGGGAAATTGAAGTCCTAAAAAATGGTTTTTTATTTTCCTTCTTTTTTTTTTGGCTTTTTGGGTTAGAAAACATACATTTTTTTGTTTGTTTTTGTTTTGTTTTGTTTGTTTGTTTTGTTTTTTTGTTTGTTTTTTTGTTTTTTTGTTTTTTGTTTGTTTTTTTTTTTTTTTCCTTTTTGGTTTAGGAAATTGAAGTACTAATTTTGGGTTTTTTTTTTGTTTGAAAACATGAAAACCTTTTTTTCTTTATTATTATTATTATTATTATTATTATTTTGAAAACCCAAAATCTTAAATCAAAGTAATGAACATATGCATTAAAGTAAAAAAAACTGTGGAGTGTGTGATTATGACATCCACAAATAAATAAACAGAAAAACACTTTTTTTTCTTTTTTTTTTTTTTTTATTTCCTCTTTTTCTTATGCCTTTCCTTGCTCTTTTTTTTTTGTTTCCACTATATTTTACATATTACAACGTACCACATACAAAGAATGAAAATACATGAAAAATACAATAGCAAATACTAAAAATTACATCAAATATAGAGATAAGCTAAAAAATGAAAACGAGGAAAATACTAAAATCACATTAAATATAAATATAAATAAGCTAAAAAAAAGAGCAACAAATGTAAATTACACTGACTTTGACTTGAATGGGGCTTTATCACCGGATGTCTGTCTGAAATATTCTGTCTATACCGAAAGACGCTTGCTTACCCAAATCACCAAAATTCCAACAGCACTAAGTGCAACGATCAGCTAGGACGTACTGTGGAGACTGCCAAGGTACACTGGATTTTTTTTGTTTTCTATGATAGAATTGTAAGAAAAAGAGAGAAAAAAGAAAGGCAGACTGGCGTTGTTTTTTGTCTTTCTTTTGCTAGAAAAATAAAGGCTGGAACGAAATAAGAGGGAAAGAGAAGTTGGGAAGGATGGGCGATTTTGATTTTAGGACAGGGGAAGTGTTGGGCGAACATCTGGAATTAGGCAACTGGGTGTGAAGATGGCAGCAGGGTTCTCTCTTTTTTCCTTGGGCGTGAATCCCTCTCCCTTTTTCTTTTTCTGGGCATGAGTCCCCCTTTTCCTTTTTTTGGGCATGCTCCATTTTCTTTTTCTGGGCGTCAAAAATCTCTTGGTCTCTCTTTTTTTGTTTTTGGGGCTGAACTCTTTTTTCTCTCTGCCAAACCTCCTCCTTTTCTGTCTTTCTTTTTTTTTTTTGCTCAACTCTCTATTTTTTCTTTTTTTCTCTCTCCGTTTGCGCTGGGACGAGGCTGGGGTGTAACAATGGTAGCAGGTTTTTTCAACGATGATGGGTCTCTCTTGCGCAGGGACAGAAGACTGCATTTTAAAGGAATTTGGTTGGATTGCAGCATTAAATGTTTTGTCGAGTGTATTATTAATTCCAGCTTTATTAATTTGCAGATTCGATGCTTTGTCGGGTGGACAGTCTGTGCAGAAAACGGTGTAGCTTGTGATTGCCTTTTTAATTTTTATTTTAGCACATGTGACCGACAGGTGTTGAAAAGAATCTTTGTCAGATGGCCAGCGCATAAAAATGGGTCTCGTGAACAGCCAGCGAGAGAAGCCAACGAGAGGAGGCAAACAGCGAAAGTCAGACGTTAAGGGTCGGAATATCGGCAGGGTCGAAGTGTCGGCAGGGTCGAAGCTGCGATGGGTCAAAATTTCGGTGGGGCGAAAGTCAACGGTCAACGGGTTGAAGTGTCGGCAGGTCGAAGGTCAACAGTCAACGGGTCGAAGGGTCGAAGGTCGGAGGTTGACGGGCTTCGAGGGTCCGTGGGTCATAGGTCAAAGTTTGAAGGTTCGCAAGTCAAGGCATCGCGGGTTCGTAAGTCGCGGGTCAAAGGTTTATAGGCTTCGAGGGTCAAGGGTCGAAGGTCAGAGTGTTGGCAGCGGGGCTTCGAGGGTCAAGGGTCGAAGGGTCGAAGGTCGGAGTGTCGGCAGCGGGTCTTCGATGCTTCAAGAGTTAGAGTGTTAAAGGGCCGAAGGGGCGAGTCGTAGGTCGGAGTGTCGGCAGCGGGGCTTCGAGGCTTCGAGGCTTCGAGGCTTCGGGGCTTCGATGCTTCGGGGCTTCGAGGCTTTGAGGCTTCGAAGGTCAATGGGTCGAAGTGTTGGCAGGTCAACGGTCAACGGTCAATGGTCAACGGTCAACCCTGAAGTTTTTTTTTGTTTTTTTGTTTTTTTTTAACTTTTAATTACCTTCTTACCCTTCACCTAAAATACAAAAAATGGACAACTTTCTGGGGATTGTTTGGGAAGATTCGTATTCGCCTAAATTGACGCTTTGAAGAATTTCGCATGGTCACCTTTTCGGGCGATTTGACCAGGGGCATTGACCGTCTTTTGGCAAGTTTTGACTTTTTCCAACGAAAGTTGTTTTGGCCATAACTTCTTCATTTTAAGTCCGATTTGAGCTCGATCAAGTGCGTTAATCTCCAATCTTCATCCTCTATCACCTGGTGTTGGTCTTGGGGCACGTCAAGGACTTGTAGCAGAAGTCATTAATTTTGGACTCCCCCGTCCGTGTCAATTGTATCCATCTCGTGCAAATTGGGGCTAACATCAATTCCGAACCATTCCTTGGAAGTATGGGATCATTGTCGACCTGTTCAACAAGGTATATGGCATGGGCAGAAAGGTATATCAAATGGGGTTAGTATGTCCAACCCAGACAAAATGGGGTCCAACACTATCAAAGGGAAAAAGGCTCATCTTTCTCATCTCACTCAATCTATTTTAAACCTCAAAATTGAAGAACAACTTTTGCAAAATACAACTAAATCCAAATCAGTTCTTTTCGAAAACAAATCGAGCAAGAACTCTGTTCTGATCTTCCAAATGCTTTTTGGGATAGAAAACAACATATAGTCAATTTACCTTATAAAAAAGATTTTTCTGAGAAAAAATCCCTACTAAAGCTCGTCCTATTCAAATGAACCAAGAACTTGAAAATTATTGTAGAAAAGAAATCCAAGATTTAGAATCCAAAGGTTTAATCCAAAATTTTAGGTTGCCCTGGTCTTGCGCTGCTTCTTATGTTAATAAAAATGCTGAAATTGAAAGAGGCACACCTAGACTTGTTATTAATTACAAACCACTTAATAAAGCACTCCAATGGATTCGCTACCTCATTCCAAACAAAAAAGATCTTTTACAAAAACTTTATTCTTCAAATATCTTTTCCAAATTTGACATGAAATCAGGATTTTGGCAAGTCCAAATCCATCCAAAAGATCGTTACAAAACTGCTTTTACTGTTCCTTATGACCAATATGAATGGAAAGTAATGCCTTTCGGATTAAAAAATGCTCCTTCCGAATTCTAAAGAGTTATGAATGACATATTCAATCCATATTCTAATTTTTGCATTGTTTATATTGATGATGTATTAGTTTTCTCTTCCTCCATTGAACAACACTTTAAACATCTTAAAACATTCTTTCATGTTGTTAAACAAAATGGCCTAGCTGTTTCCAAGCCTAAAATCTCTCTTTTTCAAACCAAAGTTTGTTTTCTAGGACATTATATTTCAAATGGAATGATTACTCCAACTGAAAGAACCCTTGGTTTTGCCCAAAAATTTCCTGATAAAATATTAGACAAAACTCAGCTTCAAAGATTTTTAGGTAGTTTAAATTATATTTTAGACTTCTGTCCAAACATTAATCGCATTGTTAAACCCCTCCATGATAGGTTAAAAAAGAATCCTCCTCCATGGACAGATAAATATACTAATATTATTAACCAAATAAAAACTCAAGTTGAAACTATCCCTTGTCTTCATATTGCCGATCCTAATCTTCCAAAAATCGTTGAAACTGATGCCTCTGATCTTGGTTATGGTGGTATTCTAAAACAAACCATTAATAATCGTGAACAAATCACCCAATTTACTTCAGGTCATTGGAATGTGTTCGACCCTAATTTGTCCGGGTTGGACATATTTTATCAAATTCAATTTTCTTCGATGCCGCCTCGATCTGTTGAAATTTTGCAGAATGATGGAGTCGTGATCATCAAGGCGCAAATGCCCAATTTTTAAGACAATTATTCGAACGGCCTCCAAATGCCAAAAAGACAGTCCAGGGCAATAAAAAATCCAATTCGAGGATCAGCGCAATCGACCGCACTCCATTCTGAGGTCAAACGAAGAAGATATAGTCAAAACAGCATTCGGGCCGCCATCGTAGGTCAAAACGGTAATTGATCTTTCACACGGAGCTCCGGATCAGGTCACGAACCTCATAATCTCATCCTACTCGTCATTCTGAGAATTTTGACATATATTGTATATATTTGCTCTTGGGGCCTTTTTCATTAAAAATCAAAATAAATACGTTTTTCGGTAACAAATAATCTCAGTACAGGCTTGCCGTAAAAATGAGATCTTTTTCAAATAAAATTGACATGGGGTCGCTCGTCCTGATGCCCCGAGTCCAAAAACAATTTTTTCGAGATGTTTTGAAGTCCGAGTCGTCCTACTGATCCCGAAAATCGAAAGATGTCAGTTAAAAAAACCAAAAACAATAAGTTTCTGCTTTTTATTTTCTTTTCCCGCCCGCCCTAGGCCAGATGTCGACCTCTTATTGGCTGAACGCAATAAAACCCAAAAAATAATAAACCAAAATAACAAAAAAATCAAATTAAAACAAAATAAAAAAAATAATAGCGAAAACAAAAACAATTTTCCAGCCACAAATCGCGTCTCCCTTATCGCTTCACCAACGGCGCTTCGTCTTCTTCCTGTCTCTCTCCTTCCCCATCTCGTCTCCATCGTTGCAGCCGTGCCACTGCTGCCGAGATCCCGGAGGACCACCTCGCGCTCGCCGGACCACCACGCTAGCTCATCCCTCCAACTAACCGAGTTCCACCATGGTTCGACCCGTGGTCATCCTCCCTCTCTCAAACCAAACCCCACCTCTAACCCATGACCACGTCTGCGCCGTTCTCCAACCCCCAGCGCAAACCCTAACCCCTCTCGCCTATGAAACCCCAACCCCCAATTGATCAAGATTTCTTCTTCCTCTCTGCTTTCTCTGGCGGGCCGAAAAGAAAAAAACCAACATTATTTCCTCTCTGTTTCCTCTTTTCCTCACCCTCATCACTCCCTCCGGCCGGACAAAACAAGAACAGAAGCCCAATCGCCCTCTCTCCATCGTCTCCCCTCTCATCGTCTCCATTCTTTCCTTTTCCGAAGAACCAGCATCACGGCACACGCCTTCCTCACTCTGGTCGGACCTCTTTCTGCCGACCAGTGAGGAATATTCGCGCTCCATCCTCTTCTATTCACCAGTCCCGTCATCAGTCATCTCCACAGTGTGCAGAAGTGCCGGCCATTCAAGGAGGTCCGTCGTGGAGTTCTCGTCATCGATCATCCCCGAGTCCCCGCGCGCGTAAAGATGAGGTAGCCATCAAAGAGGTTTCGCATCAAGCACCCAAAGCCTAAAGCAACTCACGAGAGGGAAAATGGATCGGCCATCCAAGGATCTTCCATCCCAGAAGAACGGTAAATACATCCCCTAATGTTGTCTAGTAAATCCTTTTCCTTTGAGATGATATTGGTGCTCATTTCCTGGTATTGTCTTGCACATTGAGTACAGTTTACATTGCAATCCAGTCTGGTTCAGGGGTTGAATGCGGTTGTCTATTGCTTAGTACGTTCTTTCCTCTCATGATGGTATTGATGTTCATTTTCTAGCTTTTTTTTTACATAATGGTCATGTTTTAGGCGTTTGAGTTTGGGTTTTCCAAGTTTGTTTGTTGCCTGGTTTAGTCTGTGGTGGTTCGCCCATTTTTATGTATTCCTTGTAGCATGTATGGCATGTTCTCCATGACGAGTGAATGCAGTGATCGAATTTGGTTTATGAGTGAGTGTGTGCCTGTGTAACGTATGTTTCTTGACTTTGTTTCAGTATAAAAAAAAGGGGCCCGTGAATGTGTCTCTGTGTAATGTAAAACTCCATTGTTTTCTATGTTCTGCTCTAGTTTTTCTAAGACTTTGCATGCTCCGTTTGGATTCTGGAACATATTGGTCTCTCTGTTCCCATATTAGAAAAATAATGTGATCTATGTCTTTCAATGTTGATGTGTAATTGTTGTGTTTGTCTCTTTTTTTTTTCTTTTTTTGCTTTCATTTTCGTTTGGGTGGTTTGGTGTTCGAGAGCTCTCGTTTTATTCACTCTATTTTTTTTTATTTCTCCTCTCTTTCCCATGTCCTTTCTGTTTGGTTCCCCTGTACGCCAACTATCTGCTGGATGAACTGCACATGATGAGTCCGCTATTGGGAAGCCTAAGTTCACATTTGGAAGGCTGCCATCTGTGTTGGTTTTGTTGACTTGCTGTTATGCCTAGTGTGACGGATCCATGGAGTGTTGATTTGTTTGTAGTTAATGTTATTTTGTTCTTGTTTTAGCCCGTCATAGAAAAACTTTATTTTGGGCCATTTGTTTGGCAGATGAGAATTATGTACCATGTAATGCAAATCAAAAAAAAAAAAAAAAAGAGAGAGCAAAAAAAAAAGCAAAAACAAAAAAAAAGAGAGAGAAAAAAGTGAACTTGTTTTGGCTTGGATGACACAGCATCACAGACTTCACTTGTGTTTTTTATTACTATTATTATTCTTTTTTTCTTTCTTTTTTTTACTTTCTAAAAATTAGACAAATAATATAAAAATGTTTTCAAAAAAAAAAAACAAAAACAACAAAAACAACAAAAAAAACAAAAAAAACCTTTCAAAAAAAAACCCTTTAAAAAAAAAAAAGCAATCAAACAAATTTTGCAAACTCAATTGTTTTTTTATTTGGCCTTTTTCTTTTACCAAAAAAAACAAAAAAACAAAAAAAAACAAAAAACAAAAAAAACAAAAAAAAACTTTTAGATTATCTTGGTTTAATTCAGATATATGCTTAGTGCTTTTTACCTTTAATAGCGTGCGATTTAAAAATAATTTCAACTTTGATTTCACTTTAGATTTAAGTTTTAAACTTAGAATACATTGTAGGGTTCATTTAGGAGTTTAGGATTATATTGAATTTAACTTTTAACTTCAATAAAGAATGTAGAAATAAAAGTGGGCAAAACAAATTGTAGGACTTCCTTTAGGTGTTTAGGGCAAATTGAATTTAATTCTATTGTTAACAAATAACTTAGAAAAGAAAATGGTAAAATTAAATTATAGGACTTCCCTTACATATTTAGGATAAATGGAATCTAATTTTGCTTTAACAAACAACTTAGGAAAGTAAAAAGAGTAGACTTTAGGGCATCTATTAAGTTTCACATCACCTTTAGGCTAATTACGTTTAGGTCGAATAATTAAAACAAATTAGAAACCTCCAAAATCCTAAGATAGGTACCGGAAGGGCGTTGTGGGGGTGCTAGTTCTTCCCCACGCGTAATCAACTCCCGAGCCCTTCCCCAAGCGATATAGATTAATTTCGGAAACTTAATTTCGGAAACCACCCCAAAAGTGGTTTCCCTTGCGGACGAAATCCGGTGATGACAGCTGGCGACTCCATTGGGGAAACTTAGAGAGTTTGGCCTAGGATTAGGATTAGGAGGTTTGTTCTTTGTTTTACATTGTTTTTATTCTTTCATTCTTTCATTTTTTTTATTTAATTGATTTATTTACTGCATTTAATTGCTGTCACATGATAGTTTTGATTTATGCGCTTTTGATACCATGATAGTCGTGTTTTACCGCTTTCCCTAATTCGTCGCATTCATGCATAAACCTTCTACCCGGGTTTCTATCACAGTTTAGGTTAGCGAGGTTTATTAGGGTGCCTCGAGCATTGATCATTATCCGCGAAGGGACCCCGGACTCCTCACTCAGGCTTGAGGTCCTTTTAAGGCACGTCCTTTTAAGGCCCCCCTCCGGTAAATCCCATAGTGTATGGAGCCCTCTAGAGAGGAAGCTTGGGGACCAACGAATAAGATAGGGTGAGAAATCATGGCCCATTAAAGTACACTGCATCTACATGTTAGGCTTACTAAGCATGCCATGTTAATCCTCATAATTTGCAGGGATCCGTATTAAGACATCCCTTGTTTGTTTAAAGTATCAATATTTGTTTATTTTTTTATTCTCTATATATATTTCATTTTGCTCTCCCATAAAGCCCATATTGTATACGACGTCATTCATATAGGGTGCATGGCAACATTTAGTCATCTCTGGGAGGGGATAGGGAGAAGTGAGACTGGAAGCGAGGGTGGCTCAAGCATCCAACGAAATCTGAATGCCTGCCAGAGACTTTCCACCGGGAGAGCCGCATGGCGCACGGGGTCACGAGTACTTTTCACAAGACTTCACTAACGAGTTACGAGCCAAATGTAGTCGTGGACGGATGAAAGAAAGATTGCTTATGCCTAACAATTTGGTGATCTACTACTTTTAACCAACCTACCAGCTTGATGGAGACATGCTTTAAGTCGCACTTCACTTTGGGAGCCAAGGCATAGATGCTTTTAATTTCAACGGTATTGACCTTATTCCTACCGTAGAAGAATATAGAAGACCGTTGACATACCGAAGATCACCGAAGGAACATTTACTTACCCGATCCAAGAAGTATGGACGAAGAGCTTTTAATCGAACGATGGAGGTCCCTATTCGGAGAGCACCTTTTCCCGATAAACCGTGAGCGGCAGAGAAAATGATTACGGGAAACTATCCGTAAGGTTATGTCGACTACTACAAACAGGATTTCACCGCTTTTGACTCTAGCCATCTGCTGGGGTTAGTCTTTTTTCACGCATCTCAAAGATACGAGACATGGCGCTATTGACTCGGTGCGATAAGTGGCGCAAGGCTGTGATCCCACCCCGACTATCTTAAGTAAACTATCCTGCCCTTTCTAATATGGGAAACCCGTGGTTTCGGATAACTCCATTGGTTGCTTACCACTTTTCGCACTTGGCAAGGAGAATCTCCCCGTGCTGTCTCCAACTTCACACCGTATACTCAGCTACCTTATACCACACTATCGGACATCTTGCTCAGAAGAGGATTCTCGCTTCAAAGGAGGAAGATCGGAAGAAAAGCTACGGATTTAAAGCAAGAAGACATCGTCCCTGGATCAAGTCCCGGTTGCCAAGGTATTCTTTGATATACAGCATATAGAGTACAACCGGGTTCCTTTGCTAGGCCCCCCGGGGAGCTATCACATGCATTACCGCAAAGGGAAGACAACCAGGAGACAAGGGTTGTTTCGGCATTGTATGGAATGGAGGACCGTGACTTCACTTATGGTCGTACTCATGCAGAAGAGAAGTGGGGACGAGTCGCCTCAAGCGGGGTCTATACCCGCAAGATTCAAACTTTAATAACTCAAAAACTGTATCTTTCCAGCCTACATTCCTTGAGAGCATAACACGAGCTACAACAGCCTTGACCGTGAGGACCCTCTTGCAAGAGAACCGAGGAGGTGAGGGTTAAGTCCATGGGACGAGTCGCCGAGAGAGCTACTCCAGGGTGCGTTGGAGGGACAAGGAACTGGAGACCGTGTTGCAGAGTTAGGGAGGACGCCGAGAAGACTACCGTAAAGGAGGAGGCGCCGTGTTTACGACTATGTTACCATCTTTGAGATGATCGAATACCGGCTTAGTGGCCATGTAGTTTCTAGTATTGAAGTCATGGTAGGTACACGCATTTAAGATGTAATCTTTTTCCTTATTAATAAAATGAAGTTTATTAAGCCCTTTCACTTGCATCCATTCACGTATCTCATGCATTCATGTAAAAAGTGAAAAAGTAATCAAAAAGTGCTCACCCTTTGTGTTTCTTTTCAAGCGTAAATATTTCTTCATCCAGAATTGGGCATACTTACAACCTTCGGTCCGGATAAAAGTACACATCTCATCCGATGGTCGACGAGAATGAAAACAGATTGATGGGGTTAGAGTAAAGTCACCACACACGAGTGATACACTTTAACCTACAAGAACAAATGAACCGGAGTAGGCATAAATGATGGCCCGATAGGTCGAAGGAGTCAAGGGGAAGTTAACCCGCGAATTTGTGTTTATGACACAGCCACCTCCCACACATCCCGGACACACAATGTCGTTTCCCGAGCATTGGGCACGCCAAAGCTGTGCCAATATACTTCACTCAAAGAATGGGAGTTCCTGCGGTGGTTTCTCTCCGGCGTACAAGGAAGAGCCGAGTCCCCGCACTAAGGAGGATCAAGAACGATTAAAGCTCGGTTGAGGGCGTCCAGGACTATGGCATGATTAATCCCGACGAGCTATGCCTACTCCTTGGTGTTGTTTTACCCCATAAGTTTAAGATGCCCGAATTTGAGAGGTTCAACGTATAAGTTGTCCTTAACTCACTTGGCGATGTATTGTCAAAATGGGCCGCATACACCAGGCAAGATGATGACTTCTTACGAACGCTTCTAGAGAGTCCAACGAAGACACTTGCGTGGGTATTTTCGAAATTGGAGGGAGGACGACGTAATACGGAAGGATTTGGCTACCGCATGACCGCACAATATAAACATGTCATTGAACTAGCCTTGGACCGTCTGGACATTATAGTTTTTGGAGAAAGGCCCTAATGAAAATTTCAAGACTATGTAAGAGGGAGGAGGGAAACGACGTAGGACGCAACCTCCATTAACAAAGAGAGCTCACTACATTGTTCATCAAACACATTGAAGGGCGTATATTATGAAAAAGCCGATCGGTCATGTTTTAAAAGATTACTCAACATCTAGCCGCTTTCCCCAAAGCGAACTCATCGAGAGGTGAGCTAAAGGGGGAAGCTAGAAGGAGAAATGGTCTAGGTAATCAAGAGGTCGCAGAGTTTCAAGAAGAAAGAAGGGGAAACTAATTTCGTATCAATCCTGACCGATTATGCAACCTAACCCTCCCAAATGCTCGTTTACTTCGTAGCACCCCGGGATCGCGATATGCTCGCACCCCGCACCTATCCCGCACCCGACCTTCCAACTTCGTGAAGACCCCAATACACTTGTCGGACCCCATTTTGACCGGGTCGGACATACTAACCCCATTTGATATATACGCTTTTGCCCATGCCATATACCTTATTTAACGAGTCCTGAGAGATTCCCCTCGCGATTTGCACAAGATGGATGTATTAACACGAACCGAGAAGCCCAAAATGGATAACCATTGTTACAAGTCCCCCGAAGTACCCCAAGACCATACTAATGATGCAGGAGGAAATTCTTTAAGAATAACGCACTGGACCGCTCAATTCGATGAAAATGAAGAAGTTAGGCCAAAACAACTTTCGTTGGAAAGTCAAACTCCGCCAAAAGACGGCCAATACCCCGGTCAAATGGCCCGAAAATGTGCACATGAAGAATAGTCTGAAAATGTTTATTTAGCAAACGGTCTTCCCAAACCATCCCTAAAAGGTCATCCATTTTTGTATTTTGACGAGGGTAAAGGAAATTAACTTTTTTTAAAAAAAGTTTCCGGTTGACTGCTGACCGTTGACCCGCCGGCACTTCGATTCGTCGACCTCAAGCCTCGGCGATTCGGGCTCGGAGCCTCGGGCTCAGCCTCGAAGCCGGGCCTTGAGCCTTGAGCATCGGTCTCAAAGCTCGAAGATCGAAGATTGGAAGCCCGAAGCCCCAAAACCTCCGACCTTCGACCCTTCGACCCTGACCTTCGAACTCGTGAGTCTTCAACCCTTCGACTTCGACCTTCGAACTCGCGAGTCTTCGACCTTTCGACTCCGCCGACACCTCGACCCGTCGACCGCCGACCTTCGACCCACCGGGCTTCCCGACCCACCGTTTCGACCGACGAGCCTCGACCCGCCAACACTTACCCCCGCCGACATTCTAACCCTTGACCTCCGACTCAAGATGCCTGGCCTCTCTCGCCGGCTTTCTCGCTGGCCGCTCACGGGATTTGTTTTTATTTGCCGGGCAATCGTCAAAGATACTTTCAACGCCCGTCGATGCATGTGCTCAAAAGAGAACGAAAAGGCAATCACAAGCTGCCTCGTTTTACGCATGTGCCGTCCAACCACCGGACAAAGCATGAATCGGTAAATTAATAAAGCCGGGATTAATAATACACCCGACAAAGCATTAAAATGGCACCAATGAGACGCATCAAAATCTCTTTAAAACAAGCATCCTCTCCATCGAAAAACAGGATTACGCCCAGATTCATCCAAAAAAAAGCCCAAAGTTCACATCCAAAAGGAGGAGTTCGTAAAAAGAGAAAGAAATAGAGAGAGATCACACCCGAGATTCAGGGCCACGCAAGAAAAGGAGCCAGTGGGAAGAGAGAAAAAAAAAGGGGGTTCGTACCAAGGAAAAAAGGGAGTTCCTAGGGAGAGAAAAGAGGAGAGTTCATCCAAAAAAAAAAGAGAGTTCAAACAGAGAGAGAAAAACTGTAGTTCGGGCAGAAAAAATTTTAAAACTCACTGTCATATTTACGCCAGCTCCCCAATCCCAAAAGAGGAACTCCGGATTTTCGCCAAAGACTCTCCGTCGTCCCAAATCAAAATCGCCCATCCTTTCCAACTCCTCTTTCCTTCCTTTCTTGTTTTGCCTCCCTTTTCTTGTAAAAACGAAACATAAAAACAACTTCCGTTTCAGCTTTACGTTTTCATCAAAAAAAAAACAATTCTTCTCATTTCTATTTCTCTTACGCCCACCTTTATTCCCGCCACCAAAAATCTCAAACCCAAAAAATACATCACCTTTGACATCTCCAAATACTAGAAGTCTTTTTCACAAATCTCATTGCCGATTTGTTGGTTCAATCAGCAGTAACCAGGTGCGTGGACGGGATTCACAAAGTAACCGCTGTTCGAAGCTCTAAAGTTGGGCCCATAATCCTAGTTGATTTCGTCATTTATTATTTCTTAGCTTATTTATCTTTACATTAGATGTAATTCTAGTCTTTTCCTATATTTTCTTTTCTTTCATTATTGTTCATTGTATTTCTTGTATTTCTGCTTTTTCCGTAATATTGGAGGCCAATATGTAAAGTAGTAAGGAAAAAAGAGAGAAAAAAAGAGGAATGAAAATAAAAACAAAAAACAAAAAGAAGGAAAAAGAGAGAGGGTGACTTCGTTTTTTATGTTATTATATGTCACAACCACATAATTCACATTTTAATATGCACGTATTTTGATATGGCACTCGAAAAAAAACAAACAAAAAAAAACAAAAAACAAAATATTTTTCACAAGATATTTTCCAAAACGTTCAATAAAAGGTTTTCAAAAATGTCTCCTAAAAAAAACAAATACGTAAAAAAAAACAAAAACGTTTTGCAAAAAAATGTTTTCAAAATGTTTTACTAAAATATTTTCCAAAATGTCTTCCAAAAAAAAAACAAAAAATGGTAAAAAACATGTTTCATTTTTTAGACTTCAATTTCCAAAATAAAAACAAAACAAAACAAAAAAACCAAAACAAAACCCCTAGATCTCATTTTCCACTTCAAACAAAACTCAAAACTTTAACTCCCTTTAAATTTAGGTAAATCCATTTTAACCACGACACGAATAAATAACTTTAGCCGAATAAAATTATGTATTTTTTAGGAAATCTTAACCCACGGCAGAAAGCAGTAAATAAAATAAAAACCTCCTCCTCCGAAAATAGATACCGTAAAGGGCGTCGTAGGGGTGCTAATCCTTCCCTACACGTAATCAACTCCCGAACCCTTCGGGATAACGTACACACACCCCTTTAAAATACTCAAAGTATAGAAGATTCAACCCTACCCCCAAAATGGGGGCCAGGTGCGACTCTAAATTTCTCACCATTGGTTTTGTTTACTCACCCCAACGGGCCCCGATTTAAAACCGCGATTTTTGACAAGCGATGACGTTGGGGACATACACACTTTAGAGAGTTAGGTCTAGAACTAGGATTAGAGGTTATTTTAATTGTACTTTTGTATATTTTAATTGTTGTGATAAGTTGTTTTCAGAGTTAATTGTAATTTACTTGTTTAATCACTATTATAATTGTCGTTTTCTACGCTTTAACTACCATGATAGTTGTGATTTATCGTTTCCCTATTTGTTGCATCCATGCATAACCCTATACCCTAAGTTTAGGACAATTTAGGTTAGCGAGGTTCAAGACGTCCCCGGCCGTTAATCATTATCCGTAATGGGGTTTCGGCTCTAGCACTCAAGCTTGAGGCTCTTTTGGGCGAACGTCCGTTAAGATCCCTCCGGTGAAATCCCATGGTGTACGGAGCCCTATATCAGAGGTTTGGGAACCAACGAATAAGATAGGTGTAGAAGAAGCTCATCGTGGACATTGACCCACATGTTGTTTCGCTCATTCCATGCCATGCTAACCTTTCTTTTAGTAGGGTAGTCCATAAGTCATCCTTGTACATCTTATTTGCCTTACTATCGGCCTATTCTTTATGCCATTTATTTGTCCCGGTTTGTTTTAACTACCATCCTAACCTATCATCATGCATAACACGACATTCAGGAGTGGCACGGCAACTTCGGGCCATCTCCTAAAAAGCCTTCAGATAAAGAGGTCATCGCAGCTGGTGGCCCAAGCATTGGGACATCCAATTCGCCTTGGAGATTTTCCACCAAGAAGCTCTACAGAGCGTAACATGTTATCATGGAAGATCAATCGGACTACACCAAGGAGGTATAGGCCATATTGAGGCAAAAGGTCGACGAAAGGAAAAGCACATGATACAACGGGTTGGGGATTTGCTCCACGTGACCGAGCTACCGACCGATAAGATACGCTCAGGGCTAGCCCATATTTTCGGGAGCTCGAGGCCGTGCTTGACTTCAATGGCATAGTTCTTGTTCCCATAATAGAGAATACAAAGATTATTGGATATCCCCGGAGAAAAACAAAATGAAGATCTATCTACTCTAGCCCAAGATCATGTCGGGGGCCTTGCCGAGATAATGGGAAAGCGCATGGGACTCACCGCGGCCACAACCTATGGTGGGTGGGAATATCTTTCAAGGGACACAATCAAAGAAACGATGCAAACCGCGTACGGTGGTCGGGCGCACAAATTACTTACATTAGCTATATATGGGCGGTCATTTTCCCCGAGGATACGGCCCATTGATGGAGCAATTGTAGATTTGGTCCAACAAGTGCTCAAAGGATGTGACCCCTACTCCCTATCTTGGCCGAAACCATCTAATCTCTTACTTACCCGAGGAGGAACGGGACTATAGGGTGCTCATGGGGGCTTGCTCAGGTACCTGGCCGTAAAGGTCATTTCTGGCGAAGTTTCTCGTCATCTGTATCAATTTCCAGCTACGACACTACTGGATATTCTCGCCAACAAGCGGAACTTATTTAAAGGCTTTGAAGATCGGGAGAGAAATTGGATAACCTCACGTGGACGACATTACTACGGATCGCCTGACGCCAAAGGTCTCCATGACTTATAGCCGGGGGACTTTAATTGGGTCCACTTAAGTTATCGGGGGAGGAATCGTATATGACTACATCACAGGTGGAAGACAAGTCGGGCATCATCGTATTATCCCTTTGCTATTTGGCATGGAAGATTGTGACTTCACTTAGAAGCAGAACTATGCTCACCGAGAAAGGCCAAAGCATGTATCGTGCATGGTCCGCTCCCACACAGATCCAACCCAACAGCCCAAAACCGGTGTTTATCCGGCCCATATATCTTGGAGGCACAATACAAGCCATTTACACCTACTTTGATGAGAGCTATCCTCCAGATAATCAAAAATCTGAGCAAAGTTAGATCCAAAGGTTAGAACATTCTGGAGGAGCTCTTCGCAGGTTAGAGCCGAGGGAAAAACAAGAGACCATATTAAAGCAGAGGGAGGAGGGCAGTAGAGCAGCACCCCGGAGGAAGAGGTGTTTTGGCTACTAGAGATGACTGGAAGAACGCCTTAAGATCACGTAGCAATAGCTTACATTTTCCATGGCATTCCAAAGATCGAATGCTTGTATTGCGGGTTTTGCTTAGGACAAAGTTGTTTGTTTTTCTAACCCTCCGCATATACATTTACGCATACATGTATAGCAATTGAAAAAAACATTAAATAAAATCTCCTTGGACCCGTGGGTAGCAGACTTTTTCAGATCGCGCACTCTTACAATCTCGTATCTCGTCGCAACCAAGTGTATCACATACAACCAACGGCAAACGAGGCGGAGAACGGACCGCGGAGTTGGAACAATCACAACAAGCCCCCGCAGGGCGTAACGGGTTTTGATGATGGATATGCTGTACCATGCGACCGAAGAAAGAGAAAGAATCAAGCAAGAGGAACCCCAATAGGGGGAACTACCAATCACCATCAAGAAAGGGCGTGAAGGCCCAACCGCCCAACTGCTCCAAGCCAAGCACCCAACTATCTTGCTCAAATATATACACCCCCAACTCCAAATCAAACTCATTTCACCAAGCCCGGACGGACACGAAACGGGAGGTAAGAGGTCTCCAGCCCCGATGAGGACATTGAGTCACCCGCTCTAAGACGATCGGGAGGAAAGATTGAGTCGGACGTCATCACTAGTTTTCGTCTGGGCCCTTTTTTGGGGTGAGCTCACCCATAATTTCAATGGTAAGAAATGTAAGATCGCCACCAACTGCTTTTTCTGGTGACATGGATACGCTCTACTTGAGTAATTTAAATGTGGGTCTCAAGTAATTTGAGAAGGGTTTGGGAGTTTGTTACTTGTAGGAAGTGATTAAGACTCCCTACAGGCTCCCTTTTCGGTATCTAATTTAGGAGGAGGAGGTTTTTAATTTATTTGTACCGCCATGATCAGGTTAAGTTTCCTAAAGAGTCTATGATTTTTATTTGGCTGGTTATTTGTCAAGTTACTAGCAGAAATCGATTTCCCTAAATCCCCAAAGGGAATCCTAAAAGTTTTGGGTTTTTATTAAAGTGAAAGGAAGAGATCCACGTCGACGTTGGTTTTGGTTTTTCTTTTCGAAATTTAGCTCCCAAAAACCGGTTTTTTATTTTCCCTTTTTTTTGTTTTTTTAGTTGTCAAAAACATTTTTTTGCTTTGTATACAAACAACGTACAAAGATAAAAAGGAGTCATTTTGGGACGGGGCTGGGAGCACTTACCCGCTTACCTGTACAGAGGAAGACTAAAGTGGTGGTTGTGTCCTGGTTCCCAGTGAAAAAGTAGCTTCATAGAGCCGGTGGACTTGGATAACACTTTGATGCGGCATCCGAGGCTGCCTACGATGGAAAGATATTGGAGACCAAAGCTTACAACAACGAAAGGCTTTGAACCGGAAAATGGAAAGCCCACGACAACGATAGACTTGGGTTAAAAGGAAAAGCCCACAGCAACGATAGGCTTGAACTAAAATGGAAAAGGCCCACAACAATTACGAGTGTAAACTAAAAATTGAAAGGCCCACAAAGAACTACAGCGGATCGAAAAATGGAAAAGGCCCACAACAATGATGGGTGTGAACTAAAAATTGAAAGGGCCACAAAGAACGATGGTTTGAATCGAAAATGGATAGCCCACAAAGAACGATAGTTTGAATTGAAAATGGATAGCCCACAAGAACGATAGGCTGAATTGAAAATGGAAAAGTGAAAGGCCCACCGAAACGATAGTTCGAATTGAAATGGAATGCCACAACAATGATAGGCTTAAATTGAAAATGGAAAAGCCATAAAGAACGATAGGCTTAAAAATGAAAGGCCCACCGCAGACGATAGGCTCGAATTGAAAATGGAAAGCCTACAAAGAACGACAGCTTCATTGGGAAGACTTGTTGAGACATCAAATTGGGGGAAATACTTTAAGAATTAGTGAGTTTGGAAAAACCTAATTTGGGCCCTCTCGAGTTCACTCAAGGAGATCGCTCTACGAGGTGACCCAAAATGGGAAAAGTTTGTCAAGTGCCAAGGGACGCGTTTAAACTTTGGGGAAATTGCAAGGGAAGAGGTGTACAGTTGAACAAAGAAAGCTGATAGATTGATTAGAAGCTTCGTCGAGTATGAGCTCTTAGGATCTTCGAGAGACGGAACGTTCCCGAAATCACGGAGTATCTTGAATCTATGTAAATGATGCATGGACTACAATGTGTCGAAAGGGGATGCATAAACCTCAACTTGTGGTGAAATATGATGCAATGTGATGCAATGCGATGTATGGGCGAATGCCACGTGATGTATCACCGAGGGTGTAATGACTCGTGTTTGTGGTATGTAGAAGTTAACCGAAGATGCCTTATGAGTGGAAATTGTTGGGATTTAGGGGAGTTTGCTAACATGCCCTAGGAAGATGTTATTTGCGTATACGGTATTTTAAGTCATTTTGTCTAGTTTTGGAGGTCGATTTTGACCTAGTAGATGGGCTCGAATGAATTGGTGATGTGAGGAAAGATTCTTAGAATGATGTCTTCTATTACCGGAAGTTTCAAACCAAAAGGACGTGCACGCGAATTGGACCCATTTGGCATGCAAGGTTTTTATTGCATGGATGTCTTTTACATGATGCAAGAGGCTTGGGGTAAAGTTTGAGTGTATTTGGAGACTGCACGTCCAATTAGGGAATTAGCGTTTAAATTAGCATTCAAACATATTTTTGCATGGTTACCTTGGTTTTGTTATTCTTAATCATCTTTTTCCAAAGGACCATGTTGGAATTATAGATATTTTGGTGTGTATGGATGTGGGAAGGTCATAGCTTGTTCCATCAAAACTACGTTTTTGATGCGATTCACTTAATCAAAACTACGTTGTTTGATGTTGTGTTGTCTATATAGGGAGGAGAAGTTCTCTGTTTTAGGTTTTTGGGTTTGTTGTTCCACCAACCATCGCAGAGAGAGAGGAGGGAGGAGCTGGCTCAGGTTTGCCACGGAGCGTCTTGCGTGGGGAGGAGACGGGCCAAGGAGGAGCAAGAGCAGGAGGACGTTTCCAAGGTAGGGGTTCTGTTTTTCTTGTACCTATCCTGGGGTTTTGGACTTATGGTAATCAATTTCGTAACCCGGATATATATATATATATTATATGTAAATCCATATAAGGTGTGATCTCCTATATGGATGTTGTCCTTCGGTGGCATGTATGGGGACGAGATTAGGCTCTGTGTGGCACAGCACACCAGTGTTTGATATTATGCCCGTGAGGCCATGCATGTATGCGATTGATGTTATCTTTAGTGTGGTTATGCCCGAAAGTGTTTGATGTAATGTCCGCGAGGATATGTATGCTGGGTGTTTGATGTTATACCAGGGTGGACACGCATGTTAAATGTTTGTTGTTATCTTTGAATAATCGAGATATATGTTAAATGTTTGTTGTTATGCCAAATAATCGAGATATATGTTAAATGTTTGTTGTTATGTCCGTGAGCCTAAGAAGCCCGAGAGGCTGAGGCAATGCTTAATGTACCCGTGGAGCCCGAGAGGCTGAGTTTGATGCCAATGAGATTGACCGTGAGCCCGAGAGGCCGAGTTGATGTCGCTGAGATGATTGGTGGAAACTATGCCCGAGAGGCGGTTAAATCATTGGCCTAAAAAGGTGGTTAAATCACTTGTGGTTTAAGGGGGAGAATTGTAATCTGATGTGGTTTGTTATTGTCTCTGTTGAGACTATTGTAACACGACATTGCACTTGTACACATGGCATGTAGATGCTAGAGCATGGGACGGGTTGGGAGACATGATCCCTAACGAGGGCCGTGGATGCTCACCCCTCCTACTATGGTGTGTTTCTTAGAACCTACAGTGTTGGGTGGGAACACCAAGGTGGAAGAGTTCTGTTTGTGGCTTTGTTTTATGTTATTTGCGTTATGTAATTTTGTTGAGGCATTAGAACTCAGCAGGAGATATTGTAATGAAGTTTGAGAAACAATAAAGGCATGTGGTTTGAATTTAATAATTATGTGATTTTGGTTTACGAAAATAAAATGTGAAGCGTATGTTATATTCTCCCCTTTATCCAAACCCGGATAAAGGGAGGGTCGCGTTCCGGTCTCCTCGGGTTGGAAAACCGGGCGTGACAGAGGGTTTGGCCGTTGTCGGAGAGGTTAGGCTAACATTCAACTTGTTGGGGGAACAATGTTCTCTTTAGATGGAGAGTCCGTTCTCTTTGCCGGGGAACTCTCTTTTGTCATGATCTGTTAAATTGAGCTCCGCCATATTAGGGAGCTTCGACTTGACGGCTTCTCTTGGGGACAAGTGACATTCGTCGGAGATAGGAGTACTCCGAGTTGGGGAACTTAATTTGTTTGGGGATTTTAAGCTTGACCTCTACTCATAAGGTAAAGCCAATGGATCTCACTAGGGATTTAAGATATTCTATTTAAATGTGAAATGAAGACGATGAACATGATTAGAGAGATAAAAAAGATTTTTGCTAGTTTAATTCCACAAAACATATTTATATCATAAAAAGTGTCCTATTGTTATAACTGATAAATTTAATTACAAGTCTTTAAAAAGCATAATATACACATTTGATTCGAGTGTGCCTTAGGTTTGACCAGGTCTTCCACTATTTGCAGTACTTGTTTTGGATGATGTTGTCTCCATCGCTTGAAAGGACCCCATTGTTGTGGTCCCGACTCTTTCGGATTCTCGCCTGATTTCACCCTTCAAAATTTATTGTTGGCTTTGTATTTTACCCTTGGTGCCCTTTCCGGTTTTCACCAAGTCCGCCTTTGTTTTCTTTTGTCTTTTGTTGGAGCTTGTATTTTACCCTTGGTGCCCTTTCTAGTTTTCACCTAGTCCGCTTCATTACGGGATTGTTGGGAGGTATGAGAATTAAGTATAAAACGTTTGACGGCGTCGCTATTCACTCGGATTAGGAAGCTCATCTCCATCCATTTTGGCAAGGATCAATGCGCCTCCGAGAATGCTTTTTTCACAACATATGGGCCTTCATAATTGGGAGTCCACTTGCCTCATGGTCGTGTCAACTGGTAAGATCTTCGAGGACAAGATCACCCTCTTGGAAAGCTTCGGCTTCACCTTTTTATTGTAATTGTTGATCATTCTTTGTTGATACAACTGTCCTCCCGCAAACTGCCGCCAAGCGCTTGCCCTCAATTAAATTCAACCGCTTCATATCGACTTTGGGCCCATTCCCTTCTCTTCGAGTCGAGTATCCTTAAGTACTCGGAGGAAGATATCTCCACCGACCCGTAGAACTGCTTCCATGCCATAGACCAAAGAAAATGGAGTTGCCATCGGTCGATGTACGCCCGAGGTACGATAAGCACACAAAGCGTATGGTAGCTTCTCGTGCCAATCTTTGTATGTTTCTCCCATTTTTATGATAATGTTCTTGATGTTCTTGTGGGCTCCTCATCGCTCCATTCATCTTTGGGCGATAGGGGTCGAGTCGCGGTGTTGAATTTTGTATGTTTCACAAAACCTCCCTATCATTCCACATCGTTCAAATTGGCAGCATTGTCCGTTGTGATCTCATCAGAAGACCATATCGGCATATGATGTTGGTTCGCATAAATCGAAGTACCATACAGTGTGACATTAGCGATGATGCTGCTTCTACCCACTTGGTGAAGTAATCAATGGCTACCAAAATGAAACGATGACCATTAAAGCTTTTGGAGATATTGGTCCTATAACGCCAATGCCCTAAAGTGAGAACGGCCACGGGGAAACCATCACGTGTAGTCTAGACGGGCGGTACTTGAATCTTGTCACCATAAATTTGACACTTAAGGCATTGGCGCACATATTCAATGCAATCTTTTTCCATGGTGACCCAATAATAGCTCATTCGCATGATTTGTCTTGTTAATGCATGTCTGTTTGTACGTGAACCACATTCCCTTCGTGCACTTCTTTCATTATTTGTGTCGATTCTTCTTTTGCCACACACCTAATAATACCATGTATGGTTTCTTCTTATGGAATCGAGCCATCAAGATAATAGTTGGACGTTGTCCTTCTGGATATTTTTTATCGTATCTGTGAGGCCTCGATCGGATATTCTTGCTTACAAATATTGTTTGACGTCCTCAAACTAAAGGTTTTTCTTCAAGATTTCCTTCAATGGCCATGCAATGTGCGGAGCATCTTGTATACGGATATCGAAAGACTGGACTTCCAACTTTGTGTCTAGTTGAAGGAGGGAGGCTAGAGTGGCCAACGATCGAATCTAATTGTATTCCCGGGCATACGCTCAAACGTGATGTCTTCGAATTGCTCGGCTCACTCCGTAATGTGCTTCCGATATGGGACTAATTTGTGGTTTCGAGTCTCCATTCACCCCTTACTTGAAAAATGATGAGTGCCGAATCGCCAACACTCATAATTTTTTGATTCCTTTGAATGGCTTCTGAAGTCCCATCACACAAGCCTCATATTCCGCTACATTGTTTGTACGAGGAAAAGTTGGCTTTGCCGCCATGGGAAAATGTTCGCATTTTGGGGATATCGGGATGGCCCCAACACCGTGACCTAAGAGACCCGGAGGCTCCATTGAACCACATCGTCCATATGTTTGATACTTCGGCCGAAATGATATTGATGTGCTCATCCGGGGAAGCTCAATAGTCATGGGCTCGTATCTTCTAATGCCGTACGCGGGATATTCGGCTATTGCACTTCCTTTTTATGGCTTTTTGAGGTAAGTAAATGATATCGTACTCCGATGATCAACTGCCATTTAAGCATTCTTCCATAGAATGGATGGTTTTTCCAAGAGATATTTGAGTGGATCATGCTCTAAATCAGCCATGTGGTATTGATGGTCCCTTGGAGCCTAGAGGGGGGTGAATAGGCTCTTATCCAAACTCTCTATATTCTCTTATGACACAAACACTTATCTAGTTAAGTGATAGAATCACTATGAAGATAACCAGATAGTGGAAGTATTTTGTTTTATTATCAAAAGATAAATACAACAAAATAGAAGCATGACTCTTTTACACTCGTTTACAAAAGGATTCACACTCTAGCCCGTATTATCTCTTGGACTCTTGTGCATACACGTATTGATTCAGAGCTTATTCGCTCCTTCCTTTACATATACAAGTATAAATATTTATACAAAAAACATTCCTAAAGGCAACCTTGGGAACTTGTAGTTCGGAATGCGTTCGACTTAACTATTCCTGTGAGTCTCTCTCCGCCTTGACTGTCGCGGTTTGTGGAGCTCAAGATCTGGGTTTGAAGAGTATAAGTGCCTGTGAGTTCCAAATATAATTAAAGTTGTGTCCACATATCCGGGTTATCCACGTGTAAGATTCTTCAGTTCTCAACAAGTTTTTCTTACATCGAGACACCACGAGCGATAATCTTAAATGCGGTTAAGTTGAAGCAAAGAACTTCTTGTCCTGTAATTTTCCTTACTACATAGCTAATGAAGCTCGGAACCTTACTAGTCGTGGTTGCTTACTCAGTATCTATTTGGTGACTGGAATCCTTAGTCCGTGGTCGCTTCCTTACTGCGTGTGAACGAGAAAGTCGGAGTGCTTATTCCGTATCAGCGCTTCCCTTACTCCGTATGTAAGTTCCTTACCCTTCTGTTAAGTTTATTACTCCGTATGTAAGTTCTTTACTCCGTATGTGTTTCTTACTCCGTTCGAGTCCTAAGATCGGATGGCTTACTCCATACTAAAGCATATCCTTACTCGCATGAGTGAGTGGTCCGGATTCCTTACTCGTGCGAATAAGGACTCGGGTCCTTATTCCGCGTATTGTACTTTCTTACTCCGTATGTATGGAAGACTGGATGCCTTACTTCGTGTCTTCTTTACTTTAGTTCACTTGAGTGAAAGACTTAACTTTAGCTCATTTGTTGACTCTTTTACTTGGGGCGACCTTGTAGACCAAGATTCTTACTCCACATCGCTTGACTTAGTCCGTTTAGATATTAAGAGCAGATTCCATAATCCGTAGCTTTTAAGTTCTTAGTCCGCACGAATGTTCCTTATTCCATATGCATTGGTGACTTGGTTATTTACCAAGTGTTTGACGACACTCACCCTTGTCCAGATTAGGATTATGTATCCCGTCCTTAGCTTTGCTTCACGAGTGTATCTCTCGGATTAATAACATATCTTCGCATTGATCAAAGAAACACAAAAGATCTCAAATCAAATTACATAGGGCTTTATCAGCATGATCCAAATTCTGGGCTTGATCCAACAATCTCCCCCAATTACGGATATGCCCAAACCCTCCGTAACTGATCCCGTAAGCAAGCAAAAAGATAACATCTAAATACACATCACAACCATTTTCATTTATCAGCAACAAATACAATTCAGCCTTTATACAAGATTTTCATTAAGGCACATAAGGCTTACTATATCGAAGATCATTATTGTCGTTTCTCTCTAAGCCTATTGTTTACTTCATCGTATAAGTGGTGTGTTGACTCCAAGATTTGTCCACACTTAAGAATGACTTGATGAAGTAACGGAGACAAAGGCTCAGCAGCCTATCTCCATCCTGTCGTTGTGGCACTTGCTTTTTGCCCGGAATGTCGCCTTCCTTTAGCTTGGTCTCAAAGGAGTGATGCCCAACTTTTCATATAATCCGGCTTTCTTCACGGCTTCGATTGAACTGAGACACGGTGGTTCCCATTGATTCTTTCTTACATATTGCTCCAACATGATGAGAATCAATCGAATCATCTGTTTGGCTGAATCATGAAGACAACCATCATGGAAATGTGGCGACATGATCCTACATTTTAATGAGGATAGTTGAGAGAGTTCTCCATGGCTTGTTATCCTCTAGCTTCCTTCGATAAAGGACCGAATGATATCTATCTTGGGAAGATAGCCCTCATTCCGGCACGGCAGAAATTTCAAACAAGTGGCCATCCTTGTATAGAGATGGAAACAGCCTCATCTCCATTTTAGCAGCCCTAGAGAAGTTGTCAATGTCGTCTATTGTAAAGAGGCCTTTCTCCGAACAAAGGGTCGAATGTCATCCCGGGAGAAGGGGCACAGTCGAGAGACATCTTCTCTCGAGCAAAAGACACGATAGGAAAGCATTGCCTTGGCGCATGCTTCCGTCCGCATAAGGAGGGTCACACACCGCATATGATGGGAGGAAGGTGTCACTCGGATGGAGAGGATGGAGGAAAAGCTGCACTTGAGGAGCTTGTTCGAGAGAAGCGGCTACGTTTGGGGATTTGAACTCCCCGAAGCAATGAAGAGGTAGGCCACTTCCTCAAGACGAGTGGAGGTTTGTGATGCAGGGAGGAGCGGAAGGATCAAATGACACTCTCTCCCCGGTTTGGCGGATCGCCGGGGAGCAACGGAGGGCGAGCCATCGTGTGCGCCAGTCTGCAAAGGAGGTAGACAAGGAGTGGACGGACGAGGCGACTAGGTCCATCTTCTCGTTCCATGGAGGAGGAGTCGTTGAGGGTGGAGAGGAGTTGGCGCCAAGAGCATCAACCTTGGCGGCGATGGCGGATATTTGGGGCGCTTTGAGCTTGGGCGTGGCGGTCCCGTGGGCGGAGAGCACAGCGTCGGAGTGGACCGTGCCAAAAGAAGCACGCCCAGGACCAACTCGGGAGCTTTGGAGGACTCCCCTGAACAGACAGGAGCGGAGTGCACAGTGGGAGGAGTCCGCAGGAGTATCAGCAGATAGGAGCGAAGGGGCATCCGGAGCAGCAGAGGCATCCGGAGGCAGCGGACCCGCTTTGACCAGTGGCAACAACGGGAATGGCATTAGCGGGAGAAGAAGGTCCAGCCATAGCGGGGAAAGACTCGGGCGGCATGGACCGGCTGGAGGGGTTAGGGAACGGCACGTCTGGAATGGAGGCCGGCATAAGAAAGCCTTGGTCCAAATTCCAGATGATCATGGTCTCTGGGGATTGAGTATGGCGAGTGTAAAACACCCGGAGATCAGTGTTAAGAATGGAGGCAGTGTGGGCAAGGCTGAAACGGAGCCATAGGTTCGTTAAGGTGTCGGCGGAGAGATGGTCAAGGTAATCTTAGGGTTGAGGTAGGGGAGGCAAAGGAGCTTCCGGAATAGATTCCGGGACATCAGCAATGACACCAGCAACGGCAGTATCAACCACGGCAGCAACAGTGGAAGTGGAGGGAGTGGGGACATCCGTAGCGAAGGGTCAAGAAACAGCTACTCTAGGGGCACTGCGCCGAGATGGCCCCGCAACCTCGGAGGGTTCGGCACGGACGCCGGCCGGGAGGTCCAAGAAATGGAGGGTGCGAAGAACGGACCGAATCCGGAGGACCGCAGCGTAGGCGACGTCGGGGGGCATGGTCGTCGGTGGGTCACCAACAAAACGCCTTGTTATTCCGTGTCGGGAGAGGGCGGAGAGTCGTAGAGGGACGACGGGCTGTCATGTTCCATCAGGCGTAAGATAGCCGAAGGTAATAAGCTCGAGGGAAATGAAACAAAGATCGTAGCGGCGAAATGGTTCGGATGAAGATCTTGAAAACAATGCTAAGGATGCGCCCAAGAAAGGTTCTTGGGTCCAACAGTTGGGGCCGGAACAGAACGTCCCCACCATCTAAGACCTTCAAAAATGTCGTACATGGCCAGAAGAAGATCGTACGGAACAAAGTCTTGAGCGAGTGCGAGCGCAAGAACAATGACTCGATGACCGCCATACAAGCTGATAGCGGCCGTGGAAGGACTTCACCTTGTATTCCTTGCCTTTATAGGTGCAACCCATAGAAGCCGCCATGGGATTGGCATCGGGGGCCGTGGTTCACCGGGGGTAGGGGCCGAGGGCAGCGCGGAGAACGTCGGGGGTAATGAGGATGGATTCACCGCGAACATAGGAGATGATGGAGTCGGTGGTACAGCGGATCCGTTGGTAGTACTCAAGAATGTCGTCTACAAGAAGATCGACGTGGATTGGAGATCAAGTCGAGTATGTGAGAGGCTTCTAGAAGAGGGCAAATATGGAAAAACCAGTCTGGAGGGTTGGAGATAGCGCTCCAATCGACCAAATGGCCGGGATTGACGCCGGAAAGAGAGGTTCGGTGCCATTATAGATGAAAGGTGAAGGGCGAGAGGGAAGGCGAGGTCTTTGGGGATTGAAGGAGCAACGAGAGTTTTAGGATTTGAAAAGAGAACACTCGTGCTTCGCAGAAAGACTGAATATATAAGACCGAGTCCAGTAAATGTCGAGTGGGTCTAGGAATGTGGCGAGTGAAACAGTAAACCGCTTGACAGCCGATGTCATTAGTCTTGATATCGATGCGCCTCCGAATTAAAAGATGACGTGGAGACGGCATGACCAAGTAAGGGTAACTGTTTGCCTTTCCGGGGAAATGTGAGCATCCCGAGACATGCATTTAATGAATCATCATGATTCCTCCTCAAAAGCACGCGATATATAATAAGACATGGATTATCGCAATTATGACAGAGTCGAGTCCGGAGGAATGAACCGACAATCATCCGATTAACGATAGTCGTGTGATGAGTATTCGGATGAAAAATAGATTGTGTTCGTAGTAATAGAGTGCGGTGAGAGAAGTAGATTCCTTTGTTGTCAATAAGTCGAAGAGAAGAGAAGTACCACAACACTTCAAATCTAAGACTATGGACCTGGATTTATCGATAAGGGTGCAAAGAAAATCTGAACTTGTAGCTTCACAAAAATAAGCTAAAAGTACAAAAAGCTTAACAAAGGCAAGGATTAGGACGGATAGGATAAAATAGGCAAGAAAGAGCTATATAATCCGAACTAATGAGTAAGTAGAACTTATGCGTTACAAAAGAATGCAATAGACATATACATACTAGAGAATGATCAATGTGATCGAATCGGGGCATATGTCGGATAATAAATACACAAGTTCATATAGGTCAACATAGGGAAACCGGTCTGTTGAACGACGTAGCTAAGATTAATTAAAAATCATATGATTTGACCAAACTAGGATTCATGAGTGAAAAATGAGGAAGTGGACACATGTCAAAAGCAAGCGGTTGATTATCCGATTAAAATGCTTGGTTGAAGAAAAAAATACATCCAAGCATGCCGCAATTTTGTTTCAACAATGCATGTCCAATCAGATCCGAAGTAAAGGTTCAGAGGAGGGAGTATCTCGAGACATATTAGGGGATATTACTGAGGTAATAGATGAAGCTTAGGCTCCCCCGTAGATCATTCGATCCTCTCAATGAAAGGCTCCTCCTCGAATAGACAACAGGAAAGAGGTCATGAGACATATACGAACACGGTCTCATCTTTTTAGGAAACTATACTTCAAAAAGGCGATCGATCGCGATTGTGTATTCATCCACCAGGCATTCCGAGCTAACCCATTTCATTTCTTCAACGATACATGTTAATAGAGTAATCTAAATGAACAGGCATTTGTCATGTGGTGATCAGTGGAAATTAAGATCATGAAACCGAATGAGGTTAATCATATAAACTTTAATCATGTTTGTTAAACGACTTGATCGGAAACGCAAGCATCATCCCATTTATGAAGTTGCTATCAATATCGAAGCATGAAGCACATTAGACGATGAAGTATGATCATCATAAAGATCAAGATGTATTCACTACTATCAATAAAAGCACAATGCATGTTAAGAAACAACTATTGATGGATAACAGGTGAGAAGCTATCGAAAAGTCAAGCATACCTAATTTGAGAAGAAGTTCAGAAAATCTTACATCGGTAGGGGCTTTGTAAGTATATCCACCAGTTGATCTTCGTAGCAACATGTTCTAGGGATATGTGCTTTTTAAGAACATGATCGCGAATGAAATGATGCCTGACCTCAATATGTTTTGTCTTTGGATGCATGATGGGATTATTGCTGATAGCAATAGCACTTGTATTGTCACAATAGAGTGGAACGGATGTCATGTTGAAGCGTAGTCGATAAGTTGACGTTGCATCCAGGAGAAGCTGTGCACAACAACTCAAGGACTATATATTCCACTTCAAAGTAGATGTTGATACGAAATTCTGCTTCTTCATGAACCAAGAGATCAATCTGCTTCCAAGGAATTGGCATGTACCATCGGTGCTTTTCCGTCATATCACGACACCGGCAAAATCAGCATCGAGAATATCCGGATAAGGCGAAGTTGGACTCTTGTGGGTACCGAGTCCCAAATTAATTGTCCCTTTGAGATACCTTAATATCCGTTTTACATGAAGCATATGTGATTCTTTGGGATTAGCTTTGATATCTTGGCAGATGCAAGTTGCAAACATTATGTCACGGGTGACTTGTTTGTAAGATACAACCAAGGATCCAATCATCCCCTCGTACTCGATCACATTCACCGATTTGCCATCAACATCTGGGTCTAACTTGGCATTGGCCGGCATTGGAGTTTTGACGGAGACGAACCTTAAATACCAAACTTCTTGATTAAGTCGCGAGTATACTTAGCTTGGTTTATGAAGGTCCCTTCCTTGGGTTGTTTGACTTCGATCCCAAGGAAGTAGGACAGTTCTCCCATCATACTCATTTCAAACTTGCCAGTTCATCAACTTGGCGAATTAATCACGAAGTTTCGGATTAGTTGATCCGAAAATGATATCATCCACGTATATCTGTACGATCAGAGTATGTCCTTTCTCTTTCCATAAGAATAGCGTGGTGTCAATCTTCCCTTTTTGAAAGTTGTGAGCAAGTAAGAATTCCGAAAGTGTGTCGTACCAGGCTCTTGGAGCTTGCTTCAATCCATACAAAGCTTTCCTTAGTTTGTAAACCAGATGTCCAGCCTTGGGTTCAATGAAACCTAGAGGTTGTTCAACGTACACCTCCTCCTGAAGATCTCCATTCAGGAATGCACTCTTGACGTCCATTTGATAAACTATGAAGTTTTCATATGAAGCATACGCCAGAAACATTCGGATTGCCTCAAGTCTTGCCACCGAAGCAAAGGTCTCATCATAGTCTATTCCTTCTTCTTGACGATATCCTTTGGCTACCAGTCTGGCTTTGTTCCGGATTACAATTCCATCCGTATCAAGCTTGTTCCGGAACACCCATTTAACTCCTACGACTTGCTGCGACTTAGGCCTTGGTACTAGAGTCCACACATTATTTCTCTTAAATTGATTCAACTCTTCTTACATGACTTCTATCCAATTTGAATCCCGAAGAGCTTCATCCACCACCTTTGGTTCTATTTGAGATAGAAAACACGAGTAAAAATACATGTTGGAGGTGGCTGCTCTTGTTCTTACACCAATAGTAGGATCACCAATCACTTGATCTGAGGGATGGTTTCGGGTCCATCTGTAATTCTGTGCATGTGATGGTTGATCTTGAATAATTTGAAGCTCTGCCAGGTTAGGTGGTTCAGGTGTATCTGCTGGTTGAGCTTCTTCCGGACCAGATGTTTCCGTATTAGAAGGTACGGTAGAACTAGGTGGTTCTTCGACACTATTTCTTTTAGTGTTAACTGGTCCGGATGGACTTGAAGGTGCTCCGGAATTTTCGGTATTCGTAGGAGTATGTCCGGAGCTTAACAGTAGTCCTGAGTCCGAATCATCCGTAGCATCATCCATATAATTTCTTTGTGCTTCGCTGATTCCACGTGGTTGGTCAGAATGTGTATCAGGAACACTCATAAACTTCGAGTAATCGATGTTCTTGTCCGGGACCTGCACATTAGAACTTGAAGAAGCAACTTTTGACCAATCAAGATTAGCTTCATCAAAAGTCACATGGATAGATTCTTCAACTTTAAAAAGTTTTCTATTGAAGACCCGATAAGCCTTGCTATGTAATGAGTACCCGACAAAAATCCCATCATTAGATTTTGGTTCAAATTTATTCCGGGTTTCTTTGCCATTTATCAATATATAGCAAGTACACCCAAAAGCTCTGAAATGTGAAATTGAAGGCTTTCGTCCTCTCCACATCTCATAGGGTGTTTTCATGGTAGATTTATTTATTAGAGTTCTGTTTTGAACATAGCAGGCAGCAGACACAGCTTCAGCCCATAGACTGAGAGGAAGCGTTGCCCCTGCAAACATAGATCTGGCAGCCTCGACTAAAGTACGATTCTTGCGCTCAGCTACCCCATTTTGTTGTGGAGTTCTGGGCGCAGAGAAGTCATGCTTAATGCCCTGTTCAGAACAATATGATCTCATATCTGAAAAATCAAATTCTGTACCATGATCACTCCTGATGCACTTTATGCTCAGTCCTTGTGAGTTGTTTATCTAGTTGAAAAGATCTACAAGATGCTCAAAAGTTTGATCCTTTGATTTTAGGAACATCACCCATGTGTATCTGGTGAAATCATCGATAACCACAAGGGTATATCTCGCACCAGCCAGCGAAGGAACAGAAATTGGACCACAGAGGTCCATATGAAGAAGTTACAAAGGAGCAGTTATTGAATTAACTGATTTGCTCTTAAAGCTATGTTCGGTCTGTTTGCCGAGTTGGCATTTTCGACGAGAGTGTCTCTTGGAGTATTTGAGTTTAGGTAGACCAGTGACATGATCAAGTGATACTAACTTAGACAGTGTCTTAAAGTTTAAATGTGCGCATCACTTGTGCCATACCCAACTATCTTCATCTGAAGCTTTAGTGAGGAAGCATACAGGGTCAGAAGAATTATTTCTTAAGACCACTGAGTATATGTACCCATCTCTTGATCCGGATAACTTTACATCTCTGGATAAGTTTTCCCTTACTGTACAGGTGTTGGACATAAAGGAAACAGTAAATCCTTTGTCATATAAATTACTGACACTTAGCAAATTATGCTTCAAACCTTCGACTAGTGCAACTCTAGTGATTGATACACAGCCGTTGGTTAAAGTGTCATACCCGACAGTCTTACCTTTGCTGTTGTCACCATATGAAACGGATGGACCTCGTTTTTTATTAACTTCTACAAGCAGAGTCTGATCACCCGTCATATGTCCGGAGCATCCACTATCGAGGATCCATTTGCTTTCATTGATCTTTAACTTCAAGTGATCCGGCAGTGCATTCCAGAGATGCTCCTGAAAGACAACAGTTTACACTTTTGGTGCCCAAACTTATTTCATGCGGTTAGAAAGAACAGCAGTAATGTCAACAATTCCGGATTTGACTTTGCTAGGACTTTTAGCTCTCCAAGTTGACTTTAATTTGTTAGTTTCAGCTGCTTCTTTTATTTGGGTTATCTTAGGAGAGACACTCCTTTGAGGTTTAGCTTTTGTTTTGCTCGAAGAACCCTTTTTATTGAACTAGTCTTTATTGGTACGAATTTGATTACAAAGCCAGTTATCAGATAAACTCCAACATTCATAGTGATAATGACCTATTTCCCTACAGATGGAACAGACACTATAATGCGGAGTACAGATAGGGGATACAGGTCTCTTAGATTTTACAGGACTTTCACTCTGTTCTCTATGGCCTAATCCATTGCGTTTGGGTGACGCACTCTTGTCCCCTAGATGCGTCGGCTTTTAGCCTTTCCTCTCTTTTTGGGTGCTTCTGGTTTTAGCTTTAACTGCAGCGACCTTCCCTTCATCATTAGTTACGGGTGCTCTTCGGCTTGGGAAATGCGATATGACCTCAACTCCACAGTCATAAACTATGGTGCCACCTGAAATGAAACCATCCAACGGTTTAGACGTACTAACAGGATATAAGTTGGTTAGTTTTGGAGTGAAATTCGGAGGACTTTTAGTAGCCTGAGCATTGGAGGTTGATGATTCTGAACCTAGGCCAGGTTTGACTCGAACATTATCCGGATCAGTTCTAAATGAAGAGGCTATTTCCCTGGATTTAAGCCACTTGCGATTTATATCCTTTTCCTGTTCTATTTCATTCTCAAGTCTTTTTACAATAACTTTTAGGCCTGAAAGATTGGTATTTAGCAGATGATTTTCAGCCCTTAGATCGTGATACCAAGCTTCTTTTCCTCTGAAGTCAGCTATGTCTTTTTCAAATCTAGAAATAGTAAATTCAAGACGTTTATTCTGACTTTCCATATCTTTGTACATTTGAGTAATTATTAGTCTCTCATTCTTTTCATGATCACGTTCAGTAACAAGAGATTCTATTTTACTCATGAGCTCCAGAGATAGAAGGTACCTCGGTATTTGCCATGAGGCAGACGTTCGGCTTAGGAGTTGGCTCATCATCCGAGGATTCCTCCTCTTCTTCCGAGCCACTGATGTACTTTGTCATGAAAACCTTCCTCTTGTTTTTGCTGTTGTCTGAGGTGGTACGCCGAGGAGTAACCTTGTCACTTTTCTCTGCCATCTTAGATTTGGATTTGCATTCCTTGGCCTAGTGACCGGGTTTCCCACAATTAAAGCATTCTTGGGAGCTCGACTTTGATCGTTCCTTCCTTCTGGATGATGAGGAGCCTCTTCTGAATCCTTTTCTACTTTTCCGAAGGAATCGTTCAAAAGGATTTAACAAGAAGAGCTATTTCCTCTTCTTGCGTCCGAGTCGAAATTCTCTAACTCATCCGTATCATCCTCTTGATGATTACTGGAGCATTCCGTAGCTTTGAGGGCTACCCCTTTTTCTTTCCGAGCTATTTTCTCATCACGGTCAGTGTGTCTGAATCTGACCTCATGAGTCCGAAGCTCTTCATATATTTCTTCAAGGGCAGTAAACGGCCAGGTTTTGTCAGCTTGCATCTGGAGCTGCTTGGAGTAGTAGCGATCCGGCAAGGATTGAAAGAACTTGTCATTGATTTGAGACTGAGTGTAGTGTTCATTGACAGTTTTTAGCTCTAGAATGAGCTTGCCGAATCTCCGATAGATACTCTCAAGGGATTCGCCAGGTTTGTGATTGAAACTCTCAAAGTTACGTTTGAGAGCACATATCACATTTTGCATCTGGGACTGACTTCCCTTATAGAGGATTGTCAGTTTATCCCAGACAGCTTTTGCTGACGTGCAGCCCTGGATGTTCGTGAAAGCCTCGGAATCCAAAGACGATGTAACGTAAGCCAGAGCCTTTTCGCTAGCGCCTTTGCCAGGGCTCTTTCATCGTTGGTAAGTTCGGCATCCGTCTTTGGCCTTCTAACTCCATGTTCTCCGATAGTCATCGGAATTGGAATCTCCTGATGAAGACAGGGCCACATGAGATGGTCATGGCATACCATGAACATCTTCATGCGAGCTTTCCACTGGGAGAAAAGCTCAGGTGTGAATTTGGGCGGTTTTGTCAGAGTAAAACTAGAACTCCGTGGTTGAGCAGTGGAGGCAGCAACAGGTTGAGGTGGGTCGACGTTTTCACTGCTGCTTCGATTCGGGATGGGCTCTTGTGCACCTCCGGAGTTAAAGCGAGTGTTGAATAGCATACTGCTTTCTTCGGCCATTGCTGAGAGTGAAAGAGTGGGATCTCTACTTAGAACAAATAGAAATTGCTTTGATACCACTTGATGGTCCCATGGAGCCTAGAGGGGGAGTGAATAGGCTCTTATCCAAACTCTCTATATTCTCTTATGACACAAACACTTATCTAGTTAAGTGATAGAATCACTGCAGAAAATAACCAGGCAGTGGAAGTATTTTGTTTTATTATCAAAAGATAAATACAACAAAATAGAAGCAAGACTCTTTCACACTCTAGCCTGTATTATCTCTTTGAACTCTTGTGCATACACAATATTGATTCAGGCTTATTCGCTCTTTCCTTTACATATACAAGTATAAATATTTATACAAAAAACATTCCTAAAAGACAACCTTGGAACTTGTAGTTCCGAATGCGTTCAAGACTAACTATTCTTCGGTAGTCTCTCTGCCTTGCTCGCTGCGGTTTGTGGAGCTCAAGATCTTGGGTTTGAAGAGTATATGTGCCTTTGTGAGTTCCCAAATATAATTAAAGTTGTGTCCACATATCCGGGTGATCCACGTGTAAGATTCTTCAGGTTCTCAACAAGTTTATCTTACATCGGGACACCACGAGCTGATAATCTTAAATGCGGTTAAGTTGAAGCAGCATCTTCTTGGTCCGGTGTAATTTTCCTTACTCCGTAGCTAATGAAGCTCGGAACCTTACTCCGTGTCAGTGGTTGCTTACTCCGTATCTATTTGGTACTGGAATCCTTAGTCCGTGTCGTGACTTCCTTACTCCGTGTGAATGAGAAGGTCAGAGTGCTTATTCCGTATCGTGGCTTCCTTACTCTACATGTAAGTTCCTTACTCCGTATGTAAGTTCCTTACTCCATATGTAAGTTCCTTACTCCGTATGTAAGTTTCTTACTCCGTGCGAGTCTAAAGGATCGGATGGCTTACTCCGTACTAGCACATCCTTACTCCGCATGAGTGAGTGGTCCGGATTCCTTACTCCGCATCTAAGTTCCTTACTCCGTGCGAATAAGGACTCGGGTCCTTATTCCGCATCAGTACTTTATTACTCCGTATGTATAGAAGACTCGGATGCCTTAATCCGTGTCTTGTTTACTTTAGTTCACTTGAGTAAAAGACTTAACTTTTAGCTCAGTGTCGACTCTTTTACTTCGTGCGACCTTGTAGACCAAGATTCTTACTCCGCATCAGTTTGACTTAGTCCGTTTCAGATATTAAGAGCTGATTCCGTAATCCATAGCTTTTAAGTTCTTAGTCCGCACGAATGTTCCTTATTCCGTATGTATTGGTGACTTGGTTATTTACCAAGTGTTTGACGACACTCACTCTTGTCCAGATCAGGATTATGTATCCTGTCCTTAGCTTTGCTCTCACGTGTGTATCTCCGGATTAATAACATATCTTCCGAATGATCAAAGAAACACAAAAAGATCTCAAATCAAATTACATAGGGCTTTATCAGCATGATCCAAATTCTGGGCTTGATCCAACAGGTATGATAAAGAGTGTATTGCACAGATCAACTTGTTATCCAAACAAGGGCACAACACGTCTTCTCCAAGGGTGTGTAGTTTTCTTCATTGATGGTGAACTTCTTGCTGAGGTAATAAATGGCATGCTCCTTCTTGCCTGTGGAATCGTGTTGCCCCAAGACACAACCCATCGCTGACTCCTGAACGGTCAAGTATAAGATCAGAGGTCTATCTGGTACTAGTGGGACCAAAATAGGTGGATTAGACAGATATTGTTTGATCTTGTCAAAAGCTTCTTGACACTTGTCATTCCAAATTTCTGGGTTGTTCTTTCGTAAAGTCTTGAAAATGGGTTCACGGTGGCTATCAATTGGGAAATAAATCGGGCAATGTAATTCGGTCGCCCTAGGAATGCTCTAACCTCCTTGATGGTCCGTGGTGGCGGCATCTCTTGGATAGCTCGAACTTTATCTGGATCGATTTCAACTCCTTTTTGGCTCACAATGAAACCCAACAATTTTCTCGACATGGCTCCGAAAGTGCACTTTTCGGGGTTTAATTTCAGCTGATATTTCCGTAGCTTGTTGAAGAGCTTGCGGAGTACTTCGATATGATCTTCGATGCTTCGTGATTTGGCTATCATGTCGTCCACATATACTTCAACTTCCTTATGCATCATATCATGGAATAGAGTCACCATGGCTCACTGATAGGTGGCTCCTGCGTTCCTCGGACCAAAAGGCATCACATTATAGCAGAAAGTGCCCCCAAAGCATCGTGAATGTGGTCCTCTCTTTGTGTTCGAGGGGCCATACGAATTTGATTATAGCCCGAGAAACCATCCATGAATGAGAATAGGGCGTGTTTTGCTGTATTATCCACTAAGGTATCAATATGAGGAAGCGGGAAGTTGTCTTTCGGACTAGCCCGTTCAGATCTCTATAGTCGACACACATGCGTACTTTGCCTCCTTTCTTCTTCGATCTGGTACAACATTGGCCACCCATTCTTGATAGTGGGAGACACTTAGGAAACCTGCATCCCATTGCTTTTTTGACTTCTTCTTTCATCTTCAGTATCATCTCTGGTCTCATTCTTCGCAATTTCTGCTGTATTGGCTTACACTTTGGCTTCACGGGTATGTGATGTTGCACTATATCTGTGTCCAATCCGGGCATATCTTGGTATGACCATGCAAAAATGTTGATGTAGCTTCTTAACGTTCGATTAACTTCTTCCTAATGTCGGTAGCTATCAAAGACCCCACCCTCAATTCTTTTGGTTCGGTTGTCATCCCCAAGTTCATTGTTTCTATTGGGTCCTCACTTGGGATGGATAAGCGATCATCCTTTTCCAATAGACGTATGATTTCTCCTGGTAGCTCGAGTGTCTCCTCTACCTCATTCTCGTTAGCTTTAAACACGGGCTGCTCCCAGTTTGGACTTTGGTCAAACCTTTGGCATCCCGTTTCGCCTTCGCATACTATATTTTTATTGACATTGTGATACCTGCTTATAAGAGAATGACAAGTTGGTAACCAAATATGATATGCATATGTTATGAATGGAATGCACCATGAAAGATTTTGAAAAACACATTTTATTGGAAGGTTTAAAGAAAAACAAATGTTCACAGCTTCCAAGTACACTTAAATAGAATACATTAAATCCCAGCACCCGTAAGCATTACATTATGGGGAGGTCCAGGCTGGTCCAATTGTTCAATGGCTGGTTGGGATCCTATCGCACTAACTGAACCATCTCGCTTGGTGCATTCTCATTTGTGTCCAACACGGCTACAGTCCCCGTCTTGGGCTCAGGTTGGCTCTTATGGATAAACCCTCCACTCCGGAATGTAACATTCAAGGGGGGGAAGCTTCTCCTTTCTTCAGGTAATGGTCTTTTCTACAACCTTGCCATTCTGACTTCCCTCTTCTCGATAGCTTCCCCTCTATCCTGTCGGCTTTTGTAGGGACGTAGCCTAGTCCAAACTTTTCGGTATTTTCTCGGATGGTCAGGGTTTGAATCCCTTGAGCAGTCAGGCCTAATCCTTGCCCCGGTTTGTACCCCTGTTTGATCATAGTGGGTCGCAACCATTTTTGCTTACCTTCGAGAGGCGATGGTCCAGGGCAGAAGTGACATTCACCATCTCAAAAGCCCGATAGGAGCATTCTGGCACATCTTCGTTGCTTTCAATATAAGGAACTGATGGTGGTTTGGTGACGAGGAAACTTGTCTCTCCAGAGATGCAGATAAGCTGATCCTCCATTACGAACTTCATCTTCTGGTGGAGACTTGATGGCACCGCTCCTGCCATGTGGATCCAGGGTCTTCCCAACAAACAGCTGTAATATGGCGTGATGTCCATCACCTGAAATTCCGCCGTAAAAGTAGTTGGCCCAATCATGAGTGGAACATCCAAAGTTCCCACCACGTCACGCTTTCCTCCATCGAATGCTCGTACTTTCATCATACAGGGACGCATATAGGATACGTCGATTGGAAGTTGCTGCAGTATATGCAAGGGCATAATGTTCAAGGCAGAGCCGTTGTCAATGAGTACTCGGGCAATGGTATGCTCCTTACATTTGACTGTAATGTGCAGAGCTTTTATGTGCCCCTTTCCTTCTTGGGGTAGCTCGTCATCTCCAAAGCTAATGACGTTATTCATGATGAGGTTACTGGCGATTCCTTCAACATTTGCCACTGAGACGGTCGGTGGAACGTAAGCTTGGCTGAGAACTTTCAGCAGTGCTTCCCGGTGGGGTTGGGAATCCATCATTAATGAGAGCAAGGAGATGTGAGCCGGTTGTCGACTTAGTTGATCCACAATATTATACTCGCTTTGCTTCATGAGTTTTAAAAATTCCATGGTCTCTTCTTCAGTAATTGGTGTTCCTTTCCTCGTTGTCTCCTATGTTGGCCCAATGTCTGGTTCTATAGCTTTTCCCTTCCTTGCTTTGTTAGCCATATCGGGGGCATATGCCCAACCGCTCCTGGTCTTCTTTCTCGCTGCGGTGGCTCCCTAGACTATTTCACAACGTAGTTCCATGGGACCGCTTTATCAGTTTTATAAGGGAAAGGAGAGGCGAACACCTATGGTGAGAGGTGTAATTCCATGCGGTAGTTGTGGGATTTCGGTTCTCCCCCTCTTGTCTGGCACAAGACTTGAGGCATGGATAGCGAGAGGCTTGATTCCATGTGGCAGTAGCGGGATCTCCGGAGCCTTAACATTTAAGACAAGGGGTGTTGGCACCCATGGCGATTTGTGTGGATCATCTCCTTGGATCATGTGGCTTTGGTTATCCGTTCCTCCTCTTGAGAATTCGATCATCCTTTGGTCCATGAGCCTTTGTACCATGCTAGCAAACTCGCTACAGCGTTCGATGTCATGCCCCCATGACATTCTGTGATAAAGGCATTGTTTCTCCAACTCTGTCCCCTTTTCTGTCTTCGATGCGTCGGGAGTAAGTATATATCCATATTCCTACAGTAGGTACAACAAATAGCTTTTCTCTATTCGTATTTGTGAAACCGTCACTAGCCGTCCTTCATTTGTGATACTGGTCACGTCATGGGAATGTTCTGGAAGCGGATTACTGTTCACATTCGGTGTCCCAGTCAGTGCGGAAAAATCCAGCCACTTTGCATCCACCTGCGTGATATTCACACCTGGCATCCGGCTTGTACCAGGCCGAGGGAGGAGTCTTTATTTCTCCCAAGGGTATAGGGGTTACCATCCTTGCCTTTAAGAGTTTGGGGTATAATTCCGCATAAGTCATTGGAATTGGATCAAACTCTTGTCGTGGTCGACGAGAAGCCTGATTCGCTCCTGCTTGCTGGGTTTGGGCCCTTGGTTGCCCCTGTCCTTGGAATGAGGCTCCTGGTCCTTCCTGAGTTGCTGGCCTTGGTTGCTCTACGTAAGGCGCTCTTGGTTGAAACGGATTAGGTGTCATTGTATATGGAAATGGAACCCCTCCCTGTGGCAAGTATGGCATGAATTGGGGAGGTGGTACAGGTGCATCATAGGCAGCTACTGGTGACCCTCTATAGTACCCTGGTGCTTGGTAGAATGTTGGTTGTATTGACTGGTGCGCTTGGTATACCAGGTTGCTCTCATTTTCCTTCTTCTTTACTGGTGGTTGAAACCGTTTTGATGCCTCAGCCGCATCACCCTTTAGCTTTCCTCCTTTAATTCCACTTTCTACACGTTCACCGAATGCAACCAAGTCTGCAAAGCTGTTGGAGACGTTACCTATCAACTTCTCATAGTATACGCCTTTTAGTGTGTTGATAAAAAGAGTGGTGAGTTCTCTTTCGGTAAGAGGAGGTTGGACCTCCACAGCGGCCTCTCTCCATCTTCGTGCATAATCTTTGAAGTTCTCCTCGGATCCCTTTTCCATGGACTGCAGGGTTAGTCGATCCAAGTGCCGGCTCGGTGACATGTTTGTATTGTTCCAGGAAAGAGGTAGCCAAATCCTTCCATATCTTAATGCGGTTTCCATTCAGTTGAAAGTACCAGCGAAGGGATTCCCCAATTAGGCTCTCCTAGAAACAATGCATGAGGAGCTTGTCTTCACCAGCATAAGCAGTCATCTTTTGACAGTACATGGCCAAATGTGTCTTCGGACATCGGGTCCCGTTGAACTTTTCAAACTCTGGCATTTTGAATTTTGGTGGTAGCACCACTCCGGGGGACTAAGCATAAGTCTTGTGGGCTGGTCATGCCATAGCTGTCGGTGCCCTTCTACGGCTTTCAATCTTTCCTCGAGTCGGCGTAGAGCGGAAGACTCAACATTTTCCTGAGGAGCTGGGGAACCCACCGCTTCCATTACATTTCCCGGTGCGGGGATAGTGAAATGAGTTTGATTTGGGGTTGGAGGTTGTGCCATAGCAGGATGGTATGTGGGCGCCTGGCTTGGAGCCAGGTTGGGTGACTGAACGGCCTCCTGTCCCTACTCTTGATGGTGATTAGTAGTTCCCCCTGTCGGAAGTCTTCCTCTTTCTTTAGTCAATTTTGTGAGCATTTCCATTATTGCGGACATTTGCCCCTGTAGGGTTTGTTGTGACTGTTCCAACCCCATGAGTCCGTTCTCTGTTTTCTTCGCCATTGGCTGCGGTTGAGGTATTTGATTGCGCCGGCATCGAGATTGTAAGAGCGCGAATCCTGGAGGGAGGCCGTTACCCACCTGGGTACAAGGGAATTTTTGTTTGATTTTTCATTTGATATGCATGTATGCATGAATGTCTATGCGAGGGTTTAAGAAATAAACAACTTTATTGCCAACAAAACACACAATACAAACACTCAATACAAACATACAATGCCTGAAATGCCATGTAAAATGAAAGCTATCACTACATGATCTTAAGGCATTCTTCCTGTCATCTCCTAAGGAGCACAGCGCCTCTTTCTCTGGGGTGGTCGTTCACCTACTTCCTCCCTCTGCTTCATTATCGTCTCGATCTATTTTTCCCTCAGCTGCAGCCTTTAAAGAGCTCCTTCTAGAGATGCTTCTAGCCTCTGGATCTGCTGCCTTAAAGTCTGATTCTCCTGGAGGATAGCCTTCACGTCTGAAGTTAGCTGTGGTTTGTGTTGTGCCCTCCAAGATATGTATGCGGGGTAAACACCAGGTTTTGAGCTGTTGGGTTGGATCTTGTGTGGTGTGGACTATGCTTGATACATCTTCTTGCCTTCTTCTGTAAGCATGGTTCTGCTATAAGTGAAGTCACACTCTTCCATGCCAAAGAGCACGGGAATAATCTGATGGCACCCCACTTGTCTTCCCACCTGCAGTGGTGCATATGCAGTTCCTCCCCAGGGACCTAAAAGTGGAACCCAATTGTAGTCCCCACAGCTATATGTCATGGAGACCACCGGCATCCAAGGAGCAGTCCAGGTAATGTCAGCTTCTGTGAGGTTCTCCAATTTCTTTTTCCAGCTTTCAAAGTCTTGTGGTAGGCTCCACTTGCTGAGCAAAATATCTAGTAGTGTTGTGGCTGGTACTTGATAAACAAAGGGGAAACGATGAACACTACGGGGGAAATGACCTTGCAACCAGGTACACAGGAGAGGTAGGCACCCCATGAACTGTCCCGAGCCTTTACTCCTCGGGTAAGTAAGAGATCGGATGGTTTCAGCCAATATAGCAGGAGTAGGGTCACATCCTTTGAGCACCTTGGACCAAATCTACAATTGCCCCATCGATGTGGGCCGGTATCCTCGAGAAAATGACTAGCCCATATATAGCCGATGTAAGCGGTTGTGTGCCTCTTGTTTCATTGCGGTCTATATTATTTCTTTGATTGTTGCCCATGGAAGATATTCTCGCCCACCGTAGGTTGTGACCGCCGGTGAGTCCCATACTTGCTTTCCCATAATCTCAGCAAAAGCCCTTCGACATGATCTTCTGGGCTCAGGTAGTTAGATCTTCATTTTGTTTTCCACGGGGATGTCCAATAATCTTCTGTATTCTTCTATTGTGGGAACCAGATCTATGCCGTTGAAGTCAAAGCACCGCCGTCGAGGCTCCCAGAAATATATGGCTGTCCCAAGCATATCCTTATCGGCCAGTAGCTCGGTCACATGAAGCAAATCCCCAAACTGTTGTATGTATATGCTTTTCCTTTCGTCTGACCATTGCCTCCATATTGTCTGTACCTCCTTAGTGTAGTCCAGCTGATCTTCTATGATAACATGTTCTGCCTTATGGGCTTTTCCTAGCGCAAAATCTCCAAGGCGAAGTTGAATGTCTCCGATGCTTGGGCCACCACTGCGACAACCTCCTTGTCCTGGGGGGCCTTTTAGGAGATGATCGAAAGTTGCCATGCCTATATGAATGTCGTGTTATGCATGATGACAAGTTAATATATATCAAGGCAGTCAGACAGGATAAAGAATAAACCAATAGTAAAAAAAAAGCTAATATGTGCAGGGGATGACTTAAGGACTACCCTACAAAACAAAGGTTAGCATGGCATGGAATGAGCAAACAAAATGTGGGTCAATGCCCCTGATGGGCTTCTATTGCTACACCTATCTTATTCGTTGGTTCCCAAACTTCCTCAATAGAGGGCTCCATACACCATGGGATTTACCGTAGGGGGATCTTAAAAGGACGTGCCTTAAAAGAACCTCAAGCTTGAGTGAGGAGTCCGAGGCCCCATTGCGGATAATGATCAATGCGTTGGGGACCATACTTGAACCTCGCTAACCTAAATTGTGCTAAACCCGGGTATAGGGTTATGCATGAATGCAACAAGTATGGAAAGCGATAAATCACAACTATCATGGTAGTTAAAGCGTATAAATAAATCACGGTTTAAAGATAAACAACAATCGTTAAAAAATAAGTAAGTCACAATTTTTTCTAAAAAAACAACTTAGCACGACAGTTAAATATATACAACAAGACAATTAAAAATAACCTCCTAATCCTAGTTCTAGACCTAACTCTCTAAAGTGTTTATTCTTACGTCCCCATCAGAGTCGCCAGCTGTCATAACTGGTTTTCGTCCGGGCCCGTTTGGGGTGAGCTCAAACTAGACCAATGGTGAGAAATTTTAGAGTCGCCACCAACTGTTTTTGGGGTACAGTTGGATACCCTCTACTTTGAGTAGTTTAAATGTGTGGTCCACAGTATCGAGAGAAGGGTTCGGGAGTTGGTTACGTGTAGGGAAGGATTAGCACCCCTACGGGCGCCCTTTCGATATCTAATTTAGGAGGAGGTTTTTATTTTATTTGTACTGCCACGACTAGGTTAAGTTTCCTAAAGAGTCTATGATTTTTATTTGGCTAAGTTATTTGTCAAAGTTACGGTTAAAATTGATTTACCCTAAATCCCTAAAGGGAATCCTAAAAGTTTTGGGTTTTTGTTTAAAGTGAAGGATGAGATCCTACGGGTTGATGTTGGTTTTGGTTTTTCTTTTGGAAATTTAAGTCCTAAAGATTGGTTTTTTATTTTCTCCTTTTTTTAGTTTTTTGGGTTAGAAAACATTTTTTTTTGTTTTTTTTTATTTTGTAAAAAAAACGTTTTGTTTGGGTTCGCTTTCTTTTGTCTCTTTTTTTTTGTTTTTGGAAGGTAAAACATGTTTTTTTTGCTTTGTGTTTTAAAACATTTATGGAAACGTGCATTTTTAGATGCTTTCCTTTCCCTTTTTTTTTGACTTGAAATGCATTTTTTTTTTGTGGTTTTGAAAACGTTTTTTTTTTGTTTTTTTTTTTTTTTGCAAGGATAAAACTTTGAAACTAACACAATAACATATAAAGTGATGTGTGTGATTGTGAAATCCATAAATCAAAACGACCCACTCTTTTTCTTCATGCCTCCCTTTGCTCTCTCTCTTTTTCTTTGTTTGTTGTTTTTTTTTGCTATACTTTACATATTACAACATACACATATACAAAGGAAAGGGAAATACAAGGAAAACACAACGCAACCAATAAAAGAAAAAAGAAATACAAGGAAATATTAAGAGTTACATCAAATATCAATATAAATAAGCTGAAAAGTAATGAAGAAATAAGGGCTGAACCGACTTTGAAGCTTTGAACACCGAACTGCTGTGCGAATCCTGTCCACACCGATAGTCGCTTGTCCGAATTTCCAAATCATCAAGTTCCAATAGCGTAAATGGCAAGGATCAGTTGGGATTTTGATTTGGAGATTGCAATGGTGTGTGGAGAGGAGAGAAGATGAAAAGCAAGAACCTTTTTCTGGGTTTTGGGTTGAAAACGTGGGAAAGGTGGATGATGTATATTTTGGATTCAGATTTTTTTTTTTGGGCTGGAATCGAGGAGAATGGGTGTAAGGAATAGGGAATGAAAAAAAAAACAATTGTTTTTGTGATGGAAACGTAAGAAGAGAACAAAGCATAACTGGAATTGTTGTTTTTTATTTCTTTCTGGGTAAAGAGCTGTAACGAGGTGTCAGGGAAAAGAAATTGGAAAGACTTGGACGATAGGACAGGGGGAGTGTTGGGCGAAAATCTGGAATTAAGCAACTGGGTGTGAAGATGGTAGCAGGGTTCTCTTTTTTTTTTTTTTTGGATGGACGAGTGATCTCTTTTCTGTCTTTCTTTTTTTTCTCTCAACTCTCTGTTTTTTTTTTTTTTTTTTCTCTCTGTTTGCACTGGGATGAGGAATGGTAGCAGGTTTTTTTTCAACGATGAGGGGTCTCTTCTCTTTTCTTTCACGAACAGGCCTCTCTGCGCAGGGATAGAAGACTACATCTTAAAGTGCTGGCAGAAATTTTTGGCTGGACTGTCATTAGTTGCAGCATTTAATGCTGTATTATTGATTTCCTTATTTTTGTCCAGGTCTTGTGCGATCTGTCGGGTGGTCTGGCGACTTGCAGCTCGTGATTGCCCTTTTTAATGTTTTCGTTTAGCACATGTGACCGACAGGTATTCAAAAACAATTCATTGTCAAATGGCCAGGACATAAAACAGGTCTCGTGAACAACCAGCGAGAAAAAAACGGCCGGCGAGAGAAGCCATTAGCGACGGTCAAAAGGCAAAGGGTCAAAATGTCGGCAGGTCAAAATGTCGGCAGGGTCGAAGCTTCGGTGGGTCAAAATTTCGGTGGGTCAAAAGTCAACGGTCAACGGGTCGAAGTGTCGGCAGGTCGAAGGTCAACGGTGAACGGGTCGAAGGGTCAAAGGGTCGAAGGTCGGCGTGTCGACAATGGGGCTTCGAGGCTTCGACTCTTCAGGCTTCGAGGCTTCGATGCTTCGATGCTTCGAGGCTTCGGGGCTTCGATGCTTCGGGGCTTCGATGCTTGGGGCTTCGAGGCTTCGAAGGTCAATGGGTCGAGGTGGCGAGTCGAAGGTCGGGCGTGCCGGCGGTCAACGGTCAATGGTCAACCTCGAAGTTTTAATTACCTTTTTACCCTTACCCACAATGCAAAAAACGGACAAACTTTGGGAGATTGTTTGGGAAGCTTCGTATTCGCCTCAATTGTCATTTTTGAGAATCTCACATGGTCACATTTTCGGGCCCTTTGACCAGGGGCATTGACCGTCTTTTGGCACATTTTGACTTTTCCAACGAAAGTTGTTTTGGCCATAACTTCTTCATTTTAAGTCCGATTTGAGCTCGGTCAATTGCGTTGGTCTCCAATTTTCATCCTCCATCACCTGGTGTTGGTCTTGGGGCACTTCAAGGACTTGTAGCAGAAGTCATTAATTTTGGACTCCCCTAACCGTGTCAATTGTGTCCATCTCATGCAGATTGGGGTAGACCATTCCTTGGAAGTGTGGGATCATTGTGGACCTGTTCAACAAGGTATATGGCATTGGTAGAAAGGTATATCAAACGGGATTAGTATGTCCAACCCGAACAAAATGGGGTCCAACACCGTAGAAGGCATTGATAGCTATGGCATGACCAGCCCACAAGACTTATGCTTAGTGCTGGGGAGTGGTGTTGCCACCAAAATTCAAAATGCCGAGTTTGAAAAGTTCAACGGGACCCGATGTCCGAAGACACATCTGGCCATGTATTGTCAAAAGATGGCTGCTTATCTTGGTGAAGACAAGCTCCTCATGCATTGTTTCCAGGAAAGCCTAACTGGGCATCCCTTGGCCGGTACTTTTAACTAAATGGAAACCGCATCAAGACATGGAAAGAATTAGCTACTTCCTTTTGGCACAGTACAAACATGTCACCGAGCTGGCGCTGGATCGACTAACCTTGCAGTCCATGGAAAAGGGATCCGAGGAGAATTTCAAAGATTATGCACGAAGATGGAGAGAGGTCGGCTGTGGAGGTCCAACCTCCTCTTACCGAAAGAGAACTCACCACTCTTTTTATTAACACACTAAAAGGCGTATACTACGAGAAGTTGATAGGTAACGTCTCCAACAGCTTTGCAGACTTGGTTGCATCCGGTGAACGTGTAGAAAGTGAAATTAAAGGAGGAAAGGTAAAGGGTGATGCGGTCGAGGCATCAAAACGGTTTCAATCACCAGCAAAGAAGAAGGAAAATTAGAGCAACCTGGTATACCAAGTGCACCAGCCAATACAACCAACATTCTACGAAGCACTAGGGTGTTACAGAGGGTCACCGGTGAATGGCTTATCTTGTACCTACCCCACCTCCCCAATTCATGCCATACTTGCCGCAAGGAGGGGTCCCATTTCCATATTCAATGGTACCTAACTCATTTCAACCGAGAGCGCCATACCCAGAGCAACCAAGGCTAGCAACTCAGGAAGGACCAGGGGCCTCATTCCAAGGACAGGGGGCAACCGAGGGCCTAGACCCAGAAGAAGGAGGGAATCAGGCTTCTGTCGACCACGACAAGAGTTTGATCCAATTCCAATGACTTATGCGGAATTATACCCCAAGCTCTTAGAGGCAAGGATGGTAACCCCTATACCCTTGGGAGAAATAAAGACTCCTCCCTCGGCCTGGTATAAGCCAGGATGCCGATGTGAATATCATGTAGGTGGAGTTGGACATGATATTGAAAATTGTATAACATTCAAGAGGAAGGTTCGGCATTGAAGGATGCAAAGTGGCTAGACTTTTTTGTACTAACCGAGATGCCAAATGTGAACAAGAATCCCCTCCTAGAACACTCCAATAATATTGCTAGTATCGAGAATGAAGGACGGCTGGAAAGGGTCTCCCAAGTACAAATGGAGAAAACATATTTGTTTACTCACATACGGGAACATGGCTATATACTTGCTAAAGACACGCCAGAGGCAGGAAAAGGAACAGATGGGGAAAAACAATGCCCTTATCACAAGATGTCGCGGGGACATGACATCGCAGAATGTAGTGAGTTTTTTGAGGTGGTGCAAAAAACTCATGGACCAAAGGATGATCAAATTCTCCAAGGAAGAGATAGACAAGTCAAAGCCACCAAGGAGACATGTCATACAAATCGTCATGGGTGCCAACCCCCCTTGTCTTGAATGTTAAGACTCCAGAAATCCCACTACTGCCTCATGGAATTACACCTCTCACCATACGGGTTCCTGCCCCTTTCCCCTACAAGACGGATAATCCAGTCCCATGGAACTATAACTGTGAGGTAGTTCAGGGAGCCACCGCAGCAGAAAAGAAGACCAGGAGCGGTTGGGCTTATGCCCCTGATATGGTGGACAAAGCAAGGAAAGAAAAGGTTGTCGAACAAGACATTAAGCCAACACTGGAGGTAACAAAGAAAGGAACACCGACCGTCAAGAGGAAACCACAGAATTTACAAACTCATGAAGCAGAGCGAGTATAACATTGTGGACCAGCTAAGTCGACAACCAGCTCGCATCTCATTGCTCTCATTAATGATGGATTCCCAACCTCACCGGAAACACTAATGAAGGTTTTAAGCCAAGCCTATGTTCCTCCAACCATCCCGGTGGCAAATGTGGATGGACTCACTAGTAACCTCATTATGAACAACGTCATCGCTTTTGGAGATGACGAGCTACCCCAGGAAGGGAAGGGACATATAAGAGCATTGTACATCACGGTCAAATGCAAGGAGCACACCATAGCCCGTGTACTCATTGACAATGGCTCGCCTTGAACATTATGCCCTTGAATATACTGTAGCAACTTCCAATCGACGCATCCTATATGCGTCTGCGTACGATGAAGGTACGGGCATTCGATGGAGGAAAGCGTGACGTGGTGGGAACTCTGGATATTCCACTCATGATTGGGCTAACTACTTTTATGGTGGAATTTCAGGTGCTGGACATTGCACCATATTATAGCTGTTTGTTGGGAAGACCCTGGATCCACATGGTAGAGCAGCAGTGCCCTCTAGCCTTCATCAAAAAATAAAATTTGTGATGGGAGACCAGCTCATTTGTGTCTCTGGAGAAACAAGTTTCCTTGTTACCAAACCTGCATCAGTCCCATATATTGAAAACAACGAGGATGTACCAGGAATGTTCCTATCGATCCTTTGAGGTCGTGAACATCACTTCTATACCAAGCTATCACTTCTCGAAAGCATCAAAGATGGTTACAACCACCATGACCAAGCAAGGGTTCAAACCAGGGCAAGGATTAGGCCCAAAGGCTCAAGGAATCCAGAAACCATTGACCATCCGAGAAAATACCGAAAAGTTTGGGCTAGGCTACGTCCCTACAAAAGCTAACAGACAGAGGAAGCTATCAAGAAGAGGGAAGTTAGAATGGCAAGATTGCGAAAAAGGCCATTACAAGAAGAAAGGAGAAGCTTCCCCCCCTTAAATGTTACATTCTGGACTGGAGGGTTTATCCATAAGAGCCAACCCTAGAGCCCTATTCCACGACATGATGCATAAAGAAGTCGAGGTCTATGTGGATGATATGATAGCTAAATCGCGAGCACCGAAGATCACATCGAAGTACTCCGTAAGCTTTTTAATAGACTACGGAAATATCAACTCAAATTGAACCCAGGAAAAGTGCACTTTTGGAGCCATGTCGGGAAAACTATAGGTTTCATTGTGAGCCAAAAAGGAGTGGAAATTGATCCAGATAAGGTTTGAGCTATCCAAGAGATGCCCCCACCGCAAACCATCAAGGAGGTCAGAGGATTCCTAGGACGTTTGAATTACATTGCCCGATTCATTTCACAATTAACAGCCACATTTGAACCAATTTTCAAGACTTTACGGAAGAATAATCAAGAAATTTGGAATGACAAATGTCAAGAAGCTTTTGACAGGATCAAGAAATATCTTGTCCAATCCACCTTCTGGTCCCCCCAGTACCAGACAGACCTTTGATCTTATACTTGACTGTCCAAGGGTCCTCAATGGGTTGTGTCTTGGGGCAACATGATTCTACAGGCAAGAAGGAGTAGGCCATTTGTTATCTGAGCAAGAATTTCACCATCAACGAAACGAATTACACACCATTGGAAAAGACATGTTGTGCCCTTGTTTAGATAACAAGACGATTGAGGCAATACACTCTTTATCATACCACATGGCTGATTTCGAGGCATGATCCACTCAAATATCTCTTGGAAAAGCCATCCATCTCTGGAAGAATTGCCAAATGGCAGCTGATCCTATCGGAGTACGATATCATCTATGTGCCACAAAAAGCTATAAAAGGAAGTGCAATAGCTGATTACTTGCCAGACAGAGCACTAGAAGATTACAAGCCTATGACTATTCGATTTCCAGATGAGCACATCAATATTCTTACGGCCGAAGTAGCAGACATATGGACGATGTGGTTTGATGGAGCCTCCAGTCTCTTAAGTCACGGTGTTGGGGCCATCCCGATATCCCCAAAAGGCAAACATTTCCCCCATGGCGGCAAAGCTAACTTTCCCTTGTACAAACAATGTAGCGAGAATATGAGGCTTGTGTGATGGGACTTCAAGAAGCAATTAACAAAGGAATCAAAAAATTACGAGTGTTCGGTGATTTGGCACTCACCATTTTTCAAGTAAGGGGTGAATGGGAGACTCGAAACCACAAAATAATCCCCTATCGGGAGTATGTTACAGAGTTAGCCGAGCAATTCAAAGACATCACATTCAAACATATGCCCAGGGAATACAATCAGCTTCCTGATGCACTAGCCACTCTAGCCTCCCTCCTTCGACTAGACACAACGTTGGAAGTCCGATCTTTTGATATCCGTATACAAGATGCTCCTGCACATTGCATGGCCATTGAAGGAAATACTGAAGAAAAACCTTGGTTTGTTGATGTCAAACAGTATTTGCTTAAGCAAGAATACCCAGCAGAGGCCTCTGAGTCTGATAAAAGGAATATCCGAAGGTCGGCATCCAACTACTACCTTGATGGTCCCATTCTATATAAGAGAAAGCATGATATGGTGTTACTACGGTGCTTGGTAAAAGAAGCATCGAAAAAGATAATGAAAGAAGTGCACGAAGGAGAATGCGGTTCACACGCAAATGGACATGCATTAACAAGGCAAATCATGCGAATGGGCTATTATTAGGTAACCATGGAGAAAGATTGTATTGAATATGTGTGCAAATGCCTCAAGTGTCAAATTTATGGCGATAAAATCCAAGTACCGTCATCAAGACTACATATGATGGTTTCCCCGTGGCCGTTTTCGCTTTGGGGCGTTGATGTTATCGGACCAATCTCGCCAAAAGCTTCTAATGGTCACCGCTTCATCTTAGTGGCCATCGATTACTTTACCAAGTGGGTAGAAGCAGCGTCATATGCCAACGTCACACAAGCTGTGGTGCTTAAATTTATGTGGAATAACATCATATGCCGCTATGGACTTCCTGAGCAGATCATAACAGACAATGCTGCCAATCTGAACAGTCGGATAATGGGTAAATTGTGCGAAACGTACAAAATTCAGCACCGCAAGTCGACCCCCTATCGCCCAAAGATGAATGGAGTAGTTGAAGCATCCAATGAGAACATCAAGAACATTATCAGAAAGATGACTGAGACATACAAAGATTGGCATGAGAAGCTACCATATGCTTTGCATGCTTATCGTACCTCAGTGCGAACATCAACTGGGGCAACTCCGTTTTCTTTGGTCTACGGCATGGAAGCAGTTCTACCTATCGAAGTGGAGATACCTTCCCTCCGAGTACTCAAGGATACTTAGCTCGAAGAAGCAGAATGGGCCCAAAGTCATTATGAGCAGTTGAATTTAATTGAGGGCAAACGCTTAGCAGCTGTTTGCAGAGGACAACTATATCAACAAAGAATGATGAACAACTATAATAAAAAGGTGAAGCCCATAAGCTTTCAGGCCGGTGACCTCGTCCTCAAGAAGATTTTACCAATTCAACATGACCATAGAGGCAAGTGGACTCCCAATTATGAAGGGCCATATGTGGTGAAAAAAGCATTCTCAGGAGGTGCCTTAATCCTTGCCAGAATGGATGGGGATGAGCTCCCTAACCCGATGAATAACAATGCGGTGAAAAAGTTCTATGCTTAACTCTCATACCTCTCAACAAGATTCTTATCCCTGCAATGAGCGGACTTGGTAAAAACCCTAACGGGCACCAAGGGTAAAATACAAAGCTCCAACAAAAGACAAAGAAGCAAACAAAGGCAGACTTGGTGAAAACCCAGAAGGGCACCAAGGGTAAAATACAAAGCCAACGACAAATCCGGAAGGGTGAAAGCCGTTAGAATCCAAGGATCAGGACCACCTAAAACAGGGTCCTTTGCAAATAGTGGAAATAGCGTCACCTAAAGACAGTAGCTACAAATGGTGGAAGACCTAGTCAAACCTAAGGCACGCTCGAATCAAATTTGTATATTATGCTTTTTCAAGACTTGTAATTCTATTTATTAGATTATAACAATAGGGCACTTTTTATGATATACATATGTTTTGTGGGATCAAACCAGCAAAATCCCGTTTTATATCGTTAATCATATTTTATCATCTTCATTTCACATTTAAGTAGAATATCTTAAATCCCCAATAAGCTCTTTTAGCATTACCTTATGAGTAGGGTCAAGCTCAAAATCCCCAAACAAATTAAGTCCCCAACTCAGAGTACTCATATCTCTACAGAATATCACTATCCCCGAGAAGCCGTCAAGTCAAGCACCTCAATATGACGAAGCTAAATTTAACAGACCCTTCATGCACAAAAGGGAGTTCCCCAGCAAAGATAGAACGGACTCCCCAGCCAGAGAGAAAATTGTTCCCCAACAAGTTGAATGTTAGCCAATCTCCCAGCATTGAGATAAATCTCCATCCCTTGCCAAAACATCACATTGCATTCGATGCATACATCGCATTGCATCACATTGCATCATATTTCACCACAAGTTGAGGTTTATGTATCCCCGCATACAGCACATTGTATTCCATGCCTCATTTGTATACATTCAGCATATTCTACAATTTCAGGAATGTTATCACCTTTGAAGATCCTAAGAGCTCATCCTCAGCAAGCTTCTCATCAAGCCTTCCTAGCTTTCTTTGTTCAACTATACAAATCTTCCTTTACAATTTCCCCAAGCTCGAAAAGCACCCTTTTGACACTCGAATAAACTTCTTCCCTTTCTGGGTAACCTCGTAGGGCGATCTCGTTGAGTGAACTCGTAGAGGGAGCCCATATGTTCTCTTCAACAATCATGTACTCTTGTTAGGCCCTAGATGCCTTTTCAATTCTTGTTAGGCCTTGGATGCCTTTTCAATTTCCTGTTAGGCCCTAGATGCCTTTTCAATTCTTGTCAGGCCTTGGATGCCTTTTCCCTTTCTGTCAGGCCTTGGATGCCTTTTCAATTTCCTGTTAGGCCCTAGATGCCTTTTTAATTCCTGTCAGGCCTTGGATGCCTTTTCAATTTCCTGTTAGGCCCTAGATGCCTTTTCAATTCCTGTCGGGCCTTGGATGCCTTTTCACATTCTGTTAGGCCTTGCTTGCCTTTTCAATTCCTGATTAGGCCTTGCTTGCCTTTTCCGTTTCTGTTAGGCCTTAGATGCCTCATCACAATTATTCAAACCCACCAACCAAGAAGCTGCTTTTCACTCTGGAGAACAGACTTGACCATCGCATTCGATTCTTCCTTTGTGCAAGGTAAGCCAGGTAAGCGCTCCAACCCGTCCAAAATGACTCCCTTTTATCTTTGTACGCTGTTTGTATACAAACAGTGCACAAAGAGGGGCAACTGGTGGACCCCATTTTGTCCGAGTTGGACATACTAACCCCATTTGATATATATGCCTTTTTGCCCATGCCATATACCTTGTTGAACAGGTCCTTAGAGATTCCCTGCGATTTGCACAAGATGGATGCATTGACACAAACCGGGAAGCCCAAAATGGATAACCATTGCTACAAGTCCCTGAAGTACCCCAAGACCATATCAGGGGATAGAGGAGGAAATTTGGAGAATGACGCACTTGAGTAGGCTCAATTCCGATGAAAAACGAAGAAGTTATGGCCAAAACAACTTTCGTCGGAAAAAGTCAAACCTGCCAAAAAACGGTCAATGCCCCTGGTCAAATGGCCCGAAAATGTGCACATGAGGAATAGTCTGAAATGTCTATTTAGGCGAATACGGGTCTTCCCAAACCATCCCTAAAAGGTCGTCCATTTTTTCATTTTGGGTAAGGGTAAAAAGGTAATTAAAAATTTAAAAAAAAGCTTCGGGGTTGACCGTTGACCTACCGACACTTCGACTCGTTGACCCTCGAAGCCTCGAAGCATCGAAGCCCTGAAGCCTCAAAGCCTCGAAGCCTCGTAGCCTCGAAGCCTCGAAGCCTCGAAGCATCGAAGATTCGAAGCCTTGAAACCTGTAAACCTCCGACCTTCGAACCCTGTGAGTCTTCGACCCTTCGATCCTTGACTTTCGAACCCTGTGAGACTTCGACCCTTCGACCTGCCGACACCTCGACCCGTTGACCGTTGACCTTCGACCCACCAAAATTTCGACCCACTGAAGCTTTGACCTTGCCGACACTTCGACCCTGCCGACATTCTGACGCTTTGACCTCTGACCTTGGCTTTGTTTGGCCCCTCTCACCTGGCTTTCTCGCCGGCTGCTCATGGGATGTGTTTTTATTTGCTCGGCAATTGTCAAAGATACTTTTCAATGCCTGTCAGATGCATGTGCTCACAAAAGAACGAAAAGGCAATCACAAGCTGCCCCGTTTTACGCACAGGCTGTCCAACCACCAGACAAAGCATAGAATCTGCAAATTAATAAAGCTGGGATTAATAATACACCCGACAAAGCATTAAATGCAGCAATTAATGAGATGCAGCAAAATCTCTTTTAAAACCAGCATCCTCTCCATCGAAAAACAGGATTACGCCCCAGATTCATCCAAAAAAAAAAACGCCCAGAGTTCAGATCCAAAAGGAGGAGTTCGAAAAAGAGAAAGAAATAGAGAGAGATCACGCCCGAGATTCGTCCACGCAAAAAAAAAGGAGTTAAGGGGAAGAGAGAAAAAAAAAAGGGGGTTCGACCAAGGAAAAAAAAGGGGAGTTCGGCAGGAGAGAAAAAAGGAGAGTTCGTCCAAAAAAAAAGAGAGTTCAGCAGAGAGAAAAAACCAGAGTTCAGCAGAGAAAAAAACAGAAAACTCTGCTGTCATCTTCACGCCTAGCTCCCTAATCCCAAAAGAGGAACACCCAGATTTTCGCCCAGCACTCTCCCTGTCCCAAAATCAAAATCGCCCATCATTTCCAACTCCTCTTTCCTTCTTTCTTGTTTCAGCTCCCTTTTTCCCAAAAAACGAAAAACATAAAAACAACCTAGTTCTGCCTCTTACGTTTTCATCAAAAAAAAAAAACAATTCTTCCTCATTTCCCTATTTCTTATGCCCACCTTCTTTATTCCCAGTCACCAAAAATCTCAAACCCAAAAAAATACATTACTCCAGTCCTCCAAATACTAGAAAGTCTTTTTCACAAATCTGATTGCCAGATTTGTTGGTTCAATTGGAGCAGGCAACTATAAGCGTGGACGGGATTCACACAGCAGTCCGGTGTTCGAAGCTCTAAAGTTGGTTCTATAATCCTAGTTGATTTCTGTCATTTATTATTTCTTAGCTTATTTATCTTTATATTAGATGTAATTCTTAGTCTTTTCCTGTATATTTTCTTTCTTTTTTCAGTTGTTGTTTTGTGTTGTATTTCCCTTGTATTTCGTTTTTTTCTGTAATATTGTATGCTGTAATATGTAAAGAATAGTAAGGTCAAGTATAAGATCAGAGGTCTATCTGGTACTAGTGGGACCAAAATAGGTGGATTAGACAGATATTGTTTGATCTTGTCAAAAGCTTCTTGACACTTGTCATTCCAAATTTCTGGGTTGTTCTTTCGTAAAGTCTTGAAAATGGGTTCACAGGTGGCTATCAATTGGGAAATAAATCGGGCAATGTAATTCAGTCGCCCTAGGAATGCTCTAACCTCCTTGATGGTCCGTGGTGGCGGCATCTCTTGGATAGCTCGAACTTTATCTGGATCGATTTCAACTCCTTTTTGGCTCACAATGAAACCCAACAATTTTCTCGACATGGCTCCGAAAGTGCACTTTTCGGGGTTTAATTTCAGCTGATATTTCCGTAGCTTGTTGAAGAGCTTGCGGAGTACTTCGATATGATCTTCAGTGCTTCGTGATTTGGCTATCATGTCATCCACATATACTTCAACTTCCTTATGCATCATATCATGGAATAGAGTCACCATGGCTCACTGATAGGTGGCTCCTGCGTTCCTCAGACCAAAAGGCATCACATTATAGCAGAAAGTGCCCCAAAGCATCGTGAATGTGGTCCTCTCTTTGTGTTCGAGGGCCATACGAATTTGATTATAGCCCGAGAAACCATCCATGAATGAGAATAGGGCGTGTTTTGCTGTATTATCCACTAAGGTATCAATATGAGGAAGCGGGAAGTTGTCTTTCGGACTAGCCCGGTTCAGATCTCTATAGTCGACACACATGCGTACTTTGCCTCCTTTCTTCGGTACTGGTACAACATTGGCCACCCATTCTTGATAGTGGGAGACACTTAGGAAACCTGCATCCCATTGCTTTTTGACTTCTTCTTTCATCTTCAGTATCATCTCTGGTCTCATTCTTCGCAATTTCTGCTGTATTGGCTTACACTTTGGCTTCACGGGTATGTGATGTTGCACTATATCTGTGTCCAATCCGGGCATATCTTGGTATGACCATGCAAAAATGTTGATGTAGCTTCTTAACAGCTCGATTAACTTCTTCCTAATGTCAGTAGCTATCAAAGACCCCACCCTCAATTCTTTTGGTTCGGCTGTCATCCCCAAGTTCATTGTTTCTATTGGGTCCTCACTTGGGATGGATAAGCGATCATCCTTTTCCAATAGACGTATGATTTCTCCTGGTAGCTCGAGTGTCTCCTCTACCTCATTCTCGTTAGCTTTAAACACGGGCTGCTCCCAGTTTGGACTTTGGTCAAACCTTTGGCATCCCGTTTCGCCTTCGCATACTATATTTTTATTGACATTGTGATACCTGCTTATAAGAGAATGACAAGTTGGTAACCAAATATGATATGCATATGTTATGAATGGAATGCACCATGAAAGATTTTGAAAAACACATTTTATTGGAAGGTTTAAAGAAAAACAAATGTTCACAGCTTCCAAGTACACTTAAATAGAATACATTAAATCCCAGCGACCCGTAAGCATTACATTATGGGGAGGTCCAGGCTGGTCCAATTGTTCAATGGCTGGTTGGGATCCTATCGCACTAACTGAACCATCTCGCTTGGTGCATTCTCATTTGTGTCCAACACGGCTACAGTCCCCGTCTTGGGCTCAGGTTGGCTCTTATGGATAAACCCTCCACTCCGGAATGTAACATTCAAGGGGGGGAAGCTTCTCCTTTCTTCAGGTAATGGTCTTTTCTACAACCTTGCCATTCTGACTTCCCTCTTCTCGATAGCTTCCCTCTATCTGTCAGCTTTTGTAGGGACGTAGCCTAGTCCAAACTTTTCGGTATTTTCTCGGATGGTCAGGGGTTTCTGAATCCCTTGAGCAGTCAGGCCTAATCCTTGCCCCGGTTTGTACCCCTGTTTGATCATAGTGGCTGCAACCATTTTTGCTACCTTCGAGAGGCGATGGTCTGGGGCAGAAGTGACATTCACCATCTCAAAAGCCCGATAGGAGCATTCTGGCACATCTTCGTTGCTTTCAATATAAGGAACTGATGGTGGTTTGGTGACGAGGAAACTTGTCTCTCCAGAGATGCAGATAAGCTGATCCTCCATTACGAACTTCATCTTCTGGTGGAGACTTGATGGCACCGCTCCTGCCATGTGGATCCAGGGTCTTCCCAACAAACAGCTGTAATATGGCGTGATGTCCATCACCTGAAATTCCGCCGTAAAAGTAGTTGGCCCAATCATGAGTGGAACATCCAAAGTTCCCACCACGTCACGCTTTCCTCCATCGAATGCTCGTACTTTCATCATACAGGGACGCATATAGGATACGTCGATTGGAAGTTGCTGCAGTATATGCAAGGGCATAATGTTCAAGGCAGAGCCGTTGTCAATGAGTACTCGGGCAATGGTATGCTCCTTACATTTGACTGTAATGTGCAGAGCTTTTATGTGCCCCTTTCCTTCTTGGGGTAGCTCGTCATCTCCAAAGCTAATGACGTTATTCATGATGAGGTTACTGGCGATTCCTTCAACATTTGCCACTGAGACGGTCGGTGGAACGTAAGCTTGGCTGAGAACTTTCAGCAGTGCTTCCCGGTGGGGTTGGGAATCCATCATTAATGAGAGCAAGGAGATGTGAGCCGGTTGTCGACTTAGTTGATCCACAATATTATACTCGCTTTGCTTCATGAGTTTTAAAAATTCCATGGTCTCTTCTTCAGTAATTGGTGTTCCTTTCCTCGTTGTCTCCTATGTTGGCCCAATGTCTGGTTCTATAGCTTTTCCCTTCCTTGCTTTGTTAGCCATATCAGGGGCATATGCCCAACCGCTCCTGGTCTTCTTTTCTGCTGCGGTGGCTCCCTAGACTATTTCACAACTGTAGTTCCATGGGACTGCTTTATCAGTTTTATAAGGGAAAGGAGCAGCAACACCTATGGTGAGAGGTGTAATTCCATGCGGTAGTTGTGGGATTTCGGTTCTCCCCCTCTTGTCTGGCACAAGACTTGAGGCATGGATAGCGAGAGGCTTGATTCCATGTGGCAGTAGCGGGATCTCCGGAGCCTTAACATTTAAGACAAGGGGTGTTGGCACCCATGGCGATTTGTGTGGATCATCTCCTTGGATCATGTGGCTTTGGTTATCCGTTCCTCCTCTTGAGAATTCGATCATCCTTTGGTCCATGAGCCTTTGTACCATGCTAGCAAACTCGCTACAGCGTTCGATGTCATGCCCCCATGACATTCTGTGATAAAGGCATTGTTTCTCCAACTCTGTCCCCTTTTCTGTCTTCAATGCGTCGGGAGTAAGTATATATCCATATTCCTACAGTAGGTACAACAAATAGCTTTTCTCTATTCGTATTTGTGAAACCGTCACTAGCCGTCCTTCTGTTGTGATACTGGTCACGTCATGGGAATGTTCTGGGAAGCGGATTATCGTTCACATTTGGTGTCCCGGTCGGTGCGGAAAAATCCAGCCACTTTGCATCCACCTGCGTGATATTCACACCTGGCATCCGGCTTGTACCAGGCCGAGGGAGGAGTCTTTATTTCTCCCAAGGGTATAGGGGTTACCATCCTTGCCTTTAAGAGTTTGGGGTATAATTCCGCATAAGTCATTGGAATTGGATCAAACTCTTGTCGTGGTCGACGAGAAGCCTGATTCGCTCCTGCTTGCTGGGTTTGGGCCCTTGGTTGCCCCTGTCCTTGGAATGAGGCTCCTGGTCCTTCCTGAGTTGCTGGCCTTGGTTGCTCTACGTAAGGCGCTCTTGGTTGAAACGGATTAGGTGTCATTGTATATGGAAATGGAACCCCTCCCCGTGGCAAGTATGGCATGAATTGGGGAGGTGGTACAGGTGCATCATAGGCGACTCTGGTGACCCTCTATAGTACCCTGGTGCTTGGTAGAATGTTGGTTGTATTGGCGGTGCGCTTGGTATACCAGGTTGCTCTCATTTTCCTTCTTCTTTACTGGGTGGTTGAAACCGTTTTGATGCCTCGGCCCGCATCACCCTTTAGCTTTCCTCCTTTAATTCCACTTTCTACACGTTCACCGAATGCAACCAAGTCTGCAAAGCTGTTGGAGACGTTACCTATCAACTTCTCATAGTATACGCCTTTTAGTGTGTTGATAAAAAGAGTGGTGAGTTCTCTTTCGGTAAGAGGAGGTTGGACCTCCACAGCGGCCTCTCTCCATCTTCGTGCATAATCTTTGAAGTTCTCCTCGGATCCCTTTTCCATGGACTGCAGGGTTAGTCGATCCAGTGCCAGCTCGGTGACATGTTTGTATTGTTCCAGGAAAGAGGTAGCCAAATCCTTCCATATCTTAATGCGGTTTCCATTCAGTTGAAAGTACCAGCGAAGGGATTCCCCAATTAGGCTCTCCTAGAAACAATGCATGAGGAGCTTGTCTTCACCAGCATAAGCAGTCATCTTTTGACAGTACATGGCCAAATGTGTCTTCGGACATCGGGTCCCGTTGAACTTTTCAAACTCTGGCATTTTGAATTTTGGTGGTAGCACCACTCCAGGGACTAAGCATAAGTCTTGTGGGCTGGTCATGCCATAGCTGTCAGTGCCTTCTACGGCTTTCAATCTTTCCTCGAGTCGGCGTAGAGCGGAAGACTCAACATTTTCCTGAGGAGCTGGGGAACCCACCGCTTCCATTACATTTCCCGGTGCAGGGATAGTGAAATGAGTTTGATTTGGGGTTGGAGGTTGTGCCATAGCAGGATGGTATGTGGGCGCCTGGCTTGGAGCCAGGTTGGGTGACTGAACGGCCTCCTGTCCCTACTCTTGATGGTGATTAGTAGTTCCCCCTGTCGGAAGTCTTCCTCTTTCTTTAGTCAATTTTGTGAGCATTTCCATTATTGCAGACATTTGCCCCTGTAGGGTTTGTTGTGACTGTTCCAACCCCATGAGTCTGTTCTCTGTTTCTTCTGCCATTGGCTGCAGTTGAGGTATTTGATTGCGCCGGCATCTGAGATTGTAAGAGTGCGCAATCCTGGAGGGAGGCTGTTACCCACCTGGGTACAAGGGAATTTTTGTTTGATTTTTCATTTGATATGCATGTATGCATGAATGTCTATGCAGAGGGTTTAAGAAATAAACAACTTTATTGCCAACAAAACACACAATACAAACACTCAATACAAACATACAATGCTGAAATGCCATGTAAAATGAAAGCTATCACTACATGATCTTAAGGCATTCTTCCTGTCATCTCCTAAGGAGCACAGCGCCTCTTTCTCTGGGGTGGTCGTTCACCTACTTCCTCCCTCTGCTTCATTATCGTCTCGATCTATTTTTCCCTCAGCTGCAGCCTTTAAAGAGCTCCTTCTAGAGATGCTTCTAGCCTCTGGATCTGCTGCCTTAAAGTCTGATTCTCCTGGAGGATAGCCTTCACGTCTGAAGTTAGCTGTGGTTTGTGTTGTGCCCTCCAAGATATGTATGCGGGGTAAACACCAGGTTTTGAGCTGTTGGGTTGGATCTTGTGTGGTGTGGACTATGCTTGATACATCTTCTTGCCTTCTTCTGTAAGCATGGTTCTCGCTATAAGTGAAGTCACACTCTTCCATGCCAAAGAGCACGGGAATAATCTGATGGCACCCCACTTGTCTTCCCACCTGCGAGGTGCATATGCGCTTCCTCCCCAAGGGGACCTAAAAGTGGAACCCAATTGTAGTCCCCACAGCTATATGTCATGGAGACCACCGGCATCCAAGGAGCAGTCCAGGTAATGTCACTCGTGAGGTTCTCCAATTTCTTTTTCCAGCTTTCAAAGTCTTGTGGTAGGCTCCACTTGCTGAGCAAAATATCTAGTAGTGTTGTGGCTGGTACTTGATAAACAGCAGGGAAACGATGAACACTACAGGGGAAATGACCTTGCAACCAGGTACACAGGAGAGGTAGGCACCCCATGAACTGTCCCGAGCCTTTACTCCTCAGGTAAGTAAGAGATCGGATGGTTTCAGCCAATATAGCAGGAGTAGGGTCACATCCTTTGAGCACCTGCTGGACCAAATCTACAATTGCCCCATCGATGTGGGCCGGTATCCTCGAGAAAATGACTAGCCCATATATAGCCAGTGTAAGCAGTTTGTGTGCCTCTGCTTCTGTTGCAGTCTATATTATTTCTTTGATTGTTGCCCATGGAAGATATTCTCGCCCACCGTAGGTTGTGACCGCCGGTGAGTCCCATACTTGCTTTCCCATAATCTCAGCAAAAGCCCTTCGACATGATCTTCTGGGCTCAGGTAGTTAGATCTTCATTTTGTTTTCCACGGGGATGTCCAATAATCTTCTGTATTCTTCTATTGTGGGAACCAGATCTATGCCGTTGAAGTCAAAGCACCGCCGTCGAGGCTCCCAGAAATATATGGCTGTCCCAAGCATATCCTTATCGGCCAGTAGCTCGGTCACATGAAGCAAATCCCCAAACTGTTGTATGTATATGCTTTTCCTTTCGTCTGACCATTGCCTCCATATTGTCTGTACCTCCTTAGTGTAGTCCAGCTGATCTTCTATGATAACATGTTCTGCCTTATGGGCTTTTCCTAGCGCAAAATCTCCAAGGCGAAGTTGAATGTCTCCAGATGCTTGGGCCACCACTGCGACAACCTCCTTGTCCTGGGGGCCTTTTAGGAGATGACTGAAAGTTGCCATGCCTATATGAATGTCGTGTTATGCATGATGACAAGTTAATATATATCAAGGCAGTCAGACAGGATAAAGAATAAACCAATAGTAAAAAAAAAGCTAATATGTGCAGGGGATGACTTAAGGACTACCCTACAAAACAAAGGTTAGCATGGCATGGAATGAGCAAACAAAATGTGGGTCAATGCCCCTGATGGGCTTCTATTGCTACACCTATCTTATTCGTTGGTTCCCAAACTTCCTCAATAGAGGGCTCCATACACCATGGGATTTACCGTAGGGGGATCTTAAAAGGACGTGCCTTAAAAGAACCTCAAGCTTGAGTGAGGAGTCCAAGGCCCCATTGCGGATAATGATCAATGCGTTGGGGACCATACTGAACCTCGCTAACCTAAATTGTGCTAAACCCGGGTATAGGGTTATGCATGAATGCAACAAGTATGGAAAGCAGTAAATCACAACTATCATGGTAGTTAAAGCGTATAAATAAATCACAGTTTAAAGATAAACAACAATCGTTAAAAAATAAGTAAGTCACAATTTTTTCTAAAAAAACAACTTAGCACGACGGTTAAATATATACAACAAGTACAATTAAAAATAACCTCCTAATCCTAGTTCTAGACCTAACTCTCTAAAGTGTTTATTCTTACGTCCCCAGCAGAGTCGCCAGCTGTCATAACTGGTTTTCGTCCGGGCCCGTTTGGGGTGAGCTCAAACTAGACCAATGGTGAGAAATTTTAGAGTCGCCACCAACCGGTTTTTGGGGTACAGTTGGATACCCTCTACTTTGAGTAGTTTAAATGTGTGGTCTGCGTTATCAGAGAAGGGTTCGGGAGTTGGTTACGTGTAGGAAGGATTAGCACCCCTACAGCGCCCTTTCAGTATCTAATTTAGGAGGAGGTTTTTATTTTATTTGTACTTGCCACGACTAGGTTAAGTTTCCTAAAGAGTCTATGATTTTTATTTGGCTAAGTTATTTGTCAAAGTTACGGTTAAAATTGATTTACCCTAAATCCCTAAAGGGAATCCTAAAAGTTTTGGGTTTTTGTTTAAAGTGAAGGATGAGATCCTACGGGTTGATGTTGGTTTTGGTTTTTCTTTTGGAAATTTAAGTCCTAAAGATTGGTTTTTTATTTTCTCCTTTTTTTAGTTTTTTGGGTTAGAAAACATTTTTTTTTGTTTTTTTTTATTTTGTAAAAAAACGTTTTGTTTGGGTTCTGCTTTCTTTTGTCTCTTTTTTTTTGTTTTTGGAAGGTAAAACATGTTTTTTTTTGCTTTGTGTTTTAAAACATTTATGGAAACGTGCATTTTTAGATGCTTTCCTTTCCCTTTTTTTTTGACTTGAAATGCATTTTTTTTTTGTGGTTTTGAAAACGTTTTTTTTTTGTTTTTTGTTTTTTTTGCAAGGATAAAACTTTGAAACTAACACAATAACATATAAAGTGATGTGTGTGATTGTGAAATCCATAAATCAAAACGACCCACTCTTTTTCTTCATGCCTCCCTTTGCTCTCTCTCTTTTTCTTTGTTTGTTGTTTTTTTTTGCTATACTTTACATATTACAACATACACATATACAAAGGAAAGGGAAATACAAGGAAAACACAACGCAACCAATAAAAGAAAAAAGAAATACAAGGAAATATTAAGAGTTACATCAAATATCAATATAAATAAGCTGAAAAGTAATGAAGAAATAAGGGCCGAACCGACTTTGAAGCTTTGAACACCGAATCTTCTTGTGTGCGAATCCTGTCCACACCGATAGTCGCTTGTCCGAATTTCCAAATCATCAAGTTCCAATAGCGTAAATGGCAAGGATCGGTTGGGATTTTGATTTGGAGATTGCAATGGTGTGTGGAGAGGAGAGAAGATGAAAAGCAAGAACCTTTTTTCTGGGTTTTGGGTTGAAAACGTGGGAAAGGTGGATGATGTATATTTTGGATTCAGATTTTTTTTTTTTTGGCTGGAATCGAGGAGAATGGGTGTAAGGAATAGGGAATGAAAAAAAAAACAATTGTTTTTGTGATGGAAACGTAAGAAGAGAACAAAGCAGAACTGGAATTGTTGTTTTTTATTTCTTTCTAGGTAAAGAGCTGTAACGAGGTGTCAGGGAAAAGAAATTGGAAAGACTTGGACGATAGGACAGGGGGAGTGTTGGGCGAAAATCTGGAATTAAGCAACTGGGTGTGAAGATGGTAGCAGGGTTCTCTTTTTTTTTTTTTTTGGATGGACGAGTGATCTCTTTTCTGTCTTTCTTTTTTTTCTCTCAACTCTCTGTTTTTTTTTTTTTTTTTTCTCTCTGTTTGCACTGGGATGAGGAATGGTAGCAGGTTTTTTTTCAACGATGAGGGGTCTCTTCTCTTTTCTTTCACGAACAGGCCTCTCTGCGCAGGGATAGAAGACTACATCTTAAAGTGCTGGCAGAAATTTTTGGCTGGACTGTCATTAATTGCAGCATTTAATGCTGTATTATTGATTTCCTTATTTTTGTCCAGGTCTTGTGCAATCTGTCGGGTGGTCTGGCGACTTGCAGCTCGTGATTGCCCTTTTTAATGTTTTCGTTTAGCACATGTGACCGACAGGTATTCAAAAACAATTCATTGTCAAATGGCCAGCACATAAAACAGGTCTCGTGAACAACCAGCGAGAAAAAAAACGAAGCCAGCGAGAGAAGCCATTAGCGACGGTCAAAAGGCAAAGGGTCAAAATGTCGGCAGGTCAAAATGTCGGCAGGGTCGAAGCTTCGGTGGGTCAAAATTTCGGTGGGTCAAAAGTCAACGGTCAACGGGTCGAAGTGTCGGCAGGTCGAAGGTCAACGGTCAACGGGTCGAAGGGTCAAAGGGTCGAAGGTCGGCGTGTCGACAGCGGGGCTTCGAGGCTTCGACTCTTCTAGGCTTCGAGGCTTCGATGCTTCGATGCTTCGAGGCTTCGGGGCTTCGATGCTTCGGGGCTTCGATGCTTCGGGGCTTCGAGGCTTCGAAGGTCAATGGGTCGAGGTGGCGAGTCGAAGGTCGAAGTGCCGGCAGGTCAACGGTCAATGGTCAACCTCGAAGTTTTAATTACCTTTTTACCCTTACCCACAATGCAAAAAACGGACAAACTTTGGGAGATTGTTTGGGAAGCTTCGTATTCGCCTCAATTGTCATTTTTGAGAATCTCACATGGTCACATTTTCGGGCCCTTTGACCAGGGGCATTGACCGTCTTTTGGCACATTTTGACTTTTCCAACGAAAGTTGTTTTGGCCATAACTTCTTCATTTTAAGTCCGATTTGAGCTCGGTCAATTGCGTTGGTCTCCAATTTTCATCCTCCATCACCTGGTGTTGGTCTTGGGGCACTTCAAGGACTTGTAGCAGAAGTCATTAATTTTGGACTCCCCTAACCGTGTCAATTGTGTCCATCTCATGCAGATTGGGGTAGACCATTCCTTGGAAGTGTGGGATCATTGTGGACCTGTTCAACAAGGTATATGGCATTGGTAGAAAGGTATATCAAACGGGATTAGTATGTCCAACCCGAACAAAATGGGGTCCAACACCGTAGAAGGCATTGATAGCTATGGCATGACCAGCCCACAAGACTTATGCTTAGTGCCGAGAGTGGTGTTGCCACCAAAATTCAAAATGCCAGAGTTTGAAAAGTTCAACGGGACCCGATGTCTGAAGACACATCTGGCCATGTATTGTCAAAAGATGGCTGCTTATGCTGGTGAAGACAAGCTCCTCATGCATTGTTTCCAGGAAAGCCTAACTGGGGCATCCCTTCGCTGGTACTTTTAACTAAATGGAAACCGCATCAAGACATGGAAAGAATTAGCTACTTCCTTCTTGGCACAGTACAAACATGTCACCGAGCTGGCGCTGGATCGACTAACCTTGCAGTCCATGGAAAAGGGATCCGAGGAGAATTTCAAAGATTATGCACGAAGATGGAGAGAGGCTGCTGTGGAGGTCCAACCTCCTCTTACCGAAAGAGAACTCACCACTCTTTTTATTAACACACTAAAAGGCGTATACTACGAGAAGTTGATAGGTAACGTCTCCAACAGCTTTGCAGACTTGGTTGCATCCGGTGAACGTGTAGAAAGTGAAATTAAAGGAGGAAAGGTAAAGGGTGATGCGGCTGAGGCATCAAAACGGTTTCAATCACCAGCAAAGAAGAAGGAAAATTAGAGCAACCTGGTATACCAAGTGCACCAGTCAATACAACCAACATTCTACGAAGCACTAGGGTGTTACAGAGGGTCACCGGTAACTGCTTATGCTGTACCTACCCCACCTCCCCAATTCATGCCATACTTGCCGCAAGGAGGGGTCCCATTTCCATATTCAATGGTACCTAACTCATTTCAACCGAGAGCGCCATACCCAGAGCAACCAAGGCTAGCAACTCAGGAAGGACCAGGGGCCTCATTCCAAGGACAGGGGCAACCGAGGGCCTAGACCCAGAAAGCAGGAGGGAATCAGGCTTCTCGTCGACCACGACAAGAGTTTGATCCAATTCCAATGACTTATGCAGAATTATACCCCAAGCTCTTAGAGGCAAGGATGGTAACCCCTATACCCTTGGGAGAAATAAAGACTCCTCCCTCGGCCTGGTATAAGCCAGATGCCAGATGTGAATATCATGTAGGTGGAGTTGGACATGATATTGAAAATTGTATAACATTCAAGAGGAAGGTTCAGGCATTGAAGGATGCAAAGTGGCTAGACTTTTTTGTACTAACCGAGATGCCAAATGTGAACAGCAATCCCCTCCTAGAACACTCCAATAATATTGCTAGTATCGAGAATGAAGGACGGCTGGAAAGGGTCTCCCAAGTACAAATGGAGAAAACATATTTGTTTACTCTGTTACAGGAACATGGCTATATACTTGCTAAAGACACGCCAGAGGCAGGAAAAGGAACAGATGGGGAAAAACAATGCCCTTATCACAAGATGTCGCGGGGACATGACATCGCAGAATGTAGTGAGTTTTTTGAGGTGGTGCAAAAAACTCATGGACCAAAGGATGATCAAATTCTCCAAGGAAGAGATAGACAGTCAAAGCCACCAAGGAGACATGTCATACAAATCGTCATGGGTGCCAACCCCCCTTGTCTTGAATGTTAAGACTCCAGAAATCCCACTACTGCCTCATGGAATTACACCTCTCACCATACGGGTTCCTGCCCCTTTCCCCTACAAGACGGATAATCCAGTCCCATGGAACTATAACTGTGAGGTAGTTCAGGGAGCCACCGCAGCAGAAAAGAAGACCAGGAGCGGTTGGGCTTATGCCCCTGATATGGTGGACAAAGCAAGGAAAGAAAAGGTTGTCGAACAAGACATTAAGCCAACACTGGAGGTAACAAAGAAAGGAACACCAGTCACTGAAGAGGAAACCACAGAATTTCTGAAACTCATGAAGCAGAGCGAGTATAACATTGTGGACCAGCTAAGTCGACAACCAGCTCGCATCTCATTGCTCTCATTAATGATGGATTCCCAACCTCACCGGAAACACTAATGAAGGTTTTAAGCCAAGCCTATGTTCCTCCAACCATCCCGGTGGCAAATGTGGATGGACTCACTAGTAACCTCATTATGAACAACGTCATCAGTTTTGGAGATGACGAGCTACCCCAGGAAGGGAAGGGACATATAAGAGCATTGTACATCACGGTCAAATGCAAGGAGCACACCATAGCCCGTGTACTCATTGACAATGGCTCTGCCTTGAACATTATGCCCTTGAATATACTGTAGCAACTTCCAATCGACGCATCCTATATGCGTCTCTGTACGATGAAGGTACGGGCATTCGATGGAGGAAAGCGTGACGTGGTGGGAACTCTGGATATTCCACTCATGATTGGGCTAACTACTTTTATGGTGGAATTTCAGGTGCTGGACATTGCACCATATTATAGCTGTTTGTTGGGAAGACCCTGGATCCACATGGTAGGAGCAGTGCCCTCTAGCCTTCATCAAAAAATAAAATTTGTGATGGGAGACCAGCTCATTTGTGTCTCTGGAGAAACAAGTTTCCTTGTTACCAAACCTGCATCAGTCCCATATATTGAAAACAACGAGGATGTACCAGAATGTTCCTATCGATCCTTTGAGGTCGTGAACATCACTTCTATACCAAGCTATCACTTCTCGAAAGCATCAAAGATGGTTACAACCACCATGACCAAGCAAGGGTTCAAACCAGGGCAAGGATTAGGCCCAAAGGCTCAAGGAATCCAGAAACCATTGACCATCCGAGAAAATACCGAAAAGTTTGGGCTAGGCTACGTCCCTACAAAAGCTAACAGACAGAGGGAAGCTATCAAGAAGAGGGAAGTTAGAATGGCAAGATTGCAGAAAAGGCCAGTACAAGAAGAAAGGAGAAGCTTCCCCCCCTTAAATGTTACATTCTGGACTGGAGGGTTTATCCATAAGAGCCAACCTGAGCCCTATTCCACGACATGATGCATAAAGAAGTCGAGGTCTATGTGGATGATATGATAGCTAAATCGCGGAGCACTGAAGATCACATCGAAGTACTCCGTAAGCTTTTTAATAGACTACGGAAATATCAACTCAAATTGAACCCGGAAAAGTGCACTTTTGGAGCCATGTCGGGAAAACTGTTAGGTTTCATTGTGAGCCAAAAAGGAGTGGAAATTGATCCAGATAAGGTTTGAGCTATCCAAGAGATGCCCCCACCGCAAACCATCAAGGAGGTCAGAGGATTCCTAGGACGTTTGAATTACATTGCCCGATTTATTTCACAATTAACAGCCACATTTGAACCAATTTTCAAGACTTTACGGAAGAATAATCAAGAAATTTGGAATGACAAATGTCAAGAAGCTTTTGACAGGATCAAGAAATATCTGTCCAATCCACCTGTTCTGGTCCCCCCAGTACCAGACAGACCTTTGATCTTATACTTGACTGTCCAAGGGTCCTCAATGGGTTGTGTCTTGGGGCAACATGATTCTACAGGCAAGAAGGAGTAGGCCATTTGTTATCTGAGCAAGAATTTCACCATCAACGAAACGAATTACACACCATTGGAAAAGACATGTTGTGCCCTTGTTTAGATAACAAGACGATTGAGGCAATACACTCTTTATCATATCACATGGCTGATTTCGAGGCATGATCCACTCAAATATCTCTTGGAAAAGCCATCCATCTCTGGAAGAATTGCCAAATGGCAGCTGATCCTATCGTTGGTCCACCAACTGTAACACAAAAACAGTTGGTGGCGACTCTAAATTTCTCACCATTGGTTTTGTTTGAGCCCACCCCAAACGGGCCCGGACGAAAACTAGTGATGACAACACTTACCCAGCTCCACAATTTCCTCAACTACCTACCCCAGCACCAGTCCAAGCACCCGTCAGAAGCCCATCTACTGACCTGAAACCAAATCAAGCTCCCAAGAAGCACCAGGAGTTCGACCCAATACCTTTGACTTATGCTGAACTGTACCCAAGGCTCCTCGAGGCAAGACTGGTAGTCCCTACCCCTGTGGGAGAACTGAAACCGCCATACCCAAATTGGTACAAACCAGACCTTCATTGCATATATCATGCTGGTGCCGTAGGACACAATGTTGAAGGTTGCATCGCATTTAAAAGGAAAGTCCAAGCGTTAAAAGATGCTCACTAGTTGGACTTCACGACACTATCTAATTCCCCGAGTGTCAACAACAACCCATTGCCAGAACACTCTAAGTGTTACTGGCATCACCTCGGAAGCTACGATTGCAAAAATCTCCCAAGTACGAATGCAAAGGGACCAGTTGTTTCAATTTTTACTCAAGTACGGATATGATGGTCCCTTGGAGCCTAGAGGGGGGTGAATAGGCTCTTATCGAAACTCTTTTTATTCTCTTATGACACAAACACTTATCTAGTTAAGTGATAGAATCATTGCGGAAGATAACCAGATAGTGGAAGTATTTTGTTTTATTATCAAAAGATAAATACAACAAAATAGAAGCAAGACTCTTTAACACGCTGTTTACAAAAGGAGGACTGTCGTTGTATACAACAAATCGTTGTATCCTATCTCAAGAATTTGGGAATACAACAAATCGTTGTATCCTAGCTACCTCGACGCCTCCGGTCTCCCGCCGTCAGCAGGAACCTCAGATCGTCGGCCTTGGATCGTCTCACTCCCTCTCTGGCCGTCTCTCTCTCTCTCTCTCTCTCTCTCTCTCTCTCTCTCTCTCTCTCTCTCTCTCCCCGCGCTGCTAGGGTTTGTAAATGAGAAATCCCCTAATTTTTAACCCCTATTTCTTTATATATTTTCCCACATAATCAAAACGACGTAGTTTTGATTAATTAAAAGCCCAACATCTAAAAGCCCAAAGGCCAAGGTTTTCTAACCCATCTCTTAAGCTCAACAGCCCAATTCATTTAGCCCAACAAATATTTAAAATAAATCCCTCAAATAAATATTATTTACGATATGTGAAATTCCCAAAATACCCCTCAGGGCCTCAAACTCCAACTTGAGCCCAAGTATAGTCAAAATTCTCCATTTGACTAGCACCTCACTGTTCTAATGTTCATTCTCTAAGACAAGGTCTCTTACTTAAGGCTAACTCCAAGAACTCCTCAAACACGGGTCCTTACATCCTCTCCCCCTTAAAGACTTTTCGTCCTCGAAAAGAAAACTTGGAATGAGGAAACGACCACAACCAATGAACACAATGTACAATAGTAAAAAAAATAATCAATAGTACCTGATATGTTGATGTTTGACTTGTTGCCTTGCCTTCCTCCCGTCCTTCAGGGTTCTTCGTCCTCGAATAGATTAGGGTAGTGAGCACGCAATTCAAACTCACGTTCCCAAGTCTATTCCTCCATACCTCGGTGTTTCCACAGTACTCGAACCAACGGAATAGTCTTTCCTCGTAGTTGCTTCTCGCGCCTATCCAAAATGCGTATAGGTGCCTCGACAACCATCAGATCCTCCTTAATCTCCAGAGTACTCCAGTCCAACACTTGTGTGGGATCTGGATGATATGCCCGCAACTGGGATACATAGAAGACATTATGCACCCGACTCAAACTGGGAGGTAATGCCAACCTATAAGCAACAGGTCCGACCCTACTCAATATCTGAAATGGGCCTATTTATTTAGGAGATAACTTAGACCCCCTTCCAAATCGCTTATGTCCCCTCTGTGGGGAAACACGAAGGAATACGTGGTCTCCAACCAAAAACTCCAACAGTCGGCATTAGTGATCTGCATAAGACTTTTGTCTGCTCTGAGCTGTAAGAAGGCGCTGTCTAATCAGCTGTACTTTTGCCGTAGCCTCTTGGACCAATTGAGGTCCCATCATAGCTGCCTCTCCAGCTTTTGCCCAACACAATGGAGACCGACAAGGTCTACCATACAAAGCCTCAAATGGGGCCATTCCTATGGGAGCCTGGTAGCTGTTATTATAGGCAAACTCTACCAGGGGAAGGTGAGAAGCCCATGATCCTCCAAAATCAAGCACACATGCTCTCAACAAATCTTCCAGTGTCTGAATAGTCCTCTCTGACTAACCATCAGTCTTGGGGTGATAAGCAGTACTCAAATTAAGTCGTGTCCCCAATGCTTCTTGCAAACCACTCCAAAATCGTGAGGTAAACCGTGCATCTCTGTCTGAAACAATGGACACGGGTACTCCATGCAATCGAAAAATTTCATCAACATATAACTGGCTTAACGTCCCAATGGAGTCTCGCTCCCGAATAGCCAAGAAATGGGCTGATTTGGTCAATCGGTCTACTATGACCCAAATCATGTCCTTCCCCCCTGAAGTAGTAGGAAGTCCTGTCACAAAGTCCATGGTAATATGTTCCCACTTCCACTCAGCCACAGGCAAAGGCTGCAGTTGACCAGCAGGTCGTTGGTGCTCTGCCTTCACTTGCTGACACGTAAGGCACCTGGAAATAAACTCTGCTATACTTCTCTTCAGTCCCGGCCACCAGAACTGTGCTCGCACGGCGTGATACATCGTTGTCCCTCCTGGATGTACCACCAAACGGGAATGATGAAACTCCCTCATCACATCCTCTCGAAGGAAAGCCGGTACTATCAGGCGCCCCTGTGATGGTCCCTTGGAGCCTAGAGGGGGGTGAATAGGCCCTTATCGAAACTCTTTTGATCTCTTAAGGCACTACACTAATCTAGTCAAGTGATAGAATCACTGCGAAAGATAACCAGATAGTGGAAGTATTTTGTTTTATTATCAAGAGATAAATACAACAAAATAGAAGCAAGACTCTCTTACACTTTGTTTACAAAGGGATTCACACACTAGCCTAGATTATCTCTTTGAGCTCTTGTGCATACATAGATTATTCAGGCTCGTTCGCACACATACACTCTCAACAAATGTACAAGTATGAATATTTATACAAACATTCCTAAGAGACAACCTTGGAACTTGTAGTTCCGGAATGCGTTCAGCACTAACTATTCCTCGGTAATCTCTCTGCCTTGACTGCTACGGTTGGTGGAGCTCAAGATCTTGGGTTTGAAGAGTATAAGTGTCTTTGTGAGTTCCCAAATATACTTAAGGTTGTGTCCACATATCCGGGTGATCCACGTGTAAGATTCTTCAGGTTCTCAATGAGTTTGTCTTACATCGGGACGCCACGAGCTGATAACCTTAAATGCGGTGAATTGAAGTAGCATCTTCTTGGTCCGGTGTAATTTTCCTTACTCCGTTGCTAATGAAGCTCGGAACCTTACTCCGTGTCAGTGGTTGCTTACTCCGTATCTATTTGGTACTGGAATCCTTAGTCCGTGTCAGCGCTTCCTTACACCGCATGTAAGTTCCTCACTCCGGGCGAGTCTAAGGGATCTAAGTGCTTACTCCGTACTAGCGCTTCCTTACTCCGTATGTAAGTTCCTTACTCCATATGTAAGTTCCTTACTCCGTATGAGTGAGTGGCCCGGATTCCTTACTCCGCATCTAATTTCCTTACTCCGTGCGAATAAAGACTCGGGTCCTTATTCCGCATCAATATTTCCTTACTCCGTATGTATGAAAGACTCGGATGCCTTACTCTGTGTCTTCTTCACTTTAGTTCGCTTGAGGGAAGGCTTAACCTTTTAACTTCGTGCGACCTTGTAGACCAAGACTCTTACTCTTCATCAGTTTGACTTAGTCCGTTTGAGGCACTAGGAACATATTCCGCAATCCATAGCTTTTAAGTTCTTAGTCCGCACGAATGTTTCTTATTCCGTATGTATTGATGACTTGGTTATTTACCAAGTGTTTGACGACACTCACTCTTGTCTGGATCAGGATTATGTATCCTGTCCTTAGCTTTGCTCTCACGAGTGTATCTCTGGATTAATAACATATCTTCTGCAATGATCAAAGAAACACAAAAGATCTCAGATCAAATTACATAAGGCTTTATCAGCATTATCCAAATTCTGGCTTGATCCAACAATCTCCCCCAATTACGGATATCCCCAAACCCTTTGTAATCTGATCCGGTAGCGGTGCAAAAGATAACATACGGAATACGCATCACAACCAATTTTCATTTATCAGCAATAAAATACAATACAGCCTTAATACAAGATTTTCACTAAGGTACATAAGGCTTACTATACTTGAAGATCATAGTTGCTGCCTTCTCTCTAAGCTCCATTGTCTGCTTCATCATATAAGTAGTGTGTTGGCTCCAAGATTTGTCCACAGTCAAGAATGACTTGATGAAGTAACAGACAAATGCCCCACAGCTATCTCCATCCGGCTGTTGTGGCACTTGCTTCTTGCCCCGGAATGTCGCCTTCAACTTTTCAGTTGGACTCAGGGGAGTGATGCCCAACTCTTCATATAATCCAGCTTTCTTCACAGCTTCAGTCAGCCTGAGACACAGTGGTTCCCATTGATTCTTTCTTACAAAATGCTCCACAATCTAATGAGAATCAATCAGAATCATTTGCTTGGACTGAATCATGAAGACAACCATCATGATCCGGTACGGAATGAGGATAGTTGAGAGAGTTTTCCATGGCTGGGTATCCTCAGCAGTTCCGTTGATGAAGGACTGAATGAGATCCACACTGGGAAGATAGCCTTCATTCCAGCACGGCAGAACGTCAAACAAGTGCCCATCCTTGTATAGAGATGGAAATAGCCTCATCTCCATTTTAGCAGCCCTGGAGAAGTTGTCAATGTCTTCTATTGTAAAGAGTCCTTTTTCCAAACAAAGGGTCCGAATGTCGTCCGGGGAAAAAGGGTACATGTCAAAGATACATCTTCTCTCGGTAGAAGACTCAGCATAGGACTTCATTGCCTTACGCACGCTTCCATCCGCATTAGAAGGGTCACACGCCGCGTATGATGGGAGGAAGGTGTCATCTGCGGAAGGAGAGGATGAAGGAAAAGCTGCACTCGTGGAGCTTGGCTGAGAGAAACCGCTACGTTTGGGAATTTGAACTCTCGGAAGCAATGAAGAGGCAGACCGCTTCTCAGCACGAGTGGATGGTTGTGGTGCAGAAGGAGCAGGATCAGATGACACTCTCTCCCCCGGTTTGGCAGATCGCCAGGAAGCAACGGGAGGGCGAGCCATCGTGTGCGCCAGGTCCGCGAAGGAAGTAGACAAGGAATGGACGGACGAGGCGACGAGATCCATTTTCTGCTCCATAGAAGTGGAGGAGTCAGTGAGAGCGGAGAGGAGTTGGGCGCCGAGTGCATCAACCTTGGCGGCGATGGCGGAAATTTGGGCACTGTGAGCCTGAGCGTGGCGGTCTAGCTGGGCGGAGAGCACAGCGTCGAAGTGGACCGTGCCAAAAGAGGCACGCCCAAGAACCAACTCCGGAGCTTTGGAGGACTCCCCCGCATGAACAGGAGCAGGAGTGCGCTAGGCAGAGGAGTCCGCAGGAGTATTAGCAGCAGCAGCAGAAGGGGCATCCGGAGCATCAGAGGCATCCGAAGTAGCTGACCCGCTTTGACCAGATAGGTCAACCATGGGAATGGCGTCAGCAGGGGAAGGACCCCGGGCAGAGTGGACTGGGCTGGAGGGGGTAGGGAATGGCACATCTGGAATGGAGGCCGGCGTAAGAAAGCCGTGATCCAAGTTCCAGATGATCATGGTCTCCGGGGATTGGGTATGGCGTGTGTAAAACACCCGGAGATCGTTGTCAGGAATGGAGGCAGTGTGGGCAAGGCTGAAACGGAGCCATAGGTCCGTTAAGGTGTCGGCGGAGAGATGGTCAAGATAATCTCAGGGTTGAGGTAGGGGAGGCAAAGGAGCTTCAGGAGTAGATTCCGGGACATCAGCAATGACGGCAGCAACAGTGGTATCAACCGCGGCAGCAACAGCAGAGGTGGAGGGAGTGGTGACATCCGCAGCAGAGGGGGCTGAGGAAATAGCTTTAGGGGCGCTGCGCTGAGATGGCCCCGCAACCTCGGACGGTACGGCACGGATGCTATGCTGGGAGGCCCGAGAAAGGGAGGGTGCTGCAACGGGCCGAATTCGGGAGGATCGGGGAGCGGAACTGACGTCAAGGACTTGGCTGTTGGAGGGGTCACCAACAGAACTACCTTGTTACTCCGAGGCAGGGAGAATGTGGAGAGCTGCAGAGGGACGGTGGGCTGTCATGTTCCCATCCGGCGTAAGATAACGGAGGTAATAAGCCGAGGGAAATGGAACAGCATCATAGTGGGCGAAATGATTCGGATTAAGATGCCGGAAGACAATGCTTAGTATGCGCCCGAAAGAATGGTTCTTGGGACCATTCTGCAGCAGTCGGAACAAAAACGTCCCCCAGTCCATCGGAAGACCTTCTAAAACGCCGTACATGGCCAGGAGAAGATCGTAAGGAACCGAGTCCAGAGCTGAAGTGCGAGCCAGTAAACAAAGACTCAATATGGTCGCCATACAGCAATAGCAACCTTGGAAGGATTTCACCTTATATTCCTTGCCTTTTTGGATGCAACCCATAGAAGCCGCCATTGGATCGGCATCAGGGCGTTGTGGTTCACCGAGGGGTAAGTGGAGAGTAGCGCGGAGAATGGCGGGAGTGATGATGATGGATTCATCACGAACATAGGAGATGATGGAGTCGGTGGTACAGCGAATCCTTTGGTAATACTCATTAATGTCGTCGATAAGAAGATCGACAAGAGTGGAGATCAAGTTGAGTATATGCGAGGCTTCGAGTAGAGGGTGAAGTTGGAAAAACCAGTCCGGAGGGTTAGAGACGGCACTCCAATCGACCAGATGGCCAGGATTAACGCCGGATAGAGAGATTTTGGGTGCCATTGTAGATGAAGGATTGAAGGACGAGAGGAAAGGTGAGGTCTTGGGTATCAAAGGAGCAACGAGAGGTTTAGGGATTTGGAATGAGCAATACTCGTGCTTCGTAGGAATGACCAGAATATATAAGACCGAGTCCGTAAATGTCAGTGGGTCTAGGAAGTTGGCGAGTGAAATAGGGAACCGCTTGACAGGCTGATGTCATTAGTCTGGATATCGATGCGCCTCCGAATGAAACGATGTTGTGGAGACCGTATGACCAAGTAAGGGTAACAGCTGTTTGCCATCCGGAGAAATGTGTGCATCCCGAGATTTGCATTTAATGAATCATCATGATTCCTCCTCAAAAGCACGCGATATATGTAATGACCTGTGTGTAAGAAGTTAACCACAAACACCTTGGATGTTGGTGCACAAGTTTGAGGTAAGAGATGAGCCCAAGAGGGGACTTTTGGGAGGTGCATGTGACAAGTGATAATGTACATTTATGCCATAGGAAGATGCTATGCATATACATGCGGTTTTAAGCTGTTTTGGCAGATTGTGGAGCTCACTTTTGGTATAGTAGATGGCCTCAAACAATTGGTGTGTAAGAACAAAAGTTGCTTAGAATGAGGTCCTCTATCTACCACAGAAATTTCAGAGCATTTGGAGCTGCACGTGAATTCACCCATTTCACGTGCAAGCATATTTTTGCTTCTCTGACCTCTACAAGATGCAAGCAGGCTTGGGGTGAAGTTTGAGTGCATTTGGAGCTACACGCCAATTGGGGAATTGGCGTTCAAATTGGCGTGCAGGCATGTTTTTGCATGGTTACCTTGGTTTTGTCATTCTAATCATCTTTTCCCAAAGGACCATGTTGGAATTGTGAATATTTTGGTGTGTATGGATGTGGGAAGCTCATAGCTTGTTCCATCAAAACTACGTCGTTTTGATGCTGGGATTCACTTAATCAAAACTACGTCATTTTGATGTTGTGTTGTCTATATAAGGAGGAGAAGCCCCTCTGTTTTAGGTTTAGGGTTTGTTGCTCCACCAGCCGCAGAGAGAGAGAGAGAGAGAGAGAGAGAGAGAGAGAGAGAGAGAGAGAGAGAGAGAGAGAGAGGGGGGGAAGGAGAGCTTCTGGTGGCTATCGGATCGTCTTGCGTGGGTGGTTGGAGTCTTGCGTGGAAGCGGGAGCAGGAGAACATACAAGGTAGGGGTTCTGTTCTTCCTAAATCCTCCTCTGTTCTAGGGTCTAGGGTAGATTATGGATTATATCTGTTTATATATATATATGTAATCCATATAGGTGTGATCTCCTATATGGATGTTGGCCTTCAATGGCATTTTGGTGTGATTCTATTGTTGGGTGGTCAGTGCATGTTATATGTTCGATGAAATGCCTGTCTGAATATAGCTGTGTGTATATGCCTATTACATGTTTGGTAATATGCCTGTGTGGCTGGACTTGTGATTTTGTGTATGTATGCATGCTGGGTGTTTGTTCTATTGCCTGAATGGCTGGGTTTGTGCACTTGTGAATGGGTGCACACCAAGTGTTTGGTTTTATGCTTAAGTGACCGTAGTGTGTGTTGTGTGCATGACTGTGGTATCTGGCCTGAAGAGGCGGTTAAATTACTTTGCCTGGGAGGCGGTTAAACCAGTGGCCTGAAGAGGCGGTAAAATTACTTTGCTTGGGAGGCGGTCAAACCAGTGGCGTGAAGAGGCGGTTAAACTACTTTGCCTGAGAGGCGGTTAAACCAGTGGCCTGAAGAGGCGGTTAAATTACTTGCTTGAAATGTGGTTTGTTAGCCAGTGTGGCTGGGGTTGAGGTTACGCCCGCTTGTGTGGAATGCTTTATTTTTCTTAATACTGCCACGTCACTTCACCTGTGCACATGCATGTAGCCGCTAGGAGCATGGGAAGGGTTGGGGAGACTTGATCCCTACCGAGTCGTGGTTGCTCACCCCTCCTCCCGTGTTTGCTTGTTTTCCAGGGACTTATAGGCGTTAGGTGGATACACCAAGGTGGAAAACCATCTTCATTTTATTGTTCACTTCAGTGATGTAATTTCTTAATTTATGTAACCCCAAGGGGGGAAATGTACTAAGGGAATTGAATTGTAGTAAGGAACATGGTTGGTTTGTGAACCTTAAATGTTTGAAATTAAATAAAGATGTGCTTGTTTGATTTATTGTAATTGTTAGTCTTGTTTGTGTGGCATCCAGTAATCCAACCCCGTTGCCCTCCGTGTGGGTGAATGAGGAGTCACGTACCTGTTTCCTCGGGTTGGAAATTCGGGGCGTGACAATATGGTATCAGAGCATGGTCTAGTTGGCCTAGGGTAGTGGGCGGATCTGGTTATCTTGAGTCCTTTGGAGGAGCCCTGGAGGGACATGCCTGATCAACATGGTCCTCTTTGAGCCTCTAAGGTGTACTTGGGGTAGTCCGGACCTGAGGTAGGATTTGCATGCATTGGCATTAGGGCACTAGTTGCATTTGTTGTCTTTGTGTGATTGTGTGGGTAACCGAGATAAAGCATGTGAGAGAAAATATGAAGAACATGTTTTAAATGTGCAACTACGATTAACTCGATTTTATGACAACTTGAGTTGTGTGCTTGTGGAATTGCTTGTTTGTGCAATGTGGTTTAATGGGAACTGAAATGTGTGCAGTGTGTGTAATTGCATGGATAAATGGTTTGAACGTGATAAAGTTTCAATTGTGCAACTCTAAAATTTTGTGATGGTTCGAGCATGAAAACATGGAAAAGAATTTGTGGTATTAAAACTGAGTGCTTGTGAACGTGAAGCTTGTGAAATGTGAACGAACGAAAAATAAAATAAAATACAATACAATAATGTTGGTGTTCTGTGAATGATTGAGTATGTGCCTTTGTATGGTATTGTGTGGAGGAAGCGATGTTGTGTTAAAAACAAAGAGATATCCACTTAAGTATAGATTATATGTGCAATATAAAGGTGTGAACTTGTATAGTCTGTGATGTGCATCCATGAAATTGTGTGGTGATAATGCATGTTTTGAGGTTAGTTATAGCTCAGAATGCCTAGTCGGTAATGGTATTGAGATTGCTGAGTGATAACATGGAGCGCTGCCTTTTCGTGGAGCCAATGTCTCCGAAAATTGTGACCTGTGCGACTATTGAGGTAGCAGAGAAGCCCGCCCCTCGGGCTGGGCAAGTGGGTGAGTTGCAGGATGTAAGTAATGATCTAATCATGACAGAGGTTGGCATCTTAAGCCTGGTAATTCAAGAGTTGAAGGATGAGATTCGACAACTGATTAAGAGCGAGGTACGTCGAGAGCTATCAACCCACATCATCGGGGGGATCTTGGCATCTTAAGATTTCTGTTTAGTGGTGGTATCATATTCCTTTAATGATAGTGATCGGTTGAGTCTCGTGCTGGATTAGGTGAGGCTGGGTGAACCTTTGATTGCTGCGTTTCTAGCAATTTAATTAAGACACTTGTGATAGAGGGGTATTCTCACTGGGTGGGCTCTTGAGCCACTGTTTTATGTTAGGTGAGGCTTAGAAGGTCGTTTGAGTTACCATTTTGGATGGACGTAGTTGGTGGCCTACTAGAGAATAAATGAGTAAAAAAAAATAATAATAATATATATATATATGACACCAAAAGACTAATAAATTACTAATGGTTATAAACAGTTGTTGGAAAGAGTTGGTGGTTTTAATATGGTCTAAAGTGTTAATCGTATCTTTGTGTGGTAGTCAATTTTGGGCGCCCGTGTGTGAGGAAAGTAATAAATGTTACTGTGTGACCCCTAATACTCTGGCGTAGGTGAGATTACCTCTGGCCTAGCTAGCCTAGGAAGCTGGAGGCATGAGTTAGTGGCTTGTGGGTAGTGTATGACCCCGCTGTGGCAACCTTGAGTAATAGAAATGTGTTTTCGTGTGAGTAGAGGTTTTTGTAGATGTGCTACCTAAGAAGGATGTTCTTTTGGTAACCTTTCCAAGTGTCATGGTTGAGGGAGGAAATTGCCACTAGTATAACCCACTCCTTGAGTCATTGAAATCTAACTTGATTGGCGAGAGAAGTATGTGGTTTTAAGGTTCTTATGGGTGTCCTGTGGAGATGGCTGCAAATTCTTGGGTGGCCAAACATTGACCACATGTCATGCTGGTGGTGTGTGAAAGACCTTGGGTAATGTTCAAAGGATATGTGGTGAAATGGGTTTGCATGTGTATACAAATGTGATGAGTTCGGAACTAGGTTATAAGTGAGTTTATAGGATCGTGCCCGGTGAACCCAATCGGTGCAAGCAGGCAAGCAAGTGATATTGGGCAGGCCTTGTTTGGGTTTTTCCTCATAATTTGGAGACATCTTCGAGGGGTTGAGGATGTACTCCTGGTGGTAGGACCATTCCGTTAATCCATGTCGTGTGGGTAATAGGCTTAGAAGAGGCGAGGAGGTGGGGGCTAGTATGTCCTCTCTTACATGTGTTTTACACAGTAGTTTATTTCGTGTGTTGTGGTTGCTTTGTTTTGTTGTGTGTGTTGCATATGTGTTAGAGGGGTATAGCAAAGTTCTTATGTGTGGGTCTCGTGGCGGACATATGCGAGAGGAGTAGGAGGTGATGCATGCGCATATTATGTGCGGTGTGGGATGAAGAGGGGTGTTATGTATAATGTTGATGCTATTCCTTGTCACGTGTGATGGCATGCTAAGTTAAAGTGTGAAAGTATTGATGAGTTGTGATTCACTGAAAGGAGTCAGATGTGAGTTTTGCTTGTAAGGGGTATTAGTGTTACCCCTTTGGGGGAGATTTGTGTCCTGCGGCTATCATGGGGTCCTCATGCTACATATGTTCTTCTTGAAAGTCTTTCGTGTGCGTTTTGATGCGGTAAGTGAGATGGTCCACGCCATCAAAGTGTTGGTGTGTTGAACCTGTACGTTAGAACTTGAAGAAGCAACTTTTGACCAATCAAGATTAGTTTCATCAAAGGTCACATGGATAGATTCTTCAACTTTAAAAAGTTTTCTATTGAAGACCCGATAAGCTTTGCTATGTAATGAGTACCCGACAAAGATCCCATCATCAGATTTCGGTTCAAATTTATTCCGGGTCTCTTTGCCATTTATCAATATATAGCAAGTACACCCAAAAGCTCTGAAATGTGAAATTGAAGGTTTTCGTCCTCTCCACATCTCATAGGGTGTTTTCATGGTAGATTTATTTATTAGAGTTCGTTTCGAACATAGCGGCGATGGACACAGCTTCAGCCCATAGACTGAGAGGAAGCGTTGCCCCTGCTAACATGGATCTACCAGCCTCAACTAAAGTACGATTCTTGCGCTCAGCTACCCCATTTTGTTGTGGAGTTCTAGGAGTAGAGAAGTCATGCTGTATGCCCTGTTCAGAACAATATGATATCATTTCTGAAAAATCAAATTCTGTACTATGATCACTCCTGATGCACTTTATGCTCAGTCCTTGTGAGTTGCTTATCCGGTTGAAAAGATCTACAAGATGCTCAAAGGTTTGATTCTTCGATTTCAGGAACATCACCCATGTGTACCTGGTGAAATCATCGATAACCACAAGGGTATATCTCGCACCAGCCAGTGACGGAACAGAAATAGGACCACAGAGGTCCATGTGAAGAAGTTATAGAGGAGCAGTTATTGAATTAACTGATTTGCTCTTAAAGCTATGTTTGGTCTGCTTGCCCAGTTGGCATTCTCGACAGAGAGTGTCTCTGGAGAATTTGAGTTTAGGTAGACCAGTGACAAGATCAAGTGACGCTAATTTAGACAAAGTCTTGCGCCATAGCCAACTATCTTCATCTGATGCTTTAGTGAGGAAGCATACAGGGTCAGAAGAATTATTTCTTAAGATCACTGAGTATATGTCCCCATCTCTTGATCCGGATAACTTAACATCTCCGGATAAGTTTTCTCTTACTGTATAGGTGTTGGACATAAAGGAAACAGTAAATCCTTTGTCACATAAATTACTGACACTTAGCAAATTATGCTTCAAACCTTCGACTAGTGCAACTCTAGTGATTGATATACAACCGTTAGTTAAAGTGCCATACTCGACAGTCTTACCTTTGCTGTTGTCACCATATGAAACGGATGGACCTCGTTTTTCATTAACTTCTACAAGCAGAGTCTGATCACCCGTCATATGTCCGGAGCATCCACTATCGAGGATCCACTTGCTTTGATTGATCTTTAGTTTCAAGTGATCCGGCAATGCATTCCAGAGATGCTCCTGAAAGACAACAATTTACACTTTTGGTGCCCAAACTTGTTTCAGGCGGTTAGAGAGAGCGCAGTAATGTCAACGATTCTGATTTGATTTTGCTAGGACTTTTAGCTCTCCAAGTTGACTTTAACTTGTTAGTTTAATTTGCCTCTTTTATTTGGGTCTTCTTGGGAGAGATATTCCTTTGAGGTTTAGATTTTGTTTTGCTCGAAGAACCCTTTTTATTTAACCGATCTTTATTGGTATGAAATTGATTACAAAGCCAGGTTATCGGATAAACTCCAACATTCATAGTGATAATGACCTATTTCCCTACGGATGGAACGAGACACTATAATGTGAAGTACAAACAGGGGATACAGGTCTCTTAAATTTTACGGACTTTTCTACTGTTCCCCTGTGGCCTAATCCATTGCGTTTGGGTGACGCACTCTTGGCCCTAGATACGTCGGCCTTAGCCTTTCCTTTCTTTTTGGGTGCTACGGTTTTGGCTTTAACTGCAGCAGCCTTCCCTTCATCATTAGTTACGGGTGCTCGCTTCGGGAAGTGCAAGTATCAGCCTCAACTCCACGATCATAAACTATGGTGCCACCTGAAATGAAACCATCCAACGGTTTAGATGTACTAACAGGATATAAGTTGGTTAGTTTAGGAGTGAAATCCGGAGGACACTCAGTAGCTTGAGCTATGGAAGTCGATGGTTCGGAACCTAGGCCAGGTTTGACTCAGATGTTGTCAGGATCAGTCCTAAAGGTAGAGGCTATTTCCCCGGATTTTAGCCACTTACGATTTATTTCCCTTTCCTGTTCCAGTTCATTTTCGAGTCGTTTCACAATAACTTTTAGGCCCGTTAGGTTGGTATTTAACAGATGATTTTCAGCTCTTAGATCATGATACCAAGCCTCTTTTCCTCTGAAGTCAGCTATGTCCTTTTCAAGTCTAGTGATAGTAAATTCAAGGCGTTTATTCTGACTTTCCACATCTTTGTACATTTGAGTAATTATTTGTCTCTCATTCTTTTCATGATCACGTTCACTAATAAGAGATTCTAGTTGACTCATGAGCTCAGAGATAGAAGGTACATCAATGTTTGCCATGAGGCAGATGTTCGGCTTAGGAGTTGGCTCATCATCCGAGGATTCCTCCTCTTCTTCCGAGCCACTGATGTACTTTGTCACGAACGCCTTCCTCTTGTTCTTGCTGTTGTCTGAGGTGGAGCAACGAGGAGTTACCTTGTCACTTTTCTCGGCCACTTTTGATTTGGATCTATATTCCTTGGCCCAATGACCGGTTTTCCCACAGTTGTAGCATTCCTGGGAACTGGACTCCGGTCTCTCCTTCCTTTGGAAAGATGATGATGAGCGTCTCCTGAATCCTTTTATGCTTTTCTGTAGGAATCGCTTTAAGGATTTGACGAGAAGAGCTATCTCCTCCTCCTCGTCAGAGTCAGAATTCTCGGACACATCCGTATCATCATTCCTCTGTATGTTTAAACATTCCGTAGCTTTGAGAGCTACCCCCTTTTCTTTCCGAGCTATTTTCTCATCCCGGTCAGAGTACTTAAACCTGACTTCGTGAGTCCGCAGCTCTCCATATAGTTCTTCAAGGGGAACATACTTGCCGTTTTTGTCTGATTGCATCTGGAGTTGTTTGGAGTAGTATCGATCCGGCAAGGAGCGAAAGAACTTGTCATTGATCTGAGATTGAGAATAATGCTCATTGACAGTCTTCAGCTCAAGAATGAGCTTGCTGAATCTCCGATAGATACTTTCGAGTGATTCACCTGGTTTATGATTGAAACTCTCAAAGTTCTGCCTGAGAGTACATATCACATTTTGCATTTGGGACTGACTCCCCTCATAGAGGATTGTCAGTTTATCCCAAACGGCTTTTCTTTGTCGTGCAGCCCTGGACGTCCGTGAAAGCCTCGGAATCCAAAGATGATGTAACATAAGCCAGAGCCTTTTCACTAGCGCACTGCCAAGCTCTTTCATCGTTGGTAAGTTCAGCATCCGTCTTTGGCCTCCTAACTCCATGTTCTCCGATAGTCATTGGAATTGGAATCTCTTGATGAAGACATGGCCACATGAGATGATCATGGCATACCATAAACATCTTCATGCAAGCTTTCCACTGGGAGAAAAGCTCAGGTGTGAATTTGGGCGGTTTCGTCGAGTAAAACCGAACTCCGTGGTTGAGGAGTGACGGCAGCGACGAGTTGAGGTGGGTCGACGTTTTCCACCTTCGCTTCGATTTGGGATGGGCTCTTGTGCACCTCCGGAGTTAAGGCGAGTGTTGAATAGCATACTGCTTTCTTCGGCCATTGCTTAGAGTAAAAGAGTGGGATCTCTACTTTTGAACAAATAGACGGCTCTGATACCACTTGATGGTCCCTTGGAGCCTGGAGGGGGGTGAATAGGCTCTTATCGAAACTCTTTTGATCTCTTAAGGCACTACACTAATCTAGTCAAGTGATAGAATCACTGCGAAAGATAACCAGATAGTGGAAGTATTTTGTTTTATTATCAAGAGATAAATACAACAAAATAGAAGCAAGACTCTCTTACACTTTGTTTACAAAGGGATTCACACACTAGCCTAGATTATTTCTTTGAGCTCTTGTGCATACACAGATTATTCAGGCTCGTTCGCACACATACACTCTCAACAAATGTACAAGTATGAATATTTATACAAACATTCCTAAGAGACAACCTTGGAACTTGTAGTTCCAGAATGCATTCAAGACTAACTATTCCTCGGTAATCTCTCTCGCCTTGACGCTGCGGTTTGTGGAGCTCAAGATCTTGGGTTTGAAGAGTATAAGTGTCTTTGTGAGTTCCCAAATATACTTAAGGTTGTGTCCACATATCCGGGTGATCCATGTGTAAGATTCTTCAGGTTCTCAATGAGTTTGTCTTACATCGGGACGCCACGAGCTGATAACCTTAAATGCGGTGAATTGAAGTAGCATTTTCTTGGTCCGGTGTAATTTTCCTTACTCCGTTGCTAATGAAGCTCGGAACCTTACTCCGTGTCAGTGGTTGCTTACTCCGTATCTATTTGGTACTGGAATCCTTAGTCTGTGTCAGCGCTTCCTCACTCCGCATGTAAGTTCCTTACTCCGCATGTAAGTTCCTTACTCCTTATGTTAGTTCCTTACTCCGGGCGAGTCTAAGGGATCTAAGTGCTTACTCCGTACTAGCGCTTCCTTACCCCGTATGTAAGTTCCTTACTCCGTATGAGTGAGTGGCCCGGATTCCTTACTCCGCATCTAATTTCCTTACTCCGTGTCCAATTTCCTTACTCTGTGCAAATAAAGACTCGGGTCCTTATTCCGCATCAATATTTCCTTACTCCGTATGTATGAAAAACTCGGATGCCTTACTCCGTGTCTTCTTCATTTTAGTTCGCTTGAGGGAAGGCTTAACCTTTTAACTTCGTGCGACCATGTAGACCAAGACTCTTACTCTTCATCAGTTTGACTTAGTCCGTTTGAGGCACTAGGAACATATTCCGCAATCCGTAGCTTTTAAGTTCTTAGTCCACATGAATGTTTCTTATTCCGTATGTATTGATGACTTGGTTATTTACCAAGTGTTTGACGACACTCACTCTTGTCCGGATCAGGATTATGTATCCTGTCCTTAGCTTTGCTCTCACGAGTGTATCTCCGGATTAATAACATATCTTCTGCAACGATCAAAGAAACACAAAAGATCTCAGATCAAATTACATAAGGCTTTATCAGCATTATCCAAATTCCGGGCTTGATCCAACACCCTGAAATCTCAACTCATGTTCAGCTCCCTCTGTCCACTCTTCTGATATCTCACCGGCCTCTATCTGGGCCCGGATTACTTCACAGTCCATGTCCCCCAACTGTCCATCACGGACACGTTGATACAACTCTGGCATCACAGTGATAGGACAAAGGGTTGCTTCCCCGCTGCTAAGATCAGGTTGTACCTGAAGCACTGCTAACTGTTCCATCATTTTCCATTCTCTCATGGAAACCTCAGCTTTTCCCCTCCTACTCAGCGCGTCGGCAACTACATTCCCCTTCCCAGGCATGTAGGAGAGTGTAAAATCAAACATTTGCAGGTACTCTACCCATCTCCTTTGTCTCAAATTCAGGTCTCTCTGGGTGAAGATGTACTGTAGGCTTTTGTGTTCAATGTATACCACAAATTTCTCCCCCAAAAGGTAATGTTGCCAAGACTTTAGGGCAAAAATAACTGCTGCTAGCTCCAGGTCGTGCGTTGGGTAATTTTGCTCATGGGGCTTCAGCTGTCGCGAGCCATATGCTATGACTTTGTGCTACTGCATCAGGACACACCCCAATCCAACTCGAGATGCATCACAATACACCTCGTATGGCACTCCCTCCTGCGGTAGACTCAACACCGGTGCAATAGTCAGACGAGTCTTCAATTCCTCAAAAGCTTGCTGACACTTGTCCGTCCACTCGAATTTGGCTCCTTTCCGTGTCAGGGTTGTCATCAGTGCTGCCAACTGAGAAAACCCTTCCACAAAACGCCAATAATACCCCGCCAAACCCAAGAAACTACGGATTTCGAAAACATTCGTGGGCCTCTTCGAAGATGATACCGACTCAATCTTGGTTGGGTCCACTCTAACTCCTTCGGTGGATACCACATGTCCAAGAAAATGCACCTCTTGCATCCAGAAGTCGTACTTGCTAAATTTAGCATACAATTGATGATCTCGTAGTGTCTGCAACACCACGGTCAGGTGCTCCTCATGCTCAGTTCGTGTCTTAGAGTACACGAGAATGTCATCAATAAATACCACCACGAAGGAATCTAGGTATGGGGCGAATACCTGATTCATCAAATACATGAAAACCGCTGGTGCGTTCGTGAGCCCAATAGGCATCACTAACTATCATCGTGACCGTATCTGCACCTGAATGCTGTCTTAGGAATGTCCTCCTTCCTGACCCTCAACTGATGGTATCCTAAACGTAGATCAATCTTTGAGAACCACCGTGCTCCACTCAGCTGGTCAAATAAATCATCGATCCGCGGTAAAAGGGTATTTGTTCTTGACCGTCACTTGATTCAGCTTCCGGTAATCAATACAGAGTTGCAATGACCCGTCTGCCTTTTTAGCAAATAGAACTGGTGCACCCCAAGGTGAGGTACTTGGGCGAATGAAACCTTTATCTCCAAGCTCCTTTATTTGCTTTTGAAGCTCCCGCAACTCGGCAATTCCCATCAGGTATGCTACTTGTGAGATGGGTCCCACCCTTGGCAAAAGCTCAATCGTGAACTCAATACTCCTGTTTGGGGGCAATTCCAACAATTCTCCAGGAAACACATCTTGGAAATTTTCAACAACATCTGGCCACACCCTTTTCTCTAAGTTACCTTCCTCCTCAAAGGTTAGAGTGGCAAGTCTATGGGTAATATTACCCCATAGCTCCCTCGTCGGTCCAGCTCTCCCAGCATTTTTATCCCATTCACCCACTAGGGTACAGGAAGATCCTGTTGGTGAAATAAATGACACTCGTCGTCTATAACAATCAATCTTAGCCTGAAAGGCCATCAACCAGTCCATCCCCAGAATCAAACTAAAAGTTCTCATGGGCATCACGTACAAATCAAATGAGAGTTCAACATCTCCTATCGTGAGCACACACTCACGACAAACTCGGTAAATTGACTCCATACCTCCCATTGGTGACTCGACCCTCAGAGGTCTTTCAGCCCTCACACAATCAAGTCCAAGGCTCTCAACCAAGGACTCAGCAATCAGGGAGCACAAAGCTCCGGTATCAAACAGTACATCAACAATAGTACGAGATATTAAAATAGTACCTCGAACTACCGAAGGTCCGGCTCCACCTTCCTCAGAGGGTGATGGTATGTCCTCCCTCTCAGCTAGTGTTGAGGTAAGCGCAAACACTCTACCCTGGCTAGCCCCACCACTTGCCTCTACTGCCTTTCCTTTAGTCCCCGTCTGGGGTCCACTTGGACGCCCCTCCGAACCTCCTTGTGGTTGTCTCTCCCCCTATGGTCTGGTATAACTGGAACCAGCCCCGACCGGCTTGCCAAGAATGTGCTGGCCTCGGAGCTGGGGCTTGAAATTGGGTCCCACCCCTGCCTCCTTGTGTTAAACTTCCAGCTCCCCGGCTGTTCCCTCTATTGAAACACACGGTACTGATGTGTCCTGTTTTCCCACAGCTATGACACATCAGGTGCTGCTTGGGGCACTCACGTTTGACGTGCCCTGAGTGGCCACAACAGGTACACCCGCTTGGGAAACTCACAGCTGAGCCTCCCTATCCTCTAAAATAACGGGATTGGGATGGAGCCATTGAAGCTTGACTCCTGTCCTTGGGAAGAGTCCCACTCCCAGCCTCAACCTTCTGTCTCTTGGTTTCCCCCTGCTTGTCACGCGTACTCTATCCCAGCCACTCCTGATGAGCCTGTCTACCCTCTTCTAATCCTCTCTCCACAATCTTTGCTGTATCCACAACTTCAGCATAAGTCTTCAATCGCAGCATCTCTACTCTCTACTTCAGGGCAGGTCTGAGTCCCATGGTAAACTTATGGGCCTTCAGGTCCTCCCTTGAAATCGCTTCTGGAGCAAATCGACTCAGCCCTCTAAAATCTCATTCATACTCTGCCACCGCACACGATCCCTACTTAAGACTGCTGAACTCCTCCCGTTTCTGCCACCGCAGCTACTCGGGTAAGAACTCCTCATGGAACAACTGGAGGAACTCATTCCAGGACATGGCCTCCATGTCCCGGCTTCCTGAAACGCTAAGCCACCATTCCAAAGCTTCCACCTCCAATTGTCGGACTGCCAGCCTCACCTTGTCTTCCTCCTGGGGTCGGAGAAAGGAGAATATATGCTCGATCTGTCGCAGCCAATGCTCTGCTGCTAAAGGTTCAGCTCCTCCCTTGAACTTTGGTGGGTGTTCCTTTCGGAACTGTGTCACCACATCTCCCTCTTCCTGCCTCATCGGCCCTTCTTGCCTACGCGAAGGTCCTGCCTCACGGGTTGGAGAGGGTGGCACTGCCTATCGTGCCATCATCTCCTGACGTACCTCATTTAGGATCTCCCCCCTGAGATCCTCACGCATTCCCTGCACGTTCTCACTTAAGGCCTGGACTTGGGCCATGATCCGCTCTAGGGGATCATCGCCCTCTACTCGCTGTTCTCTCACCTGTCCAGCACGTGCAGAAGATTCATCTTCTACAACTGGGGTAGCTCGGGTTACTCTCCTAGGAGGCATAGTCTACATATTAAACAAGACTACAGTCAGCATCTCTCAGGCTCTATACACCCTCATCCCCATGGGCCATGAGGTACTCAAGCAACTTTTCACATGTAAACATACAGGATAATCACTCAGAATTGCACAGCAAAAATTTACAGCAACAATTCTCAACAACAATTCGCAGCAAAAATTTTCAGCAACAATTTTCAGCAACACAACATTCCAAATCATAACATTTATATTGAAATTAAACTAGTGCCCTAATGCCAATGCATGTTTGCACCCCAGCCCAAATACAAATGTCCTACTCCTTGGTCTAACTACCCCTGAGTACACCCCAGAAGCCCAGATAGAACCACGGTGATCGGGCGTGTCTTATACTGCCTCCTGAGAGCCTCAAAAGTAATTATCCCTCCCCACTATCCTAAGTCCACTAGACCATGAACTTGGGCTCTGATACCATATTGTCACGCCCCAATTTCCTTTTACTTGGAAATGGGTAATGACCGCCCATGCCCGCACCCAAAGGGTCAAGGGGTTGGTGCAAGCACCTAAAAGAAAAAGGACTTGACATGGGTGCTGTCCCAAACTTGTACAACCAGGCTACATGCCACGGGGCATGCTCCTGCTCCCCAACCATGCATACAACTACAAATTTAATAATAATCATATCTCAATTTATTACATTTCAAAGGGGCCCAAAGTCCATTACAACTCAGTTGAGGAAAAACTCCCATCAAACCGTAATATATTCTGTTTACAAACAATCCAAACCATAAAAGCACAATTCCACAAAAACAATGAAATTAATAAAATCTCCAGCCTCAGTAGCCTACCACCATAGCTCTTTCACCTCCCGCCTGCTAGACCCTATAAAAGAACAGTTTATAGGAGGGTTGAGCAAACCATAGCTCAGTAGGGTTCCAGTCTCCCCTGACCCATCCCACTCTACAATATGCATGACAAGTGTATGCTTGTGCTCGTGTTGTGCCTAAAGCTAAACAACACACATCACCCAGTAACACACCATTTACCTGTGCCCACACTGGAGGGCAGAGGACACCCCACCACCACGCCGATATGACATACCACATCCAGGCGAATGTTGCATGGTCACCAATGCAACATTTTCCATCCGAGTCAGATATGGCCATCACCTCCTCGGATGCCATACCTACCCTCAGGAATGGGTGCAGACTTAGCCCACCATCGTGAGTGCTACACCGAGACTCAGGACCGCAGTCCTGGCCAAATCTCAAAGGGGGTCCAGTAGTTGTGCCTGGCCCATAAGTCATCTCAACCCACAAGTGTTTGGGTACTCATTCTCAAATACAAGTTCACAGCATCTCAGCAAATACATTTCAAGTACATGTCAGCAAACACAGCTCAAACGCAAGTGTAACTCAGTAATGCAACTCAGACATACATCTCAACTCAGTACAAAGTAACTCAGAGAGCACAACTCAAATATATCAATGTAAATCAACAGTGCATTCAGCTCATACTGTGCAACAGCATTCACTAACATTCACGGTTTACAGTTCTACCAACATAAGTGTTTTTTTTTTGAGCTGTTTTGGCAAATTTTAAGACAAATTCAACTCATGCTTATTACCCAAATCACTCTATTTTTCACACAAGGGACTTCTGGCTAAATGGGGCAGCCAAAAGAAGCAAAATGAAGGGTGCACGTCATATGGGCCATATGACGTGCAGGGGTATTTTTGTCTCCCTACATTCTACACACCTCAAGGATGTTCGAGGTAAATTTTCAGGGTAATTGGACGTGCACGCCAATTGGGGATATGGCGTGCAAATTGGCGTGCAGCCATGTTTTTGCACAGTTTTCTTTGTTTTGTTATTCTAAAGACTTCTCTCTAAAGTACCCACCTCCATTTCCGGTTAGTTTGTAAGTTATTAGGCATTAAACCTAGGATACAAGGCCTATTTTCAATTCCAGCCTCTACACTCACGTTTAACCACCCATCCAGACATACCCAGGCCATCCAAATCAATTTTCCCTCAGATATCTATTGAAAATCTCACAATAAACCAACACGCGCTTATATATATAGGTATATACTCATCATCACATCCATGACATGTAAAATCCAGAATTTTGTGAGAGAGTTTCAAGGGTTGATCAAGAAATCCCTATCTCAAGAATTTGGAAATACAACAAATCATTGTATCCTAGCTACCTCGACGCCTCCGGTCTCCCGTCATCAGCAGGAACCTCAGATCGTCGGCGTTGGATCGTCTCCCTCCCTCTCTGGCCGTCTCTCCCTCTCTCTGGCCGTCTCTCTCTCTCTCTCTCTCTCTCTCTCTCTCTCTCTCTCTCTCTCTCTCCCTGACGGCTGCTAGGGTTTGCAAATGAGAAATCCCCTAATTTTTAACCCCTGTTTCTTTGTATATTTTCCCACATAATCAAAACGACGTAGTTTTGATTAAGTGAATCCCCACATCAAAATGACGTAGTTTTGATTAATTAAAAGCCCAGCATCTAAAAGCTCAACAGCCTAATTCATTTAGCCCAACAAATATTTAAAATAAATCCCTCAAATAAATATTATTTACGATATGTGAAAATCCCAAAATACCCCTCAGGGCCTCGAACTCCAACTTGAGCCCAAGTATAGTCAAAATTCTCCATTTGACTAGCACCTCACTGTTCTGATGTTCATTCTCTAAGACAAGGTCTCTTACTTAAGGCTAACTCCAAGAACTCCTCAAACACGGGTCCTTACAACATTCTACAAAAAGAAATAAAAAGTTCTGCTATTCTGTCATCTGCCCAATCTTCACATCTAATTCCTTGATCCCAAAAGAGGAACACCCAGATTTTCGCCCAACTCTCTCCCTTTCCCAAAACCAAAATCGCCTATCTCTCCCAACTCCTCTTTCTCTCTTGCTCGTCTTAGCTCTCTTTTCCCAGAAAACAAAAAATACAAAAAAACAATTCCAGTTTGTCCCCTTCTTTTTTTTTATTCTTACGTTTCCATCACAAATCAAAAAAATCTTTATTTCCCTGTTTCTTACGCCCACTTTCCTTATTCCCAGTCACCAAAAATCTCAAACCCAAAAAAAAAAAATACATCACTCCAGTCCTCCAAATACTAGGAAATCTTTTTCACAAATCTCATTGCCAGATTTGTTGGTTCAATTGGAGCAGGCGACTATAGGCGTGGACGGGATTCACACAGCAGTCTGGTGTTCGAAGCTCTAAAGTCGGTTCTATAATCCTAGTTGATTTCTATCGTTTATTATTTCTTAGCTTAATTATCCTTATATTTGATGTAATTTTTAGTCTTTTCTTGTATATTTTTTTCTTTTTTCAGTCGTTGTTATGTGTTGTATTTTCTTTGTATTTTCCTTTTTATGTTGTTCACATCTGTTGTATTTTCCTTGTATGTCTTTTTTTCTCTGTATATATTGTATGTTGTAATAGGTAAAGAACAGTAAGGAAAAAGAGAGAGCAAAGAGAGAAATGAAAACGAAAAAGAAAAAGAAAAGAAAAAGAAAAAAAGAGAGGGTGGTTGTGTTTTTTTATATTATTTTTGTATGTCACGACCACACAATTCACGTTTTATTTTGATATGCATATATTTTGATATGGTCAATTCTTAAAAAAAAAACAAAAAAAAACAAACAAAAAAGAACAAACAAAAAAACAAAACGTGTTCCACAAAATGTTTTCCAAAACGTTTTCAATAAAAGTTTTTCAAAATGTTTTCCCAAATGTCTTCAAAAAAAAAAAAACAAAACAAAAAACAAAACAAAAACAATAAAATAAAAAAACCAAAAAAAAAGAAAAAAAAAACAAGACAAACAAAACAAAACAAAAACAAAACCGTAGGATTTCATTTTCCACCTCAAATAAAAAAGCAAAAAAACAAGATTTTTAGGATTCCCTTTAGAGATTTAGGGTAAATCAATTTTAACCATAACTTTGACAAATAACTTAGTTAAATAAAAAGTATAGACTTTTTACGAAAACAATAATGCCTCAACCGAATCACGGCAGTACAAATAAATAGAAAACCTCCTCCTCCGAAAATAGATACCGAGAGGGCGTTGTAGGAGTGTTAATCCTTCCCTACACGTAACCAACTCCTGAACCCTTCTCTGATAACGCAGACCACACCTTTAAACTACTCAAAGTAGAGGGTATCCAACTGTACCCCAAAAATAGTTGGTGGTGACTCTAAATTTTCTCACCATTGGTTTAGTTTAAGCCAACCCCAAAAGGGCCTAGACGAAAACCAGTGATGACACCAACTGTAGAGAAATAGGTCATTATCACTACGAATGTTGGAGCTTATCTGATAGTTGGCTTTGTAATCAAATTCGTATTAATAAAGATTAGTTTATCAAAAAGGATTCTTTGAGCAAATCAAAATCTAAATCTCAAAGGAGTGTCTTGATGAGTGGATTTTATATAGACATTTATGGTATATTGTGGCCTTTATTTATACATATTTTATCTTTTTTTTGTTACTCTTGTTGAGTGTATTTATCTGTTTAGGTATTTTATTTTCTTTTTGGTAGAGTGTGTTTTTGTTTTTGTTTTGTTTAATTTCTCTTGCAGGTTTAATTTACTTGGGCCATGGAGACAAGGTATGGGCAGCCATATCACTCTTGCCTTGGGCTTCCTCCAAGGTTTTAGTTGTTGGGCCAGTAGAGCAAACCAGCCAAGTCCAGTCAATTCTAGAAGGGCAGTTCTGTCAATTGCCTACCGAAAAAAAACTCAAAGATGGAGTAGCGTTTCTAGAGGAGAGGAGAGACGGCTGAGGAGGGAGATCCAAAGAAGGAACACACGGAGGGCTGGAGATTTTCTTGAGGAAAATTCCAGGAGACTTTTGAAGATTTCTCTATCTCTCTCTTCTGTATGTCTGCAAGGTTGTTTTTTTTTTCATTTTGAATTGATGGCTCTGGACATGATTCTAGGGTAATCCTTTTTCTTAGGGGAGCAATGTAGCCCCCATTGTGTTGTAGGATGATTTTGACATGGTTATGTGATGGAACAATTCTCTGATGTTTAAATTAATTTTATAATGCAATGCTTTTTGATTCATGCATGATCAGAATACCTTAGCCCTAGTCTGGGGTGGAAACATGAAATTATTTGATTCAATTGGCTTAAGCATGGACCAAATGTTTAGACAATTGAAGGATTGATACCTTTGATTAGCCCAATTCTCAGGGACCAAGTGGTTTTGGGTATCTTTAATTTTCTTAGCATGGACCAAATGTAAGAAAATGGGTGTTAATCAACATTATTAAGAATCAACAAATGGAATGTGAAAACCATATGTCAAAATCAGACTACAATGCATGGGAGGTGAAGTTGCTACCCTAAGAACCTCCATTATTGAAATTTCATATCAGTTTTGATTTAAAGTAAACAACAGAAAATTAAAAAAAAAACAAATCAGTGCTAGCTGTTGAAGAGTTTTCAGACCAGAATCATTTGTCTAGGCATAACTAGCACTTGCCTGCTTGGTGCTTATCTATTTGACACTGATTAAAAAAAAAATTCCCCGAGGTTCGACACACCAGAGTCTAAATTACTCCGCTATTCTATGAGATTAAATTGTTAAAAAAATAAGAGACATCATGTCTCTCCCAAGAAAACCCAAGTTAAAGAAGCAGCTAACACTAACAAAATAAAGTCAACCTGGAAAGCTAAAGTTCCTAACAAAGTTAAATCCAGAACTATTGACACTACTGTTGTTTCTCCTAACTGCCCGAAACAAGTTTGCGCACCAAAAGTATAAACTGTTATCTTGCAGGAGCATCTCTGGATTGTACTGCCGGATCACTTGAAGTCAAAGATCAATCAAAGCAAGTGGATTCTCGATAGTGGATGCTCTGGACATATGACAGGTGATCAGTCTCTGCTCGTTGATGTTACTAACAAACGAGGCCCATTCGTATCGTATGGGGACAACAGCAAAGGTAAGACTGTGGGGTATGGCACTTTAACCAATGACTGTGTATCAATCACTAAAGTTGCACTAGTCGAAGGCTTGAAGCATAATCTGCTGAGTGTCAGTAATTTGTGTGACAAAGGATTTACTGTTTCCTTTATGTCCAACACCTGCACAGTTAGGGAAAACTTATTCGAAGATGTCAAGTTATCCGGATTAAGAGATGGGGACATATACTCAATGGTCTTAAGAAAACATTCTTTTGACCCTGTATGCTTCCTCACTAAAGCATCAGATGAAGAAAGTTGGCTATGGCACAAGCGTTACGCACATTTAAATTTTAAGACCTTGTCTAAATTAGCGTCGCTTGACTTAGTAAATAGTTTGCCCAAACATAAATTCTCCAGAGACTCCATCTGTAGAGAATGCCAACTCGACAAGCAGACCAAACACAGCTTTAAGAGCAAATCAGTTAATTCAATAACTGCTCCGCTGCAACTTCTTCACATGGACCTTTGTGGTCCCATTTCTATTGCTTCTCTGGCAGGTGCGAGATATACCCTCGTGATTATCGATGATTTGACCAGGTACCCATGCATAATGTTCCTTAAATCAAAAGATCGAACCTTTGAACATCTTGTTGATCTCTTCAACTAGATAAGCAATTCACAAGGACTAAGCATTTAGTGCATCAGGAGGGATCATGGTACTGAGTTTGATTTTTCAAATATGAGGTCCTATTGTTCTGAAAAGGGCATTCAGCACGACTTCTCTACGCCCAGGACTCCACAACAAAATGGAGTTGCTGAGCGTAAAAATCACACTTTAGTCGAAGCTGGTAGATCCATGTTAGCAGGGGCAAAGCTTGCTCTCAGTCTATGGGCAGAAGCTATGTCCACTGCATGCTATGTTCAGAATAGAACTCTTATAAATAAGATTACCATGAAAACACCCTATGAGATGTGGAGAGGCAGGAAGCCATCAATCTCTCATTTCAAAGCCTTTGGGTGTGCTTGCTATGTGTTAAACAACGGCAAAGAAGCCCGGAGTAAATTTGAGCCAAAATCCGATGATGGGATCTTTGTTGGATACTCGTTGCACAGCAAGGCTTATAGTATTTTCAATAGAAAACGTTTAATGGTTGAAGAATCTATCCATGTTAATTTTGATGAATCTAACCTTGACTGGTCAAGTGTAGGATCTTCAAATCAAATTGTGCAGGATCACACAGACTCGATTGACTATTCTCAGTTCCGACATGTACCTGCTGCAATACTTGATGAATCACTTAGTACCGGTGAGGCAAGAAATGTTACTGATGATGCTTTAGAAGACTTGGACTCAGGACTTCCACTTAACTCCGGAGAACTTGTTATGGAAATCCATAATTCCGGAGAGCCTACTAGTCCGTCCGGACCTATTCATACTATAAGCAACAGTGCCGAAGCACTTCCAAGTGCTTCTGGAATTGCTCATAATACAGATGTAACAGGTCTGGAAGAAGCTCAACCAGCTGATGTACAAGATCCACCCAATCTGGTAGAGCTTCAAATCATCCATTACTCAACACCACTTGCAATCTATGCAGCCACTTCCAATCTATGCCTCTATTCATGTTTCTTATCACAGGTAGAGCCAAAGGTCGTGATGAAGCCCTCCAAGACTCAAACTGGATAGATGCTATGCAAGAAGAGCTTAATCAGTTTAAGAGGAACAAAGTGTGGACTTTAGTACCAAGGCTAAGGTCGCAACAAGTCATTGGAGTTAAATGGGTGTTTCGGAACAAATTAGATATTGATAGAATAGTAATTTGGAACAAAGCCAGACTGGTAGCCAAAGGATACCGTCAAGAAGAAGGCATTGACTATGACGAGACCTTTGCTCCTATAGCTCGACTTGAGGCGATCTGCATGTTCTTAGGGTATGCTTCATATGAAAACTTCAATGTTTATCAAATGGACATCAAAAGTGCATTTTTGAATGGAAATCTTCAAGAGGTGGTTTATGTAGAACAACCTCTGGGCTTTGTTGAACACAAGGCTGAACATATGGTTTATAAGCTACGAAAAGCTTTGTACGGATTGAAGCAAGTTCCAAGGGCCTGGTACGCCACACTGTCATAATTCTTGCTTGAACACAATTTCAGAAAAGAAAAGATAGACACCACTCTATTTTTATAGAAAGAGAAAGATCATTCTCTGATCGTACAAATCTATGTGGATGATATCATTTTCGGATCATCAAATCCGAAGCTTTGTGAAGAATTTGCAAAGTTGATGACTGACAAATTTGAAATGAGCATGATGGGAGAGTTAATGTACTTCCTTGGGATAGAAGTTAAACAAATGAAGGATGGAATCTTCATCAACCAAACAAAGTATACACGGGACCTAATCAAGAAGTTTGGGATGCAAAATTCTACTCTCGTGAAAACTCCATGCCAGTCAGTGCCAAACTTGACCCTGATCTTAACGGAGAATCAGTAAATGTGACTGGATATAGAGGGATGATTGGTTCATTGCTGTGTCTCACAGCAAGTTGCTCGGACATAATGTTTGCTGCTTGTATTTGTGCAAGATATCAGGCTTATCCCAAAGAGTCACACATGCTACATGTGAAACGGATATTGCGGTATTTAAAAGGGACAGTGAATTTGGGACTTTGGTACCCAAAGGAGTCCAACTTCTCCTTATCCGGATTTTCTGATGCTGATTTTGCTGGGTGTCGCATCGACAGGAAGAGCACTAGTGGTACTTGTCAGTTTCTTGGAAGCAGATTAATTTCATGGTTCAGTAAGAAGTAGAATTCTGTATCAACTTCTACTGCTGAGGTGGAATATATAGCTGTTGGGAGTTGCTACGCACAGTTACTCTAGATGCAAAGTCAACTTACTAACTACGGGTTCAACATGACATCTATTCCACTGTACTACGATAATACCAGTGCAATTGCTATCAGCAACAATCCAGTTATGTACCCAAAGACTAAGCACACTGAAGTCAGGTATCACTTCATCTGAGATCATGTTCTCAAACAGCATATATCTCTTAAACATGTTGCTACGGATGATCAACTTGCGGATATACTCACCAAGCCCCTACCAGATGCAAGATTTTCTGAACTACTCCTCAAATTAGGTATGTGTTGGTCCCTGGGAGCCTAGAGGGGGGTGAATAGGCTCTTATTAAAATTCTTTCTCACTTAGGCACAACACTAATTCTGGTTAAAAGAAATATTCAGTGCGGAAAATAACCAGATAGTGGAAGTACTTTGTTTTATTTTCTAAAGATAATTACAACAAAAGGAACAGTAATTACAGCTGATTACAACAGTACTCTCTTTTTCGAGTCACACACACTGGCTAGATTTTCTCTTATGGTCCCTTGGAGCCTAGAGGGGGGGGAGGTGAATAGGCTCTTATCGAAACTCTTTTTAATTCTCTTATGACACAACACTTATCTAGTTAAGTGAAAGAATCATAGGAAGATAACCAGATAGTGGAGTATTTTGTTTTATTATCAAAAGATAAATACAACAAAATAGAAGCAAACTCTTTTACACTCTGTTTACAAAAGGATTCACACACTAGCCTATATTGTCTTTGAGCTCTTGTGCATACACAAGGTTGATTCAGGCTCGCTCACACACACTTTTTCAAATATACAAGTATAAATATTTATACAAAACATTCCTAAAAGATAACCTTGGAACTTGTAGTTCCGGAATGCGTTCAGCACTAACTATTCCTCGGTAATCTCTCTGCCTTGACTGCTGTGGTTTGTGGAGCTCAAGATCTTGGGTTCAAAGAGTATAAGTGCCTTTGTGAGTTCCCAAGTATAATTAAAGTTGTGTCCACATATCCAGGTGATCCACGTGTAAGATTCTTCAGGTTCTCAACAAGTTTGTCTTACATCGGGACACCAGAAGCTGATAACTTTAAATGCGGTAAGTTAAAGTAGCATCTTCTTGGTCCGGTGTAATTTTTCTTACTCCGTTGCTAATGAAGCTCGGAACCTTACTCCGTGTCAGTGGTTGCTTACTCCGTATCTATTTGGTACTGGAATCCTTAGCCCGTGTCAGCGCTTCCGTACTCCGTGTGAATGAGAAGGTCGGAGTGCTTATTCTGTATCAGCGCTTCCTTACTCCGCATGTAAGTTCCTTACTCTGTATGTAAGTTCCTTACTCCGTATGTAAGTTCCTTACTCCGTATGTAAGTTCCTTACTCCGTGCGAGTCTAAAGGATCGGATGGCTTACTCCGTACTAGCACATCCTTACTCCGCATGAGTGAGTGGTTTGGATTCCTTACTCTGCATCTGGTTTCCTTACTCCGTGCAAATGAAGACTCGGGTCCTTATTCCATATCAGTACTTCCTTACTCTGTATGTATGGAAGACTCGGATGCCTTACTCCGTGTCTTCTTTACTTTAGTTCACTTGAGTGGAAGACTTAACTTTTTAGCTTCGTGTCGACTCTTTTACTTCGTGCGACCTTGTAGACCAAGATTCTTACTCTGCATCAGTTTGACTTAGTCTGTTTGAGATATTAAGAGCAGATTCCGTAATCCATAGCTTTTAAGTTCTTAGTCCGCACGAATGTTCCTTATTCCGTATGTATTAGTGACTTGGTTATTTACCAAGTGTTTGACGACACTCACTCTTGTCCGGATCAGGATTATGTATCCTGTCCTTAGCTTTGCTCTCACGAGTGTATCTCCGGATTAATAACATATCTTCTGCAATGATCAAAGAAACACAACAGATCTCAAATCAAATTACATAGGGCTTTAATAGCATTATCCAAATTCTGGGCTTGATCCAACAATCTCCCCCAATTATGGATATGCCCAAACCCTTTGTAATCTGATCTAATGCTAAGCGCAAAAAGATAACATACTAGAATACACATCACAACCATTTTCATTTATCATCAACAGAATACAATTCAGCCTTTATACAAGATTTTCATTAAGGTACATAAGGCTTACTATACTTGAAGATCATTGTTCTTGCTTTCTCTCTAAGCTCCATTGTGCCTTAACGAATAAGTGGTGTGTTGGCTCCAAGATTTGTCCACACTTAAGAATGACTTGATGAAGTAGCAGACAAAGGCTCCGCCTATCTCCATCTGGCTGTTGTGGCACTTGTTTCTTGCCCCGGAATGTTGCCTTCAGCTTCTCAGTTGGTCTCAAAGGAGTGATGCCCAACTTTTCATATAATCTGGCTTTCTTCACGACTTGGTCAACTTGAGACACGGTGGTTCCCATTGATTCTTTCTTACATACTGCTCTACAATCTAATGAGAATCAATCAGAATCATCTGTTTGGACTGAATCATGAAGACAGCCACCATGAAATGTGGCGACATGATCCGGTACGGAATGAGGATAGTTGAGAGAGTTCTCCATGGCTTGCTATCCTCAGCAGTTCCTTCGATAAAGAACTGAATGATATCTATACTGGGAAGATAGCCCTCATTCTAGCACGACAGAACTTCAAACAAGTGGCCATTCTTATAAAGAGATGGAAACAGCCTCATCTCCATTTTAGCAGCCCTAGAGAAGTTGTCAATGTCATCTGTTGTAAAGAGGCCTTTCTCCGAAGAAAGGGTCCGAACGTCGTCCGGGGAGAAGCGGTACAGGTCAGAGAGACATTTTCTCCCGGCAGAAGACGCAACATAGGAAAGCATTGCCTTACACACGCTTCCGTCCGCATCAAGAGGGTCACACGCCGCATATGATGGGAGGAAGGTGTCAACTGCGGATGGAGAGGATGGAGGAAGAGCTACACTCGAGGAGCTTGGCTGAGAGAAGCGGCTACGTTTGGGAATTTGAACTCCCTGAAGCAATGAAGAGGCAGGCCGCTTCTCAGCACGAGTGGAGGTATGTGATGTAGGAGGAGCAGAAGGATCAGATGACACTTTCTCCCCCGGTTTGGCAGATCACCGGGGAGTAATGGGAGGGCGAGCCATCGTGTGCACCAGGTTCGCGAAGGAGGTAGACAAGGAGTGGACGGACGAGGCGACTAGGTCCATCTTCTGTTCCATGGAGGTGGAAGACTCGGTGAGGGCGGAGAGGAGTTGGGCGCCAAGAGCATCAACCTTAGCGGCGATGGCGGATATTTTGGCGCTATGAGCTTGGGCGTGGCGGTCTAGCTGGGCGGAGAGCACAGCGTCGGAGTGGACCGTGCCAAAAGAAGCACGCCCAAGCGCCAACTCTGGAGCTTTGGAGGACTCCCCCGGATGAACAAGAGCAGGAGTGCGTTGGGCAGAGGAGTCCGCAGGAGTATTAGCAGCAGTAGCAGAAGGGGCATCCGGAGCAGCGGACCCGCTGTGACCAGATAGGTTAACAATGGGAATGTCAACAGCAGGAGAAGAAGGTCCTGCCTTAGCAGGGGAAGGACTCTGTGCAGCATGGATCGGGCTGGAGGGGTTAGGGAACGGCACATCTGGAATGGAGGCCGGCGTAAGAAAGCCTTGGTCCAAATTCCAGATGATCATGGTCTCCGGGGATTGAGTATGGCGAGTGTAAAACACCCGGAAATCGGTGTCAGGAATGGAGGCGGTGAGGGCAAGGCTGAAACAGAGCCAAAGGTCCGTTAAGGTGTCGGTGGAGAGATGGTCAAGGTAATCTCGGGGTTGAGGTAGGGGAGGCAAAGGAGCTTCCAGAATAGATTCCGGGACATCAGCAATTGTGGCAACAACGGTGGTATTAACCACGGCAGCAACAGCGGAAGTGGAGGGAGTGGGAACATCCGCAGCAGAAGAGGCTGAGGAAACAGCCGTACATGGCCAGAAGAAGAACGTACGGAACAGAGTCCGGAGCGGAAGTGCGAGCCAGTAAACATCGACTCAGTATGATCGCCATACAGCGATAACGACCTTGGAAGGACTTCACCTTGTATTCCTTGCCTTTATAGGTGCAACCCATAGAAGCCGCCATGGGATCGGCATCGGGGCGCTGTGATTCACCAAGGGGTAGGCTGAGAGCAGCGCGGAGAACATCGGGGGTAATGAGGATGGATTCACCGCGAACATAGGAGATGATGGAGTCGGTGGTACAGCGGATCCGTTGGTAGTATTCGAGAATGTCGTCTATAAGAAGATCGACAGGATTGGAGATCAAGTCGAGTATGTGAGAGGCTTATAGAAGAGGGCGAAGATGGAAAAACCAGTCCGGAGGGTTGGAGACAGCACTCCAATCGACCAGATGGCCGGGATTGATGACGGAAAGAGAGGTTCTGGGTGCCATTATAGATGAAAGTTGAAGGGCGAGAGGGAAGGCGAGGTCTTGGGGATTAAAGGAGAAACGAGAGTTTTAGGGATTTGAAAAGAGTAACACTCGTGCTTCACAGGAATGACCAAAATATATAAGACCGAGTCTGTGAATGTCAGCGGGTCTAGGAATTTGGCGAGTGAAACAGTAGACCGTGTCCGTAGTAACAGAGTGCAGTGAGAGAAAAGTAGATTCCTTTGCTGTCAATAAGTCAAAGAGAAGAGAAGTACCACAACACTTCAAATCCAAGACTATGGACTAGATTTATCGATAAGGTTGCAAAGAAAATTTGAACCTGTAGCTTCACAAATAAGCGAAAGGACAAAAGCTTAACAAGCAAGGATTAGTACGGATAGGAGAAAATAGGCGATAAAGAGCTATATAATCCGAACTAATGAGTAGCAGAACTTATGCATTACAAAGAATGAAATAGACATATACATACTAGAGAATGATCAATGTAAGCTGAATCGGGCATATGTCGGATAATAAATAGACAAGTTCATATAGGTCAACATAGCGAAACCGTCCTGCTGAACGACATAGCTAAGATTAATTAAAAATCATATGATTTGACCAAACTAGGATTCATGAGTGAAAAATGAGGAAGTGGACACATGTCAAAAGCAAGCAATTGATTATCCGATTAAAATGCATGGTTGAAGAAAAAAAATACATCCAAGCATGCCATGATCTGTTTCAACAATGCATGTCATGTCGGATCCGGAAGTAAAGGTTCGAGAGGAGGGAGTATCTGAGACATATTAGGGGATTATTACCTGAGGTAATAGATGAAGCTTAGGCTCCCCCGTAAATCATTCGATCCTCTCAATGAAGGACTCCCCCTCGAATAGACAACCGGAAAGATTTCATGAGACATATACGGGGGGGGGGTCGGTATTACTTGAAAAATTTATAAAGCATTTTCTCCCCCGTAGATTGTGCAATCCTCTCGGTAGACCTTTCCGGCTTAAAGAAATTCAGCACGGTCTATCTTTTTAGGAAACTATACTTCAGAAGCTGATTAGACTGCGATTGTGTATTCATCCACCAGACATTCTGAGCTAACCCATTTCATTTCTTCAACTATACATGTTAATAGAGTAATCTAAATGAACAGGTGTAGGACCCCATTTTGTCCGGGTTGGACATACTAACCCCATTTGATATACCTTTCTGCCCATGCCATATGCCTTGTTAAACAGGTCCACAATGATCCCATACTTCCAAGGAATGGTCTACCCCAATCTGCACGAGATGGATACAATTGACACGGATGGGGGAGTTCAAAATTAATGACTTCTGCTACAAGTCTTTGAAGTGCCCCAAGACCAACACCAGGTGATGGAGGATGAAAATTGGAGACCAACGCATGATGGTCCCTTGGAGCCTAAAGGGGGGGGGTGAATAGGCTCTTATTCGAACTCTTTCTTTTCTCTCAAGACACAAAGACTTATCTAGTTTAAGTGATAGAATCACTACGGAAGATAACCAGATAGTGGAAGTATTTTGTTTTATTATCACAAGGTGATTACAACAAAATAGAAGCAAACAATCTCTTACACTCTGTTTACAACAATGAACTCACACACTAGCCAAGTTCCTTTTCTATTTTTGCCCACCTAAGCACGCCTGTACATGAAGTATAAGTATGAATATTTATACAAAAACATTCCTAAGAGACAACCTTGGAACTTGAAGTTCCGGAATCGTAACGCTAACTATCCCTCGTGTCCCTGCCTTGACTGCTGCGGATTGTGGAGCTCAAGATCTTGGATTTGAAGAGTATAAGTGTCTTTGTGAGTTCCGAGATACAATTAAGGTTGTGTCCACATATCCGGATGATCCACGTGTAAGATTCTTCTTGTTCTAAATGCATTCGTCTTACATCGGGACAGCACGAGCTGATAACTTTAAATGCGGTTTTGTTGGAGCAGTGTCTTCTTGGTCCGGTGTAATTTTCCTTACTCCGTAGTTAATGAAGCTCGGAACCTTACTCCGTGTCGGTGGTTGCTTACTCCGTATCTATTCGATCTTGGAATCCTTAGTCCGTGTCAGCGCTTCCTCACTCCGCGTAAGTTCCTTACTCCGCATGTAGGTTCCTTACTCCGCATGTAAGTTCCTTACTCCGTATGTAAGTTCCTTACTCGCATGTAAGTCCAGCCTACTCCGTATGTAAGTTCCTTACTCCGTATGTAAGTTCCTTACTCCGCATGTAAGTTCCTTACTCCGTATGTAAGTTCCTTACTCCGGGCGAGTAATAAGTCCGGATTCTTATCCGATCTGGTTTCTTTACTCCGATCTATTTTCCTTACTCCGCACTTATTTTCCTTACTCCGCACTTATCCTTTAAGTTCTTAGTCCAGTAGGATTGTTCCTTATTCAGTATGTATTTGTTACTTGGTTATTTACCAAGTGTTTGGCGACACTTAACTCTTGTCCGGATCGGGATTATGTATCCTGTCCTTAGCTTTGCTCTCACGAGTGCATCTTTGGATTAGTGACATACCTGCGCAATGATCAAATAAACACAAAAGATCTCGAGATCAAATTACATAAGGCTTTATCAGCATTATCCAAATTGCGGGTTTGATCCAACAATCTCCCCCAATTATGGATATGCCCAAACCCTTTGTAATCGATCGGTAGTAGCGATGCAAAAGAATATCATATAGAATACGCAACCCGACCAATTTCATTAATCAGCAACTAAATACAAATCGGCCTTAATACATTTTTCACTAAGGTACATAAGGCTTACTATACTTGAAGATCATAGTTCTTGCCTTCTCTCTTAGCTCCATTGTCTGCTGCATCGTAAAGGTGGAGTGTTGGCTCCAATGTTTGTCCACGATTAAGAACGATTTGATGAAATGACAAACAAAGGCTCCGTGCTATCTCCGTCCGTTTGTTGTGGCACTTGCTTCTTGCCCGGAATGTCGCCTTGAGTTTCTCGGTCGAACGCAGGGGTGTGATACCCAACTCTTCATATAATCCGGCTTTCTTCACGGCTCGGTTAGTACGAGACACGAGAGGTTCCCATTGATTCTTCCTAACGAAGTGCTCCACAACTGATGAGAATCGATGAGAATCATCTGCTTGGGCCGAATCATGAAGACGGCCATCATGAAGTGTGGCGACATGATCCGGTACGGAATGAGGATGGTTGAGAGAGTTTTCCATGGCTTGCTATCCTCGGCAGTTCCGTCAATGTAAGTCCGAATTAACTCCCCTCTGGGAAGATAGCCCTCATTCCAACATGGCGAACTTCAAACAAGTGCCCGTCTTCGTAAAGAGATGGAAACGGCCTCATCTCCATCTTAGCGACCCTCGAGAAGTTGTCAATGTCTTACGTAGTAAAGAGTCCTTTCTCCGAACAAAGAGTCGAATGTCGGCCGGAGAGAAAGGATACATTTCGAGAAAGACATCTTCTCTCGGCGAGAAGACGACATAGGCTTTCATTGCCTTGCGCAGCTTCCATCCGCATCGACGGGTCAAACTCCGCATAGGATGGGAGGGAAGGTATCAGCTGCGGATGAGGAGGATGGAGGAGGAGCTCGAGGTGCGGTAGAGGAGCTTGGTTGAGAGAAGCGGCTTCGTTTGGGAATTTGAACTCCCTGAAGCACTGAAGTGGCGGGCCGCTTCTCGGTCGGGAAGATGGTTGTGGGGCGGAAGGAGTAGACGGATCGGATGACACTTTCTCCCCGGTTTGGCGGATCGCCGGGAAGCAACGGGAGGACGAGCCATCGTATGCGCCGGATCCGCGAAGGAAGTAGATAGTGAATGAACGGAGGTGGCGACAAGATCCATTTTACGCTCAATGGAAGTGGAGGAGTCAGTGAGGGCGGAGAGTAGTTGGGCGCCGAGGGCATCAACTTTGGCGGCGATGGCGGAGATTTGGGCGCTTTGAGCATGGGCATGGCGGTCCCGGTGAGCGGAAAGCACGGCATCGAGTGGACCGTGCCAAAAGAGGCACGCCCAAGTGCTAACTCTGGAGCTTTGGAGGATTCCCCCGCAGAACAGGGAGCAGGAGTGCGGTGGGCAGAGGGTCCGCAGGGTAGCGACGGCGAGCCAGGAGCATCCGGGCATCGGGGCATCCGGAGCATCGGAGGCATCCGGAGCATTGGAGGCATCCGGAGCAAGAGACCCGCTTTGACCAAGACAAGTCAACCACGGGAATCGCGGCGGCAGGAGAAGAGGGTCCAGCCTTAGCGGTAGAGGGACTTCGGGTAGCGGGGCCGGGCCGGAGGGTGTAAGGAACGACACATCGGGAATGGCGGCCGGCGTAAGAAAGCCGTGGTCTAGATTCCGGATGATCATAGTCTCCGGGGATTGGGTATTGCGGGTGTAAAACACCCGGAGATCGGTGTCGGGAATGGAAGAGGTGTGGGCTAGGCTGAAACGGAGCGGAGGTCCGTTAAGGTGACGGCAGAGAGATGGTCAAGGTAATCTCGGGGTTGAGGTAGAGGAGGCAAGGGGGCTTCAGGAGAAGCGGCCAGGACATCGGCGGTGGCGACGGCAACGGCGGTATCAGCCGCGGCAGCTATAGCGGATGTGGAGGGAGTGGGGACATCGGCGACGAGGGGGCGAGGAAACGGCTTTAGACGCGGCTGCGGCTGAGAGGGCCCCGTAACCTCGGACGGTTCGGCACGGACGCTTAGGCGGGAGGCCCGTGTGTGGGAGGGCGCAGCAACGGACCGAATCCGGGAGGATCGGTGTGCGAAGCCGACCTCGTGGGCTTGGGCCGTCGGAGGGGTCACCGTGCGCCTTGTTGTTCCGGGCAGGGAGAACGCGGAGTGCTACATTGGGTCGGCGACGGTCATGCTCCCGTCCGGCGTAAGATGACGAAGGTAAAGAGCCGAGGGAAACGAGACACCATCAACTTGGGCGAAATGGTCCGGACGAAGATGCCGGAAGACCGTGCGAGGATGCGCCCGAAGGAATGGTTTTTGAGACCATTTTGTAGCAAACGAAATAAGAACATCCCCCAATCCATTGGAAGACCTTCAAAGACGCCGTACATGGCCAGTAGAAGATCGTACGGAGCCGAGTCCAGGCGGATGTGCGAGCCGATAGGCATCGACTTAGAATAGTCGCCATACATCGATAGCGACCCTGGAAGGATTTCACCTTGTATTCCTTCCCTTTGGTCGTGCACCCCATAGAAGCCGCCATCGGTTCGGCATCCGGACGTTGTGGTTCACCAAGAGGAAGGTGAAGAGCGGCGCGGAGAACCGCCGGAGTGATGATGATGGATTCACCGCGGACATGAGAGGTTATGGAATCGGTGGTGCGGCGAATCCGTTGGTAATACTCAAGAATGTCATCGATAAAAAGATCGATGGGATTGGAGACCAGGTTGAGTATGTGCGAGGCTTCAAGAAGAGGCGAAGCTGGTGAAACCAATCCGGAGGATCAGAGACAGCATTCCAATCAACGAGATGGCCAGGATTGACGCCGGAAAGAAAGATTCGGGTGCCATTGCAGATTTGATGGGAAGGAAAAGAGGAAAGGTGAGGTCTTGACAGTAGAAGGAGCAACGAGAGGGTTAGGGATTTGAAATGAGCAATACTCGTGCTTCGCAGGAATGATCAGAACATATAAGACCGAGTCCGCAAATGTTAGCGGGTCTAGGAATGTGGGAGTGAGGTGGGGACCCGCGCGACATGCGATGTCATTTGTCCGGATATCGAGGCGTCTCCGAATAAAACGATGTCGTGGAGACCGCATGACCAAGTAGAGATTACAAGCTGGTTGCCATCCAGAGAAGTGTGTGTGCGACCCAAGATAGGCATTTAATGAATCATCATTATTCCTCCTCAAAAGCATGCGACATAAGAGTATACGTGAATTGTCACAATTGAACAAAGTCAGGAGTCCGGAGGAAAGAGCCGACACTCATCCGGAGTTAATAATATTCGTGAAAGAGTATCCGGATGAATAATAGACCTCGTCCGTCATAAGCGAGTTTGGTGAGAATGTAGAGTAGATCCCTTTGCGATCAATAAGTCGAAGAGAAGAGAAGTACCACAACACTTCAAATCCAAGACTATGGCTGGATTTATCAATATGGTTGCAAAGAAAATCTGAACCTGTAGCTAAATAAAGATTTACGGAAAATACAAAAGCCGAACAGGCAAGGATTAGTACGGATTGGAGAAGATAATCGGTGAAAAACAACATAATCCGAACTAACAAGAAACAGAACTCATGCATGGCAAGGAATGTAGTAGACGTACGCAATGTGAAAGTGATCAATATTCTTGAGTCGGGGCATATGTCGGATAGCAATACCCAGGTTCTATAGGTCGACATAGCGAAGCCGTCTTTGCTAAACGGCGTAGCTAAGATTAATTAAAGATCATATGATTTGGCTTCATTAGGATTCATGAGTGTGAAATGATAAGGTGAACACATGTCAAAAGAATGCGAGATGATTAGTCGATTAAAATGCATGGTTGAAGAAAGAAAATACATCCACACATGCCACTTTTCCGATTTAAAGCGGCATGTCGATCGAGATCCGGAAGTAACAGCGTAGAGGAGGGAGAATCCGGGACATATTAGGGGTTCATTGCTTGCTCCCCGTAGATCATTTAATCCTCTCAATGAAAAGCTCCCCCTCGGATAGACAGTCAGAGGAAAAGGTCATGAGACATATACAGGGGTATTCTTGAATAAAATATAAAGCATTTTCTCCCCAAGTAGATTGTGCGATCCTCTCGGTTGACCGTTCCAATTTGTAGTTAAGCCTGTCCATCTTATTAGAAAACTATACTTGGCTGATCAGAATGCGTTTGTGTATTCATCCACCAGGCATTCCAAGGTAGCCCATTTCACTTCTTAACTATGCACGTTAATAGAGTAATCTAAATGAACATGCTTTGGTCATGTGGTGATTAATGGATGTGAAGATCATGAATCCAGTGAGGTAAATCATATAAACTGTAATTATGTTAGCTTTAAGCGACTTGATCAGGAAACGCAAGCGTCCTCCCATAATGAGGTTGAGATTAATATCGAAGCATGAAACCGTTGAGCAGTAAGTATGATCAGCAATACAGCCGGAGTTTCTCTTACTTTCGGTAAGCTCCAATGCATGGTCCGTGAGTAAATATCTTTGTTGGGTAACTCAAATGAGAAACTATGCGAGAGAAGTCGGCATACCTAATCGGAAGAGTAGTTGGGAAAACCTTGCATCAGGTAGAGGCTTTGTAAATATGTCTGCTAATTGATCTTCGGTGGCAACATGTTCCGGTGAAATATGGTTTTTGAGAACATGATCGCGTATGAAGTGATACCAGGACCTCAATGTGCTTCGTCTTAGGATGCATGACAGGATTGTTGCTGATGGCAATTGCACTAGTGTTGTCCTTGTAAAGTGGAATAGAGGACATGGTGAATCCGTAGTCGGTAAGTTGACTTTGCGTCCAAAGTAGTATGTGCTGACAACTTCCAGTGACTATATATTCCACCTCGGCGGTAGAGTTGATACGGGGTACGCTTCTTCCTGAACCATGAGATCAATCTATTTCCAAAAGCGACACGTGCCGCTTGTGCTTTTCTGTCGATGCGACGTCCGGCGAAGTCGGCATCGAGTCCCGGATAAGGTGAAGTTGGACTCCTTTGGGTACCAAAGGCCCAAATCCATCGTCCCTTTGAGATACCTTAATATCCGTTTTACATGAAGCATATGTGACTCCTTGGGATTTGCACGATATCGTGCGCAAATGCAAGTTGCAAACATAATGTCCAGGCGACTTCTTTGTAAGATAAAGCAAGGATCCGATCATCCCTCCGTAGTCGGTCACATTCTTGATATGCCGTCCACATCCGGATCTAACTTGGCACGCAGGCATTGGAGTTTTGACAGGAGATGAACCTTCCATACCAAACTTCTTAATAAGATCGCGAGTGTACTTAGCCTGATTGATAAAGATTCCTTCCTTTAATTGTTTGACTTCAATTCCAAGGAAGTAGGCCAGTTCTCCCATCATGCTCATTTCAAACTTGCCCTGTCATCAACTTAGCAAACTCTTCACAAAGCTTCGGATTCGTTGATCCGAAAATGATATAGATCACGTATATTTGTACGATCGAGTGTGTCCTTTCTCTTGTCGTAGAAATAGGGTGGTGTCTATCTTCCCTTTTTGGAAGTTATGAGCAAGTAGGAATTCGACAGTGTGTCGTACCAGGCTCTTGGAGCTTGCTTCAAACCATATAGAGCTTTACGAAGTTTGTAGACAAGATGTCTGCCTTAGGTTCAATGAAGCGGGAGGTTGTTCAACATACACCTCCTCTTGAAGGTCTCCCATTCAGGAATGCGCTCTTGACGTCCATTTGATAAACTATGAAGTTTTCATATGAAGCATACGCCAGAAACATTCGGATTGCCTCAAGTCTTGCGGCTGGAGCAAAGGTTTCATCATAATCTATTCCTTACTTCTTGACGATATCCTTTGGCTACCAGCCGGCTTTGTTAGGATTACTATTCCATCCGTATCAAGCTTGTTCAGGAACACCCATTTAACGCCAATGACTTCTTTGAGACTTAGGCCGTGGTACTAAGGTCCACACATTATTTCTCTTAAATTGATTGACTCTTCTTGCATGGCCTCTATCCAGTTTGAATCTTGAAGAGCTTCATCTACCACCTTTGGTTCTATTTGAGATAGAAAGCATGAGTAAAGACTCATGTTTGAGGTGGCTGCTCTTGTTCTTACACCAACGGTAGGATCACCAATCACTTGATCGAGGGATGGTTTCGGGTCCGTCTATAATTCCGTGCATGTGTTGGTTGATCTTGAACAATTTGAAGCTCTTCCAGTTGGGTGGTTCGGTTGTATCAGCCGGTTGAGCTTCGCCCGTAATTAGAGTACGGATGAACTAGTTGGTTCTGCAACGACTGTTTCTTCCGGTGTTAACTAGTCCGGACGAACTTGAAGGGGCCCCAGGAATTTGTGTATCCGTAGGAGTTTGTCCGGAGCTAAGTGGTAGTCCGGGTCAGAATCATCCGTGCATCATCCATAAAATTTCGTTGTGTCTCGCTGATGCCACGTGGTTGGTCGGGATACCGGTCGGGATGTGTAACAGGGATATTCCTAAACTTCGAGTATCGACGTTCTGTCCATGACTGCATATTGGAATTTGAAGGACCGACTTTTGACCAAACAAGATTAGCTTCATCAAAGGTTACATGGATAGATTCTTCAACTTTAAAAAGTTTTCTATTGAAGACCCGATAAGCCTTGCTATGAAGTGAGTATCCGGCAAAAATCCCATCATCAGTTTTTTGGTTCAAATTTATTCCGGGTCTCTTTGCCATTTATCGGTATATGCAAGTACACCCGAAGGCTCCGAAATGTGAAATTGAAGGTTTTCGTCCTCTCCACATCTCATAGGGTGTTTTCATGGTAGATTTATTTATTAGAGTTACGTTACGAACATAGCAGGCGGTGGACACGGCTTGGCCCATAGGCCAGAGGAGCGTTGCCCCTGCTAACATGGATCTACCAGCTTAACTAAAGTTCGATTCTTGCGCTCGGCTACCCCATTTTGTTGTGGGGTTACCGGGAGCGAGAAGTCATCTTTGTATGCCACGTTACGAACAATATGATCTCATTTACGAAAAGTCAAATTCCGTACCATGATCACTCCTGATGCATTTAATGCTCGGTCCTTGTGAGTTGCTTATCCGGTTGAAGAGATCTACAAGATGTTCAAAAGTTTGATCCTTTGATTTCAGGAACATCACCCATGTGTATCTGGTGTAATCATCGATAACCACAAGAGTATATCTCGCCTGACTAGTGATGAAAGCAGATATAGGACCACATAGGTCCATATGAAGAAGTTGCGAGAGGAGCGATTATTGAGTTAAGCGATTTGCTCTTAAAGTCGTGTTTGGTACGTTTACCAAGTTGGCATTCTCGACGAGAGAGTGTCTCTGGAGAACTTGAGTTTGGGTAGACCGGTGACAAGATCAAGTGCGCCGATTTAGACAAAGTCTTAAAATTTAAATGTGCGCATCGCTTGTGCCATAACCACTATCTTCATCTGTTGCTTTCGTGAGGAAGCATACGGTCGGAAGAATTATTTCTTAAGACCCCTGAATATATGTCCCCGTCTCTTGATCCGGATAACTTAACATCTCCGGATAAGTTTTCTCTTCTTTGTACAGGTGTTGGACAAAAAGGAAACGATAAATCCTTTGTCACATAGTTCTTACGACACTTAGCAAATTATGCTTTAAACCTTCGACTAGTGCAACTTTAGTGATTGATACCTGGCCGTTAGTTAAAGTGCCATACCAGCTGTCTTACCTTTCTTGTTGTCGCCATATGAAACGGATGGACCTTGTTTATCATTAACTTCCACGCGATCGGTCACCCGTCATATGTCCGGAGCATCCCCTATCAAGGATCCACTTGCTTTGATTGATCTTTAACTTCAAGTGATCCGGCAATTCATTCCAGAGATGCTCCGAAAGACAGCGTTTACACTTTTGGTGCCCAAACTTGTTTCAGCCAGTTAGGTGGCGACGATATTGTCAACATTTACGGATTTGATTTTGTTAGGACTCTTAGCTTTCCACGTTGACATTAACTTGTTAGTTTGGCTGCTTCTTTTGTTTGGGTTTTCTTGGGAGAGACACTCCTTTTAGATTTAGATCTTGTTTTGCTCGAAGAACCCCTTTTATTAAAGCTGATCTTTATTTGATTGAAATTGATTACAAAGCCAGCTATCAGATAGACTCCAACATTCATAGTGATAATGACCCATTTCCCTACGAGATGGAGCAGACACTATAATGTGAAGTACAAACGAGGGATCGGGTCTCTTAGATTTTACGGTTTTTACTCTGTTTCCTGTGGCCTAATCCATTACGTTTGGGTGCGCGCTCTTGGCCCTAAATGCGTCGGCCTTAGCCTCGTCTTTCTTTTTTGGGTGCTTACGGTTTTGGCTTTAAGCTGCGGCGGCCTTCCCTTCATCTTTAGTTACGGGTCTTCTGCTTCGGGAAGTGCGATGTGACCTACATTCCCTGATCATATACTATGGTGCCACGAAATGAAACCATCCAACGGTTTAGATGTCCTAACGGGATATAAGTTGGTTAGTTTAGGAGTGAAATCCGGAGGACACTCGGTAGCTTGAGCTATGGAGGTTGATGGTTGGGAACCTAGGCCAGGTTTGACTCGAATGTCGTCGGGGTCGATCCTAAAGGTAGAGGCTATTTCCCGGATTTTAGCCACTTACGATTTATTTCCTTTTCTGTTCCAGTTCATTTTGAGTCTTTTCACTATAACTTTTAGGCTGAGAGATTGGTATTTAACAAATGATTTTCAGCTCTTAGATCATGATACCAAGCTTCCTTTCCTCCGAAGTCGGCGACGTCCTTTTCGAGTCTATTAATAGTAAATTCGAGACGTTTATTCGACTTTCCATATCTTTGTACATTTGAGTAATTATTAGTCTCTCATTCTTTTCATGATCACATGCAATAGTAAGAGATTCTAATTTACTCAGGAGCTCGAAGATAGAAGGTACCTCGGCATTTGCCATGAGGCGGACGTTCGGCTTAATGGTCGGCTCATCATCAGAGGATTCCTCCTCTTCTTAGGAGCCACTCATGTATTTTGTCACGAGCGCCTTTCTCTTGCTCTTGCTTGTTATCCGAGGTGGAGCGGCGAGGATTTACCTTGTCACTTTTCTCGGCCACCTTTGCTTTGGACTGCATTCCTTGGCCCGGTGACCGGTTTTCCCACGGTTGAAACATTCCTGGGAGCCGGACTCCGGTCGCTCCTTCCGTTGGAACGATGATGATGAGCGTCTTGATCCCTTTTGCCTTTTCCGTAGGAATCGCTCAAAGGATTTGACAAGAAGGGCTATCTCCTCCTCCTCGTCGAGAATCGAATTGTCGGATACGTCCGTATCGTCATTCCTCGGTATGTTTAGACATTGCAGCAGCTTTGAGAGCTACCCCCTTTTCTTTCCGAGCTATTTTCTCATCTACGTCGAGTACTTAAACCTGACTTCGTGAGTCCGCATGACTCTCCATATAGTTCTTCAGGGGAACATCTTGCAGTTTTTGTACGATTGCATCCGGAGTTGTTTGGAGTAGTAGCGATCCGGCAAGGAGCGAAAGAACTTGTCATTGATACGGGATTGAGAGTAATGCTCATTGACGGTCTTCGGTTCAAGTATGAGCTTGCCGAATCTCCGATAGATGCTTTCAAGTGATTCGCCCGGTTTATGATTAAAACTCTCAAAGTTACGTGCGAGTACGGATCACGTTCGCATCGGGGTGACTCCCCTCATAGAGGATTGTCGGTTTGTCCCAAACGACTTTTCTTCGTCGTGCAGCCCCGGACGTACGCGAAAGCCTCGGAATCCAAAGACGATGTAACATAAGCCGAGCCTTTTCACTAGCGCCTTTGCCAGGCTCTTTCATCGTTGGTAAGTTCGGCATCGGTCTTTGGCCTCCTTACTCCATGTTCTCCAGATAGTCGTCGGTTGGAATCTCTGATGAAGACATGGCCACATAAGATGATCATGGCAAACCATAAACATCTTCATGCGAGCTTTCCCACTCGGGAGAAAAGCTCGGGTGTGAATTTGGGCGGTTTCGTTAGAGTAAACCCCGAACTCGGTGGTTGAGAAGCGGCGGCGGCGCAGGTTGTGGTGGGTCGACATTTTCACTTCTTTGCTTCGATTCGGGATGGGCTCCTGTGCACCTCCGGAGTTAAGGCGAGTGTTGAATAGCATCTTGCTTTCTTCGGCCATTTCCGAGATTGAAAGAGTGGGATCTCTACTTAGAACGAAGTAGAACTTGCTACGATACCACTTGATGGTCCCTTGGAGCCTAAAGGGGGGGTGAATAGGCTCTTATTCGAACTCTTTCTTTTCTCTCAAGACACAAAGACTTATCTAGTTTAAGTGATAGAATCCAATGCGGAAGATAACCAGATAGTGGAAGTATTTTGTTTTATTATCACGAGGTGATTACAACAAAATAGAAGCAAACACTCTCTTACGCTCTGTTTACGACAATGAACTCACACACAGCCAAGTTCCTTTTCTATTTTTTGCCCACCTAAGCACGCTTTACATGAAGTATAAGTATGAATATTTATACAAAACATTCCTAAGAGACAACCTTGGAACTTGAAGTTCCGGAATCGTTCTGACTAACTATCCCTCGGTACTCATGCCTTGGCTGCTGCGGATTGTGGAGCTCAAGATCTTGGATTTGAAGAGTATAAGTGTCTTTGTGAGTTCCGAGATACAATTAAGGTTGTGTCCACATATCCGGATGATCCACGTGTAAGATTCTTCTTGTTCTAAATGCATTACGTCTTACATCGGGACAGCACGGTGATAACTTTAAATGCGGTTTTGTTGGGCAGTGTCTTCTTGGTCCGGTGTAATTTTCCTTACTCCGTAGTTAATGAAGCTCGGAACCTTACTCCGTGTCGGTGGTTGCTTACTCCGTATCTATTGATCTTTGGAATCCTTAGTCCGTGTCTCGTGACTTCCTTACTCCGCATGTAAGTTCCTTACTCGCATGTAGGTTCCTTACTCCGCATGTAAGTTCCTTACTCCGTATGTAAGTTCCTTACTCCGCATGTAAGTTCCTTACTCCGTATGTAAGTTCCTTACTCCGTATGTAGTTCCTTACTCCGCATGTAAGTTCCTTACTCCGTATGTAAGTTCCTTACTCCGGCGAGTAATAAGTCCGTCATTCCTTTCCTGGTTTCTTTACTCCGCGTCTATTTTCCTTACTCCGCACTTATTTTCCTTACTCCGCACTTATCCTTTAAGTTCTTAGTCCGTAGGATTGTTCCTTATTCAGTATGTATTTGTTACTTGGTTATTTACCAAGTGTTTGACGACACTAACTCTTGTCGGATCGGGATTATGTATCCTGTCCTTAGCTTTGCTCTCACGAGTGCATCTTTGGATTAGTGACTTCCTCCTTGCAAACCTGGACAAAAGAAACACTAGAATCCTAAAATCATCATCATTAGAGATCACTCGTCCACTCCTTGCCAACTCCAACTTCAGCCCTCTCTTTCTCTTACACCCACTCCACCCCCATTCTTATCTCCAAATTCCGGGAAGTCTCTTATAAGTCCCACTGTCGGATCTATCGGTTCAGAAGCAAAGCAAGTGACTATCAGCGCGGCGGGAGCTCGAAGTAGAAGATTGGCGTTGCAAAGCTTCAAAGTCGGTTCAGCCCTTATCTTTTCACCACTTTTTCAGCTTATTTGTATCTATATTTGGTGTAATTGTTTTTTTACTAGTTTTCGTTTTGGGCTTATCTATATTTGATGTAATTACTTTTCGACCTTTTTCATTGTATTTTCTTTATTTCTTCCTATGTGTATGTTGTAATATGTAAAGTATAATTAAAAAAACAAAAAAAGGAAGAAAGAAAGAAAAGAAAAAAGGAGAGAGCAAAGGGAGAAGATGAAAAACAAGAAAAGAAAAAAGTGTGATTTTATTTTTTTTCTTTCGTGGATGTCACACTCACACACCTCCCATCTATTTTGATATATATGTATTTTCAATTGTTGATGAAACGCATAGATTTAGGTTCGAAGCTTTAAAAAAAAAACAAAACACACAAAAAAAGAATAACAAAATGTTTTCCACAAAAATGTTTTCCAAAACGTTTTCAATAAATAATTTTCAAAATGTTTTCACAAAAAAAAAACCAACAAAAAAAAAACAAAACGTTTTGCTATAAAATGTTTTCCAAATCTCTTCAACAATATGTTTTGAAAATGTTTTAATAAAATGTTTTCCAAAATTGTTGGATCAAACCCGGAATTTGGATAATGCTGATAAAGCCTTATGTAATTTGATCTGAGATCTTTTGTGTTTATTTGATCATTGCAGAAGGTATGTCACTAATCCAAAGATGCACTCGTGAGAGCAAAGCTAAGGACAGGATACATAATCCTGATCCGGACAAGAGCGAGTGTCGTCAAACACTTGGTAAATAACCAAGTAACAAATACATACGGAATAAGGAACAATCCTACGGACTAAGAACTTAAAGGATAAGTGCGGAGTAAGGAAAATAAGTGCGGAGTAAGAAAAAAAGATGCGGAGTAAGGAAACCAGATGTGGAGTAAGGAATCCGGACTTATTACTCGCCCGGAGTAAGGAACTTACATACGGAGTAAGGAACTTACATGCGGAGTAAGGAACTTACATGCGGAGTAAGGAACTTACATGCGGAGTAAGGAAGCGCTGACACGGACTAAGGATTCGAAGATCGAATAGATACGGAGTAAGCAACCAGCGACACGGAGTAAGGTTTCGAGCTTCGTTAACTACGGAGTAAGGAAAATTACACCGGACCAAGAAGACACTTTGCTCCAACAAAACCGCATTTAAAGTTATCGGCTCGTGTCATCCCGATGTAAGACGAATGCATTTAGAACAAGAAGAATCTTACACGTGGATCATCCGGATATGTGGACACAACCTTAATTGTATCTCGGAACTCACAAAGACACTTATACTCTTCAAATCCAAGATCTTGAGCCGCACAATCCGCACGATCAAGGATGACAGATTACCGAGGGATAGTTAGTGCGGGAACGCATTCCGGAACTTCAAGTTCCAAGGTTGTCTCTTAGGAATGTTTTGTATAAATATTCATACTTATACTTCATGTAAAAAAGGGTGCTCAGGCGGGTAAAAAGAGAAAAGGAACTTGGCTAGAGTGTGAGTTCAATTTTTGTAAACGAGTGTAAGAGAGTGTTTGCTTCTATTTTGTTGTAATCACCTTGTGATAATAAAACAAAATACTTCCACTATCTCGGTTATCTTCCGCAGTGATTCTATCACTTAAACTAGATAAGTCTTTGTGTCTTGAGAGAAAAGAAAGAGTTCAAATAAGAGCCTATTCACCCCCCCCCCTTTAGGCTCCAAGGGACCATCGAGTGGTATCGAGCAAGTTCTACTTCGTTCTAAGTAGAGATCCCACTCTTTCAATCTGAGAAATGGCCGAAGAAAGCAGTATGCTATTCAACACTCGCCTTAACTCCGGAGGTGCACAAGGTCTGTCCCGAATCGAGCGACGGTGAAAATGTCGACCCACCTCAACCCTGCTGCTGCCGTCGCTTCTCAACCACGGAGTTCGGGTTTACTCTAACGAAACCGCCCAAATTCACACCCGAGCTTTTCTCCGGTGGAAAGCTCGCATGAAGATGTTTATGGTTTGCCATGATCATCTTATGTGGCCATGTCTTCATCGAGAGATTCCAGGTCGATGACTATCGGAGAACATGGAGTAAGGAGGCCAAAGACGATCTTGAACTTACCAACGATGAAAGAGCCCAGCGGTGCGCTAGTGAAAAGGCTCGGCTTATGTTACATCGTCTTTGGATTCTAAGGCTTTCCACGGACGTCCAGGGCTGCACGACAAGAAAAGTCGTTTGGGACAAACCGACAATCCTCTATGAGGGAGTCGGTCCCCGGATACGAATGTGATCCGTACTCAAGACAGAACTTTGAGAGTTTTAATCATAAACCGGGCGAATCACTTGAAAGCATCTATCGGAGATTCGGCAAGCTCATACTTGAACCGAAGACTGTCAATGAGCATTACTCTCAATCCCGGATCAATGACAAGTTCTTTCGCTCCTTGCCGGATCGCTACTACTCCAAACAACTCCGGATGCAATCGACAAAAAGCGGCGAGTATGTTCCCCTTGAAGAATTGTATGGAGAGCTGCGGACTCACGAAGTCAGGTTTAAGTACTCGACAGAGATGAGAAAATAGCTCGGAAAGAAAAGGGGGTAGCTCTCAAAGCTTCTGAGAATGTCTAAACATACGAGGAATGATGATACGGACGTATCCGACAATCCCGATTCGACGAGGAGGAGGAGATAGCCCTTCTTGTCAAATCCTTTGAGCGATTCCTACGGAAAAGCGAAAAGGGATCAGAAGACGCTCATCATCATCGTTCCAACGGAAGGAGCGACCGGAGTCCGGTTCCCAAGAATGTTTCAACTGTGGGGAAACGGTAGCTGGGCCAAGGAATGCGAGGTCCAAAGCAAAGGTGGCCGAGAAAAGTGACAAGGTAACTCCTCGCCGCTCCACCTCGGATAACAGCAAGAGCAAGAGAAAGGCGCTCGTGACAAAATACATGAGTGGCTCGGAAGAAGAGGAGGAATCCTCGGATGATGAGCCACCACTAAGCCGAACGTGCGCCTCGTGGCAAATCTTGAGGTACCTTCATCTCGAGCTCCTGAGTAAATTAGAATCTCTTACTATTGCATGTGATCATGAAAAGAATGAGAGACTAATAATTACTCAAATGTACAAAGATATGGAAAGTCGAATAAACGTCTCGAATTTACTATTAATAGACTCGAAAAGGACGTCACCGACTTCAGAGGAAAGGAAGCTTGGTATCATGATCTAAGAGCTGAAAATCATTTGTTAAATACCAATCTCTCGGGCCTAAAAAGTTATAGTGAAAAGACTCGAAAATGGAGCTGGAATAGGAAAAGGAAATAAATCGTAAGTGGCTAAAATCCGGGGAAATAGCCTCTACCTTTAGGAGCCGACCTTGACGACATTCGAGTCAAACCCGGCCTAGGTTCTGAACCATCAACCTCCATAGCTCAAGCTACTGAGTGTCCTCCGGATTTCACTCCTAAATTAACCAACTTATATCCTGTTAGTACATCTAAACCGTTGGATGGTTTCATTTCGGGTGGCACATAGTATATGATCGTGGACAGAGTCATTCTCGCACTTCCCGGAAAGAAAACCCGTAACTAAAGATGAAGGGAAGGCTGCTGCAGTTAAAGCCAAAACTGTAGCACCCAAAAAGAAAGACAAGGCTAAGGCTGACGCATTTAGGGCCAAGAGCGCGCCACCAAACGTAATGGATTAGGCCACAGGAACGAGTAGAAAATCAGTAAAATCTAAGAGACTGTATCCCCTGTTTGTACTTCACATTATAGTGTCTGTTCCATATGTAGGGAAATGGGTCATTATCACTATGAATGTTGGAGTCTATCTGATAGCTGGCTTTGTAAACAATTTCAATCAAATAAAGATCAGTTTAATAAAAGGGGTTCTTTGAGCAAAACTAAATCTAAATCTAAAAGGAGTGTCTCTCCCAAGAAAACCCAAATAAAAGAAGCAGCTGAAACTAACAAGTTAATGTCAACGTGGAAAGCTAAGAGTCCTAACAAAATCAAATCCGTAAATGTTGACAATCTCGCTGCTCACTCTAACCGCCGAAACAAGTTTGGGCACCAAAAGTGTAAATGTTGTCTTTCAGAGCATCTCTGGAATGAATTGCCGGATCACTTGAAGTTAAAGATCAATCAAAGCAAGTGGATCCTTGATAGTGGATGCTCCGGACATATGACGGGTGACCAGACTCTGCTTGTAAAGTTAATGATAAACAAGGTCCATCCGTTTCATATGGCGACAACAACAAAGGTAAGACTGCCGGGTATGGCACTTTAACTAACGGCCGTGTATCAATCACTAAAGTTGCACTAGTCGAAGGTTTAAAGCATAATTTGCTAAGTGTCGATGAACTATGTGACAAAGGATTTCACTCGTTTCCTTTTTTGTCCAACACCTGTACAGTAAGAGAAAACTTATCCGGAGATGTTAAGTTATCCGGATCAAGAGATGGGGACATATATTCAGGTGGTCTTAAGAAATAATTCTTGACCCTGTATGCTTCCTCACGAAAGCAATGAGATGAAGATAGTTGGTTATGGCACAAGCGATGCGCACATTTAAATTTTAAGACTTTGTCTAAATTGGCGTCACTTGATCTTGTCACCGGTCTACCCAAACTCAAGTTCTCCAGGAGACACTCTCTGTCGAGAATGCCAACTTGGTAAACAGACCAAACACAGCTTTAAGAGCAAATCAGTTAACTCAATAAGCTGCTCCTCTGCAACTTCTTCATATGGACCTATGTGGTCCATATCTGTTTCATCACTAGTCAAGTGCGAGATATACCCTTGTGGTTATCGATGATTTCACCAGATACACATGGGTGATGTTCCTGAAATCAAAGGATCAAACTTTTGAACATCTTGTAGATCTCTTCAATCGGATAAGCAACTCACAAGGACCGAGCATTAAATGCATCGGGAGTGATCATGGTACTGAGAATTTGACTTTTCGGAAATGAGATCATATTGTTCGAGCAGGGCATACAAACATGACTTCTCTGCTCCCCGAACTCCACAACAAAATGGGGTAGCCGAGCGCAAGAATCGAACTTTAGTTAGAGTGGTAGATCCATGTTAGCGAGGGCAATGCTTCCTCTCGGTCTATGGGCTTGAAGGTTTGTCCACCGCCTATGTTCGAAACAGAACTCTAATAAATAAATCTACCATGAAAACACCCTATGAGATGTGGAGAGGACGAAAACCTTCAATTTCACATTTCAGAGCCTTTGGGTGTACTTCGTTTATATCTCGATAAATGGCAAAGAGACCCGGAATAAATTTGAACCAAAATCCGATGATGGGATTTTTTGTCGGATACTCACTTCATAGCAAGGCTTATCGGGTCTTCAATAGAAAACTTTTTAAAGTTGAAGAATCTATCCATGTAACCTTTGATGAAGCTAATCTTGTTTGGTCAAAAGTCGGTCCTTCAAATTCCAATATGCAAGTCATGGGACAACAACGTCGATTACTCGAAGTTTATGAATATTCCTGTTACACATCCTGACTGGTATCCTGACCAACCACGTGGCATCAGCAAACACAACAAAATTTTATGGATGATGCTACGGATGACTCGACTCGGACTACCACTTAGCTCCGGACAAACTCCTACGGATACACAAAATTCGGGGCCCCTTCAAGTTCGACCGGACTAGTTAACACTTTGGAAGAAACAGGTGTTGCAGAACCAACTAGTTCATCCGTACCTCTAATTACGGGCGAAGCTCAATCGGTCGATACCGCTGAACCACCCAATCTGGGAAGAGCTTCAAATTGTTCAAGATCAACCAACACATGCACGAGAATTATAGATGGACCCGAAACCATCCCTCGGATCAAGTGATTGGTGATCCTACTCAGTTGGTGTAAGAACAAGAGCAGCCACCTCAAACATGAGTCTTTACTCATGCTTTCTATCTCAAATAGAACCAAAGGTGGTAGATGAAGCTCTTCAAGATTCAAACTGGATAGAGGCCATGCAAGAAGAGCTGAATCAATTTAAGAGAAATAATGTGTGGACCTTAGTACCAAGGCCTATGTCTCAGCAAGTCATTGGCGTTAAATGGGTGTTCCGGAACAAGCTTGATACGGATGTGTTGGATCAAACCCAGAATTTGGATAATGCCGTTAAAGCCTTATGTAATTTGATCTGAGATCTTTTGTGTTTATTTGATCATTGCAGAAGGTATGTCACTAATCCAAAGATGCACTCGTGAGAGCAAAGCTAAGGACAGGATACATAATCCTGATCCGGACAAGAGTTAGTGTCGTCAAACACTTGGTAAATAACCAAGTAACAATAAGTGCGGAGTAAGGAAAATAAGTGCGGAGTAAGGAAAATAAGTGCGGAGTAAGGAAAATAGATGCGGAGTAAGGAATCCGGACTTATTACTCGCCCGGAGTAAGGAACTTACATACGGAGTAAGGAACTTACATACGGAGTAAGGAACTTACACACGGAGTAAGGAACTTACATACGGAGTAAGGAACTTACATACGGAGTAAGGAACTTACACACGGAGTAAGGAACTTACATACGGAGTAAGAAACTTACATACGGAGTAAGGAACTTACATGCGGAGTAAGGAAGCGCTGACACGGACTAAGGATTCTAGTACCGAATAGATACGGAATAAGCAACCACCGACACGGAGTAAGGTTCCGAGCTTCATTAACTACGGAGTAAGGAAAATTACACCGGACCAAGAAGACACTTGCTCAATGAAACCGCATTTAAAGTTATCAGCTCGTCTGTCCCGATGTAAGAAGAATGCATTTAGAACAAGAAGAATCTTACACGTGGATCATCCGGATATGTGGACACAACCTTAATTGTATCTCGGAACTCACAAAGACACTTATACTCTTCGAATCCAAGATCTTGAGCTCCACAATCCGCAGCAGTCAAGGCAGATAGATTACCAAGGGATAGTTAGTGCGGAACGCATTCCGGAACTTCAAGTTCCAAGGTTGTCTCTTAGGAATGTTTTGTATAAATATTCATACTTATACTTCTTGTAAACAAAAAGTGAGCTAGAGCGAAGAAGTGCAAAAATAGAAAAGGCACTTGGCTAGTGTGTGAATTCAAAGTTGTAAACGAGTGTAAGAGAGTGTTTGCTTCTATTTTGTTGTAATCACTTTGTGATAATAAAACAAAATACTTCCACTATCTGGTTATCTTCCGCAGTGATATTATCACTTAAACTAGATAAGTCTTTGTGTCTTGAGAGAAAAGAAAGAGTTCGAATAAGAGCCTATTCACCCCCCCCCTTTAGGCTCCAAGGGACCATCAGGATGGAATAGTAATCCGGAACAAAGCCAGACTGGTAGCCAAAGGATATCGTCAAGAAGAAGGAATAGATTATGATGAAACCTTTGCTCCGGTCGCAAGACTTGAGGCAATCCGAATGTTTCTGGCGTATGCTACATATGAAAACTTCATAGTTTATCAAATGGACGTCAAGAGCGTATTCCTGAATGGAGACCTTCAAGAGGAGGTGTATGTTGAACAACCTCCCGGCTTCATTGAACCTAAGGCAGGACATCTTGTCTACAAACTTCGAAAGCTCTATATGGTTTGAAGCAAGCTCCAAGAGCCTGGTATGACACCTATCGTCGAATTCCTACTTGCTCATAACTTCCAAAAAGGGAAGATAGACACCACCCTATTTCTACGACAAGAGAAAGGACACACTCCGATCGTACAAATATACGTGGATGATATCATTTTCGGATCAACGAATCCGAAGCTTTGTGAAGAGTTTGCTAAGTTGATGACAGGCAAGTTTGAAATGAGCATGATGGGAGAACCGTCCTACTTCCTTGGAATTGAAGTCAAACAATTAAAGGAAGGAATCTTTATCAATCAGGCTAAGTACACTCGCGATCTTATTAAGAAGTTTGGTATGGAAGGTTCATCTCCGTCAAAACTCCAATGCTGTCGGTGCCAAGTTAGATCCGGATGTGGACGGCATATCAGTAAATGTGACTGACTACAGAGGGATGATCGGATCCTTGCTCTATCTTAAAGCAAGTCGCCCGGACATTATGTTTGCAACTTGCATTTGTGCACGATATCAGGCAAATCCCAAGGAGTCACATATGCTTCATGTAAAACGGATATTAAGGTATCTCAAAGGGACGATGAATTTGGGCCTCTGGTACCCAAAGGAGTCCAACTTCACCTTATCCGGGTACTCGATGCCGACTTCGTTGGATGTCGCATCGACGAGAAAAGCACAAGCGGTACGTGTCGGTTTCTTGGAAATAGATTGATCTCATGGTTCAGTAAGAAGCGAATTTCGTATCAACCTCTACGTTGAGGCGGAATATATAGTCGTTGGAAGTTGTTTGCACACGACTACTTTGGATGCAAAGTCAACTTACTGACTACGGATTCGCCATGTCCTCTATTCCACTTTACTGTGACAACACTAGTGCAATTGCCATCAGCAACAATCCTGTCATGCATCCTAAGACGAAGCACATTGAGGTCAGGTATCATTTCATACGCGATCATGTTCTCAAAAACCATATTTCACTCGGAACATGTTGCCACTGAAGATCAATTAGCAGACATATTTACAAAGCCTCTACCCGATGCGAGGTTTTCTGAACTACTCTTCCGATTAGGTATGCTCGACTTCTCTGCATAGTTTCTCATTTGAGTTACCCAACAGTATATTTACTCACAGACCATGCATTGTTTGTTTACCGAAAGTAGTAGAAACTCTCTGCTGTATTGCTGATCATACTTACTTGTTCAACGGTTTCATGCTTCGATATTAATCTCAACCTCATTATGGGAGGATGCTTGCGTTTCCGACTGAAGTCGTTTAAAGCTAACATAATTACGGTTTATATGATTTACCTCAGTCGGATTCATGATCTTCACATCCATTAATCACCACATGACCAAAGCATGTTCATTTAGATTACTCTATTAACGTGCATAGTTGAAGAAGTGAAATGGGCTAGCTTGGAATGCCTGGTGGATGAATACACAAACGCATTTTGATCAGCTTCTGAAGTATAGTTTTCTAATAAGATAGACAGTGCTTTGAACTACAAATTGGAACGGTCAACCGAGAGGATTGCACAATCTACGGGGGGAGAAAATGCTTTATATTTTATTCGATGAATACCCCCGTATATGTCTCATGACCTTTTTCCTTGACCCGTCTATCCGAGGGGGAGCTTTTCATTGAGAGGATTTAATGATCTACGGGGGAGCAGCAATGAACCCCTAATATGTCTCGGATTCTCCCTCCTCTACGCCGTTACTTCGGGATCCGACTGGACATCTTGTTTTAAATCGGAAAAGTGGCATGTTTGGATGTATTTTCTTTCTTCAACCATGCATTTTAATTGACTAATCATCTGCATTCTTTTGACATGTGTTCACCTTATCATTACACACTCATGAATCCTAATGAAGCCAAATCATATGATCTTTAATTAATCTTAGCTACGCTATTCAGCAAGACGGTTTCGCTATGTTGACCTATATGAACCTGTTTATTGCTATCTAACATATGCCCTAATTCAGTAATATTGATCACTTTCACATTGCGTACGTCTACTACATTCTTAGCCATGCATGAGTTCTGTTTCTTATTAGTTCGGATTATGTTGTTTTTCACTGATTATCTTCTCTAATCCGTACTAATCCTTGCCTGTTAAGCTTTTGTATTTTCAGTATATCTTTATTTAGCTACAGGTTCAGATTTTCTTTGCAACCATATTGATAAATCCAGTCCATAGTCTCGGATTTGAAGTGTTGTGGTACTTCTCTTCTCTTCGACTTATTGATTGCAAAGGAATCTACTCTACATTCTCACCAAACTCTGTTTATGACGGACAAGGTCTATTATTCATCCGGATACTCTTTCACGAATATTATTAACTCCGGATGAGTGTCGGCTCTTTCCTCCGGACTCGACTTTGTTCAATTGTGACAATCCACGTATACTCATATGTCGCATGCTTTTGAGGAGGAATAATGATGATTCATTAAATGCCTATCTCGGGTTGCACATACACTTCTCTGGATGGCAACCAGTTGTAATCTTTACTTGGTCATGCGGTCTCCACGACATCGTTTTATTCGGAGACGCCTCGATATCCAGGACAAATGACATCGGCATGTCGCGCGGGTCCCCACCTCACTCCCACATTCCTAGACCCGCCGACATTTGCGGACTCGGTCTTATATGTTTCGATCATTCCTGCGAAGCACGAGTATTGCTCATTTCAAATCCCTAACCCTCTCGTTGCTCCTTCTACCGTCAAGACCTCACCTTTCCTCTTTTCCTTCCCATTAAATCTGCAATGGCACCCGGAATCTTTCTTTCCGGCGTTACTCCCTGGCCATCTCGTTGATTGGAATGCTTGTCTCGATCCTCCGGATTGGTTTCACCAGCTTCGCCCTCTTCTTGAAGCCTCGCACATACTCAATCTGGTCTCCAATCCCATCGATCTTTTTATCGATGACATTCTTGAGTATTACCAACGGATTCGCTGCACCACCGATTCCATAACCTCTCATGTCCGCGGTGAATCCATCATCATCACTCCGGCTGTTCTCCGCGCCGCTCTTCACCTTCCTCTTGGTGAACCACAGCGTCCGGATGCCGAACCGATGGCGGCTTCTATGGGGTGCACGACCAAAGGGAAGGAATACAAGGTGAAATCCTTCCAGGGTCGCTATCGATGTATGGCGACTATTCTAAGTCGATGCCCATCGGCTCGCACATCCGCCCTGGACTCAGTTCCGTACGATCTTCTACTGGCCATGTACGGCGTCTTTGAAGGTCTTCCAATGGATTGGGGGATGTTCTTATTTCGTTTGCTACAAAATGGTCTCAAAAACCATTCCTTCGGGCGCATCCTCAGCATTGTCTTCCGGCATCTTCGTCCGGACCATTTCGCCCAAGTTGATGGTGTCTCGTTTCCCTCGGCTCTTTACCTTCGTCACCTTACGCCGGACGGGAGCATGACCGCTCGCCGACCCAATGTAGCTCTCCGCGTTCTCCCCGCCCCCGGAACAACAAGGCAGCTCGTTGGTGACCCCTCCGACGCCCAAGCCCACGAGGTCGCTTCGCACACCGATCCTCCCGGATTCGGTTCGTTGCCGCGCCCTCCCACTCACGGGCCTCCCGGCCAAGCGTCCGTGCTGAACCGTCCGAGGTTGCGGGGCCCTCTCGGCGCGGTGCGTCTAAAGTCGTTTCCTCGGCCCCCTCTGCTGCTGATGTCCCCACTCCCTCCACATCCGCTATAGCTGCCGCGGTTGATACCGTCGTTGCCGTCGCCACCGCTGATGTCCCGGCTGCTTCTCCGGAAGCCCCCTTGCCTCCTCTACCTCAACCCCGAGATTACCTTGACCATCTCTCCGCCATCACCTTAACGGACCTCTGGCTCCGTTTCAGCCTAGCCCACACCTCCTCCATTCCTGACACCGATCTCCGAGTTTTTTACACCCGCAATACCCAATCCCCGGAGACTATGATCATCTGGAATCTGGACCACGGCTTTCTTACGCCGGCTGCCATTCCCGATGTGTCGTTCCCTACACCCTCCGGCCCAGTCCCTGCTACCCGAAGTCCTTCTACTGCTAAGGCTGGACCCTCTTCTCCTGCCGCCGCGATTCCCGTGGTTGACTTGTCTGGTCAAAGCGGGTCTCTTGCTCCGGATGCCTCCGACGCTTCGGATGCCTCTGATGCTCTGGATGCTCCTGCTGCTGCTACTCCTGCAGACTCCTCTGCCCACCGCACTCCTGCTCCTGTTCATGCGGGGGAGTCCTCCAAAGCTCCAGAGTTAGCACTTGGGCGTGCCTCGTTTGGCACGGTCCACTCCGATGCTGTGCTTTCCACTCAGCTGGACCGCCATGCCCACGCTCATAGCGCCCAAATTTCCGCCATCGCTGCCAAAGTTGATGCCCTCGGCGCCCAACTACTCTCCGCCCTCACTGACTCCTCTACTTCCATTGAGCAGAAAATGGATCTTGTCGCCACCTCCGTTCATTCACTGTCTACTTCCTTCGCGGATCTGGCGCATACGATGGCTCGTCCTCCCGTTGCTTCCCGGCGATCCGCCAAACCGGGGGAGAAAGTGTCATCCGATCCGTCTACTCCTTCCTGCCCCCACAACCATCTTCCCGGACCGAGAAGCGGCCTGCCACTTCGGTGCTTCAAGGGAGTTCAAATTCCCAAACGAAGCCGCTTCTCTCAACCAAGCTCCTCTCTGCACCTCCAGCTCCTCCTCCATCCTCCTCATCCGTACGTGATACCTTCCTCCCATCCTATGCGGAGTTTGACCCGTCCGATGCGGATGGAAGCTTGCGCAAGGCAATGAAAGCCTATCTTTGCGTCTTTTCGCCGAGAGAAGATGTCTTTCTGAAATGTATCCTTTCTCTCCAGGGCGACATTCGGACTCTTTGTTCGGAGAAAGGACTCTTTACTACGGAAGACATTGACAACTTCTCGAGGGGCTGCTAAGATGGAGATGAGGCTGTTTCCATCTCTTTACGAAGATGGGCACTTGTTTGAAGTTCTGCCATGTTGGAATGAGGGCTATCTTCCCAGTGTGGAGTTAATTCAGACTTACATTGACGGAACTGCTGAGGATAGCAAGCCATGGAAAACTCTCTCAACCATCCTCATTCCGTACCGGATCATGTCGCGACACTTCATGATGGCTGTCTTCATGATTCAGTCCAAGCAGATGATTCTCATTGATTCTCATCAGATTGTGGAGCACTTCGTTAGGAAGAATCAATGGGAACCTCTGTGTCTCAGACTAACTAAAGCCGTGAAGAAAGCCGGATTATATGAAGAGTTGGGTATCACACCCCTGCGTTCGACTGAGAAACTCAAGGCGACATTCCGGGGCAAGAAGCAAGTGCCACAACAGCCGGATGGAGATAGCCTGGAGCCTTTGTTTGTCATTTCATCAAATCGTTCTTAACTGTGGACAAACATTGGAGCCAACACTCCACCTTTACGATGCAGCAGACAATGGAGCTAAGAGAGAAGGCAGCAACTATGATCTTCAAGTATAGTAAGCCTTATGTACCTTAGTGAAAAACCTGTATTAAGGCTGATTTGTATTTAGTTGCTGATTAATGAAATTGGTTGTGTTGCGTATTCTGTATGATATTCTTTTGCATCGCTTACCAGATCAGATTACAAAGGGTTTGGGCATATCCATAATTGGGGGAGATTGTTGGATCAAACCCGGAATTTGGATAATGCTGATAAAGCCTTATGTAATTTGATCTGCGATCTTTTGTGTTTATTTGATCATTGCAGAAGGTATGTCACTAATCCAAAGATGCACTCGTGAGACCAAAGCTAAGGACAGGATACATAATCCTGATCCGGACAAGAGCGAGTGTCGTCAAACACTTGGTAAATAACCAAGTAACAAATACATACGGAATAAGGAACAATCCTACGGACTAAGAACTTAAAGGATAAGTGCGGAGTAAGGAAAATAAGTGCGGAGTAAGAAAAAAAGATGCGGAGTAAGGACCTTACATACGGAGTAAGGAACTTACATACGTAGTAAGGAACTTACATACGGAGTAAGGAACTTACATGCGGAGTAAGGAACTTACATGCGGAGTAAGGAACTTACATGCGGAGTAAGGAACTTACATGCGGAGTAAGGAAGCGCTGACACGGACTAAGGATTCCAGTACTGAATAGATACGGAGTAAGCAACCACTGACACGGAGTAAGGTTCCGAGCTTCATTAACTACGGAGTAAGGAAAATTACACCGGACCAAGAAGACACTGCTCCAACAAAACCGCATTTAAAGTTATCAGCTCGTGCTGTCCCAATGTAAGACGAATGCATTTAGAACAAGAAGAATCTTACACGTGGATCATCCGGATATGTGGACACAACCTTAATTGTATCTCGAAACTCACAAAGACACTTATACTCTTCAAATCCAAGATCTTGAGCTCCACAATCCGCAGCAGTCAAGGCAGACACGAGGGATAGTTAGTACGGAACGCATTCCGGAACTTCAAGTTCCAAGGTTGTCTCTTAGGAATGTTTTGTATAAATATTCATACTTATACTTCATGTAAAAAAGGGTGCTCAGGCGGGTAAAAAGAGAAAAGGAACTTGGCTAGAGTGTGAGTTCAATTTTTGTAAACAGAGTGTAAGAGAGTGTTTGCTTCTATTTTGTTGTAATCACCTTGTGATAATAAAACAAAATACTTCCACTATCTGGTTATCTTCCTGGTGATTCTATCACTTAAACTAGATAAGTCTTTGTGTCTTGAGAGAAAAGAAAGAGTTCAAATAAGAGCCTATTCACCCCCCCCCCTTTAGGCTCCAAGGGACCATCAAAAATGTCTTCCAACCAAAATAAACCAAAAACAAAAAAAAAACAAAAAATAATAAAACAAACACAAAAAAAAGTATGTTCTAACCCAAACCAAAAAATAAAAAATAAAAAAAAATGTTTTTTTAGGACTTCAATTTCCAAAAGTAAAACAAAAAAAAAGGGCCAAAACCAATCCCTAGGATCTCATTCTCCACTTCACACAAAAACCCAAATCTTTTAGGATTCCTTTTAGCAATTTAGGGTAAATCAATTTTAACCATAACTTTGACAAATAACTTAGTCAAATAAAAATCATAGACCTCTTAGGAAATTTAACCCAGTCACAGCAGTATAAATAAAAACATCCTCCTCCTAAATTAGATACCGAAAGGGCGCTGTAGGGGTGCTAATCCTTCCCTACACGTAACTAACTCCCAAACCCGTCTCTGATAACGCAGACCACACACTTGAGACTACTCAAAGTAGAGGGTATCTAACTGTACCCCAAAAACAGTTGGTGGCGACTCTAAAATTTCTCACCATTGGTTTAGTTTGAGCTCACCCCAAAAAGGGCTCGGACGAAAATGAGTGATGACAATAGGCATTTGTCATGTAGTGATCAATGGAAATTAAGATCATGAAACCAGAATGAGATTAATCATATAAACTTTAATCATGTTTGCTTAAACGACTTCAGTCGGGAAACGCAAGCATCCTCCCATATATGAAGTTGCTATCAATATCAGAAGCATGAAACACATTAGACAGTAAGTATGATCATCATTAAGAACAATATGTATCTACTACTATCAATAAAAGCACAATGCATGTTCTGAAAACAACTACTGATGGATAACAGGTGAGAAGCTATGTAGAAAAGTCAAGCATACCTAATTTGAGAAGAAGTTCAGAAAATCTTATGTCAGGTAGGGGCTTTGTAAGTATATCCGCCAGTTCATCTTCAGTAGCAACATGTTCTAGGGATATGTGCTTTTTATGAACATGATCGCGAATGAAATGATTCCTGACCTCAATATGTTTTGTCTTTGGATGCATGACGGGATTATTGCTGATAGCAATAGCACTGGTATTGTCACAGTAAAGTGGAACAGATGTCATGTTGAAGCCGTAGTCAGTAAGTTGACTTTGCATCCAGAGAAGCTGTGCGCAGCAACTCCCAGCAGCTATATATTCCGCTTTAGCAGTAGATGTTGATATCGAATTCTGCTTCTTACTGAACCAAGAGATCAATCTGTTTCCAAGGAATTGGCATGTACCACTGGTGCTCTTCCTGTCTATGCGACACCCGGCAAAATTAGCATTAGAATATCCGGATAAGGCGAAGTTGGACTCTTTTGGGTACCAGAGTCCCAAATTAATTGTCCCTTTGAGATACCTTAATATCCGTTTTACATGAAGCATATGTGAGTCTTTCGGATTCGCCTGATATCTTGCGCAGATGCAAGTTGCAAACATTATGTCTGGGCGACTTGCTGTAAGATACAGCAAGGATCCAATCATCCCTCTGTACTCAGTCACATTCAATGATTTGCCATCAACATCTGGGTCTAACTTGGCATTGACTGGCATTGGAGTTTTGACGGGAGACGAACCTTCCATACCAAACTTCTTGATTAAGTCACGAGTGTACTTAGCTTGGTTTATAAAGGTCCCTTCCTTCAGTTGTTTGACTTCGATCGCAAGGAAGTAGGACAGTTCTCCCATCATACTCATCTCAAACTTGCCAGTCATCAACTTGGCGAATTCATCACAAAGTTTCAGATTAGTTGATCCGAAAATGATATCATCCACATATATCTGTACGATCAGAGTATGTCCTTTCTCTTTCCGTAAGAATAGCGTGGTGTCAATCTTCCCTTTCTGAAAGTTGTGAGCAAGTAAGAATTCTGAAAGTGTGTCGTACCAGGCTCTTGGAGCTTGCTTCAATCCATACAAGGCTTTCCTTAGTTTGTATACCAGATGTCCAGCCTTGGGTTCAATGAAACCTGGAGGTTGTTCAACGTACACCTCCTCTTGAAGATCTCCATTCAGGAATGCACTCTTGACGTCCATTTGATAAACTATGAAGTTTTCATATGAAGCATATGCCAGAAACATTCGGATTGCCTCAAGTCTTGCCACTGGAGCAAAGGTCTCATCATAGTCTATTCCTTCTTCTTGACGATATCCTTTGGCTACCAGTCTGGCTTCGTTCCGGATTACAATTCCATCCGTATCAAGCTTGTTCCGGAACACCCATTTAACTCCAATGACTTGCTAAGACTTTGGCCTTGGTACTAGAGTCCACACATTATTTCTCTTAAATTGATTCAGCTCTTCTTGCATGGCTTCTATCCAATTCGAATCCTGAAGAGCTTCATCTACCACTTTTGGTTCTATTTGAGATAGAAAACACGAGTTAAGACACATGTTGAAAGTGGTTGCTCTTGTTCTTACACCAGCAGTAGGATCACCAATCACTTGATCTGAGGGATGGTTTCGGGTCCATCTGTAATTCTGTGCATGTGATGGTTGATCTTGAATAATTTGAAGCTCTGCCAGATTAGGTGGTTCAGGTATTTCTACTGGTTGAGCTTCTTCCGGACCAGATGTTTCCATAGTAGAAGGTTCGGTAGAACTAGGTGGTTCTTCAACACTTTTTTTCGAGTGTTAATTGGTTCGGACGGGCTTGAAGGTGCTCCGGAGTTTTGGGTATCCGAAGGAGTATGTCCGGAGCTTAATGGTAGTCCTGAGTCCGAATCATCCGTAGTATCATCCATATAATTTCTTTGTGCTTCGCTAATGCCACGTGGTTGGTCAGAATGTGTATCAGGAACATTCATGAACTTCGAGTAATCAATGTTGCTGTCCGGGACCTGTACATTAGAACTTGAAGAAGCAACTTTTGACCAATCAAGATTAGTTTCATCAAAGGTCACATGGATAGATTCTTCAACTTTAAAAAGTTTTCTATTGAAGTCCCGATAAGCCTTGCTATGTAATGAGTACCCGACAAAAATCCCATCATCAGATTTTGGTTCAAATTTATTCCGGGTTTCTTTGCCATTTATCAATATATAGCAAGTACACCCAAAAGCTCTGAAATGTGAAATTGAAGGCTTTCGACCTCTCCACATCTCATAGGGTGTTTTCATGGTAGATTTATTTATTAGAGTTTCGGTTACGAACATAGCGGGCGATGGGACACACTTCAGCCCATAGACTAAGAGGAAGCGTTGCCCCTGCTAACATAGATCTGCTAGCCTCGACTAAAGTACAATTCTTACGCTCAGCTACCCCATTTTGTTGTGGAGTTCTGGGCACAGAGAAGTCATGCTGAATACCCTGTTCAGAACAATATGATCTCATATCTGAAAAATCAAATTCTGTACCACGATCACTCTTGATGCATTTTATGCTCAGTCCTTGTGAGTTGCTTATCCAGTTGAAAATATCTACAAGATGCTCAAAAGTTTGATCCTTTGATTTCAGGAACATCACCCATGTGTATCTGGTGAAATCATCGATTACCACAAGGGTATATCTCGCACCAGCCAGCGAAAGAACAGAAATAGGACCACAGAGGTCCATATGAAGAAGTTGCAGAGGAGCAGTTATTGAATTAACTAATTTGCTTTTAAAGCTATGTTTGGTCTGTTTGCCGAGTTGGCATTCTCGACAGAGAGTGTCTCTGGAGTATTTGAGTTTAGGTAGACCAGTGACAAGATCAAGTGATGCTAACTTAGACAGTGTCTTAAAGTTTAAATGTGCGCATCGCTTGTGCCACTGAGTATATGTCCCCATCTCTTGATCTGGATAACTTTACATCTCCAGATAAGTTTTCCCTTACTGTACAGGTGTTGGACATAAAGGAAACAGTAAATCCTTTGTCACATAAATTACTCACACTTAGCAAATTATGCTTCAAACCTTCGACTAGTGCAACTCTAGTGATTGATACACAGCCGTTGGTTAAAGTGCCATACCTGACAGTCTTACCTTTGCTGTTGTCACCATATGAAACGGATGGACCTCGTTTTTCATTAACTTCTACAAGCAGAGTCTGATCACCCGTCATATGTCCGGAGCATCCACTATCGAGGATCCACTTGCTTTGATTGATCTTTAACTACAAGTGATCTGGCAGTGCATTCCAGAGATGCTCCTGAAAGACAACAGTTTACACTTTTGGTGCCCAAACTTGTTTCGGGCGGTTAGAAAGAATAGCAGTAATGTCAACAGTTCCGGATTTGACTTTGCTAGGACTTTTAGCTCTCCAAGTTGACTTTAACTTGTTAGTTTCAACTGCTTCTTTTATTTGGGTTATCTTGGGAGAGACACTCCTTTGAGGTTTAGCTTTTATTTTGCTCGAAGAACCCTTTTTATTGAACTGATGTTTATTGGAACGAATTTGATTACAAAGCCAGTTATCAGATAAACTCCAACATTCATAGTGATAATGACCTATTTCCCTACAGATGGAACAGACACTATAATGCGGAGTACAGACAGGGGATACAGATATCTTAGATTTTACAGACTTTCTACTCTGTTCCCTGTGGCCTAATCCATTGCGTTTGGGTGACGCGCTCTTGGCCCTAGATGCGTCAGCCTTAGCCTTTCCTTTCTTTTTGGGTGCTACGGTTTTGGCTTTAATCTGCAGCGACCTTCCCTTCATCATTAGTTACGGGTGTTACCTCTTCGGGAAGTGCAGATGTGCCTCAACTCCACGATCATAAACTATGGTGCCACCTGAAATGAAACCATCCAACGGTTTAGACGTACTAACAGGATATAAGTTGGTTAGTTTTGGAGTGATATCCGGAGGACACTCAGTAGCTTGAGCATTGGAGGTTAATGATTCTGATCCTAGGCCAGGTTTGACTCGAACATTATCCGGATCAGTTCTAAATGAAGAGGCTATTTCCTCGGATTTAAGCCACTTACGATTTATTTCCTTTTCCTGTTCTAGTTCATTCTCGAGTCTTTTTACTATAACTTTTAGGCCTGAGAGATTGGTGTTTAGCAGATGATTTTCAGCCCTTAGATCGTGATACCAAGCCTCTTTTCCTCTGAAGTCAGCTATGTCTTTTTCAAGTCTAGTAATAGTAAATTCAAGACGTTTATTCTGACTTTCCATATCTTTGTACATTTGAGTAATTATTAGTCTCTCATTCTTTTCATGATCACGTTCAGTAATAAGAGATTCTATTTTACTCATGAGCTCAGAGATAGAAGGTACCTCAGTATTTGCCATGAGGCAGACGTTCGGCTTAGGAGTTGGCTCATCATCCGAGGATTCCTCCTGTTCTTCCAAGCCACTGATGTACTTTGTCACGAACGCCTTCCTCTTGTTTTTGCTGTTGTCTAAGGTGGTACGTCGAGGAGTAACCTTGTCACTTTCTCTGCCATCTTAGATTTGGATCTACATTCCTTGGCCCAGTGATCGGGTTTCCCACAATTAAAGCATTCTTGGGAGCTCGACTCTGATCATTCCTTCCTTCTAGATGATGAGGAGCCTCTTCTGAATCCTTTTTTGCTTTTCCGAAGGAATCGTTCAAAGGATTTAACAAGAAGAGCTATTTCCTCTTCTGCGTCTGAGTCAGAATTCTCTGACTCATCCGTATCATCCTCTTGATGATTACTAGAGCATTCCGTAGCTTTGAGGGCTACCCCTTTTTCTTTTCGAGCTATTTTCTCATCACGGTCAGCGTATTTGAATCTGACCTCATGAGTCCGAAGCTCTCCGTATATTTCTTCAAGGGCAGTAAACGACTAGTTTTTGTCAGCTTGCATCTGGAGCTTCTTGGAGTAGTAGCAATCCGGCAAGGATCGAAAGAACTTGTCATTGATTTGAGACTGAGTGTAGTGTTCATTGACAGTTTTTAGCTCTAGAGTGAGCTTGCCGAATCTCCGATAGATACTCTCAAGGGATTCGCCAGGTTTGTGATTGAAACTCTCAAAGTTCTTGACCCGTATAAATTGTGTCTATAGGTTTTGCAGCAAGTGCACTGGTCAAGTAATAAAATGGAGTATTAAGACTTCGGTTGTCGAACCCACAGGGAGGTAGCTAATGCTGTTAAGCAGCAAGCACTAAGCTAACAAGTTGTTTTTATGTCTGGACAATTGATTTTTGTTGGACAAATAATGTGAACGAAAGGTGATTAAATCAGAAAGTTGGCAAGCTATTGGTACAGAAATTTAAGTGATTAAGGATCTAGGGTCACAATGTTTACCACCCCATCGATTGTAATAGTCTGGTTATGGCTCTCGTTCTTGATTGATGTTGTAGTTCACGTTCATGTTGATTATCTCCTACCTATCTTACATTTGGTCCATGCTAAGATAGATTTAAGGCTTTTATCCCATTTGGTCCATGTGAATAAAAGTGATCAAGGTAGATAAACAATCTAATAGTTGTAGACTTGGTCCATCATGCAATATTAAATCTAATTTACTAGTGTTCAACCCTAGACAAGGGCTAAGATTACCTAATTATGCATAAACTAGGCATTTCCATTCAAGCAAGTGAATTAAACAAGAACTGAATTCTTTTTTATTGAACAACCATAACCAAACTGACTACAATTTATTGGGGGCTACATTGCTCCCCTAGACTAACAAGACTACTCCATAATCATGACAAAAACAATAACAATCACAGGAAAGATCATGATTACAGTACCAGGACAATAAAGGAAGACCCCAAGATGAACCAGGACTCCAGCCTCCAAAGACTCCGGCGTCTGCTACCCAAACTCACTCCTTGCCAAGGACAATCCGATCTTTTAGCAATGGCTATAGCTCTTTTCAGAACTCAGATCAGATTCTCCCGATCAAGATGATTTACAATGCCCCCAAAGACCCCTATTTATAGGTTTTAGTGGGCCAAATTAGGGTTACAAAAGGTGTGCCCTAATTATAAATGTGGTCGCAGCCAAAACGACGTCGTTTTGGTTAGTGACACTAATCGACGTTCTAGGCGAAATAAAACTCAAACTACACCGAATTTGACCCCAGTTCTTTAGAGGAAAATGATTAAAACAACAAAATACATCATTTGGAGCGCAAAAATGCTTGCACGTGAGAAGACCCTTTTCACGTGCAGCTCCAATTTGACTCAAATTTGCTCTAAAGCTTCCTCTTGAGTTATAGAAGGCATCCATGCAATAAAATCCTTGCACGTGAGAATGCACGTGAGAAGGCTTTTCACGTGCACCTTGATTTTGCCTTCATTTTGCTTCCATCTTCTTCCTATAGCTTCCTTGTGAGTTGATGGAGTGATCTAGCCAAAGTGTGTGGGAAAAGGTTGCTCCAAAACCTGCCAAAAACACTCAAAAAGTACCACTATACACCAAACAGGGTCTTCCTAGGGGTTAGAGCAAATATGTGGAAAATAACATGCAAGTAGGTACAAAACATACGCTAAAACACCCTATATAAGACATAGGATAACGGCATAAATGCACGTTATCAGTTTTGTCTGAGAGCACATATCACGTTTTGCATCTGGGACTGACTTCCCTCATAGAGGATTGTCAGTTTATCCCAGACAGCTTTTGCTGACGTGCAGCCTTGGACGTCCGTGAAAGCCTCGGAATCTAAAGACGATGTAACGTAAGCTAGAGCCTTTTCGCTAGCGCACTGCCAAGCTCTTTCATCGTTGGTAAGTTCGGCATTCGTCTTTGGCCTTCTAACTCCATGTTCTCCGATAGTCATCGGAATTGGAATCTCTTGATGAAGACAGGGCCACATGAGATGGTCATGGCATACCATGAACATCTTCATGCGAGCTTTCCACTGGGAGAAAAGCTCAGGTGTGAATTTGGGCGGTTTTGTCAGACTAAAACCAGAACTCCGTGGTTGAGCAGTGGAGGCAGCAGCAGGTTGAGGTGGGTCGACGTTTTCACTGCTGTTTCGATTCGGGATGGGCTCTTGTGCACCTCCGGAGTTCAGGCGAGTGTTGAATATCATACTGCTTTCTTCGGCCATTGCTGAGAGTGAAAGAGTGGGATCTCTACTTAGAACAAATAGAACTTGCTCTGATACCACTTGATGGTCCCTTGGAGCCTAGAGGGGGGGGGTGAATAGGCTCTTATCGAAACTCTTTTTAATTCTCTTATGACACAACACTTATCTAGTTAAGTGAAAGAATCACTGCGGAAGATAACCAGATAGTGGAAGTATTTTGTTTTATTATCAAAAGATAAATACAACAAAATAGAAGCAAACTCTTTTACACTCTGTTTACAAAAGGATTCACACACTAGCCTATATTGTCTTTGAGCTCTTGTGCATACACAGGGTTGATTCAAGCTCGCTCACACAAACTTTTTCAAATATACAAGTATGAATATTTATACAAAACATTCCTAAAAGACAACCTTGGAACTTGTAGTTCCAGAATGCGTTCAACACTAACTATTCCTCGGTAATCTCTCTGCCTTGACTGCTGCGGTTTGTGGAGCTCAAGATCTTGGGTTCGAAGAGAATAAGTGCCTTCGTGAGTTCCCAAGTATAATTAAAGTTGTATCCACATATCCGGGTGATTCACGTGTAAGATTCTTCAAGTTCTCAACAAGTTTGTCTTACATCGGGACACCACGAGCTGATAACTTTAAATGTGGTAAGTTGAAGTAGCATCTTCTTGGTCCAGTGTAATTTTCCTTACTGTGTTGCTAATGAAGCTCGGAACCTTACTCCATTTCAGTGGTTGCTTACTCCGTATCTATTTGGTACTGGAATCCTTAGTCCGTGTCAGCGCTTCCTTATTTCATGTGAATGAGAAGGTCGGAGTGCTTATTCCGTATTAGCGCTTCCTTACTCCGCATGTAAGTTCCTTACTCCGTATGTAAGTTCCTTACTCCGTATGTAAGTTCTTTACTCCGTGCGAGTCTAAAGGATCAGATGGCTTACTCCGTACTAGCACATCCTTACTCCGCATGAGTGAGTGGTCCAGATTCCTTACTCCGCATATGGTTTCCTTACTCCGTGCGAATAAAGACTCGGGTCCTTATTCCGCATCAGTACTTCCATACTCCGTATGTATGGAAGACTCGGATGCCTTACTCCGTGTCTTCTTTACTTTAGTTCACTTGAGTGGAAGACTTAACTTTTTAGCTTCGTGTCGACTCTTTTACTTCGTGCAACCTTGTAGACCAAGATTCTTACTCCGCATCAGTTTGACTTAGTCCGTTTGAGATATTAAGAGCAGATTCCGTAATCCGTAGCTTTTAACTTCTTAGTCCGCACGAATGTTCCTTATTCCATATGTATTGGTGACATGGTTATTTACCAAGTGTTTGACGACACTCACTCTTGTCCGGATCAGGATTATGTATCCTGTCCTTAGCTTTGCTCTCATGAGTGTATCTCCAGATTAATAACATATCTTCTGCAATGATCAAAGAAACACAACAGATCTCAAGTCAAATTACATAGGGCTTTAACAGCATTATCCAAATTCTGGGCTTGATCCAACAATCTCTATTTTGCACATGTACTCGCGCGTATCAGTTCTTACGATGTATGCATGCTCATCTTGAGATTTACAACAATTTATGTATATATAGACATCTTAGGAATCTATCGTGGAACTGTATTTTCTGAGCACTATGTAAACATTAAGTTCTTCTCGAAAAATGCTTCTGCTATAACTGCTATGGATGTGGAGCTCAAAATATTGGAAGCATAAGTGTACTGAATTACTTCACTTGATTCCAATTGCATTTCCTTACTTAGTCCGGTGTAAATTTCCTTACTCCATATCAACGAAGCTTGGATCCTTACTCCGTGTCAGTTGTTGCTTACTCCGTGTAAATGAAGTCCTGAAATCCTTACTCCATGTCAGCGCTTCCTTACTCCGCATGAAGTAGATATGCGGAATCCTTATTCCATATTAGCGTTTCCTTACTCTGTGTAAGTTCCTTACTCCGCTTGAGTGAAAGGTTCGGATGGCTTACTCCGTATCTGCGCATCCTTACTCCGCTTGAGTAATGGTTCAGATTCCTTACTCCGCTTTAGTTGTCCTTACTCTGCACCAGTCATTTCCTACTCCGCTCGAATGAAGGACTCAGATTCCTTAGTCCATATCTTCTTTTCCTTAGAGAGCTGGAGTGGAAAACTTAATTTCTTTCTCCACAATAAATCTCTCTTACTCCGTATAAGTTGTTGACTCGGATTCTCATTCTGCATAAATTGACTTAGTCCAATTAAGAATATAAGCGCGGATTCCTTAGTCGTTTTGTCAAGTGATTAGTCTGCACGAAGGGTCCTCACTCCGAATGAAGACATGATTATTTACGAAGTGTTTGACGACACTCATGATAATCAAGATCAGGATTATATATCCTGTCCGTCGCTTTGCCCTTTGAGTGTAAGTTCAATTTAGGGTTTTATCTTCTACAAGCTTAGAATAAACATGAAACATCCCAAATCAAATTACATAGGGTTTTTAACAACATCATCCAAATTATGGGTATGATCCAACAATCTCCCCCAATTTGGATATGCCAAAGCCTTTGCAATCTGATCTGGTTAGGCAGTAAGATATACACAGAGACGGGGATAAACAAAACATTTCCACTATGTCAGCAACTGTAATACAAAGTAAGCCTCAGTACGAAAGTTATACTAAGAATTGTAAGGCTTACTGTACTTGAAGATCTTAGTTGCTGCCTGCTCCCTTAGTTGCTTAGGCTGCTCCTTAGTGCACTTAAAAAAATAATTCCAGTTAGGTTGGTGACGCCACCGATAGCCATGCCCCCGAAGTTAGCTCTGCTCACCGGTCCTCTCGGATTCGGTCTATTGCTGCCCCATCCATCTCCCGAGCCTCTCAGTACAGCGTCCGTGCTGACCCGTTCGAGGTTGCGGGGCCCTCTCAGCCAAGTCCTCATCTGGCTGCCTCTCCAGCATCTTCTCCCGCTGATGTCCCCACACCTGACTCACCTGCTATTGCTGCCGCTGTTCATGCTGTCATTAATATGGCCATGGCAGATGTACCTCCCTCTCCTTCGGAAGCTTTGTTACCACCCTTACCTCAACCTCGAGACTACCTTGCTCATCTCTCCCTCGACACCTTAATGGACCTCTGGTTCCATTTTAGTCTCACTTGCACTGCCTCCATCCCTGATCACGACGTCAAGGTGTTTTACACCAAACATACCCATTCCCCGGAGGAAATGATAATCTGGAACCTGGACCACGGTTTCCTTACACCAGCCCATATTCCAGATGTTCCCTTCACTGTTTCCTCTGGCCCGGCTCATGACGCCCGTGTGCCTTCTCCTGCTGAGGCCCAGCCTGCCTCTCCTGCCGCCAGTATCCCCATTGTTGACCTTTCGGGTCAAAGTGGCTCTGATGCTCCGGATGTCTCTGCTGCTCCGGATGCCCTTGCGGCTGCCGGCGACGCTCCTTCTACTCCTAGCGACTCATACGCCAGCGCATGCCTGCGGCCATTTCTGCGGGGGAGTCCTCCAAAGCCCCGGAGTTGGCGCTTGGATGTGCCTCATTCGGCACGGTCCACTCTGATGTCGTGCTCTGTACTCAACTCGATCGTCACGCCCAAGCTGAGAGCGCTCAAATCTCTGCCATCACCGCTAAGGATGATGCCCTCGGCGCCCAACTCCTCTCCGCCTTGACCGACTCTTCTACCTCCATCGAGCAAAAGATGGATCTTGTCGCCTCATCCGTCCATTCCTTGTCCACCTCTTTTACGGACTTGGCGCACACGATGGCTCGTCCTCCTACCACACCTCGGCGACATGCCAAACCGGGGGAGAAAGTGTCATCGATCCTCCCGCACCTTCCCCGACTCATGCTGAAAAGCGGTCTGCATCCTCATTGCTTCCAGGAGTTACCATCCCCAAACGCAGCCACTTCTCTCAGCCCAGCTCTTCCAGTGCAGCTCCTCCTTCGACCTCTCCATCTGTAGCGGCTGACACCTTCCTCCCATCATTCGTGGATCTTGATCCTCTTGATGAGGATGGAAGTGTTTTTGATGCTATGACCAAGTATGCCGTGTCGAATGCTGAGCGAAGATGTTTATCCAAGTTGTACCCCTTCTCTCCTCAAGACATAAAGACTATTCGTTCTCAGACGGGTCTGCTCACCATAGAAGACATAGACAACTTCTCTCGGGCAGTTAAGATGGAGATGAGGCTGTTTCCGTCCCTATACAAGGACAGGCACATGTTTGATGTCTTGCCATGCTGGAATGAAGGGTATCTTCCGGATATAGCCCACATTCAGACCTTCATTAATGGAACTGCTGAGGATAGCACTCCCTGGAAGACTCTCCAATCTGTCCTCCTTCCGTACCGAATCATGACACCGCACTTCATGCTGGTTGTCTTTATGATTCCATCCAAGCAGCTAATCCTAATTGATTCTCATTAAATCGTGGAGCACAACATTAGAAGGAATCAATGGGAGCCACTGCGTCTTTGTCTAACGGAAGCAGTAAAGCAATCTGGGCTTTATGAAGATAGGGACTTAACTCCGTTGGATCCAACTGAAAAACTGAAGGCGACAATCCGGGGCAAGAAACTAGTGCCATAACAACCCGATGGAGAGAGCTGCGGAGCCTTTGTCTGTTTCTTCATCAAATCTATTATCAAGGTGGATAAAAGCTGGAACAGAATCCAAGCCTACATAATGGAGCAGACAATGGAGCTAAGGGAGAAAGTAGCGACTATGATCTTCAAATATAGTAAGCCTTATGTACCTTAGTGAAAATTCTATATAAAGGTTAAATTGTACTATGTTGCTACTTAATGAAAATGGATGTGATTTCTATTCTGTATGCTATCCTTTTGCTGTACTTACCAGATCAGATTACAAAGGGTTTTGACATATCCATAATTGGGGGAGATTGTTGGATCAAGCCCAGAATTTGGATGATGCGAAAAGAACCCTATGTAACTTGATCTGAGACTTTTGTTGTTTTCATGTTAAGTAATTGCAGAAGATATGAACTTAATTCGGACCTACACTCGTGAGAGGAAAGCTAAGGACAGGATACATAATCCTGATCCGGATGAGAGTGTGCATCGTCAAAAACTTGGTACATAACCAAATCTTCACTTCATACGGAATAAGGATCATACGTGTGGACTAATGAGTTAAAGCTATAGACTAAGGAATATGCGCCTAATACTTTAAATGGACTAAGTCAATAGATGCGGAGTAAGAATCCTAGTCTATAAGTAACACGGAGAAAGTCACAGTTACCACGGAGTAAAAAGGCTAAGTCTTCCACTCAAGTGGACTAAAGAAAAGAATCACGGGGTAAGAAATCCGAAGCATTCTATACATGCGGAGTAAGGAATGACTTATGCGGAATAAGGAACCGAGTCTTTATTTCGCACGGAGTAAGGAAATTTGATATGGAGTAAGGAATCCGAACCTATTACTCTTGCGGAGTATGGATGTGCTGATACGGAGTAAGCCATCCGTTCCTTTAACTCATGCGGAGTAAGGAAAGAAGATGTGGAGTAAGGAAGCACTGATGCGGAGTAAGCACTCTGACCTTCTCAATCATACGGAGTAAGGAAGCGCTTACTCGGAATAAGGATTCCAGTTCTAAATTGATACGGAGTAAGCAATCATTGCTACGGAGTAGGGAACCTTACAACGGATTTAAGATGACGTTGCTTCAACTTATCTCTTCATATTCAAAGTCATCGGCTCGCAGCTTCCTGATGTAAGACAAACTCGTTGAAAACCTAAAGCATCTTACACGTGGATCATCTGGATATGTGGACACAACTTACACTGAACTTGGGAACTCACAAACACACTTATGTTTTGCAAACCCAAGACTTTGAGCTCCACATCTGCAACACTTAAGATAGAGAGGATTCCGAGGAACAGTAATTGTACACATAGTCCGGAACAACAAGTTCCAAGATTGTCTCTCAAAGATGTGCTATATATATTATGTAAACCTTGTATATTAAAAGAAGAGCACGCGTGAATGAAAAAGAGCTCAAGTAGATCATAGAGGCTAATGTGTAAGTGTATTGTAAACAGAGTGTTAGAGAGTTGTTAGTAGATCTAAAAGCTCCTTAAGCTTTAATCTGCTTCCATTTTGTTGTACTTATCATTTTGATAATAAAACAAAATACTTCCACTATCTGGTTATTTTCGGCATTGATTCTATCTCTTAACCAAATAGGTGTTGTGCCAAAGAGTTAGAAGAAGAGTTTTAATAAGAGCCTATTCACCCCCCCCCCCTCTAGGCTCCAAGGGACCAACAACCTTGTCCATATTGGGCTTGGTTTGAGTTGTAGAATGGATGGAAAGAAGAATTACTGTCATTTATCAAAACTACGCTGTTGTGATAAATGATGACAGCTGGTGGCCAAGGCACACGTTAACATGTTTGGCAACCTTATAAAAGGACGGTTGGGGATCACGTTTGGAGAGAAGAGACTCACGTTTTTGGAGAGGCAAGCTCTGGAGAGACATCTTGGATGGCTAGAGAAGATCTGGAATTGAAGAACTAAGGTTGAAGTTCTTCTGCACCTCGTTCTGAGATGATGTTTTATATTTCTTATTGTTATTTCAGAGTCATATGTGAGTAGTGTTGGACCCCATTTTTTCCGGGTTGGACATACTAATTCCATATGATGTATATACCTTTTTGCTCATGCCATATACCTTGTTGAACAAGTCCTTAGAGATTCTCTGCAATTTGCACAAGATGGATGCATTGACACGAACAGGGAAGCCCAAAATTGATAACCTCTATTGCAAGCCCCTAAAGTGCCCCAAGATCAATGCCAGGTGATAGAGGATGAAATTTGGAGACTAACGCAGTTGACCGAGCTCAATTCGGATTTAAAATGATGAAGTTATGGCTAAAACAAGTTTCGTTGGAAAAAGTCAAATTTGTAAAAACACAGTCAATGCCCCTAGTCAAACTGCCCGAAAATGTGCATGTGAGGAATAGTCCAAAATGTATATTTTTGCGAATGCGGGTCTTCCCAAACAATCCTTGAAAGGTCATCCATTTTTGCATTTTCGAGTCTTCGAGGATTGACCTTCAAGGGTCGACCCTTGACTTTTGACCCTTTGCACTTTGACCCATTGACCATTGACCTTCGACCCACTGACCTTCGACTCTGCCGACACTTCGACCCACCAACCTTCGACCCTGCCGACACTTTGACCTACCGACACTCCGACCTGCTGACACTCTAACCCTTTGACCTTTGACCTTCGCTTTTGGCCTCTCTCACTGGCTCTCTCACTGAATGCTCACGGGACGTGTTTTATTAGCTGGCCATTTTATCAAAGATGCTTTTCAACGCCTGTCAGTCACATGTGTCAATAAAAAACCAAAAAAGGCAATCATAGGTCGATAGTCCATCAGACAAAGCATAGAATCTGGAAATTAATAATACTGGGATTAATAATACACCCGACAAAGCATTAAATGCAACAATTAATGAGATGCAGCCAACCCCTTTAAATCCAGCCTTCTGTCCACGCAATTAAAGAGAGAGAACGCCCAGATTTTGCCCAAAAAAAGGAAAAAACCTCTGACCTTGAAAAAAAAACATCTGCTGCCATTCTCCACCATTTCGCCCAGCTCCCTCCTTCAAAAACACAAAAAAAGAGCCACATAGGCCGATTCTTCCTTCTTTCTTTTCTATTCCCAATACCTTTCTCCTCACTTTTCTAACAACCATACGTACTCTTTCTCCTTCTCAAACCCAGAAGTCTCTGAAACACTATTCTCATCTCCCCCAGTTTAATTTTCGTTCCTTTTCACTATATTTCCAGCAACAAATACAAAAAAAAAAAAACCAAATTCATTCGTAGTTGTTGCTAACAATACCTAGCTTCCAGCCCGATTCCGACCGACCGATCTTGGAGTCTCGCCCACTAGCCAACGCCGCTGCTACCGGAATTCCAAGCTAGAGCCTGAGTCAGTTTATGTTTTTTTTAATCTTTATTTTGATTTAATTTGTTCGTATTTTACTTCATGTATTCGTATGTTATTATATTATTTTTTTCTTATCTTTTAGTTGTTTTAATACATGATTGTAATTTTTAATAGCAAGTAGTAAAAAAAAAAAGAAGCCGAGAGAGTGAAAAAAAAAAAGAATCATGCCAAGCAAAAAAAAGAAAAAAGAGGGGAGTGAGTTTGTTATTCTATTTGTAGATGTCACCATCATACACATAACTTTTTATTTATTTTTCATTAGTAAAAAAAGAAAAAAACACATAAAGATTTATTTATTTTTAACATGTGTTAGTGCTTAGTTTTACCCCTTTCAAACCACAAAAAAAAACACCAAAAGCAAAACAAAACAAAATAAACACAAAAAATATTAAAAAAAAGGTTTTTTAAACCAAGAAAAAGCATATTTCAAGTTTTACGACTTCAATAAAACAAACAAAAAACAATAAAAAAACAACAACAAACAACACAAACAAAATGTTTTTTAACAAAAAAACTAACAGACCACAAAATGTTTTTTAACAAAAAAACAACAAAAACAAAAAAAAAAAAAAAAACTTTAGGATTTCATTTTCCACTTCAAACAAAAAACCAAAACTTTTAGAATTCCCTTTAGAAATTTAGGGTAAATCCATTTTAACCATAACTCTAATAAATAACTTAGCTAAATAAAAATCATAGACTTTTTAGGAAACTTAACCCAATTATGGTAGTGACAATAAATAGAAAACCTCCTTTTCCAAAAATAGATACCGAAAGGGCGCTGTGGGGGTGCTAATCTTTCCCTACACGTAACCAACTCCCGAACCCTTCTCTGATAACGCAGATCACATTTTTTGTACTACTCAAGGTAGAGGGTATCCAACTGTACCCCAAAACAATTGGTGGCGACTCTAAATTTCTCACCATTGGTTTAGTCTACGCCCACCCCAAAAGGGCCCAGACGAAAACCAGTGATGACAAGTAATCTTTTCAATCTAAGGGAGCAATGTAGCCCCCTATGCTCTTGTATTGATTTTATGAATATTAGGTTTGTTTTAATGAGACTTGCTTGCTTTATGAATGTATTCTTTATCTTCTATATCTAGGTAGTATACACATGACTTTCTCAGCCCTAGTCTGGGGTAGACCTTGAGATTCATAGCATATTTGTGATTGGTCTGACCATTATCATTTCAGAAATATGATATATTGGCTTTGTATGTTGCTACCATGATAACCATTCAGGCATACAACACTTAGAAGGTCTGTCAATGACCATTTGTAGTACCTTGACTCATGTATTGCATGCTATCATTTAAATAACGCCAAGAACCTTAAAATCAGCCGAAATAGCATAGGAAAGTGAAACTGTGGCCATAGATGCCTTTAGTCCATGAGTTTTAATACCAAAAACAATTATGGTATGTCTACTTATTCAGAAAACCACATAAAAATTAGAGCTTTAGTTTAAAAAGAAAACATTTTGCCAAGACTTTTATAGAAGAAGAGTAATTGGGTGTTTTGATTTAAGAACTAGAAAACAAGGCCCCTGTGGAATTGACCCCTTGCTAGCTACTATTCCTTTAGTGCAAACTAAGGGAATTAATTATCTTGAAAAGAGGTTTTACGACATTGGCCAACTCTTTTAGAGTGGTTAAAAATCTGTCAGTCAAATTGGCGCCATTGTTGGGATTCAATGGTTAACTAGTTTTTAAAATCAACATTGAGTGAAATTGTTTGAATTCTTGGCTTGGTGCTTAATTCTGTCTTTTATTTTATTTTATTTAGTGTTTTTATTTATTTATTTTGTCTTGTTCGGAGCTGTTGGGTGTGTTCTTGTTGTTTTACAGGAACATTCACTATGTGCTTGAAGATATTCCTAGTTGTGCATGCGATGAGGGGAATTTGTGCCATTTAATCCAGAACTTGCATGGATAATCGTAGATCATCATAGAGCTCTTGGATGGTTCAACAGCCTACTGGCTAGTTCTATAAACACTTGGGAGGAGATGCAGACTAAATTTCTGTCTAAGTATTTCCCTCCTTCCAAGGTGATCCAGTTCAGAGGGAAAATTAGCCGATTTAAGCAAGACGAGATGGAGACTCTCCATGAGGCATGCGAGAGATTTAAAGACTTGGTAAGAAGATACCTTAACCATGGAAGACCCCAATGGATTCAAATCGAGTCCTTTTACACCGGTCTTCAGTATCACTCATCAGACAAGGGGAATGCAGCTGTGGGAGAATGGCTAATGAATTTGGAACCTGATGTAGCGGCTGAACTCTTAGAGAGACTGTCATTAGCTTATTGGCAGTGGTCAAATGTACGGACTTCAAGGCCACAGGAGAAGATAGCTTCCATTGATAGTTCTTCTAATGGCATGCAGGAGCAGACCCGGGCTCTAGCAAAAAGCATGGAAGTATTGGCTCTTAAAGTTGGAGGACCACAATAAGTTCCACCAACAATTGATCAAGGATAGAGTGGAGTTGAAAAAGAAAACTTTATTAGAGGAAAGGGTATATATCAGAAGCATCCTTTCTATCAACAGAACCAGGGTCAAGGCTATAAGTAACAACATCCCAACCAAGGCTACCAGAAAAATGCCTTTAACCAGAGCCGGAATAGAGGAGGTAAAGCTTTGAATTAGTATAAATATGTGCCCCTAGGGATGAAGCAGAATCCGTATGCGACGGATAATTATTCGCACCCACCTTCGGGTTTTGAGCAGCAACAGTAGTCTCATCCTCAATAACAACGAGGAAAAACTTATTAAATTGAGGATGAGATGACCAGAAAGAGGTGAGAGCTTTGAAGGAAAGGGTAGGAAGTATGGAGAGCTCTATTAAAAACATTGAGAAGTTATTGGTGAGTGTGGCACAAAATGCCAATCAAGGAGTTTCTTCAAAATCCTTTCCCAATGACACTAAAGTTAATCCCAAGGAAAGCTGCAATGTTATCACTTTAAAAAGTGGTAAGACATTAAAGGAAGCTGAGGAGCCTAAGAAGAAGGCCCTACAAGAAGCACAAACCAAGCCCTTAATAGCTGAAAATCAGGGAAGCACAGATAAAGAAAAGAAATAGTTGGGAGCTAACCAAGAATAGCAACAACTAAGATTCAACCAGCTGAAGAACAAAGGCCAAGAGAGATGAGGCCTACGATGCCATTTCCTCAGCAGATGAGGAATCAAAGGGTGGAAGAAGAAAATGAATGCTTCTTGGAGATATAGAAGAAGCTTGAAATAAACATTCCCTTCGTTGAAGCCCTTGAACAAATGCCCAGATGTAAGAAAGTTTTGAAGGACTTCTTGATGAAAAAGAAGAAGTAAGGGGACCACGAGATTATTGCAGTAACTAATGAGGTTAGCAACGTGGTTCCGAGGAAGTTACCCACAAAGCATAAGGATTCTGGTAGTTTCACTCTTCCGTGAGTAATAGGAGACGCACCACAACAGCAGGCCCTATGTGATTTGGGGGCCAGCATTAATTTAATCTCCTTCTCCCTCTACAAGCAGCTTGGGCTAATAGGTATGAAGCCCACTTCTATCTCACTACAATTCGCTAACCGATCCACTGGAAGGCCTGAGGGAATCATAGAGGATGTGCTGGTGAAGGTGGGCTCATATTTTTCTAGCAGAATTTGTGGTATTAGAGATGGAAGAAGCCAAGGGAGTTCAGTTACTTCTAGGAAGACCCTTCTTGAGGATAGGGTGTGCTTTGATCGATGTAGCTCAATGGAAGTTAACCTTGAGGATAAATGAAGACACCTTAGTTTTCCACATGGAAAGACCTTTGCAGGGACAAGAAAAGGAAAGTTGTGTCTGGATCAAAGACTTCGAGGACTTAGTGGGAAACTTCATGAGTGAGCAGATAGAACAACAAGCAGATGAAGTGCTTCACACATTAGTGATCCAACAGCAAGAAAAGGAGGACTTAATCACTGAAGAGGAGAAACAAAAATCAAGTCCCTTGGAACAAGCTAAGGAAAAGCATGACGAGCCAACAACTCTAGAGCCAGAACTGAAGGATTTGCCTGGACAAGTGAGGTATGAATTTCTAGATTCTACAAATAGATTTCAAGTAATTGTTGCTTCAAATTTAAATGCTTTGGAATGTGAACAATTGCTAGAAATTCTAAGGAAACATAAAAAGGCCCTTGGGTGCAATATTAAAGATATTAAGGGCATTAGTCCAGGGCTATGCTTGTATAAAATCCTCATGAATGATGATTTTAACCCCACTACTAAAAGACAACGAAGACTGAACCCACTAATAAAAGAAGTTATTAGTAAAGAAGTTCTAAAATGGAAAAATGTTGGGATCATTTATGCTATATCTAATAGTGAGTGGGTTAGTCCTTTTCATGTTATGCCCAAAAAAGGGGGCATGACAGTGATTAGAAATGAAAAGAATGAATTGATTCTATCTCAGACTATAATGGGGTAGAGAGTTTGTGTGAACTATAAGAAGCTAAATAAGGCCACTGGGAAGGATCACTTTCCCCTTCCTTTTATTGACCAAATGCTTGATAGGTTGGATGGGTATAGCCATTACTGCTTCCTAGATGAGTATTTTGGGTACAATCAGATCATGATTAAACCCGAGGACTAGAAGAAAACAACATTCACTTGCCCTTTTGGCACCTTTGCGTTTAGTAGGATGCCATTTGGGCTGTGTAATGCACTTGCAACCTTTCAAAGGTGCATGATGGCTATTTTTCGGGACCTGGTGGAGTAGATAATGGAAATATTTATGGATGATTTCTCTGTCTTTGGTTCCTCTTACCAATAATGTTTAAAAAACCTAGATACTATCCTGGAGAGATGTGAAGAGAAAGAACTTGTCCTTAACTAGGAGAAATGCCATTTCATGGTAAATGAGAGCATAGTTCTTGGGCACAAGGTGTCCGCTAAAGGTTTGGAGGTGAATAGAGCTAAGATATTGTAATGACCCGTGTTTTGGGATGTGGAGTTAGTCATAGTTTTGCCTTTTGGGGTAGCAATTGTTGGGTTTTAGGGAGTTTTATTCCCACTCACTTTTGGCTTGAACACTTTGTATGGTGATGGGCAAGCTTGAGGTAAGAGATGAGCCCAAGAGGGAACCTTTAGGGGGTGCACGTGGCAATGCACGTGACAATGGTTTGTCACGGGCAGTGGTGTTTCTGCATGAGAGCCTTCCAGAAGTTATTCTAAAGCTTGTGGAAAAATCCTAGGGCATTTGGAGCTTGCACGTGACAATGGCCTTTGTCACATGCAGCAATGTTTTTGCACCGTCTTCTTCGTTTTATTATGTTGATCATCTTTTCCTTAAGGACCATGTTCGAATTGTGGGTATTTTGTCCTGTGTGGATGCGAGAAGGTTGTAGCATGTTTTATCAAAACTACGTCGTTTTGATGATGGGGTTCACTTAATCGAAACGACGTCATTTTGATGTTGTGGTGTCTATAAAAGCAGGTGGAGACCTCTTGTGTTGGGGTTTTAGAGTTCATCTGACGCAGCCATTGCAGAGAGAGAGAGAGAGAGAGGGAAATTGGGAGAGAGAGCTCCTGATCGTGGCTGCCGTGGTGGTTGCCGTGGTTAGACGGCGTTTGGCATGGAAACAAGAGCGTGAAGGATCCTTCTGAGGTAGGGGTTCTATCTCTTCTAGTACCCATTACGGGGTTAGGCCCTGTGGTGGATGATTTATAAAGTATTGTCGTTGTTGTTATAATATATATATGTAAATCCATATGGGTGTGATCTCCTATATGGATGTTAGCCTTCAATGGCATGTTTCGTTTGATTCTGACATTGAGTCTGGGGTATGGGAACTCTCGGGGTTCGTTGCGGGGCAGTGGGCCTTAGAGGCCGTTGGGATGTCTGTGGTTCGTTAGGCTTCGTTTCCACTGTAGGATCACGTGGGAAACCTTGGGGTGTCGGGGGGAGGGGGGGGGGGGGGGGAATATACTTGAAATAATGATTGTTGATCTAGATGCATGCTATGTGTTTGATTATGTGCCTGTGTCACTGAGATGCATGCTATGTGTTTGATTATATGCCTGTGTGGCTGAGATGCATGCTATGTGTTTGATTATATGCCTATGTGGCTAAGATGCATGCTATGTGTTTGATTGTATGCCTGTGTGGCTGAGTGTCACGCCCCCAAATTCCAGGGAACCCAGAACTAGGAACATGACTTCCTCTTGCCCGCACCCGAAGGTCAAGGGGTTGGTGACTAGCACCAATGGAGACTACACCGCGGGTGTTGTCTGAAATATGCAACCCTGTACGATCATACATCAAGGGTAATCCTGTACTTTCCATACATCATCATGCATATAATAAGTCAAACAGTCATATAGACATCACATCACAATAGTATGCAAATACAACTATGCACGGACCCATGTCCGGGATATCACCCAAAACAATACAGAATATAATACTGTATCATACATCAGATTAGTGGGCATCCTCTTGGAAGAAAGCCCTTCACTAGTCTCGGGTCACACCTGAAAAAGGTAAACAACAAGTAGGGATGAGCGACAAGCTCAGTAGGTGACCCTAATACTCCACATCATGCAAACATACAAGTCTATACTACATGCTCTGTGCACTCGTGCACTGTGTAGTATGCACAATCATCAGGACTCAGCCTGCAAACATACATCAGGACCCAGCTTGCACTTACAGGATATCTTGTCCACGATCCTCCATGGGATCCAAGCTCAGGGCACTCAGCCCTAGCTCCACGAGCTCAACAGCTCAACTGAGGCCTTAGCCTGTCCACAACGCAATATGCCCGGCCACAGTCGCCACGCAGGCCTGCCATTGGTGCATCACGGTGAGAACCCAAGTCATAGAGCGCAAGCCACAATTCCCCAAACCAACATATTAACACCAATATGGTATTAAGGTTCACCATACCCCCTTTATTACTGAAGCCAGTCTTCACAAACCAATCATCATTCCTTGACCAAGGAAGGAGATACCCATAGGAATTGTTTTCTTGAAATAAAAAGTCTCGACATTGGGTTCCCATATCATAACTAAGATAATCTGATTTTTGGAGATTTTTCTGAGATGTCTAACCCCACTTACGAAAAATTGGATTTTTCCGAGATTTTACACTAAATCTCAATTTTCACATTTTGAAGGAGTGAGAATTAATTTTTCTAGTATTTTTCTTTGAATCCAAATGGGGGGTATTTCGTTATTTACATTATAACTTAATACTTAAATGTGTAGATGGGTATAGGTTATAATGTAAATAGTCCAGTCCAGTGTTCAGTTACATTGTTGGAGCTGCGACTCGTAGTGCGGAACTGGAGCGCGCCTCGAAGACTTGTAACACGGAGCGCGCCTCGAAGACTCGAAGTTGGTCTTCGACCTTTGGACTATGAACTCCGATCTACGAACTACGAACTACGAACTACGAACTACGAACCATGAACCAACGACCCTGGATCTTCGACCCTTCAACCCAGAACTTCGGATCTTCGTCATTTCGACCCAGTAATTCGCTCAGGATATTGTTTATCGTCGTTTTTGCCTGTTCTTCGTCTGGAATCAACCCAGCAACCCCAGACGCTCACAAACACACATTTTACGCAATAAACTACGATATCTACCTCAAAATGCATCCAGAACGCCTCTAAATCGCACAGATAACAGCAGAAATACGCACCAAATTTCAAATTTCCAGAAATCTTGATCTAAATCCAGATTTCCATGGTTGACTTCTCAATCCTCATGGAATATGCAATTAAATAGCCCCAGATCACAGAAACACATATTAAAACTGATATAAAACAGTTCTTAACCACAGATCTTTTGCTAAACCATTAGATCTAACCAAAAATTGGATTCCCCCAAAACCTAGTGTTCATGCTTAATTTCATAAATCATGACAAATTCGTGCATACCAAAGATAGAATCAAGATAAGAAGTTCATGGACACCTACTTGGAGTGATTCTTTGAGCTCCACGAACCCAAATCGCCCCGAATCACCAAGGCACTAAGCTCCAAGCTCTCTCTCAAATGCACAAACGTGATAGCATAAAAGTGAAAGCTCTTTCTTTTTCCTTCTATTTATATTTCTGCCAGTCATTGACCAATAACTGACCTAGTCAATAGTTGACCTAGTTAGTAATTGACCTCTAAGGTCCCGAACTCCAAATTGAGTCAAATTACAGTCAAAACGCTCAAAATGACGAGCACAACACTAAGTAGATATTATCACAGTCAAATGACCGCCCAAATGCAAAGTCAACCAATGAACCCCGAAAAGTCAACGATCAAGTCAAACGGGGCCCCGACTCAGAATCGAGCCCAGGTACAGTCAAAATGCATACATCGACGACTACACTACCGTCTAGATAGTTGCATTCTCATAGAATGGATATCTCTCAAAACTACCCAAATATGAGTCTTTACACTGAGTTTGTGAGCCTGTGTGGTTGAGTTTGTGAGCCTGTGTGGCTGTTCTTATGAGCCTGTGTGGCTGTGGATGTGGAGCCTGTGTGGCTGTGTTTGTAAGCCTGTGTGGCTAAGTTTGTGAGCCTGTGTGGCCTTGCTTGTGAGCCTATGTGGTTGTGGATGTGGAGCCTGTCTGGCTGTGTTTGTGAGCCTGTGTAGCTGTGGATGTGGAGCCTGTGTGGGTTTGTTAGTGGAGCCTATGTGGCTAAGGAGCCGGTGTGGCTGTGGACGTGGAGCTTGTGTGGCTATGGCTTGTTTGTGTAGACTTATTCTCAAATGTTGATTATTCCTATTTAAATACTTGTATCACATCACTGCACCTGTACACGTTGACATGTAGATACTAGGAACATGGGATGGGTCGGGGAGACATAATCCCTACTGAGTTGTGGTTGCTCACCCCTCCTACTATGTTGTATTCCTTTTAGGGACCTAGAGGCATTAGGTGGAGACACCAAGGTGGAAGGCAATTTTGCTTTGTTGCTTTGTTAAATGTAATGTTATTTTATGGAACCTTCGTAACCCCAATAGGGAGATGTTGTAAAACAATTTTTTAATTAATAAAGTATTATGGTTTTCCCGATGGACAACTATTGTGGTTTGAAAATTATTAATAAGATTTTGTTTTGTGAATATTTAGTATGGATATGTGTAAAGTCGTGTGGAATTAATTCCAACCCCTCGCCCATCGGGTGGGTAAAGGGGAGTCACGAACCGGTTTCCTATGGTTGGAAATCCGGGGCGTGACATACGGTATCAGAGCATGGTCTAGTTGGCCTAGGGTAGTGGGCGGATTTGATTATCTTAACTCCTTTGGAGGAGCCTAGATGGACATGCCTGATCCGCATTGTCCTCTTTGAGCCTCTAAGGTGTACTTGGGGTAGTCCAGTCCTGTGGTAGGATTTGCATGCATTGGCATTAGGGCACTAGTTGCATTTGTTGTCTATGTGTGATTGTGTGGGTAACTGAGATAAAGCATGTGATAGGAAAATACGAGGAACGTGATTTAATCACGTGCAACTCGATTCGTGATAACTTGAGCTGTGTGCTTATGGAATTGCCGCTTGTGTAATGTGACTTAATAAGAACCGAAAAGTGTGCAAAGTGTGTAAACCTATGTGATAATTGAATTGATAAATGGGGTAGTGGAAGTAAGACTCGATAGATTCGAATTCATTTTGATGTTTGTGTTCCTTATTTCGTGTAGTAAGAATGCCACTGAGGAGAGTGACGCGTGCGTCCAGGGCAGTGGCTGATGAGTCATCTGCCCATGAGGGACCAAGTGCGGGGCATCTCGCTATAGAACATGCGCTGTTGTTGGCACAGCTATGAGAGGGCATCTGATAGGAAGTCCAAGAGCTGAGGGAGGGTATCCGGCAAGAAGTTCGGGAGGAGGTGCGCTGTGAGATGGCAAAGTCAATGAGGTGCCATCGCCACCACCACCACCAGTGGGAGAGTTACCCCGTGAGTGTCAAAGTTCACTAGGTGGCGTATCGATTCGTGTAGAGGATGACGTGGTGACGAGGTTCCGAAAGGAACAACCTCCGAGGTTCAAGGAAGAAGTGGATCCCGTGGTAGCTGAGCATTGGTTGAGGCAGATCGAGCATGTGTTTTCCTTTCTCCTACCCCTAGAGGAGGATAAGGTGAGGTTGGCCATTCGGCAGTTAGAGGGGAATGCTTTGGAGTGGTGGTAGAGTGTTGCAGGAAGCCGTTCAGTATAGTTCATGGTTTGGGAGGAGTTCTTGCAGCTCTTCCACGATGAGTTCTTCCCCGAGTCGTTGAGGTGGCAAAAGAGAGAAGAATTCGGCAGCCTGAAGCAAGAGTTGAAGATAGTGCCCGAGTATGAGCAGGAGTTCCGAAGCTTGAGTAGATTAGCTCCCGAGACAGTGGCAAGGGAGGACCTGAAGGCCCACAAGTTCACCTTGGGTCTCAGGCCAGCCCTTAGGTAGAGGGTAGCGATACTAGGTTTGAGGACATATGCTGAGGTTGCTGAGGTTCCCCAACGGTTCTTATTGTTGTGGGTAGTAAGGCCACGTCAAGAGGGAGTGTCCCAATAAGGATTGGCACTGCAAGAGCTGTGGACGAGAAGGCCATTTTAGCCGAGTTTGTAGGAGCAACAACAAGGGAGTAGGAGGCATGGCATCCAACATCAGGAGTGATGCCAGGTTTCGGGCACCAGCAGAGAGACCAGCTTATCAGTGGCAGGCTAGTTAGGGAGGATCCAGTCAGTCGTGACTTCAGGGGGGACCGGAGCGGCAGCAGACTGCTGCTGTAGGCAGTCAGGGTGGGAACCACCCAGTATGTGAACCGACCAGTGGCACGGGCCAAGGGAGGGTCTTCGCGCTGAATCCAACACACTAGGAGGAGGCTGAGCTACCACCTCCACCGGCGGAGGGTGGGGCAAGGCCTTCGGTGGTTAAAGGTACCCTTTTGATCTCTCATATGCTTGCTTCTGTTCTTTTTGAGACTGGTGTGTCATGTTCATTTGTTGCTGAGCTTGTGATTGATGGCTTGGGGTTAGTATGTGTTGAGGCAGAGAGACCCCTAGTTGTGGAGTCTCCGGTGGGAGGTATGATTGAAGTGTGACGTGTATGCCGTGACTGTGTGTTAACCATAGGAGTTGTGGAGCTTAGCTTCAATTTGTATGTGATTCCAATGAGGATGTTTGATTTGATTTTGGGTATGAATTGGCTTATGGCTTTCCAGGCCAAGATAGATTGTTATTGGCGGCGTGTATCCTTCGTGACACCTGCAGGGACCTCTTGCACCCAGCAGGGAGAGTGGGACTGTGAGGCGAGTCGGGCTGGGACAGTGTTGGACTAGTAGGGTTCCATTACGCACAGGTTGGTAGCCCTAACTTTTGCTGAGGAGGGAAAAAAGGGAAAGAGGATGTGGCCAGCTGTTGTTGACCAATTTCAGGATGTCTTTCCTGAAGAGTTGAGGAGTTTACCACCTAAGAGGAGCGTGGAGTCCACCATTGAGTTGGTACCGGGGACGGGTCCAATCTCCCAAGTGGCTTATCGTATGGGACCAGCTGAGTTAAGGGAGCTTTAGAGGCAGATAGAGGAGTTGGTGTACCAGGGATATATTCAGCCGAGTACCTCACCTTGGGGTGCTCCAGTGCTCTTTGCAAAGAAGGTAGATGGTACACTTCGTCTTTGCATTGACTACACGAAGCTGAACTGGGTAAGTGTGAAGAACAAGTATCCATTGCCTCAGATAGATGACTTGTTTGACCAGTTGAGTGGGCCCCAGTGGTTTTCCAATATAGATCTGCGGTCAGGGTACCACCAGTTAAGGGTTATGGAGGAGGACATCCCTAAGACTGCTTTTCAGTGCGGTATGGGCACTATGAGTGGGTGGTGATGCCTTTCAGACTCACTAATGCATCAGCAGTGTTCATGCATCTTATGAACCAAGTTTTTGCTCCATACTTGAATTCTTTTGTAGTTGTGTTCATTGACGATATTTTGGTGTATTCCAAGACGGAGAGGGAGCATGTGGAGCATTTGGCAACAGTGTTGCAAACCTTGAGGGACCTGTAGTTGTTCGCTAAGTTTAGCAAATGTAAGTTTTGGATGCAGGAGGTTCATTTTCTTGGCCATGTAATGTTAGCTGAGGGGATTAGAGTGGACCCAGCTAAGATTGAGGCTATATCATCATGGGAGAGGCCAACAAAGGTTTTCGAGATTTGTAGTTTTCTTGGCTTGGTGGGGTATTATCATCATTTTGTAGAGGGGTTCTCCCATTTGGTAGCTCCTACGATGGCGTTGACCCGGAAGGGAGTGAAGTTTGAGTGGACTGACAAGTGTTAGCAGGCGTTTGAGGCTCTTAAGACCCGTTTGACCACTGCACCTATGTTGAGGTTACCTAGGGAGGACGTCCCATATGAGGTGTATTATGACGTGTCCAGGATTGGTTTGGGGTGTGTGCTTATGCCAGAGCACAATGTGGTAGCTTATGGGTCGAGGCAGTTGAAACCACATGAGTAGAATTACCCTACTCACGATCTTGAGTTGGTGGCTATCATCTTTGCCTTGAAGAGTTGGCAGCATTATCTCTTGGGGGAAAAGTTTGTGGTGTTCTCAGATCATAAGAGCCTTCAGTACATTTTTACCCAGAAGGACTTGAAGTTGAGGTAGAGGAGATGGGTGGAGTATTTGCAGACCTTTGACTTTACTCTTGCCTATAGACCGGGCAAGGGCAATGTTGTCGCTGATGCGTTGAGCAGGAAAGGAAAGGCTGAGGTGGCAGTAAGAGAGTGGAAGCTGATGGAGCAGTTGGCGATGTTGCAGTTACAGCCTGTTGCTCGTGATGGTGGGACAATCCTGAGTCCTATTGTTGTTGTGCCTGAGCTGTACCAGTGAGTCCGGGAGGGACAATTAGGGGATATTGAGTGTGAGGTTCTCTGTGCCCGTATTGAGGCTAGTGAGCTATCGGAGGATTCGACTGAGGGTCCTGAGCATGAGTTGTCTTTTCAAGGGCGATTTGTAGTGGCTTCACCTCTTCGGGATGAGGTGATGAGGGAGTTTCATCAGTCAAGAGTTGTTGGGCATCCAGGGGGGATGAAGATGTACCATGCACTCCAAGGACATTTTTCCTGGCTTGGGATGAAACGTGATGTGGCAGCATTTGTTACAAGGTGCCTTACTTGTCAACAAGTGAAAGCGGAGCATCAATGACTGGCAGGTATGTTATAGCCGTTGCCAGTAGCGGAGTGGAAGTGGGATCACATAGCGACGGATTTTGTGACTAGACTTCCACCCACCATTGGGAGGAAAGACATGATATGGGTGATTATGGATCGGCTAACCAAGTTAGCCCATTTTCTTACCGTTCGAGAGTGGGATTCCATCGGGACATTGGGCTAGTTGTATGCGAATGAGATTGTGAGATTACGTGGAGTGCCGTCGTCGATTGTGTCCGATAGAGATTCGAGGTTTACTTCTCATTTCTGGACAGGCTTGTAGGAGGCTATGGGGACAAAGCTTAACTTGAGCACAGCCTTTCACCTTGAGACTGATGGTCAGACTAAGAGGACGAATCAGACATTGGAGGACATGTTGAGGGCCTATGTGTTAGATTTTGGGGGTTCGTGGGCAACTCACCTTCCGTTGGTGGAGTTTGCCTACAATAACAATTACCAGGCATCCATTGGGATGGCTCCTTTTGAGGCATTGTATGGCAGACCGTGCCAATCACCTTTGTGTTGGACTGAGGTAGGAGAGGCAGCTCTCTTGGGACCACAGTTGGTTCAAGCGGCTACTGAGAAAGTCAAGTTGATTCGTCAGCATTTGTTGTCCGCGCAGAGTCGATAGAAATCTAATGCAGATCAGCGGCAGCGACCTTTGGAGTTTTATATGGGAGATCATATGTTTCTCCGTGTTTCTCCACATCGTGGACAACGGCGATTTGGGAGAGGTTCCAAGCTATCTCCGCGGTTTATTGGTCCTTTTGAGGTTATGGATTGTGTGGGGCTAGTGGCCTACCGATTAGCATTGCCACCGCAATTGAGTCGGGTGCACAACGTGTTCCATGTGTCCCAGTTGAGGAAGTATCATCCGGACCCCACTCATGTGATCGATTGGGGGACATTGGATATTGAGGATGACATGTCTGTTGTTGAGGCCTCTATCCGTATACTCAATCGGCGGGAGAAGCTTTTGCGTGGTCATGCTATTCCTTTGGTTTACGTGCTGTGGCAGCACCATGGCATTGAGGAGGAGACATGGGAACATGAGTCCATGATGCGTGAGCAACACCCAGAGTTGTTCGAGGACGAACACTCTTAACGGTGGGAGGTGGCTGTTGGCCAAAGGATAGTGATGTGCTTTCCTGTATTAATTGTTCATAATCTGGTGTATTTGTATTGTCCTTTAGACATGTATTTATTTGAGATGAGTTTTGAGATGTGTATTTGTGCCATGTAGGTATGTGTTAAATGCATTGTGATGCATGTGGTTAGGAATTGTGGTGGTGCTTTGTTGAGTTTGAGACGTATGTCCCATTATATGCTTTGTGCGGTGTATGATCCATTTCGGGTGTTGTGGCTTGCCATTCTGCAAATGGGTAGCATGTGTTGGTTATTCCTCGCATGTTGTTTCTTTTTGAGGACGAAAAGTCTTAAGGGGGAGAGGATATAATGATCCGTGTTTTTGGATGTGGAGTTAGACACAATTTTGCCTTTTGGGGTAGCAATTGTTGGGTTTTAGGGAGTTTTATTCCCACACACTTTGGCTTGAACACTTTGTATGGTGATGGGCAAGCTTGAGGTAAGAGATGAGCCCAAGAGGGAACCTTTAGGGGGTGCACGTGACATTGCACGTGACAATGGTTTGTCACGGGCAGTGGCATTTTTGCATGAGAGCCTTTCAAAAGTTATTCTAAAGCGTGTGGCAAAATCCTAGGGCATTTAGAGCTTGCATGTGACAATGGCCTTTGTCACGTGTTGCCACATTTTTGCACCGTCTTCTTCGTTTTATTATGCTGATCATCTTTTCCTTAAGGACTATGTTCGAATTATGGGTATTTTGTCCTGTGTTGATGCGGGAAGGTTGTAGCATGTTTTATCGAAACTGCGCCGTTATAATGATGAGGTTCACTTAATCAAAACTATGTCGTTTTGATGTTGTGGTGTCTATAAAAGCAGGTGGAGACCTCTTGTGTTGGGGTTTTAGAGTTCATCTGACGCAGCCATTGCAGAGAGAGAGAGAGAGAGAGGGCAATTAGGATAGAGAGCTCCTGATCGTGGCATGCCGTGGTGGTTCCCGTGGTTGGACGGCATTCGGCGTGGAAGCAAGAGCATGAAGGATCCTTTTGAGGTAGGGGTTCTGTCTCTTCTAGTGGCCATTCCGGGGTTAAGCCCTGTGGTGGATGATTTGTAGAGTATTGTCGTTGTTGTTATAATATATATATATATATATATATATATATATATATATATAAATCCATATAGGTGTGATCTCCTATATGGATGTTGGCCTTCAATGGCATGTTTCGTTTGATTCTAACGTTGGGTCCGGGGTATGGGAACTCTCGGGGTTCGTTATGGCGCAGTGGGCCTTAGAGGCCGTTGGGATGTTTGTGGTTCGTTAGGCTTCATTTCCACTGTAGGATCATGTGGGAAACCTTGGGATTTCTGGGGGGGGATATACTTGATAGATTATTGATCCAGATGCATGCTATGTGTTTGATTATATGCCTGTGTGGCTAAGATGCATGCTATGTGTTTGATTATATGCCTGTGTGGTTGAGATGCATGCTATGTGTTTCATTATATGCCTGTGTGGCTTAAATGCATGCTATGTGTTTGATTATATGCCTGTGTGGCTAAGATGCATGCTATGTATTTGATTGTATGCCTGTGTGGCTGAGTTTGTGAGCCTATGTGGCTGTGCTTGTGAGCCTGTGTGGCTGTGGATGTGGAGCCTGTGTGGCTGTGTTTGTGAGCCTCTGTGGCTGAGTTTGTGAGCCTGTGTGGCTGTGCTTGTGAGTGGTTGTGGATGTGGAGCCTATGTGGCTGTGTTTGTGAGCCTGTGTGGCTGTGGATGTGGAGCCTGTGTGGCTGTGTTAGTGGAGCCTATGTGGTTAAGGAGCCTGTGTGGCTGTGGATGTGGAGCCTGTGTGGCTGTGGCTTGTTTGTGTAGACTTATTCTTAAATGTTGATTATTCCTGTTTAAATACTTGTACCACGACACTGCACCTGTACACGTTGACTTGTAGATACTAGGAACATGGGATGGGTCAGGGAGACATAATCCCTACTGAGCTGTGGTTGCTCACCTCTCCTACTGTGTTGTTTTCCTTTCAGGGACCTACAGGTGTTAGGTGGAGACACCAAGGTAGAAGGTAGTTCTGCTTTGTTGCTTTGTTAAATGTATTGTTATTTTGTGGAACCTTTGTAACCCCAATGGGGAGATGTTGTAAAACAATTTTCAAATTAATAAAGTATTGTGGTTTTCCCGATGCACAACTATTGTGGTTTGAAAATTATTAATAAGATTTTGTTTTGTGAATATTTGTTGTGGATGTGCGTAAAGTCGTGTGGAATTAATCCCAACCCCTCGCCCATCGGGTGGGTAAAGGGGAGTCACGAACCGGTTTCCTCGGGCAGGAAATCCGGGGCGTGACAGATATCCACTATTGAAACCCTACCACCTCCAACCAATGTGAAAGCGGTGAGAAGTTTCTTAGGACATGTTGGGTTCTATAGAAGATTTATAAAGGACTTGTCAAAAATAGCTATACCCTAAGTGTGTTGTTGGAAAAGGACACAAGCTTCGAATTTGATGATGAATGTTTAAAAGCTTTTGAGGTCCTTAAGCACAAACTGGTCACAACCCCTATTATAGTTACTCCCGATTGAGAACAACCATTTGAGCTTATGTGTGATACGAGTGACTATGCCATGGGGGTAGTTCTAGGGCAGAGGAGAAAGAAAATGAAAATTTTCAAGGTGATTTACTATTCTAGTAAGACTCTAGATAGTACCTAACAAAACTATAGCACTACTGAGAAAGAGTTGCTAGCTTTGGTGTATGGCTACAACAAGTTTAGACCCTACCTCTTTGGGTCTAAGGTTGTTGTTTATATTAACCATGCAGCTCTTAATTATTTATTTGCTAAGAAGGAAGCTAAGCCACGCTTGCATAGATGGGTTCTCCTCTTACAGGAGTTTTATTTGGAGATTAGAGATACTAAACGGGCCTTAAACACTATAGCAAATCACCTTTCTCGAGTTGAAAGTGCACCTAAGTCTTTACCTATCTCTGATGACTTTCTTGATAAGGCAGTGCTTCAAGTAAGTCAGCTTCCTTGGTTTGATGATATACTATTTAGCCACTGAGTTTTTACCTAAGAAATTTGATTACCACCAGCGAAAGAGGTATATTTGGGATGACATTAACCTTTATAGGCGGTGTGCTGATCAGATAATTAGAAGGTGTGTCCCTAACGAAGAAATGGATGATATCTTGCATCATTGTCCTGCGTCAAATTATGGGGGCCACTTTGGGGTGCAAAGAACAGTGGCCAAGATCATGCAATGTGGGTTTTACTGGCCTAACATGGTTAAAGACACCTATGTCTTTATTAAAACCTATAATAAATGCCAAAGGGTAAGTGGTCTGTTTAGGAAGAATAAGATGCCCTTAACTGGAATCTTTCCAGTTGAAATTTTTGACATTTGGGGCATAAACTTTATGGGGCTCTTCTCCATTTCTGATGGATATTCATACATTCTATTGGCTGTGGATTATGTGTCCAAGTGGGTTGAGGCAATACCAACAAGAGTGAATGTTGCCAGGGTGGTGACTAAATTCCTCAGCAAATGCATTTTTAGCCATGTTGGGACACCAAGGGTTATTATTAGTGATGAGGGTAGTCATTTTTACAACAAATTGTTTGATAAATTGTTGGCAAAGTATGGAGTCAACCATAGGAAGTCCTTAGCTTATCACCTACAAGCTAATGGGCAAGATGAAGTGTCCAACATGGAAATAAAATTTATTCTTGAGAAAACTGTTGGAGGAAATAGAAAGGATTAGTCTTAAAGGCTTCATGAAGCCTATGGGCTTATAGGACAGCCTACAAGACCCCCATTGGAATGTCCCCTTACAAAATCTTTTATAGTAAGTCTTGTCATTTGCATGTGGAATTAGAACTCAAGGCTCAATGGGCCATGAGGAAATTAAATTTTGATCTACAAAAGACCAAGAAGTTGAGGATGACTCAATTAATTGACTTGGAATAGTTTAGAAGGGATGCCTATGAAAGTGCTAAAATTTATAAAAAAAAAAAAAGAACAAAGAAATGGCATGATAGGCAATTAAACAAAGAATTTTTAAACCTAGGACAAAGAGATTTATTGTTCAACACTAGACTGATGTTGTTTCCAAGTAAGTTAAGATCAAAATGGATGGGGACATTTGTGATAACTAATAAGAAGCCATATGGGAGCTTTGAGCTCCAAGCTGAAGATGGCAATAAATTTTGGGTTAATGGAAATAGGCTAAAACCATATTATGACCCAACATAGAGGGAGATTGTTGATTCCCTCACTTTTAAGCCTTCATGATCATATCTTGTAGTCTAGCTATAGACTTTAAATAAAGTGCTTGTTGGGAGGCAGCACAACTGTTTTATTTTGTATTTATTTTAGTTTTGTTTGCTGTTCGCTAAGTATGGTGTAGGACCTATAATTTGGTCTTCAGTAACCATTTTGTAGGCCTTTAAAGGGGAACTTATTGGGCTTTGGACTTCAGGACTTCCCTATAAAGCCCATGTGTTGGCCCAACTGCCAAGCTAAGGCTGGATTGTTCAAGTTGCAAATCAAAGGCCATTTATCATGTTTTATACCTTGAAGAGGGACCTACCAACCAGTGAAATTTGAGCAAAAATGGAGTACATTTTGAGCAAAAACATGCTTGAATGTGATGAGCCATATGCTGTACAAGAGACAAAATTGATCTACAATGAAAGGCAAGCATACTAGTAAAATTTGGGCTGAATTGGGGTTGTACGTGGTAATGGCATATCACGTTCAAGGGGTATCCTCGTCAGTTTGCTCTGAAATTTTTATCACTGGTAGATGAAAGTATTTGGAGCATTTTTCTCTTTTGCACGTGATATCAATAAGGCCATTTCTCGAGTCGAAAAGCAAAAATAGTGTTTTAATGTTGTATAGAGCTACAACCAATATGTCGTGCAGAAGGCATTATTGATCTACAGAGCATGAGGGACCTACTAAAAAAATTTGAGACAATTTAGCTCGGACTGTGACAATACCCATATCACGTGCAAGGGCAATTCTTGTCCAATTGCTTTGAAATTTTGATGACACATGTATGGCATAATTTGGAGCATCTTTTGTTCTACACGTGATATCAAATGAGCTTGTCTCCTAGGTCAAATAACATAAAAATGCATTTTCTCATATCTAAAATTGGGGAAAACAGTCCTTGCAGCAGCAGCTCATCCTCCACCTTCTTCTCCTTCAATTCTTCAAGCCAAATACCCTCTGGTGCACTACAATGAAATGGAAATTCCCCAACAACCTGATCAATTCAGATGTGGGATTTTTGTTTGCTATTACTTGTTGGCCATACTGCAGCATCGGGACAATTGGGCACTAGTAGGGGAGACCTCTACTGATTTTGTTGCTAATGTAAGGAGAATGGTGGCCCAAGTCATTTTCTTTTACAGCCAACCAACTGAGAGGTAAGTATCTTCCTACTCCCTATTCTATGTCATGAGGACATAGGATACTTTAAGTGTGGTGTGGGGGGAGTGACTTGAGCCACTTGTTTGTCCTTTATGTTGTGTGCTTGCATGTTTTGTTTTTGGATTGTTTTTGGTTTGTTTGTTAGTTTTTATTTTTATTTTATGTGATTGTTTGAGCTGCTTGCATGCGTGATTTGCATGTGGAGACGCATGAATACTAGGTATGCAATTTTGGCTTAAATTTTGTAATTTTTATGCCACATTAGTATTGTGTTGTGATAAGGGTGTTAAAGTAGTTAAGGTGTGTTATGATTTGGTTTAATCATGTCTCTATCTCTTGAATGATATCACTGTGTTTTTGGATCTGGAGTTTGACTATTAGCTGCGCATGAGATGATAGGATAACACTTAGTGACCCATAGAGTTGAGTGAAAAGAAAATCTAAAAGAAAAATGAGAAAAACCTCTTTCTAGCCCTTGAGTGACATTCATGGTTTATGGGATAATAGTTTTCTTTGTTCTTCTTTACTTTCAACATTGGTTATTTAATGGTAAGAGTTAAGTCAGCATGATGATTACTTATTAGTGCTCAGTGCTTGGTGTATGATGCTAGTGAAACAAGCATTCATCAAATTGATCACTTAAGTCAATTTGACTTCCTAAGTATCCTAGTTTGTGTTTTGTTTATGTGTCATGTAATAAAGAGATCGTGATTGTTTTCTTTATCTCTCTATAGCAAAAAAAAAGTAAATAATTCATCAAGGGAGAGCATAAAAGAAGTGTGAAAAAAAAATTCAGAATAAAAGCCACAATGGCTTGACGTTTATATGTGTGTTTTTTTTAGAGTGTTGAGCTCAATTCGTTGGCTCAAGGTGTGTTTTATCAATCATTAGAGTAGAGTGTGAGATCATTGAGTTTTTAGAATAGCATGTGAGTTTCCAAATAAAGTACAATAGAGGGTGTGTTTTCTTTGATGATCAAAAATAAGGAATTCCCATGTTTGTTTGGCAAGAACTTAATCAATAGCCAATGGAGAAGGTTGAGAGGAGTTTATCACCCTTTTGTCAACTATTAAGTACTGTTAATGGGTGTGAGATTGAAAGAAAAGAGAGTTTGTATTTGAGTGAGGCAGCTTTATCCTTGGTGAGAACTTTAAGGGAAGCTAGGAGCTATTTTATCATCGAATGCTTGCTGATATCTAAGTTTTCAGTGATGATATTGCATGGTTGTTGGATTTAGAGGTATGGACATGATTGACTTAAATTATGATTCATTTTGGTTACTTAAATTCCCATTTCATCATGATAGAGTTGCATGCTTAGGAAACCATGACTCTTCTTGATTGCTATTTTATTTATCTTCCTGTTTGACTGAGTGTTTGTTTTCTTTTTGCATGCTTGTATATTTTTTTCTTGAGGACAAACAATGGTTCAAGTGTGGTGTGCTTAATAACATACATTTATGTCGTTATTCTATTGTATATTTAGGGTGTTTAAGAGCATAATTAGTGCCTAATTGCACCATATTTCATATATATATTTGCTCTAACCCTTAGGAAGATATTGTTGCCTATATACATGTGGTTTTAAGTTGTTTTGGTATGTTTTTAGGTGATTTGTTCTCAAGCACATCAGCTAAACCATCTTATCTACTAATGAGGGAACTTGTGACAAAAGATGAGCTCAAAAGGAGGCATTTTTGATATGCAGGTGATATAGGCCAATATCATGTGCAGGCATATTATCACATAGGAGCCTTTTACATGATTCAAGGAAGCTTGGAGATGAATTTTAGAGCATTTGGAGCTTGCACGTGATATGACATTGTCACGTGCATTATCAAGTGCAACAATGTTTTTGCATAGGGACCTTTATTTTTGTATGCTGATGATCTTTTTCTAAAGAACCTTATCCCTTTTGTGCTTGGTTTGAGTTGTAAAATGGATGGAAGAAAGAATTACTATCATTTATTAAAACTACACTGTTTTGATAAATGATGACTGTCATCACTGGTTTTCGTCCAGGCCCGTTTGGGGTGAGCCCAAACTAAACCAATGATGAGACATTTAGAGTCTCCACCCACTGTTTTTGGGGGTGCAGTTGGTCACCTAAAAATGTGTGTGGTCTACATTACCAGATAAGGGTTCGGGGGTTGGTTACGTGTAGGGAAGGATTAGCACCCCTACAGCGCCCTTTGGGTACGTATAGGAGGAAGAGGCTTTTTCTATTTGTTTGCACTGTCATGACGGGGTTAAGTTTCCTAAAAAGTCTATAATTTTTATTCAGCTAAGTTATATATTAAAGTTGTGGTTAAAATGAATTTGCCTTAAATTTCTAAAGTGAATCCTAAAAGTTTTGAGTTTTTGTTTGAAGTGGAGAATGAGATCGTACGGGTTGTGTTTGGTTTTATTTTGGAAATTGAAGTCCTCAAATATGATTTTTTTTCCTTTTTACTTTTCCCTTTTTTTGTCTTTTTTTTGGTAAAACATACATTTTTTTTGTATTTTATGTTTTATAAAAAACATTTTGTTTTGGTTTGCTTCATTTTTTGGTTTTTTTCTTTTTTTTTTGATTCTGGAAATTGAAGTACCAATTTTGATTTTCTTCTCTTTTTTTTTTGGTTTGAAAACATGGAAACGTTTGTTTTTTGTTTTTGTTTTGTTTTTTCAAGGAGACATTTTGAACACATTTTGAAAACATGTTATAGAAGACATTTTGGAAAAACATTTTGTGGAATACATTTTGTTATTTTTTTTTGTGTGTTTTTTAAAGCTTTGAACCTAAATCTACACGTTTCAACAATTGAAAATACATAGGAACACATATATCAAAATAGATGTGGAGTGTGTGAGTGTGACATCCACAAAAGAAAAATAAAAGCACTCTCTTTTCTTTTTCCCCTTTTTTTTATCTCTTTTTTTTCATGCCTCTCTTTTTTTGCCTCTTTTTTTTGAGTTTCCTTGCTATTACATATTACAACTTTGTGTGAAATGACAATTACAATCAATAAAACAAAAGAAAATGAATAAAAAGCAAGATAATGAACAGAAACAACACAACACAACAATTACAAAAAAAAAACAAGAGAATAGCGTAAGGTAATCGAAATGAAAAATTAACCCGACTTTACCTTGGATTTGGGGCTCCGATTGCTGCAACGTTGGAGGGAAGGCGTGACTCCTTTCTTGGTGTTTTTGAAAAGAGGTGGTTGGATGAAATTGGCAGCAAACCTGGGCGTTTTCTGGGACTGAACTCTCCTTCCCCCTCTCTTTCTCTGGACGTTTTTGCAGGGAAGAAACTGGGGCGTTTTTTTTTAGGATGAATCTGAGAGAGGATGGCAGTCAGGGAGACGTTTTTCTTTGGTGTTATCTCTCTCTCTTTTTTTTTCTGGGTTTTGAATCTCTCTCTTCTTCTTTTGAATTCTGGGCGCGTTTTTTTTTTGATGTCAAGGAGTCTCTCTTTTTTTTTTTTTGTGGGAATCTCAGGCGTGATCTCTTTCCCTTTTCTGTCTTTCTTTTTTGCTTTGCTCTCTCTGGTTTGTAGGTTTCTTTTCCCACGATGATGGCTCTCTTCTTTCTTCTGGGCGTTTTTTTTTGGGAGGAAGCCGGGGCGTTTTTTTTGATGTCTCGATCCCCCTTTTGCGCAGGGACAGTTCACTGCATTTTAAAGGCTGGCAGAAAAATTCTCGCTGGACTGTCATTACTTGCAACATTAAATGCTGTATTATTGATGCAGTATTTTAATTTGCAGATTTGATGCTTTGTCGGGTGGACAGCTTGTGCGGAAAACAGGGCAGCTCGTGATTGCCTTTTGAATTTGTATTTTAGCACCCATGTGACTGACAGTATGATTCTTTGTCAGGTGGCCAGCGCAGAAGACGGGTCTCGTGAACAACTAGCGAGAGAAAAGCCAGCGTGAAAAAAAGCCAGCGCGAAACGCCAACCAGCGAAGGTCAAGCGGTCAGAGGCTCGAATTGTCCGTAGGTCGGAGTGTCGGCAGGTCGAAGTGCTGGCAGGGTCGAAGCTGCGATGGGTCGAAATTTCGGTGGGCGAAAGTCAACGGTCAATGGGTCGAAGTGTCGGCAGGTCGAAGGTCAACGGTCAATGGGTCGAAGGCTTACAGGCATTGTAGGTCAAGGGTCAAAGGTCGGAGTGTCGGCAGCGGGGCTCCAAGGGTCAAGGGTCAAAGGGTCGAAGGTCGGAGGCGTCGCAAGTCCTGGCGTCGTAAGTTCGTAAGTCACGAGTCGGAGGTTTATAGGCTTCGAGGGTCAATGGTCGAAGGGTCGAAGGTCGGAGTGTTGGCAGCGGGGCATCGAGGCTTCGAGAGTTAGGGGGATGAAGGTCGAAAAGGCGAGTCGAAGGTCGGAGTGTCGGCAGCGGGGCTTCGAGGCTTTGAATCTTCGAGGCTTTGAGGCTTCGATGCTTCGAGGCTTCGAGGCTTCGGGGCCTCGATGCTTCGGGGCTTCGAGGCTTCGAAGGTCAATGGGTCGAAGTATCGGCAGGTCAACGGTCAACAGTCAACGTCGAAGTTTTTTTTTTTTAACTTTTCATTACCTTCTTACCCTTCACCTATAATGCAAAAAATGGTCAACTTTCTAGGGATTGTTTGGGGAGATCCGTATTCGCCTAAATTGACGCTTTGAAGAATTTCGCATGGCCACTTTTTGGGCGATTTGGACTAGGGGCATTGACCGTCTTTTGGCAAGTTTCGACTTTTTCCAACAAAAGTTGTTTTGGCCATAACTTCTTCATTTTAAGTCCGATTTGAGCTCGGTCAAGTGCATTAGTCTCCAAATTTCATCCTCTATCACCCGGCGTTGATCTTGGGGCATTTTAGGGGTTGGCAACAGAGGTTATCAATTTTGGGCTTCCCGATTAGTGTCAATGCATCCAACATGGTATATGGCATGGAAAAAAGGCATATATATCAAATGGGGTTACTATGTCCAACCCGGACAAAATGGGGTCCAACAATGACAACTGGTGGCTAGGGCACACGTTAACATGTCTGGCAACCTTATAAAAGGACGGTTGGAGATCACATTTTAGGGATCACATTTGGAGAGAAGAGACTCATGTTTTTGGAGAGGTGGGCTTTGGAGAGACATCTTAGACGACTGGAGAAGATTGGAATTGAAGAACTAGGGTTGAAGTTCTTCTACACCTGGTTCTGAGATGATATTTTATGTTTCTTATTGTTATTTCATAGTCATGTGGAGACGCATGAATACTAGGTATGCAATTTTGGCTTAAATTTTGTAATTTTTTGTCACGCCCCGGATTTCCAACCCGAGGAAACCGGTACGTGACTCCCCTTTTTACCCACACGGAGGGCAAAGGGGTTAGGATACAAACCAAGAACCGAACATTTTAAACATTCACAACACATTCGAGAAAAATAAAGTCCATCAAGCAGTCCACAAACCAAATCAGTCTTTAATACAAAGTCTTCTTTTCAATCCATCCCCATTGGGGTTACATCAGTTCCCATAATAAAATAACATAAACAATAAAATAAATAAGGTCTTCCACCTTGGGGTCCCACCTAACGCCTCGTAGGTTCCCGAAAAGAAAACAACATGGTAGGAGGGGTGAGCAACCACAACAAGAGGGATCATGTCTCCCCAACCCATCCCATGCACCTAACATCTACATGCCTTGCTTGTGTACAAGTGTCGTGTCGTGATACAATTATTCCACCAGATATAATTACAGGCTATATGAGCAAATACAATCATACACAAGCTGGTACATAAACACTCCCGGGCTTCCACGACCACCGGGTTCCAAGAACGATCCCGGGCTTCCACGACCACCGGGTTCCACAAAAACAGTCCCGGCTTCCACAACCACCGGGTTCCACAAAACAGTCCCGGGCTTCCACAACCACCGGGTTCCACAAAACAGTCCCAGGCTTCCACGACCACCGGGTTCCACAAAAACAGTCCCGGGCTTCCACGCCCACCGGGTGTACAAGCAAACACACAAGACACATGGCCATACAGGCATAACAACAAACACTTAGTATGCTTAGTCACACAGGAATAACATCGAACACTTAGCATGCATATATCCACAAGCTCATAAACCCAGCCACACAGACATAATCTAACACACTTGACGTGCGTGGCCTCCAGGCATTACCTCAAACACATAACATGCACGCCTCCTACAGCATTACCTCAAACACATAACATGCACGGCCCTCACAGGCATTATGTCAAACACTTCAGGCATATATACATATATCCAAACAACGCCATTGAAGGCCAACATTCATATAGGAGATCACACCTATATGAATTTACATATAAATAGTATGATAACAAGGACAATATCCAACGGGTACTTCACCACAGGGCCTAACCCCGGATCAGGTATAAGAAAACAGAATCCCTACCTTAAAGAAGATCCTCCTTGCTCCCGCGTTAGATGCCGTCCCTCCCCACGCAAGATGCTCCCAAGAAAGAACCAGCGCTTCTCCCCCTTTCCCTCTCTCTAGCTCTCTCTCTCTCCACGACGGCCGCAGTGGCTGAAAAACCCCTAACCCTAGAACAAGGAGTCTCCTCATCCTTATATAGGCCTCCCACCATCAAAACGACGTAGTTTTGATTAAGTGAAACCCAGGATCAAAACGACGTAGTTTTGATCACACAAGTTAGCACCTTTTCGCACCCATATAGGCCAAAATACTCAGAATTTCAACATGGTCCTTTGGAGAAAGTTCCTTAGAATGTCAAAACCAAGGGAACCATGCAAAAATATGCCCGCACGCCAATTTGCACGTGAATTCCCCAATTCACGTGCAACTCCATATGCACTCCAAATGCTCTCAAACTTCACCCCTAGCCTCCTTGCATCATTTAGAAGACAACCACACTTGCACGTGAATTGGACCCATATCACGTGCACCTCACATACATGTCCATTTGGCCTGAAACTTCTGTGGTAGATAGAGGACACCATTCTAAGCATCTTTCCTTTTGCACGTGAATTCATTGGAGTCCATTTACTAGGTCAAAATCTAGAAAAACTCTACTCAGGAGGCAAAACTGACTAACTCAAGGTACGGGTCCTTACATCCTCTCCCCCTTAAGACTTTTCGTCCTCGAAAAGAAATGACATACGAGGAAAACAAACACAAGCTACCCATTTGCCACACGGCGAGCCACAACACCCAAATGGGTCATACACCACACACAACATAACAAAGACATAACAAGTACCACCATAATGCATAACCACAATAATGCATATAACACATGTCCGCATGTCACGAATACACATCTCAAAACACATCACAAATAAGAACACATGTCTTTAAAAGACATGACAAATACACCAAATCGTACACAACTAATACAAGAAAACACAAAACACATCACACCCTTGGCCAACAGCCACCTCCCATGCTTAAGATTGTTCGTCCTCGAACAAGTCTGGGTACTGCTCACGCATCACGGACTCACGTTCCCATGTCTCCTCCTCAATGCCACGGTGCTGCCACAAGACGCGAACCAAAGGAATAACACGACAACGCAAAAGCTTCTCTTGCCGATCTAGGATACGGATAGGGGCCTCAATGACGGACATGTCATCCTCAATGTCCAACGTCCCCCAATCAATCACATGAGTGGGGTCAGGGTGATACTTCCTCAACCGGGACACGTGAAACACGTTGTGCACTCGACTCGACCGCGGTGGTAACGCTAACCGGTAGGCTACAGGCCCTACACGATCCGGAATCTCAAAAGGACCAATAAACCGCAGAGATAGCTTGGAACCTCGCCCAAACCGTCGATGTCCACGACGTGGAGAGACACGAAGGAACACATGATCACCAAAGAAAACTCCAAAGGTCGCCGCCGCTGATCCGCATAAGATTTCTACCGACTCGAGCCGACAACAAACGGCGACGAATCAACTTGACCTTCTCGTAGCCTCTTGAACCAACTATGGCCCCAAGAGAGTTGTCTCCCCCCCTCGGTCCAACACAAAGGTGAGCGACACGGCCGTCCGTACAACGCCTCAAAAGGAGCCATCCCAATGGATGCTCGATAAGCGTTGTTGTAGGCAAACTCCACCAAAGGAAGGTGAGTTGCCCACGAACCCCCGAAATCTAACACACAGGCCCGTAACATGTCCTCCAAAGTCCGATTCGTCCTCTCTGTCCGGCCGTCGGTCTCAGGGTGAAAGGCTGTACTCAAGTGAAGCTTGGTCCCCATAGCCTCCCGCAAACCTGCCCAAAAACGGGAAGTGAACCTCGAATCCCGGTCCGAGACAACCGATGATGGTACTCCATGCAGTCTCACAATCTCGTTCATGTACAATGACTCAAGGTCCCAATAGAGTCCCGCTCGCGAACAGCCAGGAAATGGGCCGACTTTGTGAGTCGATCCACAATCACCCAAATCATATCCTTCCTCCCAAGTGGTGGGTGGAAGACCGATCCACAAAATCCATTGCTATATGGTCCCACTTCCACTCTGCTATGGGCAAGGGTCAGAACATGCCTTGCCGGCCGCCGATGCTCAGCCTTCACCCGCCGACACGTGAGGCACCGCGAAACAAAGGCAGCTACATCGCGTTTCATCCCAGGCCACCAAAAATGTCCGCGAAGCGCATGGTACATCTTCGTACCCCCTGGATGCACAAAGAACTCTAGATTGGTGAAACGCCCTCATCACCTCATCCCCGAGGGAAGAAGCCACTACCAACCGCCCCTGAAATGACAACTCATGCTCAGGACCCTCCGTCCAGTCCCCAGGATAGCTCCCCAGCCTCAATACGGGCACGGAGAACCTCGCACTCAATGTCACCCAGTTGTTCCTCCCGGACGCGCTGGTACAACTCAGGCACTACCACCAAAGGACTCAGGACTGTCCCACCATCACGAACAACGGCTGCAGCCGCAACGTCGCCAACTGCTCCATCGGCTTCCACTCTCTCACGGCCACCTCGGCTTTCCCTTTTTCGCTCAATGCATCAGCCACAACATTACCCTTGCCCGGGGTATAGGCAAGAGTAAAATCAAAGGTCCGCAAATACTCCACCCATCTCCTTTGCCTCAAATTCAAGTCCTTCGAGTAAAGATGTACTGAAGGCTCTTGTGATCCGAGAACACCACAAACTTTTCCCCCCAAGAGGTAGTGCTGCCAACTCTTCAGGGCGAAGATGACAGCAGCTAACTCAAGGTCATGAGTAGGATAATTCTGCTCATGAGGCTTCAGCTATCTCGACCCATAAGCTACCACACTGTGCTCCTGCATAAGCACACACCCCAAACCAACCCTGGACGCATCACAGTATACCTCATACGGAATATCCTCCGTAGGCAACCTCAACACAGGTGCAGTGGTCAAACGGGTTTTGAGAGTCTCAAACGCCTGCTGGCACTTGTCTGTCCACTCAAATTTCACTCCTTTCCTAGTCAACGCCGTCATAGGAGCCGCCAAACGGGAGAACCCCTCGACAAAACGACGATAGTACCCCGCTAAGCCAAGAAAACTACGGATCTCAAAAACGTTGGTTGGCCTCGCCCACGATGCCACGGCCTCAATCTTGGCCGGGTCCACCCTAACTCCCTCGGTGACACCACATGGCCAAGAAAGTGAACCTCCTGCAGCCAAAACTCACACTTGCTAAACTTAGCAAACAGCTGCTGGTCCCTCAAGGTTTGCAACACTGTTGCCAAGTGCTCCACATGTTCCTTCTCGGTCTTGGAATACACCAAGATATCGTCGATAAACACCACCACGAACGAGTCTAAGTATGGGGCAAAGACTTGGTTCATCAAATGCATGAACACTGCTGGCGCATTAGTGAGCCCGAAAGGCATCACTACCCACTCATAATGCCCATACCGCACCGAAAAGCCGTCTTAGGGATGTCCTCCTCCCTAACCCCGAGCTGGTGATACCCCGACCGTAAATCTATTTTGGAAAACCACTTGGGCCCCACTCAACCGGTCAAATAGGTCATCTATCCGAGGCAACGGGTACTTGTTCTTCACGATCACCGAATTCGGCTTCCTGTAGTCGATGCAAAGACGAAGCGTGCCATCAGCCTTTCTTAGCAAAGAGCACCGGGGCACCCCAAGGTGAGGTACTCGGTCCCGATATACCCCTGACCCACCAACTCCTCGATTTGCCTCTGAAGCTCCCTCAACTCAGCTGGCCCCATACGATACGCTACTTGGGAAATCGGACCCGTCCCCGGCACCAACTCAATGGTGAACTCCACACTCCTCTTAGGTGGCAAACTCCTCAACTGCTCAGGAAAAACATCCTGAAATTGGTCCACAACAGCAGGCCACACCCTCTTTTCCACCTTACCCTCCTCAGCAAAGGTCAGGGCTGCTAACCTATGGGTAATGGCACCCCACTGGTCCAACACTGGCCCGGCCCGACTCGCCTCACAATCCCACTCCCCCGCAGGGTGCAAGAGGTCCCTGCAGGTGTCACGAAGGTCACACGCCGCCGATAACAATCTATCTTGGCCTGGAAAGCCATAAGCCAATCCATACCCAAGATCAGGTCAAACGTACGCATGGGCATCACATGCAAGTCAAAACTCAGCTCCACCTCGCTTATGGTTAACACACAGTCACGACACACTCGCCGTACCTCAATCATACCTCCTACCGGAGACTCCACAACTAGGGGCCTCGCGGCCTCCACACAAGCTAACCCCAAGCCGTCTACTACAAGCTCAGCAACAAACGAACATGATGCACCCGTATCGAAAAGAACAGAAGCTAATGTACGGGAGATCAAGAGGGTACCTCTAACCACCGATGGTCCTGCTCCACCCTCAGCTGGTGGGGGTGGTAGCTCAGCCTCCTCCGGGTACGTCGCCTCCAGCGCAAACACCCTCCCTTGGCCCGTGCCACCGGTCGGCTCACTCACTGGGCGCTTCCCGCCAAGGCTGCCTCCGGCTTCGGTCCGCGCCGCTCCGGCCTCCCCCTGAGGTCGGGTCTGATTCGATCCTGCCTGACTAGCCGGCCACTGACGAGCTGGTCTCTCTGCTGGTGCACGAAAACTGGCATCACTCCTTGTGCTGGATGTCATGCCTCCAACTCCCCTGTTGCCACTCCGGCAAACCCGGCTCAGATGGCCCTCTCGTCCACATCTATGGCATTTCCAGTCCCTCTTTGGACACTCCTTTCTCAAGTGGCCTTGCTCCCCACAGCAGTAACAACCGCTAGGGAGACCCCCCGTTGGACCGCCTGTCTGCCACCGCCAAAGCTAGACCTCCCTGGGTTCACCAATGTCTGTCCCCCGCTGCGGAAGGAACTGCTATCCCTCTCCTCCATCTTGAGCCTCTTGGACCCTGCATCTCGATCAGGCCCACTCTGCAACCGGCGACCCTGATGGGCCCGCCTCCCACCATCCAGGCTCTCTCTCAGCTATACGGGCCGTCTCCACAGCCTCAGCATAAGTCCTCAAGCGTAGAATTGCCACCCTCTCCCTAAGGGCTGGCCGAAGACCCAGAGTGAACTTGTGGGCCTTCAGGTCCTCCTTTGCCACTGTCTCGGGGGCAAACCTACTCAGGCTCCGGAACTCCCGCTCATACTCGGGCACCGTCTTTGATCCTTGCTTCAGCCTGCCAAATTCCTCCCTCTTCGCCATCTCACCGATTCGGGAAGAACTCATCATGGAAGAGTTGCAAGAATTCCTCCCCAAAACATGAGTTGCACCGCACGGCTCCCCGCAACACTCGTCCACCACTCCAAAGCATCCCCCCTCCGCCTACCGAATTGCCGGCCGCACCTTATCCTCCTCCCTGGGCGGGAGAAAGGAGAACACATGCTCAATCTGTCTCAACCACGCTCGCCTACCACAGGGTCTTCTCCCCCCTTAAATCGCGGAGGTTGTTCCTTTCGGAACCGTGTCACCACGTCATCCTCTCGCACGGGTCGGTACACCACCCAGCGAACTCTCACGCTCACGAGGCAGCTCTCCTACTGGTGGTGGTGGTGGTGGCACCCCGCCGTGTGCCGCCATCTCACGGCGCACCTCCTCCCGAACGTCCTGCCGGAGTCCCTCCCGTAGCTCTCGTACCTCCACCCGGATGCCTTCTTGTACTTGTGCCAAGAATAACGCATGCCCCCCAACGGATGGCCCCGCACCCGAACCCTCATGGGCAAATGACTCATCAGCCACTGCCCCGGACGCACATGTCACTCTCCTCGGTGGCATTCTTACTACATGAAGTAAGATGCACAAACGTCAGAACGCGTTGACTACTAACAAGTTGACTACCTCTACCTCATTATCAAGTCAAGCCGTACATGGCATTACACACATTTTAACCATTGCATCAATCAACATTGCACACAGCACAGTCCACATTGTAGTCATACCCAAGGCATTCCAAGAATATTCAGAGTTGCACAGTTCACACATGATCATGTTATGCACATCCTTCACACATGGCAACAAATGCAACTATTGCCCTAATGCCAATGCATGCAAATCTTACCACAAGACTGGACTACCCTAAGTACACCTTGGAGGCTCAAAGAGGACCATGTTGATCAGGCATGTCCCTCCAGGCTCCTCCAAAGGACTCAAGATAACCAAGTCCGCCCACTACCCTAGGCCAACTAGACCATGCTCGATACCATATTGTCACGCCCGGATTTCCAACCCGAGGAAACCGGTACGTGACTCCCCTTTTTACCCACACGGAGGGCAAAGGGGTTAGGATACAAACCAAGAACCGAACATTTTAAACATTCACAACACATTCGAGAAAAATAAAGTCCATCAAGTTACCCACAAACCAAATCAGTTTTAATACAAAGTCTTCTTTTCAATCCATCCCCATTGGGGTTACATCAAGTCCCATAATAAAATAACATAAACAATAAAATAAATAAGGTCTTCCACCTTGGGGTCCCACCTAACGCCTGTAGGTTCCTGAAAAGAAAACAACATGGTAGGAGGGGTGAGCAACCACAGCTCAGTAGGGATCATGTCTCCCCAACCCATCCCATGCACCTAACATCTACATGCCTTGCTTGTGTACAAGTGCTGTGTCGTGATACAATTATTCCACCAGATATAATTACAGGCTATAGCAGCAAATACAATCATACACAGCTGGTACATAAACACTCCCGGGCTTCCACAGCCACCGGGTTCCAAAAAATCCGGGCTTCCCCTTGGGTTCCACAACGATCCGGGCTTCCCACCGGGTTCCACAAAAAACAGTCCCGGGCTTCCACAGCCACCGGGTTCCACAAAACAGTCCCGGGCTTCCACAGCCACCGGGTTCCACAAAACAGTCCCGGGCTTCCACAGCCACCGGGTGTACAAGCAAACACACAGCACACATGGCCATACAGGCATAACAACAAACACTTAGTATGCTTAGTCACACAGGAATAACATCGAACACTTAGCATGCATATATCCACAAGCTCATAAACCCAGCCACACAGACATAATCTAACACACTTGACGTGCGTGGCCTCACAGGCATTACCTCAAACACATAACATGCACGCCTCACAGGCATTACCTCAAACACATAACATGCATGACCTCACAGGCATTATGTCAAACACTTGCAGGCATATATACATATATCCAAACAACGCCATTGAAGGCCAACATTCATATAGGAGATCACACCTATATGAATTTACATATAAATAGTATGATAACAAGGACAATATCCAACGGGTACTTCACCACAGGCCTAACCCCGGATCAGGTATAAGAAAACGGAATCCCTACCTTAAAGAAGATCCTCCTTGCTCCCGCGTTAGATGCCGTCCTCCCCACGCAAGATGCTCCGGCAAGAACCAGTTCTCCCCCCTTTCCCTCTCTCTAGCTCTCTCTCTCCACGACGGCCGCAGTGGGCCGAAAAACCCCTAACCCTAGAACAAGGAGTCTCCTCATCCTTATATAGGCCTCCCACCATCAAAACGACGTAGTTTTGATTAAGTGAAACCCAGGATCAAAACGACGTAGTTTTGATCACACAAGTTAGCACCTTTTCGCACCCATATAGGCCAAAATACTCAGAATTTCAACATGGTCCTTTGGAGAAAGTTCCTTAGAATGTCAAAACCAAGGGAACCATGCAAAAATATGCCTGCACGCCAATTTGCACGTGAATTCCCCAATTCACGTGCAACTCCATATGCACTCCAAATGCTCTCAAACTTCACCCCTAGCCTCCTTGCATCATTTAGAAGACAACCACACTTGCACGTGAATTGGACCCATATCACGTGCACCTCACATACATGTCCATTTGGCCCGAAACTCGTGGTAGATAGAGGACACCATTCTAAGCATCTTTCCTTTTGCACGTGAATTCATTGGAGTCCATTTACTAGGTCAAAATCTAGAAAAACTCTACTCAGGAGGCAAAACTGACTAACTCAAGGTACGGGTCCTTACATTTTTATGCCACATTAGTATTATGTTGTGATAAGGGTGTTAAAGTAGTTAAGGTGTGTTATGATTTGGTTTAATCATGTCTCTATCTGTTGAATGATATCACCGTATTTTGGAGGGGTTGGAGCGCTTACCTGACTTATCTGCTGCCATGGTTCGGTCAACACGTTTTGGATGGCGAGAAGTGAAATCCTGGTTACCTCGGGGAACAGGAAAGTTTAACGGTCTAGTTCTAATCTGTTCAGGAAAAAGCTAGACACACAAAATGAAAAGAAGTGAGCTAAAACCAGTCTGTGTCAGGAAGAAGCTCAAAAGAAAGAAATTAGCTAATTCCATTCTGTTCAAGAAAAAGCTAGGCACACAAAACGGAAGATAAATGAGCTAAAACCAGTTTGTGTCAGAAAGAAGCTCGAAAGAAAGAAATTAGCTAATCCTAGTTTGTTCAGGGAGAAGCTAGGCACATGAAATTGAAAGGAATGAGCTAAAACCAACTTGTGTCGGGAAGAAGCTCGAAAGAAAGAAATTAGCTAATCCCAATTTGTTCAGGAAAAAGCTAGGCACACAAAACGGAAGATAAATGAGCTAAAACCAGTTTATGTCAGGAAGAAGCTCGAAAGAAAGAAATTAGCTAATCCCAGTTTGTTCAGGAAGAAGCTAGGCACACGAAATGGAAAAGAAATGAGCTAAAACCAGTTTGTGTTAGGAAGAAGCCCGTAAGAAAGAAATTAGCTAATCCAGTCTGTTCAGGAAGAAGCTAGGCACACGAAATTTGAAAAAAAAATGAGCTAAAACCAGCTTGTGTCAGGAAGAAGCTCGAAAGAAAGAAATTAGCTAATCCCAGTTTGTTCAGGAAGAAGCTAGGCACACGAAATGGAAAAAAATGAGCTAAAACCAGTTTGTGACAGGAAGAAGCCCGTGAGAAAGAAATTAGCTAATCCCAGTCTGTTCAGGAAGAAGCTAGGCACACGAAATGGAAAAGAAATGAGCTAAAACCAGTTTGTGTCAGGAAGAAGCTCGAAAGAAAGAAATTAGCTAATCCCAGTTTGTTCAGGAAGAAGCTAGGCACACGAAATGGAAAAGAAATGAGCTAAAACCAGTTTGTGTCATGGAAGAAGCCCGTAAGAAAAAAATTAGCTAATCCCAGTTTGTTCAGGATGAAGCTAGGCACACGAAATGGAAAAGAAATGAGCTAAAACCAGTTTGTGTCAGGAAGAAGCCCGTAAGAAAGAAATTAACTAATCCCAGTTTGTTCAGGAAGAAGCTAGGCACACGAAATTTGAAAAGAAATGAGCTAAAACCAGCTTGTGTCAGGAAGAAGCCCAAATGAAGGAAACCCAGACCGCCCCGGGTTTGATGTTGTATGTGATGTTGTATGTGATGATTCATGTTGCTATAATGATTGTTTGATACTTGTATGAAAGGTGCATGCATGCACAACGCAATGAGAGATAACGTCTGATGCTTGTGTAACATATGCATGGTTATGTAATGTATGTCAGGTGGTCGCATGATCTGTTATGGGAGCTTAATCCACTGGTGATGTTGGGATACTATCTTCATGCAGGAGAAATGATCTGGTAGCTGTTTTGAAGTTTGGCTTGCAGAGGGGCTGACTTGATTTTTAGAGGCAACTTTCCGCTGGGGCTGTTATCTGGTTGAACCATGGTTGGGCCAGGGTTGTTGCATGACCGTCTGAGGAAAACTACTGGGGAATAGGCTTTATGAAACAAACGCACGCAAAATTTGATGAAAATGATTTGTTTTTTGTTTGTTTGTTTGTTTGTTGTTGTTTTTTTTTTAGTATGAAATGTACAGTCACAACTGGTTGTCCTCTTCTGATAGAGGTAATAATGTTTTGGGGTATCTGAGTATAACTTTCAGCTTGACCTTGTAGTTGTATTTGGAGGTTAGGAGACTCTAGGTTACTGAGCTGAACAGGAATTCTGATGGTTTGAGTCAGTGCTCGGGGCTAGGTTGAGGATCTTGCCTGCTTGCCCACTTCGAAGGTTAAGGGACTGAGTGGAGCTGCTGATGGCTAGTTGGCTTGTTTGTGTGCTTTGTCGTGTAGGGATTTGATCGGAAAGGATTGGTTGAAGTTGGTATTGGGGTGCCTAAGTGTGTCAGGCCAGATGCTCGATGTTGGTTACTCTCGGGCCTTGAGTGCTTACCCTTCTTTTCCTAGCTCCAACTTTGCTCTTGGTGCTCTTTTCGGGTTTTCACTAAGCTTGCCTTATTTTCTGCTTGTTGTTCCTTCTACCTTGTAGGTGGCTTTGTATTTTATCCATGATGACCTTGCGGATTATCATCAAGTCCGCCTTGAATTCAGCGCTGTTCGGACTTGAGCATATGAGAAATAACTTTAATCATTTAATCTGAGAGGACTTTTTAGGACTGTAATGTAGGCTGGGCTACTGGGTATATCAAGAAAGGGATATAATCAAACCTATTCTAGGCAGGTTATGATCCATAGTTCAGACTGGACTCTCCTTTTTGTTTGTCAAGAATTTTCCCCCGTGTGGGACATTATTGTTGCTCGAATGATTTTTATTGCCCCAACATCAGGGGGTATCACAAAGTTGTCCCAATATGGGATTATGATTTTCAAAATACTTTTTTGTTGTTCTTTCGTTCTTTTTTTTTTTTTCATCAATAATTGCCCCTGTGTGCAATCATGATATTCGAAACTGGCCCCAGTGTGGGGTGAACTATGAATCAGGTTTTGCATAAGAAGGATTTTTAATCAGGCTCAAAAAGGGGTAGCGAGGGTAGTATCGCGAGGTAATGAAAGATGGCCTCTCTTCATTTTAAATAATCAAAGTTTTTCTCAAAGCATACAAGAAGGAACTTTCAATGACAGAAGGAATTATGTTGTGCCCTAGTTTGAAATAAGAGCAGTTTTGTTGGCTTTTCTGCTGACATGCTCTTCTGATCTCCATGGAGTTCAAGGTAAAATTGAAATGGCTTAGGTTTCCTTGGCTGGATGTTCCCCGGTTTGGACTTACCACCCATGTTAAAAGAGTAAACAAGTTGTGACGGACATTGCACACAAAAAACTGCAGGTAACATAAACTTAATAAAACCCAAACAAGAGTGATTATTTTTATGAACCCACACAAAACAACAGAAAAATGCCACATCCCCAGAGAGCTTTCTCACAATATCATAAACCTGGTTATGTTTTATTTCTATGGCGCCATTGCTTATTGGCTTGGATGTTCGGGTAATGGGTTTGAGGTAACACTTGGTTCGGACGGTTTTGAAAAGTCCAGCCATTTGGCCCTTACCAACTGTTGGACAATTTTCTTGAGGGCAAAACAATTCTCAATGTCGTGCCCTGCCCCATTGCTGTGATAGGCACATCGGGCCTCCGACTTGTACCAGGAAGGGGGTGGCTGTTTTATTTCTATTTCCGGAATTGGAGCCACCATTCTGGCTTCTAGGAGTTGTGGATACAGCTCAGAATAGGTCATAAGGAGCTTATCGAATTCCTGCCTAGGTCTATTGGTGGTTTGGCTTGGCCTAACAGGGGTTTGTTGGGGTTCTGGTTGTATAGTTGGAGCCGGATTTGGTGGAAGACTATAAGGAGCTCCCCCTGGTGGTCGATATGCTAAGTATGGAGGCATCGGTGCTGCATAGGCTGTCATTGGGAGTGGCCCTGGATAGGGTCTAGGTGTGGGATACAAACTGGGGTATGTCCCGAAATTGGCTTGGTGCATTGGAGTACTTTGCCAGATTGACTGGACATCTGGTTCTTTCTTTTTCCTCGTTTGTGTAGACTTCTTGAACATGTCTGACGTATTGCCGTGAAGCTTCCCTTCTTTTACACCGTCTTCAATACGTTCCCCAGAAGCCACTAGACTTGAGAAGTTGCTGGATACATTACCTATTAGCTTTTCATAGTATACCCCTTTCAAAGTTTTGATAAACATGGTGGTCAACTCCCTTTCAGTTAGCGGGGGTTGGACTTCTGTAGCTGCCTCCCACCATCTTCTAGCATAGACTTTAAAACTTTCCGTAGCTCCTTTCTCAAAGGCTAGCAACGCCAACCTGCCCAATTCCGTGACATGTTTATATTGTGTCAGGAAAGCTGTCGCGAGGTCTCTCCAAGTCTTGATGTGACTTCCTTCCAACTGAATATACCATCGGAGTGCTGCCCCAGCCAGGCTTTCTTGGAAACAATGTATGAGGAGCTTGTCATCATTAACATGGGCAGCCATTTTCCGACAGTACATAGTAAGGTGTGTTTTTGGGCACTGGGACCCATTAAACTTGTCGAAATCTGGTATCTTGAATTTTGGTGGCAAAATGATGCCGGGAACCAAGCACAAATCTTGGGGACTAATCATCCCATAAGCTTCTACTCCTTCAACTGCTTTGAGTCTTTCCTCGAGCTTTTTTATTGATAGTGACTGATCACCTTCCTAAGGTACATGAAGTCCCATCACTTCGGCCATGTTGCTTGGAGAAGGAGAGGTAAATTGAACCTGATGAGATGGCCTGGGGTTTATGCTTGATGGATTGAACTCCTGTGGGGGCACTGGTATGAAATAGGGAGGCAATGCTGCCTCTTGTGCTTGCCTTGGAGACTGTCCAGTGGCCATCTCTGTGGGACCCCTGTCTTTGTTTTTTTTTTTTTTGACATGTATGTATGCGTGGATCTACCTGTCTATAAGTGTTGCAATGCATAAAGGCAGATTTCTATGTACCTACGTTTGTGTATGCATGGATGTGTGTGTGAGTAGCATCTATGTAGGGATCTACATATCTATGTGATATAATGCATGACGACAAATTGTTATGGAGCTATGAATGTATGACTGAGGGTGCACCTCTTAGGTACCTATGGAGTATGGACTAATGTGGAAGAATATTGCATGTTAAGTGGGGAATGAATGGATGCCTAGTACTGAGACGGTCTATGTGACCAAAGACTGTGTGCGGGGTGGAATATGACAGAACATGTGTCCTATGTGGGCCTATGTTGGATGTTACACTCAAGAAATAAACATGGAAAGTAACAACGTGATGCTATTTTCTAGAGTTAGCACAGGATTATGAACAGTTGTATGAGATAAGTAAAACAGTATATAAAGTAACACTAAGGTAATTGTATAAAAGAATAAACCAACAGTAAGGCAAATCATTTGTACAAGGAATGACTTAAGGACTACCTTACAAAACAAAGGTTAGCATGGCATAGAATGAGCAAACAACATGTGGGTCAATGCCCCTGATGGGCTTCTATTGATACATCTATCTTATTCGTTGGTTCCCAAACTTCCTCAATAGAGGGCTCCGTACAACATGGGATTTACTGGAGGGGGGTCTTAAAAGGACGTGCCTTAAAGAACCTCAAGCTTGAGTGAGGAGTCCGAGGCCCCATTGCGGATAATGATCAATGCGTTGGGGACCGTACTGAACCTCGCTAACCTAAATTGTGTTAAACCCGGGTATAGGGTGAATGTAACAGGTATGGAAAGCAGTAAATCACAACTATCATGGTATTAAAGTATATAAATTTCAATTATCATAAATAAATAATAAAAAAAGCACGTAAAAACAAAAGGAAACCTCCCAATCCTAGTACTAGGCCTAACCCTCTAAGTATAGTCCCCAGCAGAGTCGCCAGCTGTCATCACTGGTTTTCGTCCGGGCCCGTTTGGGGTGAGCCCAAACTAAATCAATGATGAGACATTTAGAGTCGCCACGAACTGTTTTTGGGGGTGCAGATGGTCACCTAAAAATGTGTGTGGTCTATATTATCAGATAAGAGTTCGGGGGTTGGTTACGTGTAGGGAAGGATTAGCACCCCTACAACGCCCTTTCGGTACCTATAGGAGGAGGAGGTTTTTTCTATTTGTTTGCACTGCCATGACGGGGTTAAGTTTCCTAAAAAGTCTATAATTTTTATTCAACTAAGTTATTTATTAAAGTTGTGGTTAAAAAGAATTTGCCCTAAATTCCTAAAAGTTTTGAGTTTTTGTTTGAAGTGGAGAATGAAATCCTACGGGTTGTGTTTGGTTTTATTTTGGAAATTGAAGTCCTCAAATATGATTTTTTTTTCTTTTTTACTTTTCCCTTTTTCTGTTTTTTTTTGTTTAGAAAACATACATTTTTTTTGTATTTTATGTTTTGTAAAAAACATTTTGTTTTGGTTTGCTTCATTTTTTTGTTTTTTTTTTTTTTTTTTATTATAGAAATTGAAGTACCAATTTTGATTTTCTTCTTTTTTTTTTTTAGTTTGAAAACATGGAAACGTTTGTTTTTTTGTTTTTGTTTTGTTTTTTCAAGGAGACATTTTGAACACATTTTGAAAACATGTTATAGAAGACGTTTTGGAAAAACATTTTGTTATTTTTTTTGTGTGTTTTTTAAAGCTTTGAACCTAAATTTACACGTTTCAACAATTGAAAATGCATAGGAACACATATATCAAAATAGATGTGGAGTGTGTGAGTTTGAGATCCACAAAAGAAAAATAAAAGCACTCTCTTTTCTTTTTCCCCTTTTTTCTTTTTTTTCATCTCTTTTTTTTCATGCCACTCTTTTTTTGCCTCTTTTTTTTAGTTTCTGTAAGGACCCGTACCTTGAGTTAGTCAGTTTTGCCTCCTGAGTAGAGTTTTTCTAGATTTTGACCTAGTAAATGGACTCCAATGAATTCACGTGCAAAAGGAAAGATGCTTAGAATGGTGTCCTCTATCTACCACAGAAGTTTCAGGCCAAATGGACATGTATGTGAGGTGCACGTGATATGGGTCCAATTCACGTGCAAGTGTGGTTGTCTTCTAAATGATGCAAGGAGGCTAGGGGTGAAGTTTGAGAGCATTTGGAGTGCATATGGAGTTGCACGTGAATTGGGGAATTCACGTGCAAATTGGCGTGCAGGCATATTTTTGCATGGTTCCCTTGGTTTTGACATTCTAAGGAACTTTCTCCAAAGGACCATGTTGAAATTCTGAGTATTTTGGCCTATATGGGTGCGGAAAGGTGCTAACTTGTGTGATCAAAACTACGTCGTTTTGATCCTGGGTTTCACTTAATCAAAACTACGTCGTTTTGATGGTGGGAGGCCTATATAAGGATGAGGAGACTCCTTGTTCTAGGGTTAGGGGTTTTTCAGCCACTGCAGCCGTCGTGGAGAGAGAGAGAGCTAGAGAGAGGGAAAGGGGGGAGAACTGCTGGTTGCTGCCGGAGCATCTTGGGTGGGGAGGACGGCATCTAATGCGGGAGCAAGGAGGATCTTCTTTAAGGTAGGGATTCTGTTTTCTTATACCTGATCCGGGGTTAGGCCCTGTGGTGAATTACCCGTTGGATATTGTCCTTGTTATCATACTATTTATATGTAAATTCATATAGGTGTGATCTCCTATATGAATGTTAGCCTTCAATGGCATTGTTTGGATATATGTATATATGCCTGCCAAGTGTTTGACATAATGCCTGTGAGGCTGTGCATGTTATGTGTTTGAGGTAATGCCTGTGAGGCTATGCATGTTATGTGTTTGAAATTATGCCTGTGAAGCTGTGCGTATTATGTGTGAGATTATATCTGTGTGGCTGGGTTTATGAGCTGGTGAATATATGCATGCTAAGTGTTCGATGTTATTCCTGTGTGACTAAGCACACTAAGTGTTTGATGTTATGCCTGTATGGCCATGTGTGCTGCGTGTTTGCTTGTACACCCGGTGGCTGTGGAAGCCCGGGATTGTTTTGTGGAACCCGGTGGCTGTGGAAGCCCGGGACTGTTTTGTGGAACCCGGTGGCCGTGGAAGCCCGGGACTGTTTTGTGGAACCCGGTGGCCGTGGAAGCCCGGGACCGTTTTGTGGAACCCGGTGGCCGTGGAAGCCCGGGACTGTTCTTGGAACCCGGTGGTCGTGGAAGCCCGGGAGTGTTTATGTACCATCCTCGTGTATGATTGTATTTGCCGCTATAGCTTGTAATTATATCTGGTGGAATAATTGTATCACGACACAACACTTGTACACAAGGCATGTAGATGTTAGGTGCAAGGGATGGGTTGGGGAGACATGATCCCTAATGAGACGTGGTTGCTCACCCCTCCTACCATGTTGTTTTCTTTTCAGGAACCTACAGGCGTTAGGTGGGACCCCAAGGTGGAAGACCTTATTTATTTTATTGTTTATGTTATTTTATTATGGGAATCGATGTAACCCCAATGGGGATGGATTGAAAAGAAGACTTTGTATTAAAGACCGATTTGGTTTGTGGACCGCTTGATGGACTTTATTTTTCTTGAATGTGCTGTGAATGTTTAAAATGTTCGGTTCTTGGTTTGTATCCTAACCCCTTTGCCCTCCGTGTGGGTAAAAAGGGGAGTCACCTACCGGTTTCCTCGGGTTGGAAATCCGGGGCGTGACAATATGGTATCAGAGCATGGTCTAGTTGGCCTAGGGTAGTGGGCGGACTTGGTTATCTTGAGTCCTTTGGAGGAGCCTGGAGGGACATGCCTGATCAACATGGTCCTCTTTGAGCCTCCAAGGTGTACTTAGGGTAGTCCAGTCTTGTGGTAGGATTTGCATGCATTGGCATTAGGGCACTAGTTGCATTTGTTGCCATGTGTGAAGGATGTGCATAACATGATTATGTGTGAACCGTGCAACTCGAATATTCTTGGAATGCCTTGGGTATGACTACAATGTGGACTGTCTTGTGTGCAATATTGATTGATGCAATGGTTAAAATGTGTGTAATGCCATGTACGGCTTGACTTGATAATGAGGTAGAGGTAGTCAACTTGTTAGTAGTCAAACGCGTTCGACGTTTGTGCATCTTACTTCATGTAGTAAGAATGCCACCGAGGGAGAGTGACACGTGCGTCCGGGGCGATGGTCGATGAGTCATCTGCCCATGAGGGTCCGGGTGCGGGACCATCCGTTGGAGGGCATGCGTTGTTACCGGCACAGCTACAAGAAGGCATCCGGGGCTGGAGGTACGAGAGCTACGGGAGGGACTCCGACAGGACGTTCGGGAGGAGGTGCGCCGTGAGACGGCAAAGACACAGGTGGTGCCACCACCACCACCACCCGCAGGAGAGCCGCCTCGTGAGCGTGAGAGTTCGCCGGGTGGTGTACCGACCCGTGCGAGAGGATGACGTGGTGACACGGTTCCGAAAGGAACAACCTCCGCGATTTAAGGGGGGAGAAGACCCTGTGGGTAGCTGAGCGGTGGTTGAGACAGATTGAGCATGTGTTCTCCTTTCTCCTGCCCAGGGAGGAGGATAAGGTGCGACCGGCAATTCGGCACTGGAGGGGGATGCTTTGGAGTGGTGGACGAGTGTTGCGGGGAGCCGTGCGGTGCAACTCATGTTTTGGGAGGAATTCTTGCAACTCTTCCATGATGAGTTCTTCCGGAATCGGTGAGATGGCGGAAGAGGGAGGAATTTGGCAGCCCGAAGCAAGGATCAAAGACGGTGCCCGAGTATGAGCGGGAGTTCCGGAGCCTGGGTAGGTTTGCCCCCGAGACGCTGGCAAAGGAGGACCCGAAGGCCCACAAGTTCACTGGGGTCTTCGGCCAGCCCCTAGGGAGAGGGTGGCAATTCTACGCTTGAGGACTTATGCCGAGGCTGTGGAGACGGCCCGTATAGCTGAGAGAGAGCTGGATGGTGGGAGGCAGGCCCATCAGGGTCGCCAGTTGCAGAGTGGGCCTGATCGAGATGCAGGGTCCAAGAGGCTCAAGATGGAGGAGAGGGATAGTAGTTCCTTCCGCAGCAGGGGACAGACATTGGTGAACCCAGGGAGGTCTAGCTTTGGCGATGGCAGACAGGGCGGTCCAGCAGGGGGTCTCCCTAGCGGTTGTTACTGCTGTGGGGAGCAAGGCCACTTGAGAAAGGAGTGTCCAAAGAGGGACTGGAAATGCCATAGATGTGGACGAGAGGGCCATCTGAGCCGGGTTTGCCGGAGTGGCAACAGGGGAGTTGGAGGCATGACATCCAAGACAAGGAGTGATGCCGGTTTCGTGCACCAGCAGAGAGACCAGCTCGTCGGTGGCCGGCTAGTCGGGCAGGATCGAATCGGACCCGACCTGGGGGAGGCCGGAGCGGCAAGCAGACCGGAGGGAGGCAGCCTTGGCGGGAAGCGCCCAGGTGAGTGAGCCGACCAGTGGCACGGGCCAAGGGAGGGTGGTGTTTGCGCCGGAGGCGACGCACCCGGAGGAGGCCGAGCTACCACCCCCACCAGCCGAGGGTGGAGCAGACCATCGGTGGTTAGAGGTACCCTCTTGATCTCCCGTACATTAGCTTCGTTCTTTTCGATACGGGCGCATCATGTTCGTTTGTTGCCGAGCTTGTAGTAGACGGCTTGGGGTTAGCTTGTGTGGAGGCCGCGAGGCCCTTAGTTGTGGAGTCTCCGGTAGAGGCATGATTGAGGTACGGCAGTGTGTCGTGGACCGTGTGTTAACCATAGGCGAGGTGGAGCCGAGTTTTGACTTGCATGTGATGCCTTTGAGGACGTTTGACCCGATCTTGGGTATAGATTGGCTTATGGCTTTCCAGGCCAAGATAGATTGTTATCGGCGGCGTGTGACCTTCGTGACACCCGCAGGGACCTCTTGCACCCCTGCAGGGGGAGTGGGATTGTGAGGCGAGTCGGGCCGGGCCGTTGTTGGACCAAGTGGGGTGCCATTACCCACAAAGTTGCAGCCCCGACCTTTGCCGAGGAGGGTAAGGTGGAAAAGAGGGTGTGGCTCTGTTGTTGTGGACCAATTTCAGGATGTTTTTCCCGAGGATGAGGAGTTTGCCACCTAAGAGGAGTGTGGAGTTCACCATTGAGTTAGTGCCGGGGACGGGTCCGATTTCCCAAGTAGCCGTATCGTATGGGGCCAGCCGAGCCGAGGGAGCTTCAGAGGCAAATCGAGGAGTTGGTGGGTCAGGGGTATATCGGACCGAGTACCTCACCTTGGGGTGCTCCGGTGCTCTTTGCGAAGAAGGCCGATGGTACACTACGTCTCCGCATCGACTACAGGAAGCCGAATTCGGTGACAGTGAAGAACAAGTACCCGTTGCCTCGGATAGATGACCTGTTTGACCAATTGAGTGGGGCCCAGGTGGTTTTCCAAGATAGATTTACGGTCGGGGTATCACCAACTCAGGGTTAGGGAGGAGGACATCCCTAAGACGGCTTTCGGTGCGGTATGGGCATTATGAGTGGGTAGTGATGCCTTTCGGGCTCACTAATGCGCCAGCAGTGTTCATGCATTTGATGAACCAAGTCTTTGCCCCATACTTAGACTCGTTCGTGGTGGTGTTTATCGACGATATCTTGGTGTATTCCAAGACTGAGAGGGAGCATGTGGAGCACTTGGTAACAGTGTTGCAACCCTTGAGGGACCAGCAGCTGTTTGCTAAGTTTAGCAAGTGTGAGTTTTGGCTGCAGGAGGTTCACTTTCTTGGCCATGTGGTGTCAGCTGAGGGAGTTAGGGTGGACCCAGCCAAGATTGAGGCCATGGCATCGTGGGCGAGGCCAACCAACGTTTTTGAGATCCATAGTTTTCTTGGCTTGGCGGGGTACTATCGTCGTTTTGTAGAGGGGTTCTCCCGTTTGGCGGCTCCTATGCGCGTTGACTCGAAAGGGCGTGAAGTTTGATTGGATCGACAAGTGTCGGCACGCGTTTGAGACTCTCAAAACTCGTTTGACCACCGCACCCGTGTTGAGGTTGCCTAGGGAGGATATTCCATATGAGGTATACCGTGATGCGTCCAGGGGTTGGTTTGGGGTGTGTGCTTATGCGGGAGCACAGTGTGGTAGCTTATGGGTCGAGGCAATGAAGCCTCATGAGCAGAATTATCCTACTCATGACCTTGAGTTAGCGGTCGTTATCTTCGCCCTGAAGAGTTGGCAGCACTACCTCTTGGGGGAAAAGTTTGTGGTGTTCTCAGATCACAAGAGCCTTCAAGACATCTTTACTCGAAGGACTTGAATTTGAGGCAAAGGAGATGGGTGGAGTATTTGCGGACCTTTGATTTTACTCTTGCCTATACCCCGGGCAAGGGTAATGTTGTGGCCGATGCATTGAGCGAGAAAAGGGAAAGCTGAGGTGGCCGTGAGAGAGTGGAAGCCGATGGAGCAGCTTGGCGACGTTGCAGCTGCAGCACTGTTGTTCGTGATGGTGGGACAGCCCCGAGTCCTTTGGTGGTAGTGCTCGAGTTGTACCAGCGCGTCCGGGAGGAACAGTGGGTGACATCGAGTGTGAGGTTCTCCGTGCCCGTATTGAGGCTGGTGAGCTATCCGAGGATCGGACAGAGGGTCCCGAGCATGAGTTGTCATTTCAGGGGCGGTTGGTAGTGGCTTCTTCCCTCGGGGATGAGGTGATGAGGGCGTTTCACCAATCTAGAGTTGCTGTGCATCCAGGGGGTACGAAGATGTACCATGCGCTTCACGGACATTTTTGGTGGCCTGGGATGAAACACGATGTAGCTGCCTTTGTTTCACGGTGCCTCACGTGTCGACAGTGAAGGCCGAGCATCGGCGGCCGGCGGGCATGTTATGACCCTTGCCCATGAAGAGAGTGGAAGTGGGACCATATAGCGATGGATTTAGTGACTGGTCTTCCACCCACCACCGGGAGGAAGGATATGATTTGGGTGATTGTGGATCGACTCACAAAGTCGGCCCATTTCTGGCTGTTCGCGAGCGGGACTCTATTGGGACCTTGAGTCATTGTACATGAACAAGATTGTGAGACCGCATGGAGTACCATCATCGGTTGTCTCGGGACCGGGATTCGAGGTTCACTTCCCGTTTTTGGGCAGGTTTGCAGGAGGCTATGGGGACCAAGCTTCACTTGAGTACAGCCTTTCACCCCGAGACCGACGGCCGATAGAGAGGACGAATCGGACTTTGGAGGACATGTTACGGGCCCGTGTGTTAGATTTCGGGGTTCGTGGGCAACTCACCTTCCTTTGGTGGAGTTTGCCTACAACAACGCTTATCAGGCATCCTTTGGGATGGCTCCTTTTGAGGCGTTGTACGGACGGCCGTGTCGCTCACCTTTGTGTTGGACCGAGGTGGGGGAGACAGCTCTCTTGGGGCCACAGTTGGTTCAAGAGGCTACCGAGAAGGTCAGGTTGATTCGTCGGCGTTTGTTGTCGCCCGAGTCGGCGAAAATCTTATGCGGATCAGCGGCGGCGACCTTTGGAGTTTTCGTTGGTGATCATGTGTTCCTTCGTGTCTCTCCACGTCGTGGACATCAACGGTTGGGGCGAGGTTCCAAGCTATCTCCGCGGTTTATTGGTCCTTTTGAGATTCCTGGATCATGTAGGGCCCGTAGCCTACCGGTTAGCGTTACCACCGCGGGCCGAGTCGAGTGCACAACGTGTTTCACATGTCCCAGTTGAGGAAGTATCACCCTGACCCCACTCATGTGATTGATTGGGGGACGTTGGACATTGAGGATGACATGTCCGTCATTGAGGCCCCTATCCGTATCCTAGATCGGCAAGAGAAGCTTTTGCGTGGTCGTGCTATTCCTTTGGTTCGCGTGCTGTGGCAGCACCGTGGCATTGAGGAGGAGACATGGGAACGTGAGTCCGTGATGCGTGAGCAGTACCCAGACTTGTTCGAGGACGAACAATCTTAAGCGTGGGAGGTGGCTGGCAGCGGTGTGATGTGTTTTGTGTTTTCTTGTATTAGTTGTGTACGATTTGGTGTATTGGTACTGTCTTTTAAAGACATGTGTTCTTATTTGTGATGTGTTTTGAGATGTGTATTCGTGACATGCGGACATGTGTTATATGCATTATTGTGGTTATGCATTATGGTGGTACTGTTATGTGCTGTTATGTTGTGTGTGGTGTATGACCCATTTGGGTGTTGTGGCTCGCCGTGTGGCAAATGGGTAGCTTGTGTTTGTTTTCCTCGTATGTCATTTCTTTTCGAGGACGAAAAGTCTTAAGGGGGAGAGGATGTAAGGACCCGTACCTTGAGTTAGTCAGTTTTGCCTCCTGAGTAGAGTTTTTCTAGATTTTGACCTAGTAAATGGACTCCAATGAATTCACGTGCAAAAGGAAAGATGCTTAGAATGGTGTCCTCTATCTACCACGAAGTTTCAGGCCAAATGGACATGTATGTGAGGTGCACGTGATATGGGTCCAATTCACGTGCAAGTGTGTCGTTCTTTAAATGATGCAAGGAGGCTAGGGGTGAAGTTTGAGAGCATTTGGAGTGCATATGGAGTTGCACGTGAATTGGGGAATTCACGTGCAAATTGGCGTGCAGCATATTTTTGCATGGTTCCCTTGGTTTTGACATTCTAAGGAACTTTCTCCAAAGGACCATGTTGAAATTCCGAGTATTTTGGCCTATATGGGTGCGGAAAGGTGCTAACTTGTGTGATCAAAACTACGTCGTTTTGATCCTGGGTTTCACTTAATCAAAACTACGTCGTTTTGATGGTGGGAGGCCTATATAAGGATGAGGAGACTCCTTGTTCTAGGGTTAGGGGTTTTTCACCCACGCAGCCATCGTCGTGGAGAGAGAGAGAGCTAGAGAGAGGGAAAGGGGGAGAACTGGCTGGTTGTCACGGAGCATCTTGCGTGGGGAGGACGGCATCTAACGCGGGAGCAAGGAGGATCTTCTTTAAGGTAGGGATTCTGTTTTCTTATACCTGATCCGGGGTTAGGCCCTGTGGTGAATTACCCGTTGGATATTGTCCTTGTTATCATACTATTTATATGTAAATTCATATAGGTGTGATCTCCTATATGAATGTTGGCCTTCAATGGCATTGTTTGGATATATGTATATATGCCTGCCAAGTGTTTGACATAATGCCTGTGAGGCTGTGCATGTTATGTGTTTGAGGTAATGCCTGTGAGGCGTGGCATGTTATGTGTTTGAAATTATGCCCGTGAAGTCGTGCGTATTATGTGTGAGATTATATCTTGTGTGGTCGGGTTTATGAAAGTTGGTGAATATATGCATGCTAAGTGTTCGATGTTATTCCTGTGTGACTAAGCACACTAAGTGTTTGATGTTATGCCCGTATGGCCATGTGTCGTTGCGTGTTTGCTTGTACACCCGGTGGGCCGTGGAAGCCCGGGACTGTTTTGTGGAACCCGGTGGCTGTGGAAGCCCGGGACTGTTTTGTGGAACCTGGTGGCCGTGGAAGCCCGGGACTGTTTGTGGAACCCGGTGGCCGGGAAGCCCGGGGACTGTTCTTGGAACCCGGTGGCTGTGGAAGCCCGGGACCGTTCTTGGAACCCGGTGGTCGTGGAAGCCCTGGGAGTGTTTATGTACCAGCTGTGTATGATTGTATTTGCTGCTATAGCTTGTAATTATATCCTGGTGGAATAATTGTATCACGACACGCACTTGTACACAAGGCATGTAGATGTTAGGTGCAAGGGATGGGGTGCAGACATGATCCCACCGAGTTGTGGTTGCTCACCCCTCCTACCATGTTGTTTTCTTTTCAGGAACCTACAGGCGTTAGGTGGGACCCCAAGGTGGAAGACCTTATTTATTTTATTGTTTATGTTATTTTATTATGGGAACTGATGTAACCCCAATGGGGATGGATTGAAAAGAAGACTTTGTATTAAAGACTGATTTGGTTTGTGGACTGCTTGATGGACTTTATTTTTCTTGAATGTGCTGTGAATGTTTAAAATGTTCGGTTCTTGGTTTGTATCCTAACCCCTTTGCCCTCCGTGTGGGTAAAAAGGGGAGTCACGTACCAGTTTCCTCGGGTTGGAAATCCGGGGCGTGACAGTTTCCTTGCTATTACATATTACAACTTTGTGTGAAATGACAATTACAATCAATAAAACAAAAGAAAATGAATAAAAAGCAAGCTAATGAAAAGAAACAACCCAACACAACAATTACAAAAAAAAAGAACAAGAGAATAGCGTAAGGTAATCGAAATGAAAAATTAACCCGACTTTATCTTGGATTTGGGGCTCCAATTGCTGCAACGTTGGAGGGAAGGCATGACTCCTTTCTTGGTATTTTTGAAAAGAGGTGGCTGGACAAAATTGGCAGCAAACCTGGGTGTTTTCTGGGATTGAACTCTCCTTCCCCCTCTCTTTCTCTGGACGTTTTTGCAGGGAAGAAACTGGGGCGTTTTTTTTTAGGATGAATCTGAGAGAGGATGGCAGTCAGGGAGACGTTTTTCTTTGGTGTTATCTCTCTCTTTTTTTTTTCTGGGTTTTGAATCTCTCTCTTCTTCTTTTGAACTCTTGGCGTTTTTTTTTTGATGTCGAGGAGTCTCTCTCTCTTTTTTTTTGCAAGGAAGAAGCTCGGGTGGAAATCTCTCTTTTTTTTGTGGGAATCTCAGGCGTGATCTCTTTCCCTTTTCTGTCTTTCTTTTTTGCTTTGCTCTCTCTGTTTTTTGCTCTCTCTGGTTTGCAGGTTTCTTTTCCCACGATGATGGCTCTCTCCTTTCTTCTGGGCATTTTTTTTGGGAGGAAGCTGGGGCGTTTTTTTTTTTTTTGATGTCTCGATCCCCCTTTTGCGCAGGGACAATTCACTGCATTTTAAAGGCTGGCAGAAAAATTCTCGCTGGACTGTCATTACTTGCAGCATTAAATGCTGTATTATTGATGCAATATTTTAATTTGCAGATTTGATGCTTTGTCGGGTGGACAGCTTGTGCGGAAAACAGGGCAGCTCGTGATTGCCTTTTGAATTTGTATTTTAGCACACATGTGACTGACAGTATGATTCTTTGTCAGGTGGCCAACGCAGAAGACGGGTCTCGTGAACAACCAGCGAGAGAAAAGCCAGCGTGAAAAAAAGCCAGCGCAAAACGCCAACCAGCGAAGGTCAAGCGGTCAGAGGCTTGAATTGTCGGCAGGTCGGAGTGTCGGCAGGGTCGAAGCTGCGATGGGTCAAAATTTCAGTGGGGCGAAAGTCAACGGTCAACGGGTTGAAGTGTCGACAGGTCGAAGGTCAATGGTCAATGGGTCGAAGGCTTACAGGCATTGTAGGTCAAGGGTCGAAGGGTCAAGGGTCGAAGGTCGGAGGTGTCGCAAGTCCTGGCGTCGTAAGTTCGTAAGTCACAAGTCGGAGGTTTATAGGCTTCGAGGGTCAAGGGTCGAAGGGTCGAAAGTCGAAGTGTCGGCAGTGGGGCTTCGAGGCTTCGAATCTTCAAGGCTTCGGGGCTTCGAAGGTCAATGGGTCGAAGTGTCGGTAGGTCAATGGTCAACGGTCAACGGTAAACGCCGAAGTTTTTTTTGTTTTTTTTAACTTTTAATTACCTTCTTACCCTTCACCTAAAATGCAAAAAATGGTCAACTTTCTAGGGATTGTTTGGGGAGATCCGTATTCGCCTAAATTGACGCTTTGAAGATTTTCGCATGCCACTTTTCGGGCAATTTGGACCAGGGGCATTGACAGTCTTTTGGCAAGTTTCGACTTTTTCCAACAAAAGTTGTTTTAGCCATAACTTCTTCATTTTAAGTCCGATTTGAGCTCGGTCAAGTGCGTTAGTTTCCAAATTTCATCCTCTATCACCTGGCATTGATCTTGGGGCATTTTAGGTGTTGGCAATAGAGGTTATCAATTTTGGGCTTCCCGATTAGTATCAATGCATCCAACAAGGTATATGGCATGGGAAAAAAGGCATATATATCAAATGGGATTACTATGTCCAACCCGGACAAAATGGGGCCCAACAATGACAACTGGTGGCTAGGGCACACGTTAGCATGTCTGGCAACCTTATAAAAGGACAGTTGGAGATCACATTTTAGGGATCACATTTGGAGAGAAGAGACTCACGTTTTTGGAGAGGCAGGCTTTGGAGAGACATCTTAGACGACTGGAGAAGATTTGGAATTAAAGAACTAGGGTTGAAGTTCTTATACACTTGGTTCTGAGATGATGTTTTATGCTTCTTATTGTTATTTCATAGTCATGTGGGAGTAGTCTTTTCAATCTAGGGGAGCAATGTAGCCCCCTATGCTGTTGTATTGATTTTATGAATATTGGGTTTGTTTTAGTAAGACTTGCTTGCTTTATGAATCTGTTCTTTATCTTCTATATCTAGGTAGTATACACCTGGGTTTCTCAGCTCTAGTCTGGGGCAGACCTTGAGATTCATAGCATATTTGTGATTGGTGTGACCATTATCTTTTCAGAAATATGATATATTGGTTTTGTATGTTGCTGCCATGATGACCATTCAGGCATACATCATTTAGAAGGTCTGTCAATGACCATTTGCAGTACCTTGACTCATGTATAGCATGTTGTCATTTAAATAACCCCAAGAACCTTAAAATCAGTAGAAACAACATAGGAAGCTGAAATTGTGACTCTAGATGCCTTTAGTCCTTGAGTTTTAATACCGAAAACAATTATGGTGTCTATGCTTATTCAAAAAATCACATAAAAATTAGACCTTTATTTTAAAAAGAAAACATTTTGCCAAGACTTTTTATAGAACAAGAGTAATTGGGTGTTTTGATTTATGAACTAGAAAACTAGGCTAATCCCTATAGGTTCGACCCCTTGCTTGTTGCTATTCCATTTAGTGCAAACTAAGGGAATTAATTATCTTGAAGAGACGTTTTACGACATTAGCCAACTCTTTTAGAGTGGTTAAAAATCTGTCTGTCACTTTTGTGTATAAATAGATGAGGAGTGTGAGATCTTGAGTGGGGACGTTATTGAGAGTTGTTCAAGAGATTAGATTATTCATTATTATAGCTTGAGTTGAAAATCAAGAACATGACTTATGTGTCTCTGATCGTTGAGTGCTTTGTGTATAAGCTGATTAGGAAACTTCGATTAGCTATATAATCTCTGTATGAAGTTTCTTGTTGAATACACATCATTGATATGTCAAGAAAACATCTTGTTTATTTTCCTCTTATGTTTTACAAGATTTTTTTTCTAAATGTCACTTTTTGATATAAGATTTCTTGTAAGGAGTCTATTTGCCCTCCTATAGACTTCCAAGGGACCCAACACAAGCTAGTCACTAAATGCAAAGATGCAAGTTTAGATAAAAATTTGAAATTTAAATGTGCAAATCTCTTACGCCACATCCAAGATACACATTTTGTTGTTTTAATAAGGAAACATATTAATTCAGAGGAATTGTTTCCTAAGATCACAATATATATTATTATCCCTTATTCATTTTAGTTTTACATCTTTTGAGACTTTATCAATAACATGATATTCATTATCAAGAAAAACAACATCAATTCCTTTATCACACAATTAACATTAGTCATGCGCTATGAGCATCCACTATCTAGTCAAGTGGTCTTCAATAAGGCTCCATGAATGCTCCTGCAAGACAACATTTACACTTTTGGTGTCCAAACTTGTTTAGGGCACTTAGAAGATAAAGTGATAATAGTGGTAGATTTTGATATACTTGAGATTTTCTTCTAATTACTTTATCATATTTCAGCATTTGTGCACCGGTGTAATTCTACTCAGTTTTCAAGTTTCTAGGACTTTTAGATCTCGCTGAGCTTCTTAAACTTTTAGATGGACTAGGTTGAGTCTCGTTAGTTTTTCTAGGTGATCTCATCCAAGTAGTCCTTATATCATGGTGAATCACATGACTCCAACATTCATAGTAATACTGAACAAATGGAGCATGGACTCATACTTGGAGGTGAACTTAGATCAACTTTAAACTTTGGGGTTATCCTAGGTTGTCTCCTCACCTTAGTATCCACATAGCCAAGTCCCTTGTGAGCTGATACTACCTAAACTTTGCTCACTTCAATTGAAACAAGTGTTGAAATATCGGGAACATCTTCAATAGCCTCCGCTTCAGCTTTTGAAATAGGTGTTGTTGTTTCAGGATCTTAAACAATAGCTTTTTCCTTGTCATCAGAAATAAGCACTGTTACGCCAGAGGTTTTAGCAACAGTTTTGCATTCACCACAATCAATTTTCATTAACCCAGCGGAGACAAAGCCATCCAATGGCTTACTTATGACTGCAGTTTCTGCTTTTTGGTTTTCTGGCTTTGAATTGTCAGAAACATATTTGGAATCCTCAATTTTATGTTTTCCAAAGCCTAAACCAGGTGCGACTCCTCTAATGTCTGATACGGTTCTAAATCTAGTATTTATTTCAGTTGAATTTTCCCATTTTTGGTTTAGATCCTTTTCCTTTTGAAGCTTTTCTTTTAGAGACTTAATTTGAGTAGTTATTAATTGAATGTTATTTGTAAGCACATTGTTTCCAGCTTTAACATTATTGCTTGTATAGTCTTTATCCCTAAGTTTAAACACTAGAGTTTTTAGATCACTATTCTTGCACTGAACATTCTTTATTTCTTCTTCTTTCTTAAGAAACATCTTTGTAATTTCTCTTCTTTTAAAGTTTTCATGTTCAATCTGTTTCTTAAGATCAGCAATTTCAGTTTCATATTCAGCACTAGTTCTTATCTTAGTTGTAGCCATGAAGCAATGGTTGGCTCTTTCTCCTTGTTCATCATCAGAGGATTCTTCAACTTCCTCTGTATCATTGTGATAGTTGTTGGTCACAATAGTTTGATATTTATTCTCCCTTGGCTTAAAAGATGTGAATCTCTTTTTCTTATCTTCTTGGTTCATATCTTTTTTCCTTATTGCTTTAGGACATTGTGAGAACTAGTGGCCTTGCTTGCCACAAGTATAGCAATAAGAGTTTTCTCTTCTTTTCTCTTCTTATAATCTGATGACTTTCTTGCCCTTCTTTTATTGCTCTTGCTAAAAACCTTTTTGAATGTGCATAGCAATAGAGCCATATCTTTTTTATCACTGCTAGTATCATTAGTCTCATAAGGGCTTTCTTCCTTTGTCTCTGATAACTCACTTTCCTCTTGAGCTCTATATGCAGATTATCTTAAGCTCTTCTAGTGATCCCCTTCATCTTCAGGCTTAGGGTGATTATAACTCTTGAATCATTCATCATAAGCTTTCAACTTACCATAAATTACTACAAGAGTTTTTCTACCCCATTTAGGATCATGTTGGATGATGTTTATCTTCATAATGAATCTGGGAGGAAGTGCTCTCGTTAATCTATCCAAGATTATTGTTGGAGTTGTTTTCTCCAACAACTTTCAGTTCTCTAAGCAACTTGGTGAATCTTTTATAGATATCATTAATATGTTCACCAGATTTATACTGAAAAGTCTTGAACTAGGTACGTAGCATACCTATCTTGTTGGTGTGTCGATCTTCATTATCTTCATACAAAACAATAAGCTGTTCAAAAATCTAACTTGCAGTCTCACAATGCTCTACATAAGAAAATAGTTTTTCATCTAGTGAGGCAGTGAGGTATCCTATAACTTTGTCTGCAGCCTTGCGCAAATCTTTCTCTTCATTGGTTAGCTCTGAGGGATATTTGGGTCGTCGTACTCCTGTATAATCTATTTCTATTTGTAATGACCCGTGTGTAACCCGTGTGTAAGGAGTTAACCAAAAACACCTTGGATGTTGGTACACAAGTTTAAGGTAAGAGATGAGCCCAAGAGGGGACTTTTGAGAGGTGCATGTGTCAAGCGATAGCGTACATTTATGCCCTAGGAAGATGCTATGCGTATACGGGCGGTTTTAAGTCTTGTTTTGGCTGATCTTGGAGCTCACTTTTGACCTAGTAGATGGCCTCAAACAATTGGCGTGCAAGAACAAAAGTTTCTTAGAATGAGGTCCTCTATCTACCACAGAAATTTCAGAGCATTTGGAGCTGAACGTGAATTCACCCATTTCACGTGCAAGCATATTTTTGCTCCTCAGGCCTCTCCAAGATGCAAGGAGGCTTGTGGTGAAGTTTGAGTGCATTTGGAGCTGCACGCCAATTGGGGAATTGGCGTGCAAATTGGTGTGCGGGTGTATTTTTGCATGGTTCCCTTGGTTTTGTCATTCTAATGATCTTTCTCCAAAGGACCATGTTGCAATTCGAGTATTTTGGCCTATATGGGTGCGGAAAGGTGCTAACTTGTGTGATCAAAACTACGTCGTTTTGATCCTGGGTTTACTTAATCAAAACTACGTCATTTTGATGTGGATGGTGTCTATATAAGGAGGGCTTGAGTTTGAGTTTAGGGTTCTTGTGTTCCTTTGCTGCACTGGGCCGCCCGAGAGAGAGAGAGAGAGCTAGAGAGAGAAAGGGAAGGGGAGTTGCTGGTTCGTCCTGGAGCATCTTGCGTGGGGAGGACGGCGTTTGGCGGGAGCAAGGAAGATCTGCTTTAAGGTAGGGGTTCTGTTCTTCCTAAACCCTCCTCTCGTCCTAGGGTCCTAGGGCGGATTGCCGTATCTGCTTTTATATATATATATGTAATCCATATAGGTGTGATCTCCTATATGGATGTTGGCCTTCAAGTGGCATTTTAGTGTGGTTTCGTGGTCTATATGCTATATGTTTGATGAAAAGCCCGTGTGAATATAGTTGTGTGTATATGCCCATTACGTGTTTGGTATTATGCCTGTGTGGCTGAACTTGTGATTTAGGGTATGTATGTATGCTGGGTGTTTGCTCTGGCCTGAATGGTCGGGATTGTGCACTTGTGAACGGGTGCACACCAAGTGTTTGGTTTTATACCCGAGAGGCTATGCATATTTTGTGTTTGAAATAATGTCTCGTGTGGCTGGGTTTGTGAGCCTGTGAATATATGCATGCTAAGTGTTCGACGTTATTCCTGTGTGACTAAGCATATTAAGTGTTTGATGTTATGCCTGTATGGTCTTATGTGCTCGTGTGGTTGCTTGTACACCCGGTGGCCGTGGAAGCCCGGGACCGTTTTGTGTTAGCCTTGTGAGGCGGTAGGAAACTTGGCCCGAAGAGGCGGTTAAATCACTTGGCCTGAAGAGGCGGTTAAATCACTTGGCCCGAAGAGGCGGTTAAATCACTTGGCCCGAAGAGGCGGTTAAATCACTTGTTGTTAAAGTGTTAGCCGTGTGTGAAAGGGCGGATTGTAATTGTTGATGTGGTTGTTGTTATGTCCATTTGAAATTATTGTAACACGACACCGCACTTGTACACATGGCATGTAGATGCTAGGAGCATGGGATGGGTTGGGGAGACATGATCCCTACCGAGCTGTGGATGCTCACCCCTCCTACTATGGTGTGTTTTCTTGCGGAACCTACAAGGCGTTAGGTGGGAACACCAAGGTGGAAGAGTTCCATTTTGTGGCTTTGTTTTGTGTTATTTGCATTATGTAATTTTGTTGAGGCATTGTAACCCGGTGGGGAGATATTGTAATGAAGTTTGAAACATAATAAAGGCATGTGGTTTCAATTATATAATTATATGATTTTTGATTTTCGAAAAGAAATGTGAAGTGTATATTGTATTCTACCCCTTTGTCCAAACCCGGATAAAGGGAGGGTCACGTTCCGGTCTCCTCGGGTTGGAAATCCGGGGCATGACAATATGGTATCGAGCATGGTCTAGTTGGCCTAGGGTAGTGGGCGGACTTGGTTATCTTGGGTCCTTTGGAGGAGCCTGGAGGGACGTGCCCGATCAACACGGTCCTCTTGGAGCCTCCAAGGTGTACTTGGGGTAGTCCGGTCTTGTGGTAGGATTTGCATGCATTGGCATTAGGGCACTAGTTGCATTGGTTGTTGTATGTGAAAAAAAAAATAATTGTGATAAAAGAAAAATATGAATAATGTGATAAGGCGTGAACTATGCAACTCGATTTTATTTGAAGTACCTTGAGCATGACTACAAGGAAAAGTCCTTGTTTAGTTGAACCTGTGTGCTTGTGGAGTGGATGCTTGTGCAATGTGGTTTATCTTGTGATGATTTGAGCATGGAAACATGGAAGAGAAATTGTGAAAGTGAAACCGTGTGCTTGGAAACTTGAGGCTTGTGACCTGTTAAAAAAAAAAAATTTAATTAAAATGTGATTTGTTTGGTGTTCGTGAATGGTTGAGCATGTGATTTGCTTGGTACTATGTGAAATAAGCGTGGTTATGAGCAATGCAATGGAATGTAAAATTGGTATAGTCTGTTAAATGTGAACCTATAGACTTGTGTGGTAATAATGCGTGTTATAGCTTAAGCTGCTTAGTCGGTAGTGGTCTCGCGATCGATTGTTGAGATTATTAAGTGATAACCTAGGGCGTGCCTTTTCGTGGAGCCAATGTCTCCAAAAATTGTGACCGGTACGACTATTGAGGAAGAAGGAAGCCCCCCCCCCCAGCTGGGCAAGTGGGAGAGCGCAGGATGTAAGTAATGAGGTTGGCATCTTAAGCCTGGTAATTCAAGAGTTGAGGGACGAGATTCGATAACTGACAAGAGCGAGGTACGTCGAGAGCTATCAACCCCACATCATCGGGGGATCTTGGGTGAAGATTAATTGAGGCATAGTTGTCCCGATCAGCAGAAGGGGCTCAAGAGGTAGAGACCAGTTTCCCAAAGGGGTTGTTCTTGCAAGTGGACAACCGGGACATTGGAAAGTAGGACATCTCCCGACAACTGTTTGGTAAAACAAGTCATGGTGCTTAGAAGACTGGCTCAACGAGCTGGGGATAAAGCAAAATTCAAGTGAGGCTAGGAGGAGAGCATGGCGGAACTTTCCTTAGTCAAGGGTATGATTTTGATTCTCGCGTGTTAAGATTCTTTGTTTGGTGGTGGTAAGATATTCCTTTAATGATAGTGGATCGGTTAAGTCTCGTCTGGATTAGGTGAGGTTAGGTGAACCTTTGATTGTTACGTTCTAGCCATTGTTTTATTGGGTGGGCTCGTGAGCCAATTGTTTTATGTTAGGTGAGGCTTAGAAGGTCGTTTGAGTTACCATTTTGGATGGACGTAGTTGGGGACCTACTAGAGAATAAATGAGTAAAATAAATAAAAATATATATATGATACCAAAAGACTAATAAATTACTAATGGTTATAAACAAGTTGTTGGAAAGAGTTGGTGGTTTTAATATGGTCTAAAGTGTTAATCACATCTTTGTGTGGTAGTCAATTTTGGGCGCCCGTGTGTGAGGAAAGTAATAAATGTTACCGTGTCTACCCCTAATACTCGGCGTAGGTGAGATTACCTCCGGCCTAGCAAGCCTAGGAAGCCGGAGGCATGAGTTAGTGGCTTGTGGGTAGTGTGTGACCCCCCCGGTGGCAACCTTGAGTAATAGAAATGTGTTTTCATGTGAGTAGAGGTTTACGTAGATGTCTTTACCTAAGAAGGATGTTCTTTTGGTAACCTTTCCAAGTGTCACGGTTGAGGGAAGAAATTGCCACTAGTATAACCCACTCCTTGAGTCATTGAGATTTAAATTGATTGGTTCTTATGGGTGTCCTGTGGAGATGGCATGCAAATTGTTGGGTGGCCAAACATTGACCACGTGTCATGCTGGTGGTGTGTGAAAGACCTTGGGTAATGTTCATAGGATATGTGGTGAAATGGGTTTGCATATGTATAAAAATGTGATGAGTTCTGGAACTAGGTTACGAGTGAGTTTATAGGATCGTGCCCGGTGAACCCAATCAGTGCAAGCAGCAAGCGAGTGAGATTAGGCAGGCCTTGTTTGGGTTTTTCCTCAAAATTGGGAGACACCTTCCGAGGGGTTGAGGATGTACTCTGGGTGGTAGGACCATTCCGTTAATTCATGTCGTGTGGGTAATAGGCTTAAAAAAAGGCGAGGAGGTGGGGGCTAGTATGTCCTCTCTTACATGTGTTCTACGAGATAGTTTATTTCGTGTGTTGTGGTCGCCTTGTTTTTGTTGTGTGTGTTACATATGTGTAAAGGGGTATAGCAAAGTTCTTATGTGTGGGTCTCGTGGCATTCATATGCAGAGGAGTAGGAGGTGATGCCTGCGCATGTTAGGTGTGGTGTGGGATGAAGAGGAGTGTTATGTGTAATGTTGATGCTATTCCTTGTCACGTGTGATGGCATGCTCGGTTAAAGTGTGAAAGTATTGATGAGTTGTGATTCATTGAATGGAGTCGGATGTGAGTTTTGCTTGTAAGGATATTAGTGCTACCCTTTTGGGGAGATTTGTGTCCTGCGGCTACCATGGGGTCCTCATGCTACATATGTTCTTCTTGAAAGTCTTTCGTGTGCGTTTTGATGCGGTAAGTGACATGGTCCACGCCATCAAAGTGTTGGTGTGTTTGGGAGCTACGTGAATGTCCCGAATAAGGAGTTTGCATGCCTCGTTTCTTGTGCCTACCCGGGAGGAATTGCAAAGTGACCATATTAAGTCTGCGATTAGAGCCTCGAGTATTTCTTGATCCATTTGAGTGTTTTGCTGGTATGTTGAGATAAAACGTAATAGTTGATATAGCGGAGTTGGTGGGCCATGAGGTGGAGTATGTCTTGGAGGCAAGGGATTTTCTTGTGACCTGGAGTGGTGACACGAGAGGATTCCATTGTGGTCAGGTTACGACTAGGGCGTTTTCGGTGGGGGGGGACTATGATGTTCATAGCTACTTGGCGTCAAGGGATTCCTATCGCGTGGTCCGTCCGCCGACTTGGTAAGGCATTATCTCTTGGCTTGTACGGTAAGCCTCGATTGTGAAGGCGTGTGTGGGACCTTGGCGGATCTCTGTTTGACCGTGATCAAGGAGGTCGATTCTCAAAGTCGGTGACTAGTGATAGCCCGATAGTGGGTTTTGGTCTTACCATGGTTGTGTGTGTGGTGCTGCATTTACTTGTTTTTAGTGCATCCTTGGACTCCGTTGGGCGCCAGGTTGACTGCGACCGAGTGGTTAAGGGCACACTCCATTCTCGTGTTTTCGTGTCTAGGCTTGTACTCCGTTCTGCGTCACCATTGGTGTTGGTGGGGTTTCAATGTTCCTTGCTTGAGTGAGGTGGTTTTCACACAGTGATGATGGTGCTGCTGCGGTGAGCTCCCCGTGTGTCGGAATGTGATTGTGGTTTGCATAATGCTGTCCTATTTGTTTGTGTTTCATTGTGACCTCATTGTGCTTCTTTGTTAGGGTGTGGTCTACCTATGGGCAGAGGCTGCGTTGACTTCAACTCCCAATTGTTGGGTATTTTACGTTGTGGAGTGTTGGTCCCATCGTGCCGCGAGTTGGCATCTCCAACATTTGTGGTAATGACTACATTATGTGTTGCTTTGATCTTTTCGCGTTGTTTATTACTTGGTTTCTCTTTTCGGGGACGAAAAGTCCAAAGGTGGGAAGGTTGTGAGGAAACTCCTGCGGATGAGTTTGTATGGTGTTAGCGAGTGGGCGGTGGGAACGTTAAACGTGTAGTAGTGTTTTATTTGTGCTTTGTTCTTTGTAGTGGTGTTTATGATGTGATTTGTTAAACGTACGTGTTGGGGATGGGCGTATATGTTGTACACCGTCGTGGCGTGAATACTTGTGACATGTGTTGGGTGAGGAGAACAAGGGTTTGTGAGATTAGAATATGTGTTTCCCTATCATGCCTGTGTTTTATTGGGTCTGTGGGTACGTGCCTTCATGTGTGTTATTGTGTGATATCTTCATTCGCGGGTATGTGAATGGTTGTGGGCTATGTGCATCAAGCAAGTGCGTTTTTGGAAGGTGTGTTGTATTTTAGGGGCCGACACGTCCCGCAGAGGAGACATGGAATGTGAGTCCATGATGCGTGACCAACCCCCGAGTTGTTCGAGGACGACCAATCTTAAGGGTGGAGGGGTGGCTGTTGGCTAGTGTATTTGTATTTCCTTTCGACTTTTGACTTTAATTTATATTGAATATGTTAATGAAATGTTCTTGTTGACCTAGATTGTGATGCATGTGGTTATGGATGTGGTGGCACTATGTTATGTGCTATTGTGTACAATGTGCGGTGTATGACCCATTTGGGTGTTGTAGCTCACCGTGTGGCAAATGGGTAGCTTGTGTTTGTTTTCCTCGTATGTCATTTCTTTTCGAGGACGAAAAGTCTTAAGGGGAGAGGATGTAATGACCCGTGTGTAACCCGTGTGTAAGGAGTTAACCAAAAACACCTTGGATGTTGGTACACAAGTTTAAGGTAAGAGATGAGCCCAAGAGGGGACTTTTGAGAGGTGCATGTGTCAAGCGATAGCGTACATTTATGCCCTAGGAAGATGCTATGCGTATACGAGCGGTTTTAAGTTGTTTTGGCTGATCTTGGAGCTCACTTTTGACCTAGTAGATGGCCTCAAACAATTGGCGTGCAAGAACAAAAAGTTTCTTAGAATGAGGTCCTCTATCTACCACAGAAATTTCAGAGCATTTGGAGCTGAACGTGAATTCACCCATTTCACGTGCAAGCATATTTTTGCTCCTCAGGCCTCTCCAAGATGCAAGGAGGCTTGTGGTGAAGTTTGAGTGCATTTGGAGCTGCACGCCAATTGGGGAATTGGCGTGCAAATTGGGGTGCAGGTGTATTTTTGCATGGTTCCCTTGGTTTTGTCATTCTAATGATCTTTCTCCAAAGGACCATGTTGCAATTTGAGTATTTTGGCCTATATGGGTGCGGAAAGGTGCTAACTTGTGTGATCAAAACTACGTCGTTTTGATCCTGGGTTTACTTAATCAAAACTACGTCGTTTTGATGTGGATGGTGTCTATATAAGGAGGGCTTGAGTTTGAGTTTAGGGTTCTTGTGTTCCTTTGCTTGCAGTCCTTGCCCGAGAGAGAGAGAGAGAGTAGAGAGAGAAAGGAAGGGAGGGGAGTTGCGGTTCTTTGCGGAGCATCTTGCGTGGGGAGGACGGCGTTTGGCGCGGGAGCAAGGAAGATCCGCTTTAAGGTAGGGGTTCTGTTCTTCCTAAACCCTCCTCTCGTCCTAGGGTCCTAGGGCAGATTCTGGTCAGTATCTGTTTATATATATATATATGTAATCCATATAGGTGTGATCTCCTATATGGATGTTGGCCTTCAGCTGGCATTTTAGTGTGGTTCGTGGTCTATATGCTATATGTTTGATGAAAAGCTTGTGTGAATATAGTTGTGTGTATATGCCCATTACGTGTATATGCCTGTGTGGCCGAACTTGTGATTTAGGGTATGTATGTATGCCGGGTGTTTGCTCTGTGGCCTGAATGGCCGGGATTGTGCACTTGTGAACGGGTGCACACCAAGTGTTTGGTTTTATACCTGAGAGGCTATGCATATTTTGTGTTTGAAATAATGTCCGTGTGGCTGGGTTTGTGAGCCTGTGAATATATGCATGCTAAGTGTTCGACGTTATTCCTGTGTGACTAAGCATATTAAGTGTTTGATGTTATGCCTGTATGGTCTTATGTGCTGTGTGGTTGCTTGTACACCCGGTGGCTGTGGAAGCCCGGGACCGTTTTGTGTTAGCCTGTGAGGCTGTGGAAACTTGGCCTGAAGAGGCGGTTAAATCACTTGGCCTGAAGAGGCGGTTAAATCACTTGGCCTGAAGAGGCGGTTAAATCACTTGGCCTGAAGAGGCGGTTAAATCACTTGTTGTTAAAGTGTTAGCCTGTGTGGCAGTGCAGATTGTAATTGTTGATGTGGTTGTTGTTATGTCTGTTGAAATTATTGTAACACGACACCGCACTTGTACACATGGCATGTAGATGCTAGGAGCATGGGATGGGTTGGGGAGACATGATCCCTACTGAGCTGTGGATGCTCACCCCTCCTACTATGGTGTGTTTTCTTGCAGGAACCTACAGGCGTTAGGTGGGAACACCAAGGTGGAAGAGTTCCATTTTGTGGCTTTGTTTTGTGTTATTTGCATTATGTAATTTTGTTGAGGCATTGTAACCCCAAAGTGGGGAGATATTGTAATGAAGTTTGAAACATAATAAAGGCATGTGGTTTCAATTATATAATTATATGATTTTTGATTTCTGAAAAGAAATGTGAAGTGTATATTGTATTCTACCCCTTTGTCCAAACCCGGATAAAGGGAGGGTCACGTTCCGGTCTCCTCGGGTTGGAAATCCGGGGCGTGACACTATTGGTGTTGAACGCTCATTGAACAAACAGATATACATAAGACGATCATGGGTGTTCAAGAAGATCCTTATCCTCTTTTTCCACTGTTGGAAGAATTCAACTGTACACTTTGGAGGTTGAGTGTGTCACGCCCCCAATTTCTGCAACCTAAATTTAGCCAAGTCACTACTCCATGCTCACACCCAAAGGGTCAAGGGGTTGGTGACTAGCACCTAATAAATACTACGAAGTGGGTTCTATCTCAAATCACCTAGTACAATCACACAGCAGGGGTATAACCGTACAATCTGAATGTCAAGAAACAATCACAAGATATGTAAAATAAACTAACTCATTAGATATACACATCACTATTCAATATCTGTTTACAAGGTCCACGAACCCATATTTAGGAAATCAGAACCAAGCCAACATAATGCATGTTCATTATAACACTCAACACACCAAAGGGAATTACAGTAAATGTAAGAGTCAGTTGATCTTCCTGAATTCCTCTAACTTCCCTAAGCACCTGTAAAAGGATCAACAACATAGGTATGAGCTTAAAAGTTTAGTAGATGGTTTTCAATCCACATCCCCCTCCAAGGTTAACCATATCCAATACTATGTGCAAAGTGTATATGTGTGGATGTAGTGACCTACTCATGCTCAAAAAATAGCTAACATATATACAATCACAAATCATATCATCATCACTTTACACCTTATGTCATATCACAATATCATAAATCATACCACATTACAACTCTTATCATCACATCACATTAACACATAAAAACACACAGGTCACATCAAAATAATTTATATTCGTACTTTACAGTGCACACTATGCTTTACCGCATTGATGTCATCAACTGGATCCATCGTACCCTTTTGCCTTTGATCGGGCCTCTATCCTTTATTGGACCACTATCCTTTATCGAACCCCATCATAACAAATATAATGCACTATATAACAACAACACACATCAACAATATCAACATTACAAGTCTAAAGTTTTCACACCATAAACATCATCATATCAGCATACAAGCCTAATATATCAAGCTAGGAAATTCCACATCATCCCAATCAATACAAGACCTGAAAAGAGCCATACTAGGCAAAACACTCTTTCACGTGGTGGCACACATGGCCCTCACCATGTGCACACCCCTACACATGGCGCCCATCACCATGTGCATGCCCTAACTATGCTGTAATATCGCACCCTACCTCCTGCTATGCTCAAGCTTAACCAAACTATCGCTAACCCTCAATTCATAGTCCTTAACATCACCTTTGAAAGTTGAATACCATTGTCTAGATCTCCTATCTCAGTTACATGCATAATTTGTTCATTCTATGTTCAACCTCTAGTTAAATCTTTTCTACATAAAGCTAAAGCCTAATAGAGACATAGAAGGATAGAACCACCTACCTCGAACATGTAAGAACCTGCTACATCTGCTGGAACACCCAAGAACAACTTAAATCTCCAAACTTTGGCTTCTCTCTCTCTCTCTCTCTCTCTCTCTTTCTCTCTCTCTCTCTCTTGCTACCGTTAGGGCTCTCCTAACATGAAGGATCATCAACTTACATCCTAGGATGACATCCTTATTCGTAAAAATGGTCTCCCTCTCTTCCAAAGTCCTAATCCCATCCTAATTGTATTATAATATTAATTTCTTGCTCATTAACTAATCTCTTTCACCAAGTTTCCTAATCCTACTATACCTGTGCTTTTTTATCCACCAAGCAACTCTTTTTAAGCCAAGAGAAGTTCCAAAAAACCCTTAGTTAATTAAATTTAAATTTCCTTTCAATATTAATATTATCAAATCATGTAATAGCTGAATTGACTAATTAACTCTCTAATTCACCACTATATATTACTATAATATCCTTGGGTAATTCAGACTCCAAATAAACCTAGATTATAGTCAAAACGACTGTATTTTTAGCCACATCAATGAAATGATGTCTCTAAATTCAAATACAGGCTATTTACCTCAATTATATGTTGTTTACCAACCTACTTCAAATATTGGTCATTACAGAGTGATTGTGAAGTTTGGTGTAACAAAGTTGTTCTTCTCCTCCTTGTTCTCCTTAACAAGTTCAATATTCTATGTTGCTTCAAGTTTTGAAGAACTAGGAATAGTAACTAATTCAGTTTGCATCCTTGAGTCGGTGCTTTGTACTCCCTCAATTGAATCTTGATTGATAAACTAGCTTTGATACCACTTGTTAGGTCCCTTGGAAGTCTTAAGGGGGGCGAATAGACTTCTTTTAATAAATCTTTTAGCAAATACAAAGATTCAAAAAACAAATCTTGTTAAAGATGTGCGGAAGACAAATAAGATAGATGTTTTCTCGAAGTATCAAAGATCTATATTCAATATGAAACTGATACAAAGATTGTATAGTTAATTTATAAATTAATCATACACAAAGCACCGAATGATCGGAGACACAAAAGTCGTGTTCTTGATCTTCAACTCAAGCTATAACAATAAAAGCCTAATCTCTTGAACAACCCTCAAAATACAAATGCACACACAATATCTTACACTCTCATCTATTATACACAAAGGCTCACTAGCTAAAATAGGAAACATATTTGATAAATATAGAAGTAAATTTTCTCAAATCTTTCTTTATTCTTGATTTTCAAAGGCAGCTTAAACAATAACAGAGATAAGGCAGTTTAACATGCAAGACCTCGTGTTTCGGATCTCTTCTTTGAATCTCTTCTTTGAATGTCATCATTGAACATGTAGTCTTTATGAACTTAGTCAATGAGGTCTTCTTAAAGCTTCCTTCGAACCTCGGCATTGAACCTATTGACTCGACGACTCTTCCAAAGTAGAACATACAATCTTTGTCTTCAAATGAGTTTTTCGAATCTATTATGGGAATCAACTGTCTTGATGTGAAGTCTCGATGACTTTATATCGTATCCTTATATCCACTTCAGTATATTTGAACAAATTATCTTGAAGCCTTGTAAGCATTTCATTATCTTCTGAAAAACAATCCTTCCATTTAATCATCGAATAACTTGTATAGCGACAGTCTTGATTCGATAAAAGTATCAATAGTTACGACATTTAGCTGATTTATACATTGTTAGCTCTTAGAGTTTGATTAAGTTATAATCTATCTTAGTCAACTTAAAGATCTAACAAACTATTGTTTCTCCAACTCTTAATCTTTTTGATCCTTGGTGGATTTCCTCCTACTTTTACCGTAATTGTTGATTTCTTGTGTTTCTATCATTGATCCTTCATTGGGCACCGCTATTTGATTAGATATTGTGCTTACATCTATTTTCTTATATGCTTTTTAAATATATTATTATTATCATTATTATTTATTCTTCACAAGTTCCTTTATTAATTGGTGACAAAGTCTTAGATGGTTATTTATTTATTTGGTTAGATGGTCATTTGTTTTTGTATGTCTAGAGGGGGTGGGGGTGAATAGAGTTTCTTCATGCATGGAAGCTAGACTGTTTGCTGGTATGTGGTACTTCTAAGGATAAGTATGCTAGAAGTATTTATGGAGAAGATAACAGTAGTAATTTAAGTGATAATGTGAGTTATGAACTATCAGACAAAACTAAGATGTAGTAAATGCTCCATGTTCACAGATCTTAGTTGTGTAAGGAATGGTCTGTGATAGTTTTGATTTGTGGAAAACAACACTGAGGGTAGATTAGATAATCATGCTGAATCTTGGGTGAACAAGAGTGTATGACGGATCACAAAGTTTGATCTTGATCTTGGTTCAACGCGGCGCATAGCACTTGGAAGTTCTTTTTCTCTCTCTAAGTCTCTCTCTCTAGTGTTGGAACTCCTCTCTAAATTCTTCTAAAGATCTATATCTTAATGTGTGTAAGAATCCTTTTTCTTGTGTTCTGTGTATTCCATGCTTTCAGAGAAAGAGACTAACTTTTTTTTTGTCGTTAAGTGTGAGAGAGATATATTTTAAGTTTTGATTACTGTGCGCCTAGTTGTCCATCCGACATACTGACTTCCCGTCACTGGATATGCGGGATGTCAGGGGATAGGTTGATCTGCTCTGATTTGCAGACTATTGCCCATGCTGCGCAGATGCATGCCCATACTTGTGCAGTTGATCTTGGCCGTTCATCCGTGGAAAGTGGTTGATTACAATTAATGCGGCATTAACTACACTCCAATTGCTCGAGATGGCACAAGCCTACTGTACAAACCCTAGCTGAAGATATCACTAAGTGATTATACTTAGGGTTGCAAGTATGCCTTGAAGGTGGGTGCCTCGTAGGTTTGATGACTGGAAGGTTTTAGTTAGAGCCTGTTGATGTTGTGGAAGTTTACTTCAGGCTTTACAATGTTGATATTTACGAGTCTACGACTCACATATCTTCGAGTCTCCAAGGCTAAAGTTCGAGTTAGATTAAGTCTGTTGTGTCACTCTATTAACTGTAAGTTTGCGACTCTGCGAGTCTACGACTCTACGAGTCAACGACTATCCTAATGGCTCTTAGAGTGAGTTCTTCGAAGTACGCCTAATCTACCCGTTGTTACAGCTGCGAGTCTATGACCCTAGCTCTATGGGTCTACGACCCTCGGGTTTCTTAGCTTATTTTACTTGACTAAGAGGCTCTTCGACTCTGCGACTCTTCGACCTTGAAAACCTTCGACTCTACGAGTCTTAGACTTTACATTTCTTCCTTAGCCTTTCGCATTTGCTCATGTACTGAGTTTCCGTATTCTACGAGTCTTCGACTCTACGGCTACAACCCTTCAGCTATTACTTTCTGCCTTCATGATCTTCGAGTCTGTGATGTGTCTGACAAGTTCCTTAAATTACCTGTATCCCTTGAGTCCATGACTCTATGACTCTCGAGTTACAGTTTCATTTTAGTTGGTCAGTCTTTTTGGCTTCGACTCTTCAATCTTCTACCTACGAGTCTGCGAGTCCTATTTTCTTAACAATGTTCTAAGGTTCCACTCTACAACCCTGGAGTCTACGAGTCTACTTTCCGTTCTATTAATTGACTTAGGCACTCTTAAGGACTCTATAGTTCTACGGGCTTCAAGTCTTCGAGTCATTTAAATTTGGTTACTGTTCTTTAGAATTCTTTGACTCTACGAGTTTCTGAATTTATTTACACTTGCAGTAACTCTCTTTTTTGCACTTCAACTCTACGACCTTCGACCCTGGATCTACGAGTCGCAGCATGTTCTATCATATTTTTATTTCGAGTCTCCAGACCCTACGAGTCTACGAGCCTTTCGCCAATATGTCCTGTGACAGGTCTATTTCTACGAACTTCGACTCTTCGACCCTATGACCTTCGGATCTTCGAGTCTCCAGACTTAGACTGTATTTTGGTAGCTTCATCAAATCCTATATTTCCAACAATCTCCCCCTATTTAATGTAAGCTGACAACGGGTGAAAAACATGAAGTCTGAGACTATGAGTTTGATGGGTAGTTTAAAGTTAACAGATAAATCTCTTTGCATGATAAAAATTTGGGGAGATCAAAATTAAGAAAATGCACACTCCTCTCCTCCGTAGTCATGAAGCGTTGTAGCTGCCTCCCTTCGAATATAACTCCCCTTAAGATAACTCCCCTTACGACCTTGCTCCCCCTGAGACACACTCCCCCTTTCTGGGTGAGGAACAAGCACCAGAACACATGGGAGCAACACAAGAGAGTAAAGGACAATAGGCAACATAATAAAGAGATAAACATGAAGTAACTGAGAAAGAAAGTACACAAAAAGAGGAAATAAGAAGAGCAGTATACAATTAAATAGAGTACAAGACAGTTACGGTTTAAAGTCAGAATATTTTACACTGCGTAAACAGAAAAATAGTGGCTTGCTCGCGCAGGAGTTGAGCAGTAGTCAGATGTAACGAGGCGGCTCTATTGCTCACACGATCGAATTCAGGCACGAGGGCAGGGAAGCCAGTGGTGGTCAAGATGCGAATATAGTGGCATACATAGAAACCATAGCTATGAGCATCATCCTGAGCAGGAACGCCTTGCTTAACTCGAGTGATCTCCATCGGTTTTGAAAGAGGATAGCCACCACACCCATGCGAATATCCCTGCATTACTCGCGCGAGGTTATGATTGAATTCATGGAGTTGTTCCCGCCGGTGGAGGAGTAAAGTAGTGGGATTGGAGTCAAAGATGACGATCCTCTGGTTCTTGAAATCGATATCGAGAAGAGACCAGTGTGGGGATGTTGATAGGTAGGGGATGAGCACATGGTCGACCTCGTTCCATGGACGGAAGGAGTCCTTATATCTGCGACCCTGAATAAACTCGATCATTGAGGCATCATCAATGAGCTGAGCTTGCATAATAGGCAAACAGAGCTCCACACAGGTATCTCGGCGGATATAGAGAGGAAGCTTTGCCAGATAGGACTTTAGGGCAAAGATGAACTGTGTCATCTCAATATTGTCCATTTCTTCACCGTTGTGTAGTAAACGACATAGGTCGAGTCCAGTGAAGAAGGCTTCGTAGCCACAAGTCCACGCGGTGGTGTCCCCAGCAACATATCTATTGAAAGCGGCAAGTTCAGCTGGGCTGGCTCCAGTAGTGACAGTGCGCGGTGGTACCATAGTTGTAGAGGTGGAGGTAGTGGCTGGTTTGGTGGGTGAAGCTGGCATGGAGGCCTCAGCCGGACTTGGATGGGTCGTGGAGTGACCAGGTTGAGTGGAGGATGAGGTTTGGCCTGGAGCAGTAGGATGCTTTTTCATGCATGTCCCAATGGGCACATCATCATCATCATCAGAATCTGTGAGGAGAGTGGTTCTGTGCGCACGCTTTCACCCACGGGAATAAGTGGCTGTTGGTGGAGGTGGTGATTAACTTGGAGTAGGCTCTGGTGTTTGTGTAGGATCTTCATCTGGTTCAGGTGCAGGCCTGTCTGTTGATAGCTGGTGTGATTTTTTGACAGTTAGAGCCATCTCCCCACTGGCAAGATGATGACATTCGGAGAGAATGGCACCCAAGGTTGTACTAAGACCTTGGTATTACCTCTGGTAAGCACCTTTTATGTCTTCACAGTGTTCCTCCATATGTCTGAACCCATTGGAGTTTACACGCGTGAGAGATGTCATCTCTTGCTGCACCTTATCTAGGGTATGGTCAAATAATTCTACTTGAGCTCGTACCTCTTCCATGCCTGATTCCACCACTGCAAGTCGTTCCTTAAAAGCTTGAGATACTGATGCTCTAAGGATACCCGAGGAGATCAGTTTCTCAAGGACTTTGGTTACAAGAAGATCTACCTCTTCAGCTGTCAGGGAACGAGAGTGAGATGCAGCCATCAATGGAATATCCATTGGGATATGGGCTGCTGAATCCTCACTCACCTAAGTGGCCACTTGATGATTTTGAGGTACAGGTGGTATAGCCATCTACAGGTAAAAAACCCTGTGGTGTTGCTTCAGCCTCAGAGCCACTTGCCTCAGCTACAAGTGCTTCTCATGCTTCTTCTGCTTCCTCCGCCTCAGCTGCTGAATCTATTGTCACATCATGGGGAGCTGATGGGATAGATGTGTCCACCATGATGGGAGATGGGGCAACCATTGAAACAGCTTCCACTGGGTCTTTCCTCACAAGATCCTGCTCTACCAACCAACTGATCAGACGGTCTCTATCTACCATATGCTTGCCAAAGGCAATCCATGCCTTCCTTAATTCAGTGGGGGTCATATGAGCCTTGGCATACTTAACATAAAAGTCTTCTAGCTCAGACTTACCAAGAGAACTTAACAGAACAGGTGTCGTACCCCTAACCTCTTGGGTTTCCTGTACCGGTTACTGCCCTCCAGCTATTGGCTCTCTTACCTCTGCAGTATCATTGGGCCTATCAATAGGTTAAGCTTCCTCTGGTGTAGGGTTAGTGGGGAGACAGGTTCTGACAATATTCTCCACCACTTCAGCTATATGGACCGTTGCGGCAGACGCAGAGGATGCATGAGAAGTCTGGGGAACAGGTGCCACTTGACGTGGTCTAGGAGTTGGAGCTCTAACCGAACTTGCAGTGTCCTCAGCATGACTTCTCACACTCGACCCGGGACTTTTCATAGGCTTGATCTCTAGCCGGCCATCCTCATATATGCTCTTGAAAATAAACTTGGCCGGTAGTGGCACCGTGGGCTGGTGATTGAATACATCAGGGTGAAGGAACCTTAGGATTTTAGTAAGAACCAGTCCAAAGTGCCGCTTCTTGCTCTTGTTCATGTTCTGTAGCTGAGCTCCCCAATTTATTCTTTGTCCTTCAAGTACACTACACATAATCTTCATCTGCTCATGGCTTGCAGAATCATGAGCAGTCTTTTTGCACATTAGGCACTGTCCGGTGACTATGAGAGTCGCCAGTGCCTGACCGGAGAACCCAATCTTCAGGGCTCCCCAACCTTGCTTTCCAAGGTTGGAATACCCCAAAAAAGACTTACACTCTTCTCTAGAGAGATTGGGTAGAGGTTCAAAGTTACCTTTAGGGAGTGGAAGTGCATTGCGAAGTGTTTCGGTAGAGACCCGAATCTCCACTCCTTGTATTGTTCCCACCAAGTCGTCTCTAGAGATCGCCAAAGTCTCGTGAAACTCCGAGACGTCTTCCACTAGTATATCATGTATCCTTGAACATACGGATTCAATCCCAGATTCATCGAGCCGATTTCTGAACTCGCCCAACCAGCTGACCTTCGCATCGCCTATGGCTTCCCAGTCGACAATGAAGCCCGAGACGATTTCACCTAGTCCTTCTGCCATCGATGAGCTGGGTCCTGCCATAGAGGTTATAAAGAGAGAAAGAGACACTCGTAGAGAGAGATTGTAAGGTTCGAAGGTGGTCAGAGGAGAGAGATAGAGAGAGAGAGAGAACATAGATCGAAGAAAGAGAGAGGGAGCGCTTAAGGTTAGGGATTTGAGTGTGGAAACAAAGAGCATACCTTTGAGCTCCATCTCTATCAGTGACTTATATATGAGGTGGGAAGTGTATCGTAGAAGTCACATACTTTGTCCGTTCGTCTTTAGGGTTCGCGTTCTTTTCTCTGCCCCGTCTTTTTATCTTCCGGATCCACCCGTTGGAGTACTCAAGCAACAAGTGCACGTCACCCCTTGTGTCGGTGTGTTTTGAAGTTTAACTGCACAGTAGCGTGCTGACATGTCTTCGACGCTTGAGCAACGAGGGAGCCAAATCTGTTAAGCTTCGACCCTCGGGGCGGTGACCCTACGAAGTTGCGTAGCGAGTCTCCGAGCTTCGAGGCTACGAAGAAGCAGTCTTCGAGGCAACAATTCTTCGATGCTTTGTGCTTCATGATCAACTACGGATTCAGCGATAGTGGTGGATTCCTATGGACTTTTTCAACACTTAACACGAATGTGACACATATGATATCTCATATAAAATCATGCATGATGAACAGTGTTGTAAATGGAATTATGAATACATGCTCAGAGCTTAAATTCTTTCAACCGTAATACCTAGTTTACATGTACGACTCCGTTTTATGACCATTTACCTTTCCATGACCTTTAGAAATGACTAAGTGCTTCATCATCTAATTCTTTATGCAAAAAATTGATCACAATGTTAACATAGCATCCAGTAAACCATAGTCAGCTCATTTCACCAACCTAGTCATGAATTCGATAGTCAGCTCACATATAAGCAAAACTCACTCAGTGAAGGCCTCACCCACTCACTCTCGGATTAACATGTGAGTATGATTCAGGAACTAGAATTTCACTGTTTGGTATACTCATGGTCAACCAAATCTTACCACAAACCTTGATCCAACAATGATTTTCAGTTCAACATAGATGATGAGAGACAGGATTGTCCTATTGAGAATCAGAACACACACTCTATCAATCATCTAATTTACAACACATTACATGTATAGCGTTTGGAGGTTGATCATTCATATTGTCTGTGTGAGCTGCCCCTTTTTCTTTGTAGAGCATGCATTTTCAGTGCTAATTCATGAACCTTTTTATTATGATAGAGCTCAACATAGTTTTTTTTGGATATCAGATGATCGTACAGTTTGAACTCCAATTATTACCCTGAAGGAGACACAGTTGAGGGTAGTAGTGAGGACTCCCCCTAAGATAGGCAATCTATTTTATAGTCTCTTTTTGCCTTTTTCACTTTGCCTTTTTCCATTGAAAGGTAATGGCTCTTTTTGAGTAATAGGCTTTTTATGATTCTCAAGTTCTACAGTCTCAATCATCCTTGGAGCATTAAATCATTGAGGATCCTTTTCGTGCAAGCCAACAATACCATGAAATACTACAGTTCCTGCTAGTTTATGAATGTAATACCACACAGGTGATATTCACTCAGAAGAAGAACAACATATAATGGGAATATCATTTGATGGTTATGGAGGGAAATGCACTCATTGCACTCACGACTTGCGGAATCATGACAGGTTGCATAAAAGACTTATACTAGGTTCAGAGGTAGCAAGTTTCATCCATGTGCTTTCTCAATTTCCCACAGTAGAAATGTATGAATCACACTTAGGCATTACTAATTTTCATGGAGAGATAACCAGTTATTAACAGTGTCATACTTATGTTCATGTACAGGTACTTAGTTTGAAGTGAAACATAGGACATGCACTAAGAATTATGGAGTTAAATCTAGCATGCCGAGTTTTGTCAGAAGTTTATTGAACCTGGCTTCGTGCAGTGATTTGGTGAATATGTCAGCAAGCTGGTCATCAGTGGATATATACTCAAGGGAAATATCCTTCTTCAGCACATGGTCACGTATGAAGTAATGTCTGACCTCGATGTGCTTGGTTTTGGGATGCATGGCAGGATTGTTGGAAATTGAAATGGCGCTTGTGTTATCACAGTATAGTGGCATAGCCTTTAGGTTAAATCCATAGTTTGAAAGTTGACTGGCCATCCAAAGCAACTGAGCACAACAACTTCTTGCAGCAATATATTCCGCTTCAGCCATTGAAGTTGAAACTGAATTTTGTTTCTTGTTGAACCAGGATACAAGTCTGTTGCCAAGTAGTTGGCATGTTCCACTTGTGCTCTTCCTATCAATCCTGCAACCAACAAAGTCTACATCTGAAAAGCCTCTCAGTTTGAATTCAGACTCCTTTGGGTACCAAAGTCCCAAATTTTCAGTTCCCTTGAGATACCGCATAATCCTTTTGACATGAGACATATGAGACTCCTTGGGATTTGCTTGGTATCTTGCACAGATGTATGTTGCGAACATTATATCGGGTCTGCTTGCTACGAGATATATCAAAGATCCAATCATGCTTCTGTATTCTGTGATATCCACTTCTTTGCCTGCTTCATCCATATCTAATTTGGCGTTTGTAGGAATGGGCGTTTTCATGTGAGTCACATCAATCATCTTGAATTTCTTCAGAATCTCCTTAGTGTATTTAGTTTGACTGATAAAGATCCCATCCTTCAACTGCTTGACCTCCAACCCAAGAAGGAATGAAAGTTCTCCCATCATACTCGTTTCATATTCACTTTTCATCAAATGGGAGAATTCTTCACACTACTTTTTATCCCTTGATCCGAATATGATGTCATCAACATAAATTTGAATAATCAAGGGTGATCCTTTTTCCTTCCTTGAGAAACAGAGTGGGGTCAATTTTGCCTTTTTTGAACTTATTTTTTATCAGAAATTCTGACAATGTTTCATACCAAGCTCTGGGAGCTTGTTTTAGTTCATATAGAGCCTTCTTCAGTTTGTACACCTTGTGTTATTGGTTTGGCTCTAGAAATCCAGGAGGTTGTTCAACATAGACGACTTCTTGGAGGTCTCCATTAAGGAATGCATTCTTGACATCCATTTGATAAACCTTGAAGTCCTTGAATGCTGCATATGCTAAAAACATGCGGATGGCCTCTAGTCTAACAACTAGTACAAAGGTTTCATCATAGTCAATTTCTTCTTCTTGTCTGTAGCCTTTTGCCACTAGTATGGCCTTGTTTCTGATCACAACACCATCAGGATCAAGTTTCTTTCTAAAGATCCATTTCACGCCAATGACTTATTGTGATCTAGGCCTGTTGACTAACTCCATACTTTATGTCTCTTGAACTGATTGAGCTCTTCTTGCATAGAGTCAATCCAATAGTGATCCTAAACTGCATCATCAATTGCTTTTGGCACCACTTGTGATAAGAAACACATGTATAGATTCTCATGAAGTGTGGCAGCTCTTGTTTTGACCCGTGCAGCAGGATCTCCTATTATTAGTTCAGATGGGTGGTCCTTTAACCTTCTCCTTGCCTTTAGAAGGTCTTTTATTTTTTCATGTTGAATTCCCAACTGCTTTATGTCAGGTTCTTGGGCTAGTGGAGGTGACAGAGACTGAACAAGTTGAATGTTAAGGTCACGATCTTCTGTTGATTTTTTATTTGATTCTGCAGCAACCGATTCAGCTCTTTGGTCTTCAGGTTTAGGTCCATCTTCCACTGGTTTAGTTGTTGTAGGATTATTTGTGTCTTGGTCTTCTACTATGATAGTATCCTGCACTTCACTTATATTTTGGTCTCCTTTCTGCATACCATGGTTAGTCTCATCAAAAGAAACATCAATAGACTCTTCAATAATTTTAGTCCTTCTATTAAACACACGATAAGCCTTGCTAGTCATGGAATATCCAACAAGATACCCATCATCTGACTTGGCATAAAACTTATTCAAGTAGTCCTTGGCATTGTTCAGAATATAGCAAGTACACCCGAAGATCCTTAAGTGACCAATGTTTGGTCTCCTTCCCTTCCATAACTCATAGGGTGTTTTCATGGCTCGTTTATTAATTAGAGTTCTATTTTGTACATAGCAAGTAGTTGCAACGGCTTTAACCCATAAAGATTTTGGGAACTGAGCTCCTGTCAACATGGTTATAGCTGCTTCAACTAAAGTCCTATTCTTTCTTTCAGCGACTTCATTTTGTTATGGAGTTCTAGGTGCTGAGAAATTATGCTGAATACCATGTTCAGTACAAAACTCTAGCATATCAGAAAATTCAAATTTGTTGCCATGATCGCTTCTAATGCATTTAATAGAGAGACTCTTAACATTAGTTATCCAATTGAAGAGTTCAACAAGATTCTCAAATGTTTTAGTTTTGTTCCTGAGAAACATAACCCATGTATATCTGATATAGTCATCTACTACTGCAAGGAAGTATCGTGCACCAGATAATGAAGACAAATTTATTGGTCCACATAGGTCCTTGTGCAGAAGTTCAAGTGGTTATGTGATTGAGGTTTTATCCACACTCTTAAAGGAGTGTTTCACCTGCTTGCCCAGCTGACAATCCTTACAATGGTGTTCTTTCTCATAAACATGCTTAGGTATGCCCTCAACCAAATCAAGAGATGCCAATTTAGACATAGTCTTAAAGTTTAAATGACCAAATCTCTTGTGCCATAACCAACTAATGTCAGGAGAAGCTTTGGACAGAAAACAAATTGGTTCATTAAATTGAGCATTACCAAAGACCAATTTATAGACATTGCCTTGTCTGTGTCCATTCAGCTTTACCTCTTTGGAGACAGGATCTATAACTGCGCAAGTGTATTTAGTGAACAACACTTCATTACCCTTGTCACACAATTGACTTATGCTCAACAGGTTATGTTTGAGACCTTGGACAACAGATACATTCTGAATTGAAACTGAACCATTAAAGAGAGTAACCTTACCAACAATCTCACCCTTTTTGTTATCCCCAAATGTGACAGATGAAGTTGCAACCTCCCTTACTTCACTCAACAGAGAGGCATCATTTGTCATGTGTACAGAACAGGCACTGTCAAGGTACCACTGGCTGGAATTGATCTTTTGTTCCCGGTGGCTACTTTTAGCTTCATGTACCTATTCCTCCACAACAGGCAACTAAGTCTTGGGGGCCTAATTGTGCTTGGGCTTTGGGTAAGTGAAAGCTGCAGTTAACAATTTTGGTTTCCAATAAATCGGAGATGATTTGATTTTCCATGCTAACTTATGTGATCCCTCATTAAATTTGTTAGTAATTTTGTTCTTTGGGCTCTTTGTTGATTCTCCTTTCTTATAGTTACTTTTGGCAGCTTTGCTAGGCACAGAGTTAACAGTTTTTATCACAGGTTTAGTAGTTTTGTTCTTTGGTGAGGTAACCTGTGTGTACCTGGTTGCTTTCTCTTTCCTATCTGAGTTCTGAGGTTGCAGATTTTCAGTGATGTGTAATTGCTTAAGGCTTACCCTGATTTCTGTGGCAATCTCATTCTTAAGATACTTAGGATAAAATCTGCACTAATAGGAAAGGTGTCCAACTTCACCGCAAATGGCGCAGTGAACAGAATTGGGTTGGGCTTTTGGTCTCAAGGGTTTGGTTGGAGTGTTAAGAGGCTTCCTAGGTTCTCTCACAAATCCTAGACCATTCTTAACTCTACCACTAGGGACAAAATTAGGCTTGGAGGAAACAGCCTTGCTGGATGAGCCAGTCTCAAAGGTAACAGTAAGTCTGCTTGAGTTTGTCTTCGTCAATACTACACCCTTACCCTTGCATTGGGATGTAGAGGACAGGTTAACTAAAGGTTCAGCTTTCAGTTCTATCTGGTCAACTGCTGTATCACTATCCTGAGATGCAATAGTACCCATATCTCTAAGTTCGGGTGTTACAGGTTTGGGTGGACAAGTAACAGTCATTTGTACCTCCTTTCCACAATCAAGAAGCACACTTCCAGCAGGAACAAAGCCAGCAAGACACTTGGTCTGCACAGGATAAGCCTGATCCTTGGTTATTTGGTCTTCAGAGAAGCCTAGACCTAAGGCTAGACCTTTAACATCTAGAGTAGTCCTAAAGTGAGCTGCAATCTCAGCAGAATCTTGCCACTTTTTACTAATTTGTCTTTCCTTTTCTAGTTCCGCTTTGGTTTCAGCTAATTCCTTTTTAAGCCTATCGATGTCTTTATTGGCCATTTTCAATTGTCCACCTTTATCCAAAAGATCATCGCATGTGCTTCTCATCTCACTCACTTGATCTCTTAATCTTCTCTCTGTTCTTTCATAGTCATCTATACAGTCTCTATATTCACATGAAAGCCTTTCCAGTTTAAAGTAATATTTTTCTTTGTCAACTTTCATAGGAAGAAATTGTTCCTCTATTTCTTTAAGAGCTCTATAGGTATCTTCATATTCAATGTAGAGTTGTTCATAAGTTCTTACCTTGAGGGGAGGTGAATGGTCAGCCATGAAGCAGATGAGACCTTTTTCCTTCTTCTCCTCATCGATGATTCTTCTTCTTCCTCGCCATCGTTAAACTTGTTGGTGACAAGAGCCTTCTTCCTCTTGTCATCCGTTCTTGAGGAGCCTTTGGTCTTCTTCTTCTGCTCAGCTGCCTCCTTTTTCTCCCTCTTCAGCTTGTAACAATCGGCAGTGAAGTGGTCGGGCCGGTTGTAGTGGTAACATTGCAACTTCTCCTTATCTTTTCCCTTAAAGAAAGATGAGGATGACTACCTTGCTTTCCTCCCGTACTTCCCCCTTCTCTTTAGCAGTTTCTTGATCAGACATGCCACCTCTTCATCTGAGGCACTATCTGAAACAATTTCTTTAGCTTCATCTTCTTCTTCTTCTGAAGATGGTTCACTTGGTTCAGCAGCCGCCTTAAAGGCAACAGACTTCTCCTTTTTCTTGGAAGGATTCTCAAATGCCTCAAGTTCTTCCTTTTGCCTTTCAAATGTCTTGAGGTCCCCGTATAATGCTTCCAAGGCATAGGTTTTCTGTTCCTTCAGCTGACGGATGGCTGATGTCTTTATCAGCAGTCTCAAGGGTATAGATCTCAAAAATTTGTCATTCTTGTCCTTTTGAGAGATCTCAACATTGTAAGTCTTCATTCGTTGAATCAGACCTGTGAACCTTTTTTAGATACTATCAAGTGACTCCTTCGGTTCACATCTGAATGCTTCATACTCCTGTTTGAGCATGGATATCTTGTTGTCCTGAATCTGTTCATCTCCTTCATAGATGAGACATAGCTTGTCCCATACCTCCTTCGCTGTCTCTAAGTCTTGCACATCCGTGAACATGTCATCATCGAGCGCAGAGAAAAGTATGGCTTTTGCCTTGAAGCCAAGTTTTACTTTCCTCTGCTCCACCTTAGACTAGCTGTCTGGGTCTTTTGTCATCAACCGGCCTCTTTATATACTCTTTGGGGTGAAAGGCCCGTTCTTTATCGTTTCCCAGAGATAGGTGTCAAGCATGTCGAGGTGTGCTCTCATTCTCGCTTTCCATTTGGAGAAGTGTGTAGGTGTGCACATAGGAACTTGGGAGGATGAGCTAGGTAGGACGTCGTAGAAGTCTTCTTGTTCTTTGTTATTGCTACTGGTACTCGGTTCTTCTTGCTCCTGATCTCCAGTCACTCTTTCTTCTGGAACACAACTGGCTTCAACTTCCTCAATAGGAGCTGGAGCGTGCTCAGGAGCTGGAGCTGCACAGCTGGAATCCATGTCGGCCATTTAGGGATCTCTACGGAGTTGTAGAACAACTCTGATACCAATTGTAGGTCCCAAAGTGAGTCTAGAGGGGGGGTGAATAGACTTTCTTCGTGCGCGAAACCTAGACTGTTTGCTAGTATGTGGTACTTCTAAGGATAACCATGCTGGAAGTATTTATGGAGAAGATGACAGTAGTAATTTGAGTGATAATGTGAGTTATGAACTATCAGACAAAACTAAGATGTAGTAAATGCTCCTTGTTCACAGATCTTAGTTGTGTAAGGAATGGTCCGTGATAGTTTTGATTTGTGGAAAACAACACTGAGGGTAGATTAGATAATCATGCTGAATCTTGGGTGAACAAGAGTGTATGATGGATCACAAAATTTCATCTTGATCTTGGTTCAACGCGGTGCACAGCACTTGGAAGTTCTTTTTCTCTCTAAGTCTCTCTCTAGCGTTGGAACTCCTCTCTGAATTCTGCTAAAGATCTATATCTTAATGTGTGTAAGAATCCTTTTTCTTGTGTTCTGTGTATTCCACGCTTTTAGAGAAAGAGACTAACTTTTTTTTTTTTTGTCGTTAAGTGTGAAAGAGATATATATTTTATGTTTTGATTACTATGCGCCTAGTTGTCCATCTGACACACTGACTTCCCGCCACTGGATATGCGGGATGTCAAGGGATGGGTTGATCTGCTCTGATTTGCAGATCTGTTGCCCATGCTACGCAGTTGCATGCCCATACTTGCACAGTCAATCTTGGCCGTTCATCCATGAAAAGTGGTTGATTGCAATTAATGCGGCATTAACTGCACTCCAACTGCTCGAGACGACACAAGCTTACTGTACAAACCCTAGCTTAAGATATCGCTAAGTGAATATACTTAAGGTTGTAAGTATGCCTTGAAGGTGGGTGCCTCATTGGTTTGATGACTCGAAGGTTTCAGTTAGAGCCTGTTGAGGTTGCAGAAGATTACTTCAGGCTTTACAGTGTTGATATCTGCGAGTCTACGACTCACATATCTTCGAGTCTCCGAGGCTAGAGTTCGAGTTAGATTAAGTCTGTTGTGTGACTCTATTAACTATAAGTCTGGGACTCTGCGAGTCTGCGACCATCCTAATGGCTCTTAGAGTGACTTCTTCGAAGTGTGCCTAATCTACCCGTTGTTACAGCTGTGAGTCTACGACCCTAGCTCTGCGGGTCTACGACCTTTGGGTTTCTCAGCTTATTTTACTTGACTAAGAGGCTCTTCGACTCTGTGAGTCTTCGACCTTGAAAACCTTCGACTCTACGAGTCTTAGACTTTACATTTCTTCCTTAGCCTTTCGCATTTGCTCATGTACTGAGTTTTCATATTCTATGAGTCTTCGACTCTATGGCTACGACCCTTCAGCTATTACTTTCTGCCTTCATGATCTTCGAGTCTGTGATGTCTCTGAAAAGTTCCTTAAATTACCTGTATCCCTTGAGTCTACGACTCTATGACTCTCGAGTTGCAGTTTCATTTTAGTTGGTCAGTCTTTTTGGCTTTGACTCTTCGATCTTCTACCTACTAGTCTACGAGTCCTATTTTCTGAATAGTGTTCTAAGGTTCCATTCTACAACCCTGGAGTCTACGAGTCTACTTTCCATTTTGTTAATTGACTTAGGCACTCTTAGGGACTCTACAGTTCTACGGGCTTCGAGGCTTTGAGGCTTCGAGTCTTCGAGTCATTTAAAGTTGGTTACTATTGTTGGTCCCTTGGAGCCTAGAGGGGGGTGAATAGGCTCTTATCGAAACTCTTTTCTCACTCTTTGGCACAACACTTATCTGGTTAAGAGATAGAATCAATGCGGAAGATAACTAGATAGTGGAAGTATTTTGTTTTACTATCAGTATGATAAGTACAACAAAATGTAAGCAGACTAAAGCTTGAAAGCTTTTAGACCTACTTGAAACCTCTTTAACACTCTGTTTACAATATACTCACACGCTAGCCTCTATGATCTCAATGAGCTTTGGTACATACACAAGAGCTATTACTCGCTTACTCACGAACATATTATAAAGTGTACAAGTGTTGCTATTTATAGAGACATCCACAAGAGACAACCTTGGAACTTGTTGTTCCGGACATTGTGCACATTTACTATTTCTCGGAAATCTCTCTGCCTCAATTGCTGCGGATGTGGTCTTCAAGATCTTGGGTTTGCAACGCATAAGAGTTTTTGTAAGTTCCTAAGTGTAGTTAAGGTTGTGTCCTCATATCCGGATGATCCACGTGTCAGATGCTTTAGGTTCTCAACAAGTTTTTCTTACATCGGGAAGCCGCGAGCTGGTGACCTTGAATATGAAGAGATAAGTTGAAGTAGCGTCTTCTTGAATCCAGTGTAAGGTTCCTTACTCTGTGTTAAACTAAGCTCGAATCCTTACTCTGTAATACTGATTGCTTACTCCGTATCAATTTGGTACTGGAATCCTTATTCCGTGTAAGCGCTTCCTTACTCCGTATAAAAGAGAAAGTCAGAGTGCTTACTCCGGATCAGCGCTTCCTTACTCCGCATCTAGTTTCCTTACTCCGCATGAGTTAAAGGAACGGATGGCTTACTCCGTATCAGCAAATCCTTACTCCGCATGAGTGAATGGTTCGGATTCCTTACTCCGCATCTAGTTTTCTTACTCTATGCGAATAAAGACTCAAGTCCTTATTCCGTAGAAGTACTTCCTTACTCCGCATGTATGGAAGACTCGGATTCCTTACTCTATGTCTTCTTTACTTTAGTCTGGTTGAGTGGAAGACTTAACTTTTTAACTTCGTGATGACTCTCTTACTCCGTGCGACTTTGTAGACTAAGATTCTTACTCCGTATCTATTTGACTTAGTCCGTTTGAAGTATTAGGTGCAGATTACTTAGTCCGTAGCTTTTAAGTTCTTAGACCACACGAATGATCCTTATTCCGTATGAAGTAAAGACTTGGTTATTTACCAAGTATTTGACGACACTCATTCTCACCTGGATCAGGATTATGTATCCTGTCCTTAGCTTTGCTTTCATGAGTGTACATCCGGATTAAGATCATATCTTCTGCAATGACTTAAGACAAAACAACAAAGGCCTCAAATCAAGTTACATAGGGCTTTATCAGCATTATCCAAATTCTGGGCTTGATCCAACAACTATTCTTTAGAATTCATTGACTCTACGAGTTTCTAAATTTATTTACGCTTGTAGTAACTCTCTCTTTTTCGCACTTCGACTCTATGACCTTTGACCATGGATCTACGAGTCGCAGCGTGTTCTGTCATATTTTTACTTCGAGTCTCCAAACCCTACGAGTCTACGAGCCTCTTGCCAATATGTCCTGTGATAGGTCTATTTCTACGAACTTTGACTCTTTAACCCTATGACCTTCGGATCTTTGAGTCTCCAGACTTAGACTGTATTTTGGCAGCTTCATCAAATCCTATATTTCCAACAGTTTCATAACAAAAAAAACATTTTAAAACAAATTTTGAAAACAAAACATTTTGGTTTTATGCTCAGATATGGGTATTCATCTTAATTTGAAAATTAATGCATGTTGGGCTTAGACGAGCTCTCACCTAGCCCTTTAGAACAGTGTTCATCTTAATTTGACACGAATGAAGCCCAAAGTAAGAGCTTATATAGGCATTTGTTTTAATTACATGATTGCTCAACTAAATACATATTCATAGGATGGCATGTTATAATGACCCGTGTTTTGGGATATGAGGAGTTAGTCACAGTTATGCCTTTTGGGTGGCAATTGTCGGGTTTTTGGGAGTTTTATTCCCACACACATTAGCTAGAACACCTTGTCTATTGATGAGCAAGCATGAGTCAAGAGATGAGCTCAAGAGGGAGCTTTTAGAGGTTACACGTGACAATGGACGTGACAATGGCTTTGTCACGTGTAGTGCTGTTTTTGCATAGGAGCCTTCCAGACTTAGTTCTAAAGCTTGTGGCCAAATCCTAGGGCAATTGGAGCTTGCACGTGACAATGTTCTTTGTCAAGTGCAACCATGTTTTTGCACCATCTTCTTCGTTTTGTTATGTTAATCATCTTTTCCTAAAGGGCCATGTTCGAATTATGGGTATTTTGTCCTGTGTGGATGCGGGAAGGTTGTGACATGTTTCATTTATCGAAACTACGTCATTTTAATGTTGGGCTTCATTTATCAAAACTACGTCATTTTGATGATGGGGTTCTTTTATTAAAACTACGTCGTTTTGATAAGTGAGGTCTATATAAGGAGGAGGAGCTCTCTTTGTTTTAGGTTTAGGGTTTTTGTTGTTAGCCGTCGTAGAGGGAAAGAGAGAGAGTTCCTGATTGTTGCTGCTGCGGTGACTCGTGTGGGTGGACGGCATCTAGTGTGGGAGCAAGAGCAAGGAGAATCTTCCTGAGGTAGGGGTTCTGTCTCTTCTGGTATCCATTCCGGGACTAGGCCCTGTGGTAGACGAACCGTAGGTTGTTATTGTGCTTATATATATATGTATATATATATATATATGTAAATCCATATAGGTATGACCTCCTATATGGACGTTGGCCTTCAATGGCATATGTTGTTTGGATATGATGTTGAGTCTGCGGTCGGGGGGATTTCAGGTTCGTTCCCGGGGCAGAGGACCCTAGGGGCCATTGCGGCATTTGCGCTATTTGTTTCATGGTGAGATCGTTAAAGTTAGTCCTACAGTAGGACCGCGTGGGGGGACCTTAGAGTTTCTGGAGTAGTTATGTCGATATAAAAATTATATTTGATATGATATCTATGTGGATATGATAATTATGGATTGTTGGATACATGTGTATATCTAATGTGCAGTGAATGTGACTATGTGTGCTATGTGGTTATGGTGGCCTGTGTGGCTGTGTTTGTGGAGCCTGTATGGATGTGGATGTGGAGCCCATGTGGCTGTGGATGTGGAGCCTATGTGGCTGTGGCTGTGTTTGTACTTGCCCTTGTGGCTTATTTGTGTTGACATATTTTTAAATGTTGGTTATAACTGTTTATATACTATTACCATGACACTGCACTTGTACACATCCGCATGTAAATGCTAGGAGCATGGGATGGGTTGGGGAGACATGATCCCTACTGAGCTGTGGTTGCTCAACCCTCCTACTACATTTTGTTTTCTTTTCAAGGACCTACAGGCGTTAGGTGGGGACACCAAAGTGGAAGATAGTTCTGCTTGTTGTTTTTTTAAATGTTATTTTATGTTATGGTGTTTTATGGGACCTTTGTAATCCCAGTGGGCAAATGATGTAACCCCAGTGGGGAAAATTTATAAAAGGGTTTTGACTGTAATAAAGGTGAGTTTGGTTTGTAAACACTTATTGTGGTCTGAAATTAATAAAGATATATGTTTCTGTCTTGTGGTTGTCTATTGTGGATGTGTGTGATGTCATGTGTGGAATTATTTGTATCAACCCCTTGCCCCCCGGGTGGGTAAAGGGGAGTCATGAATCGGTTTCCTCGGGTTCGAAATCCGGGGCGTGACACATGTAATGACCTGTGTTTGGGATTTAAGGAGTTAGTCGTTTGTGTGTATAGGCAAAGACTCCTGACCATAAAGTTAATGGGAGTTTGAGGGCACAATGCCTCGGTTATCATTGTTTAGATAGCTCAGAAGCCAAATTATTTTGTTGAGGTTAAGATGGATTGTCATGTGAAGGATTGGTCGATGTGTGAGTGGTTGACGTGGCCGACCTGGCATAATTGATAACGTGCATTTTATGCCATTATTCTAGTGTTTATTTAGGATGTTTAAGAGCATGATTAGAGCCTTATTGCTTCATATATCATATATATTTGCTCTAACCCCTAGGAAGATGCTATGTGCAAATACATGCGCTTTTAAGCTGTTTTGGCAGATTTTGGAGCTCACTTTTGACATAGTAGATGGCCTCAAACAATTGGCGTGCAAGAACAAAAGTTTCTTAGAATGATGTCCTCTACCTACCACAGAAATTTCAGAGCATTTGGAGCTGATTTGGAGCAGCACATGAATTCACCCATTTCACGTGCAAGCCCATTTTTGCTTCTCAGGCCTCTACAGGATGCAAGGAAGCTTGGGGAGAAGTTTGAGCTGATTTGGAGGTGCACGTGAATTCACCATATCACGTGCAAATTGACGTGCAAAGATATTTTTGGACCGATCCTATTGTTTTTTTTTTATGCTGATCAATTGTTTCTGAAGGCCCATGTCCAAATTGTGGATGGAAGATAGAGATTTTAATGTTTCGAGTGTTACTTATCAAAACTACGTCGTTTTGATAGATGGGCTAGGTTACACACCTCAAGGCCCATCCAACCTCTATAAATATAGCATCCACGCCCCCGGCTATGTAATCCTAGACCCCCCTACACGTTTTTAGAGAGAGAGAGAGAGGCTTCATGACTTGGAGGTTGCTCCTTGACCTAGGAGAGCAGCCATCGCAGCCGTCGCAGCCATCGTGGATTTTGGAGCCTGGATTTGAAGCTTTGTTGCGCGCGTGGATAAGAAGAAGATGTTGAGCTTTTCTGCTTTGTGTTTGCTTGTAATCATGCGTGAGTAGTCTTTTAATCTAGGGGAGCAATGTAGCCCCCTTGTTGTTTTGCTGTGTTTATGAATATTTGGGTTTGGATGATTGAGTTTTGCATGTTTTATGAATCTGTTCTTAATTCTATCTTTGGATGTACACCTTGGTATTCTTAGCCCTAGTCTGGGGCGGATTGAGATTCATAACTTACTTGTAATTGGTGTGATCACTATCCTTTTGCAAGTATGATTTATTGGCTTTGCATGTTTGTGTGTTTAGATGACTATTCTGGCATACAACTCTTAAAAGGACCTCAATGACCATTTGTTGTCCTTGGATTATGTTTAGCATGTTTTCAATCAGACAATCCTAATACCATGAACCAATAGAGATAACATAGGGAGGTGAAATTGTGACCCTAGATGCTTTTAATCCTTGAATCTTAATCCTAAAATCAATTTGCTTTCTTTGTTTATTCAGAAAACCAAATAAAAATTAGATCTTTAGTTTAAAAGAAAAAAGAAAACTTTTGCCAAGACATTGTTTTAAGCAAGATTAATTTGGTGATTTGAGTTAAAGCTAGATAACTTGGTAATCTCTGTGGGATCGACCCCCGATTTACTGCTATTCTGTTAGTATAAACCGAGGGAAATAATTATCTTGAAGAGAGATTTTACGACATTAGCTTACTCTTTTAGGGAGGCTACAAATCTGTCTGTCAAATTGGCGCCGTTGCCAGGGATTCAACGGTTAACAAGTTTTTAAAACCAACATTGAGTGAAATTGTTTGAATTCTGATCTTGGTGTTTTATTTTGTCTTTTATTTTCTGTTATTTTGTGTTCTTTATTTGTTTATTTTGCATTGTTTGGAGCTGCTGGGTGTGTTCTTGTTGTTTTACAGGAACATACACCAAGTGTTTGAGGAATTCCTAGTTGTGCATGCCAAGACAGGAGTTTATACCATTTAATCGGGAACTTGAAAGATTGTTCAGAGCTCGGCGTAGAAAGGCCTAGGGAAGAAAGACGTGAGGTGAAGAAGCACCTGCAAGGCTTAGAGCTTTCGGTTGGTGAATTGATGGCGGATTTAAGGCTCGATGGTGGTGCACCGCAAGGAGGGGCCAATTACAATGGCCAATATCCGAAGAAGAGGGTAATCGGTTTATGCCGTAACCTTCTTAGATTATGCGAGGCCGATGATGTCGACCATTATTCGGGATTTGGGCAGACAAGAGTCCAAGCAAATAGCTTCGAGTGAAGCCGGCGTTGATCAACATGGTGAGCAACAACGCATTTTGAGGAACATCGTGGATGATCCACACCGGCATTTGATGAGGTTCTACCTAGATGTGCGACACAATAAAGATCAACAATGTATCGGAGGAGGCAATAAAGCTAAGGCTTTTCCCTTTCTCTTTAAGGGATAGAGCTCTTCATTGTTCAACGAGCCCACAACAGGATCAATCAACACTTCGGAGGAGATGCACACCAAGTTCATGTCAAAGTACTTCCCTCCTTCCCAGGTGATCCAGCTCAGATGGGAGATTAGCAGATTCAGGCAAGATGAGATGGAGACTCTTCATGAAGCTTGGGAGCGTTTCAAAGACTTAGTGAGAAGATGCCCTGATCATGGAAGACCCCAGTGGATTCAAATTGAATCTTTCTACACAGGTCTTCAGTCCCACTCACAAGACAAGGTGAATGTAGCTGCTGGAGGATGCTTGATGAATAGAGAGCTTGACGCAGAAGAGCTCTTGGAGAGGCTGTCATTAGCTGATTGGTAGTGGTCTAATGTGCGTACTTCAAAGCCAAGGGAGAACATATCTTCAGTTGATACTCCCTCCAATGATATGCAAGGGCAAATCCAAGCTTTAGCAAAAAGCATGGAAGTGTTGGCTCTTAAAGTTGGAGGATCACAACACGCCTCACCAGTAGCTGAGCAAGGGTGGAGTGGAGCTGAAGATGCAAATTATGTTGGAGGAAAAGGCTTGTACCAAAAGCAGCAATTTTATCCTCACCAACAAGGACAAGGGTACAATCAGAACCAACAACAATCTCAGGGATATCAGAAGAATCAGAACCGAGGGGGAGATACATCACCAAGATAAATATGTGCCTCCGGGGATGAAGCAAAATCCGTATGCTATCGATAATTTCTTACATCCACCTCCCGGATTCGAGCAACAAGACCTTAGCCTCAAGAAGAAAGAAGAACATATCAGCATGAGGATGAGATAGCTAGAAGAGAGGTGGGTGATTTGAAGGAAAGGGTAGGTAGTATGGAGTCTTCAATTAAGAATATGGAGAAGTTACTTGTGAGTATGGCACAGAATGCTAATCAAAGGGTGTTAACCAACACTTTTCCGAGTGACACTGAGGTGAACCCCAAGGAGAGTTGCAAGGCTATCACTCTAAGGAGCGGGAAGGCACTGAATGAAGCTGAAGAGCCTAAGAAGAAGGCAATTCTAGAAGAACAGAGCAGACCCTTGGAAGCTGATCACCAAGGAAAATCAGATAAAGCTGAAGAAAGAGTGCAAGAAAAGAAGGACCAGCAGCTAAGTCAAGACAGAATAGCTGAAGAACAGAGGCAAGAGCTCAGGCCTACTATGCCATTTCCTCAGAGGCTGAGGAATCAGAGGGTTGAGGAAGAGTATGAGCGCTTCCTGAGTTTATTCAAGAGGCTTGAGATTAACATTCCATTTGTGGAAATTTTGGAGCAAATGCCTAAGTATAGAAAGTACATTAAAGATTTTGTGAAGAAGAAGAGAAAATATGGGGATCATGAGACGGTGGCAGTCACTAACGAGGTGAGCAGTGTTGTTCAACAGAGTTTGCCCATCAAGCATAAAGATCCGGGCAGTTTTAATCTTCCTTGTGTGATTGGCAATGCACCGCAGCAGCAGGCCCTATGTGATTTAGGGGCCAGCATCAATTTGATCTCCTTCGCTTTGTATAAGCAGCTTGGGCTTAAGGGCATGAAGCCCACTTCCATATCATTGCAGTTTGCTGACCTGTAAGGACCCGTACCTTGAGTTGGTCACAGTTTTGCCTTCTGAGTAGAGTTTTTTTTCTAGATTTTGACCTAGTGAATGGGCTCAAATGAATTCACGTGCAAAAGGAAAGATGCTTAGAATGATGTCCTCTATCTACCACAGAAGTTTCGGGCCAAATGGACGTGTATGTGAGGTGCACGTGAAATGAGTCCATTTCACGTGCAAGTGTGGTTGTCTTCTACATGATGCAAGGAGAATAGGGGTGAAGTTTGAGCGCATTTGGAGTGCATTTGGAGTTGCACGTGAATTGGGGAATTCACGTTCAAATTGGCGTGCAGCCATATTTTTGCATGGTTCCCTTGGTTTTGACATTCTAATGATCTTTCTCCAAAGGACCATGTTGAAATTCTGAGTATTTTGGCCTATATGGGTGCAGAAAGGTGCTAACTTGTGTGATCAAAACTACGTCGTTTTGATCCTGGGATTTACTTAATCAAAACTACGTCGTTTTGATGTGGGTAGTGTCTATATAATGAGGGCTTGAGTTTGAGTTTAGGGTTCTTGTGTTCTTTTTTGCCGCAACCGCTTTGAGAGAGAGAGAGAGAGAGGATCTCCGGGCAGTTGTCGTGGTGGTTCGCGTCGTTGGAAGGTGTCTAGCGTTGAGGTTAGGACAAAAGTCTGAGGTAAGGATTCATGTTCTTCCTAACTCTCCTCTGTTCTAGGATATTCACCTATATATATATATGTAAATCCATATAGGTGTGATCTCCTATATGGATGTTGGCCTTCAAATGGCATGTTCTATTGATTCCGATGTTGAATTTGGCCCGAGGATTTTCTTGGGTTTGTTTATGCCCACCATGTGTTTAATGAAATGTCCGTAAGGCCCGCACACTATGTATTTGATAAAATGTCTCGTGAGGCCTCGCATGCCATGTATTCAATATAATGCCTGTGAGACCTTGTATATGGGTGTCTCGATGATATACCGTGTGATCGTGTGTACTGTGTTTGATTTGTATTTGATAAAAAGCATGTGAGGCTGATGTGTGTGGCTTGTATCTGACCATGTTGGTCCCTCTGAAATCAAGTATAAATGCTGTGCTGACTTTACATGTTGAGATGTAATGCTATACTGTTCTGTTGGTCTGTTTGAGACTGAGCTGAGATATGGGCCAGGCATAATAGCTGGACCCCTTTGAGATTTGGCCAGGACGTGGTCCTGAGTCTCGGTGTAGCACTCACGACGGTGGGCTAAGTCTACACCCATTCCGGAGGGTAGGTATGGCACCCGAGGAGGTGGTCGACCATATCCGACTCGGGTGGAAAATGTTGCATTGGTGTCCATGCAACATTCGCCTGGATGTGGTATGTCATGTCGCCGTGGTGGCGGGTGTCCTCCTCGCCTCCAGTGCGGGCTCAGGTAAAGAGTGTTTACTGGGTGATGTTTGCTGCTTTAGCCTTAGGCACAACACGAGCACAAGCATACACATATCATGCATATTGTAGAGCAGGACGGGTCTGGGGAGATTGGATCCCTACTGAGCTGTGGTTTGCTCACCCCTCCTATAAACTATTCTTTTGCAGGGTTTAGCAAGCGGTAGGTGAAGGCCGAGGAGCTAGGCCCCCGAGGCCGGGAGTTTTATGTTATTTCCTTTGTTGTACTCCGGTTTTATGTGTTTGGAATTTGGTTTGGTTTTATTTGTAATAGTACACCTGGCCTTATAGGGGTTTTTCCCCACTTGGGTCGTAATAAACATTTAGTCGTTGAAATGAAATAAAATGAGATGTTGTTATTCAATTTGTGTTTGTGTGCATGGTTTGGGGAGCAGGAGCATGCCCCTTGGCATGTTAGCCCTGGTTGTGCAGGTTTGGGATAAAGACCCATGCCGGAAGTCCTTTTAAGGTGCTTCGCACCAACCCCTTGTCCCTTCGGGAGCGGGCATGGGCAGTCACTACTCATTTCCAAGTGGAAGGAAATTGGGCGTGACAATATGGTATCGAGCGATAGTTCATGGTCCGGTGGACCTAGGATAGTGGGGGAGGCTCGGTCGCTTCGAGACTCTTAGGAGGCAGGATAGGACACGCCCGATCAACGTGGTCCTATCTGGTTTTCTGGGGTGTACTGAGGGGTAGTTAGACCAAGGAGTAGGGCATTTGCATTTGGGTTGAGGGTGCATACATGCATTGGCATTAGGGCACTAGTTTAATTTCAGTATGAGTATCGTGATTGGACATGCTATGTTGCTGAAACTTGTTGCAAAAAAAAACAAAACAAAATTTTGTTGCTGTGAAATTCGTGGATTTTCTGTGAGGCTTGTTGCTATGAATTGCTGCTGTGTACTTCTGTGATTTACCTGTGTGTTTAAATGTGAAACGTTGCTTGAGTACCTCATGGCCCATAGGGATAAGGGTGTGTAGAGCTTGAGAGAAGCTCATCCTAGTTTGGTTTAAATTATGTAGACTATGCCTCCTAGGAGAGTAACCCGAGCTACTCCAGCTGTAGAAGATGAATCTTCTGCACGTGCTGGAGAGGAAAGAGGACAGCGTGTAGAGGGCGATGATCCCCTGGAGCGGATCATGGCCCAAGTCCGGGCCCTAAGTGAGAACGTGCAAGGCATGCGTGAGGACCTCAGGGGAGAGATCCTAAACGAGGTGCGTCAGGAGATGATGGCACGACAGGCAGTGCCACCCTCTCCACCCCGTGAGGCGGAACCTCTGTGTAGGCAGGAAGTGCCGATGAGGCGGGAAGAGGGAGACGTGTTGACGCAGTTCCGAAAGGAACACCCACCAAGGTTCAAGGGAGGAGCTGAACCTCTAGGAGCAGAGCACCTGGGTCGCGGCAGATCGAGCATGTGTTCTCCTTTCTTCGACCCTGGGAGGAAGACAAAGTGAGACTAGCAGTCCGGCAGGTTGGAGGAGGAAGCCTTGGAATGGTGGCTTAGCATCTCAGGGAAGCCGGGACATGGAGACCATGGCCTGGAATGAGTTCCTCCAGCTGTTCCATGAGGAGTTCTTTCCAGAGTCATTGCGGTGGCGAAGCGGGAAGAGTTTAGCGGCTGAAGCAGGATCGCGCTCGCAGCAGAGTATGAGCAAGATTTCCGGGGCCGAGTCGGTTTGCTCCGAAGCAATATCAAGGGAGGACCTGAAGGCCCATAAGTTTACCATGGGTCTCAAACCTACCCCCGAAGCAAAGGGTGGAGATGTTGCGATCGAAGACCAATGTCGAAGTCGTGGACATCGCCAAGATTGTTGAGAGAGGATTAGAGGAGGGAAGACAGGCTCACCAGGAGCGGATGGGGCAGAGCGTGCGCAACAAGCACGGTGAAACCAAGAGGCGAAGGTTGAGTCCGGGAGTGGGACTTTTCCCAAGGATGGGGGCCAAGCTTCAATGGCTCCGCCCGCATCCTGTTACCTTGGAGGACAAGGGAGCGGCCGCTGGGAACTTCCCAAGCGGGTGTACCCGTTGTGGCTGTCAGGGCACGTCAAACGTGAGTGCCCCAAGCAAGACTTGACGTGTCATAGCCGTGGGAAGGTGGGACACATCAGCAAGGTGTGTTTCAAGCAAGGGGAACAGCCGGGGGAGCTGGAAGCTTAAGCACAAGGGAGCAGGGGTGGGACCCAATTTCAGGCCCTGCCCCCTACGCCAAGACATTCGTGGCAAGCCGGTCGGCCGGTTCCGGTCACACTAGGCCACGGGGGAGAGGCAACCACAAGGAGGATCGGAGGGGCGTCCCGGTGGACTGCAGGCAGGAGCAAAAGGGAAGGCAAGTGAGGCTAGCGGTGGGGCAAGCCAAGGCAGAATGTTCACGCTCACCTCGGCACCACTGAAATGGAGGACTTACCATCACCCTCCGAGGAAGGTGGAGCCGGACCTTCGGTGGTTCGAGGTACTATTCTAATATCTCGCACTGTTGCTCGCCGCATTGTTTGATACCGGAGCTTCGTGTTCCATGATTGCTAAGTCCTTGGTGGAGAGCCTTGGACTTGATTGTGTGGAGGCCGATAGACCTCGAGGGTCGAGTCCCCAATGGGAGGTGTGGAGTTGATCCACCAAATGTGTCAAGAGTGTGCGCTACGATAGGAGAGGTTGACCTCTCATTTGATTTGTACGTAATGCCCATGAGGACTTTTAGTTTGATTCGGGGATGGATGGTTGATGGCCTTTCAGGCTAAGATTGATCGCTATAAGCGACGAGTATCGTTTACTACACCCACCAGGATCTTCCTGTACCCTAGTGGGTGAATGGGATAGGAATGCTGGGAGAGCTGGACCCACGAGGGAGCTATGGGGCAATATTACCCATAGGCTTGCCACCCCAACCTTTGAGGAGGAAGGTAACTTAGAGAAAAGGGTGTGGCCGGATGTTGTCGAGAATTTCCAGGATGTCTTTCCCCTGGGGAGTTGTTGGAGTTGCCTCCACACGAAGTATCGAGTTGACGGTTGAATCGTTGCCAGGGGTGGGACCCATCTCACAAGTAGCATACCGGATGGGACCGGTTGAGTTGCGGGAGCTTGGAAGCAAATAAAGGAACCTGGGAGATAAAGGTTTTATCCACCCTAGTACCTCACCTTGGGGTGCACCGGTCTTGTTTGCTAAGAAGGCGGATGGTTCGTTGCGACTTTGCATTGATTATCTAAGTCGAATCAAGTAACGGTAAAGAACAAGTACCCTTTGCCGCGGATTGATGACTTATTTGACCAGCTGAGTGGAGCACGGTGGTTCTCAAAAATCGATCTGCGTTCGGGATATCATCAATTGAGGGTCAGGAGCGAAGACATCCCTAAGACGGCGTTCAGGTGCAGATACGGACACTATGAGTGGTTAGTGATGCCTTTTGGGCTCACGAATGCACCTGCCGTGTTCATGCATCTAATGAACCAGGTATTTGCCCCATACCTGGATTCCTTCGTGGTGGTATTTATTGACGACATCCTTGTGTACTCCAAAACCCAAGCTGAGCATGAGGAGCACTTGGCCGTGGTGCCAGCAGCACTACGAGATCATCACTTGTATGCTAAATTTAGCAAGTGTGACTTCTGGATGCAAGAGGTGCATTTTCTTGGGCATGTGGTATCTGCCGAAGGAGTTAGAGTGGACCCAACCAAGATTGAGTCCGTAGCATCTTGGAAGAGGCCCATAAATGTTTTTGAGATCCGGAGTTTCTTGGGTCTGGCAGGGTATTACCGGCGTTTTGTGGAAGGATTTTCTCGGTTGGCGGCGCCCATGACATCTCTTACATGGAAGGGAGCCAAATTCGAGTGGACGGACAAGTGCCAGCAGGCATTCGAGGAGTTGAAGACTCGCCTGACTACTGCACCGGTGTTGAGTCTACCGCAGGAGGGAGTGCCATTCGAGGTGTATTGTGATGCGTCTCGCGTTGGACTGGGGTGTGTTCGATGCAAGAACGCCAAGTCATAGCATATGGCTCGCGACATTGAAGTCCCATGAGCAAAACTACCCAACACACGACCTGGAGTTAGCAGCAGCTATTTTTGCCCCGAAGTCTTGGCGACATTACCCGTTGGGAGAGAAATTTGTGGTATATACCGACCACAAAAGCCTACAAGATATCTTCACCCAGAGAGACCTAAATTTGCGACAACGGAGGTGGGTAGAGTACCTGCAAATGTTTGACTTCACGCTCTCCTACATGCCTGGGAAGGGAAATTTAGTAGCCGACGCGCTAAGTAGAAAGGGGAAAGCCGAGGTTTCCATGAGAGAATGGAAAATGATGGAGCACTTGGCGGTGCTTGAGTGCAACCTGCTTTCAGCAAGTGAGGGAGCTATCCCGTGTCCTCTCACCGTGATACCGGAGTCAGGTATCGTGTGTCCGTGAGGGACAGTAGTTAGGCGACGTGGACCGTGAGGTGATCCGGGCCCAAATAGAGGCCGGAGAGCTGTCAGAGGATCGGGACAGAAGGAGTCGAGCATGAGCTGAAATTTCGGGGGCGTCTGATAGTACCACCTCCCTTGCGTGAGGATGTGCTAAGGAATTTCATCATTCCCGTTTGGCTGTACATCCAGGAGGAACTAAGATGTATCATGCCATTCGCGCACGTTCTGGTGGCCGGGGCTGAAACGGAGGTAGCAGAAGTTTGTTTCCGGTGCCTTACCCGTCGGCAAGTGAAGGCAGAGCACCAACGACCCGCCGGTCAATTGCATCCTTTACTGTAGCCGAGTGGAAGTGGGAGCATATTACCATGGACTTCGTGACGGGACTTCCTACCACTTCGGGAGGAAGGACATGATTTGGGTAATAGTGGACCGCTTAACTAAGTCAGCCCATTTCTTGGCAATTCGAGAGCGCGACTCTATCGGCACGTTAAGCCGCTTGTATCTTGATGAGATTGTCCGTTTGCACGAAGTGCCCTTGTCTATTTTTTTCGGACAGGGATGCGCGGTTTACATTCCGGTTTTGGGGAGGTCTGCAGGAAGCATTAGGAACCCGACTTAATTTGAGTACCGCATTCCATCCTGAGACTAATGGTCAGTCCGAGAGGACCATTCAAACATTGGAAGACTTGTTGAGGGCTTGTGTACTTGATTTTGGAGGATCATGGGCTTCCCACTTTCCTCTGGTGGAGTTTGCCTATAATAACAGTTACCAATCTTCGATTGAGATGGCCCCGTTTGAGGCATTGTATGGACGACCGTGTCGGTCTCCATTATGTTGCGAAGTCGGAGAGGCGGCTATGTTAGGACCTCAATTGGTCCAGAGGCTACGGCAAAAGTTCACTGATTCGGCAACGCCTTCTTACCGCTCGAGCGCATGTAAGTCTTATGCAGATCGCCGACGCCGACCGTTGGAGTTTTTGGTGGGAGACCACGTATTCCTTCGTGTTTCTCCACGGAGAGGGCATAAGAGATTTGGGACTGGGTCCAAGTTGTCCCCTCGGTACATTGGACCGTTCGAGATTTTGAGCAAAGTTGGACCTGTTGCTTATAGGTTGGCGTTACCACCTAGTTTGAGCAGAGTTCATAATGTTTTCCATGTATCCCGCCATGGGAAATATCATCCGGATCCCACACACGTGCTAGATTGGGGTACCCCGGATCTTGGAGAGAATGTGTCATGTTGTCGAGGCACCCATCCGTATTGTAGATAGCGCGAGAAGCCACTGCGAGGTAAGACTATTCCGTTGGTTCGGGTATTGTGGCAACACCGAGGGCCGGAGGAAGAGACCTGGGAACGTGAGACCGAGATGCGTACTCATTATCCTGGATCCGTTCGAGGACCGAACAACTCGAAGGAGGGGAGGAGGGCAAGCATCAAACTTCAACATAATCAGGTATTTGCCCAACTAGTCATCGCTACATGACCATGTGGAGTGTATAAATGTGTGAAATAATTTTTGATTTGTTGTGTATTAATTTGTGCTAGAGGGTGTTAGAGGCCTATGCATTGGTTGTGATTGTTTTCTTTCATTCCACCTTTTTTTTTCGAGGACGAAAAGTCTTAAGGGGGAGAGGATGTAAGGACCCGTACCTTGAGTCGGGTCAGCTTTGCCTTCCGAGTAGAGTTTTTTTCTAGATTTTGACCTAGTGAATGGGCTCAAATGAATTCACGTGCAAAAGGAAAGATGCTTAGAATGATGTCCTCTATCTACCACGAAGTTTCAGCCAAATGGACGCGATGTGAGGTGCACGTGAAATGGGTCCATTTCACGTGCAAGTGTGGTTGTCTTCTACATGATGCAAGGAGGCTAGGGGTGAAGTTTGAGCGCATTTGGAGTGCATTTGGAGTTGCACATGAATTGGGGAATTCACGTTCAAATTGGCGTGCAGCCATATTTTTGCATGGTTCCCTTGGTTTTGACATTCTAATGATCTTTCTCCAAAGGACCATGTTGAAATTCTGAGTATTTTGGCCTATATGGGTGCAGAAAGGTGCTAACTTGTGTGATCAAAACTACGTCGTTTTGATCCTGGGATTTACTTAATCAAAACTACGTCGTTTTGATGTGGGTAGTGTCTATATAATGAGGGCTTGAGTTTGAGTTTAGGGTTCTTGTGTTCTTCTTTTTGCCAGCGCCAAGAGAGAGAGGGGAGAGAGAGAGAGAGAGAGAGAGAGAGGATCTCCGGGCAGTTGCCGTGGTGGTTCGCGTTGTTGGAAGGTGTCTAGCGTTGAGGTTAGGACAAAAGTCTGAGGTAGGGATTCATGTTCTTCCTAACTCTCCTCTGTTCTAGGATATTTACCTATATATATATGTAAATCCATATAGGTGTGATCTCCTATATGGATGTTGGCCTTCAGTGGCATATTCTGTTGATTCCCGATGTTGAATTTGGCCCGAGGATTTTCCGGGTATGTTTATGCCCACCATGTGTTTGATGAAATGTCCGTGAGGCCCGCACACTATGTATTTGATAAAATGTTCGGTGAGGGTTGCATGCCATGTATTCAATATAATGCCCGCGAGACCTTGTATATGGGTGTCTCGATGATATACCCGTGTGACGGTGTGTACCGTGTTTGATTTGTATTTGATAGAAAGCCCGTGAGGCTGATATGTGTGGCTTTGTATCCGACCATGTTGGTCCCTCCAAATCAAGTATAAATGCTCGTGCCGAGTTTACATGTTGAGATGTAATGCTATACCGTTCGTTGGTCTGTTTGAGACCGAGCCGAGATATGGGCCAGGCACAATAGCCGGACCCCTTTGAGATTTGGCCAGGACGTGGTCCCGAGTCTCGGTGTAGCACTCATGACGGTGGGCTAAGTCTACACCCATTCCTAGGGTAGGTATGGCGCCCGAGGAGGTGGTTGACCATATTCGACTCGGGTGGAAAATGTCGCATTGGTGTCCATGCAACATTCGCCCGGATGTGGTATGTCATGTCGCCGTGGTGGCGGGTGTCCTCTGCCCTCCGGTGCGGGCTCAGGTAAAGAGTGTTTATCGGGTGATGTTTGCCGCTTTAGCCTTAGGCACAACACGAGCACAAGCATACACATATCATGCATGTTGTAGAGCGGGACGGGTCCGGGGGGGACTAGATCCCCACCGAGCTATGGTTTGCTCACCCCTCCTATAAACCGTTCTTTTTGCGGGTTTAGCAAAGGTAGGTGAAGGCCGAGGAGCTAGGCCCCCTGGAGGGCCGGGAGTTTTATGTTATTTCCTTTGTTGTACTCGGTTTTATGTGTTTGGAATTTAGTTTGGTTTTATTTGTAATAAGACACCTGGCTTTATAGGGGTTTTTCCCCGACTGGGTTGTAATAAACATTTAGTCGTTGAAATGAAATAAAATGAGATGTTGTTATTCAATTTGTGTTTGTGTGCATGGTTTGGGGAGCAGGAGCATGCCCCTTGGCATGTTAGCCTGGTTGTGCAGGTTTGGGACAACACCCGTGCCAGAAGTCCTTTTAAGGTGCTTGGACCAACCCCTTGTCCCTTCGGGTGCGGGCATGGGCAGTCACTACTCATTTCCAAGTGGAAGGAAATTGGGGCGTGACATGACCGGTCTACTGGAAGGCCTGAAGGGATAATTGAAGACGTGTTAGTCAAAGTGGGCTCCTTCATATTTCCAGCGGACTTTGTAGTTTTGGAGATGGAAGAAGATAGAGGAGTTCAGCTACTCCTTGGAAGACCGTTTCGTAACGGGTCAGGCATTGATTGATGTTGCTCAAGGGCAGCTAACTCTGAGAATTAATGAGGAGACCTTAGTCTTCCACATGGGGAAGGCTTTGCAAGGTCAAGAGGAGGAGGACTGCCTTTGGGTTGAAGACCTTGAGGAATTGGTGGAAGAGTACTTGGAAGAAGAAATTACCACCACCAATAATGGAGCCCTTCAGCTTATAGAAGCTCAACAAGATGAAGAGATGTACTTGACATCTGAGGAAGATGAGCAAACTAAAAACTCTTTGGAGCAAGCTGAGGAGGAGAAAGAAGATGACGTGCCTCCGGCTCCCGTGAATCAAGGAGCTGCCTGGACACCTAAGGTATGAATTTCTAGACTCTACAAATCAATTCCCTGTCATTGTTGCTTCTAATTTGAATGATGTGGAGTGTACTCAATTGCTAGAAGTCCTTAGGAAACACAAAAAGGCCTTAGGATGGAACATTGAAGACATTAGGGGTATTAGTCCAGGGATTTGCATGCATAAAATTTTGTTGAATGATGATTTTAAACCCACTGCTGAAAGACAAAGAAGATTAAACCCTTCCATGAAAGAAGTTGTTAGAAAAGAAATTTTAAAATGGAAAAATGCGGGTATAATTTATGCTATTTCTGATAGTGAGTGGGTGAGTCCATTGTTTGGAATAAAGAAGATTAGTCCATTGACGTGCAGAGATATTTTTGGACCGATCCTATCGTTTTTTTTTATGCTGATCAATTGTTTCTGAAGGCCCATGTCCAAATTGTGGATGGAAGATAGAGATTTTAATGTTTCGAGTGTTACTTATCAAAACTACGTCGTTTTGATAGATGGGCTAGGTTACACACCTCAAGGCCCATCCAACCTCTATAAATACAGCATCCACGCCCCCTTCTATGTAATCCTAGACCCCCCTACACGTTTTTAGAGAGAGAGAGGCTTCACGACTTGGAGGTTGCTCCTTGACCTAGGAGAGCAGCCGTCGCAGCCGTTGCGGATTTTGGAGCCTGGATTTGAAGCTTTGTTGCGCGCGTGGATAAGAAGAAGATGTTGAGCTTTTCTGCTTTGTGTTTGCTTGTAATCATGTGTGAGTAGTCTTTTAATCTAGGGGAGCAATGTAGCCCCCTTGTTGTTTTGCTGTGTTTATGAATATTTGGGTTTGGATGATTGAGTTTTGCATGTTTTATGAATCTGTTCTTAATTCTATCTTTGGATGTACACCTTGGTATTCTTAGCCCTAGTCTGGGGCGGATTGAGATTCATAACTTACTTGTAATTGGTGTGATCACTATCCTTTTGCAAGTATGATTTATTGGCTTTGCATGTTTGTGTATTTAGATGACCATTCTGGCATACAACTCTTAAAAGGACCTCAATGACCATTTGTCATCCTTGGCTTATGTTTAGCATGTTTTCAATCAGACAATCCTAATACCATGAACCAAAGAGAGATAACATAGGGAGGTGAAATTGTGACCCTAGATGCTTTTAATCCTTGAATCTTAATCCTAAAATCAATTTGCTTTCTTTGTTTATTCAGAAAACCAAATAAAAATTAGATCTTTAGTTTAAAAGAAAAAGAAAACTTTTTGCCAAGACATTGTTTTAAGCAAGATTAATTTGGTGATTTGAGTTAAAGCTAGATAACTTGGTAATCTCTGTGGGATCGACCCCTGATTTACTGCTATCCTGTTAGTATAAACCGACGGAAATAATTATCTTGAAGAGAGATTTTACGACATTAGCTTACTCTTTTAGGGAGGCTAAAAATCTGTCTGTCAATAATGAATGGTTGAGCTCGACCATAGGAGAGTCTTGAGATTTTTCTTCATGTGTTATTCGATACGATATGATTTTCAACGTGTGGTCGATGTGGCATAAAAGTGATCGAGGTCGACCGAAGTAGATTCCCAAGAGTTTTCATGAGATTTGGTCGACGTGAGATGGTTGGTCGATATGGGGTCAATGTGCGGTCGATGTGGTTCATTTAGGTGCACATCGACCATGTCTAACAAGGTCTTGGTTGACCTGGACTTTTGGTTGACACGAGACAATGGTGGTCAATGTGGTCGATCCAGGGATGTTTTTGGCCAATGTCATCGTTGCGACAATGTATTTTCAATATGTCTTTTGATTCTGTGATTTTAAGTTTTTTTGGGTTTTTCGTTCTGAAACTAGCAAAGAGAGAGTGGGAGAGAGAGAGAGAGAGAGAGAGAGAGAGAGAGAGAGAGAGAGAGAGAGAGAGAACCCGTTTTCCTAATCATGGCTGCTGTGTTTGTGTGGGTGGACGACATCTACCGCAAATAAGGGAGGAGCAAGGAGGATCTTCTGATTTCAAACCCTAACACAACTGAATTTGAGGTAGGGGTTCTGTAACCTCTTTAGCCTATTCTAATGTTAGGTCTTGAGGTTGAAGATATATATATATATATAGATATATAGATATATATTCATATATGTGTGATCTCCTATATGAATGTTAGCCTTCATTGGCGTATTATGCTTGTGAGTGTCAATGAGTCAGTGGTTAGTGTAGATTAAGGGTCCATTTCATGGTAGTAGATTATAGTGGCCATCGGGGTGTCCATTTACCATTCATCTTGTGTCTGCATTCTTCGTGTTAGTTACGCAATAGGAATTTATGGGGAAATTACATAGCTTCTAAATGGAGCTTGTGTGACGTATGTTGAGTGTTTTGGTTGAGGCATATTATTAGGAATTATATAATATATTGTAATGCATGCTCTATTGTGTATTCTCATCATGAGTGTGGATATATATTATTGTACTGTGCTTTAAATGGTGCTATGTGAAATAGTGATGTGAGGCCTGTGTGGCTAGGGGTGTAAAACGAACTAAAAGTCCGTGGACCATGCGGACCAGTCCATGGATTTTCGTGGATTGGACCAAATAAATATAGGTTCGTTTATAGCGCGGGCCTATATGGACTAGTCCGACGGACCACAATCCATACGGGCTAAGCCCATGCGGACACGGACCGGTCCGCGGACCATAAGATTATTTTTAAAATAAATATTTATTGATAACTTATTAAAATTTTCATAGATTTACCATAAACCTAATTCTTATCCTATCTCATTTCTCAAATCTCTCACACAACACACAAGACACAGTCGCAGGTCACACAACGCGGCGCAACACAATCGTCTTCCCCTTTCTCTCATTTTCAGAATCTTAGCGCAGCCGTGCAATCTATTCTCTTCTCTCACGCCAACACCAGAGGTTTGGATCTGGCCTAGATGTCGCTTGATTTGTCTCATGACGCCGGACTGATGCAGCGGTGAGTGGTGCTCTCTCTCCTAGTCACCCTATCTCACGACGACCATTGCAGCGGTGCTCTCGCTCTCCTATCTCACGATGCCGTATAGCCCGGACCGGAGCTCTCTCTCTGTCTCACAACGCCAGAGTAATCGATCTTGCACGCTGTATCGACGTCGAAATTCGAACACTCTCTCATAATATACGTATGTCTCTGTCTGTTATAATATGAATTGATTGTTTTTTTTTGGGTGAAATATCTTACGATTATTGCTATTACATGTAATTGATTTGTTTTTGCACACAACACAAATTGATACCTCCGTTAATGTCTTATAATTTTTATTTGTAAAAAAAATGCACTTGGTGACCTCAATTCAAGTTTCACTAAACAAGCGTCCATGAGTGGACAAGAGAACAAAGGTGATAAGTGTATATTTTCTTGATCAAAATATTGTTATCTTCAATTCTTCATATTTATGAAATTTAAAAGTGATCAAATATTCTATTGAAAATATGCCCTGGGATTCTGTACATTATTTCTTTCATAAATGAAGCGTGTAATGCTTACTATTTTTATCTACATTTTTTTCAAATTTGATTTGATTGTGGGATTATAACATCGCATCTAATTCTGAACATGGTTTGCATGTTGTTCATATCGATGAGTTAGGAAGTGAAAGTGGTAATGGAATTGAACATTTATCACACGATAAATATATACTTGATTAAAGCACAAATGAATCTGAAATTATACGTGAACATGAAACTGAAATAAGTGAAAGTAAAGGCAAGAAAGCTTAGAAGCAAACTTCGGATGTATGGAACTTCTTTGAAGAGTTGGGCACATGTAATGATGGAAAACCACGAGCTAAATGTAAAGGATGTGGAGAATCTTATGTAGCTAGTGATACTAAATATGGTACATCAACTCTTACTCGGCATATGGGAAAATATTAAGGGATAAGAGCCTTGAGGCATTCAAAGTTTCTCGATATCTTTATTGATCGACAAGGGAAATTGAGAAGTAAAAAAATAGATCAACAGATTTTTCGAGATTTAATAGCAATGTCAATTATAAAGCATGATCTTCCTTTTGCATATGTTGAGTATGATGGAGTTAGAGATGTGTGGAAGTATTTAAATCCTGAGGTTAAGTTCATCTCTTGAATCACTGCTGCATCAGAAGTTCAGAAATTTTATGATAGGATATGTCTTACTTGTGACTTATGGACTACTTGTTTTAATGAAGGATATCTTTACTTAACTGCACATTATGTTGACTTGTATTAGAGGTTAGCTAATAAGATTCTCACATTTTGTGATATTCAACCCCCCACATTCGGGTTTCAATAGAGCTACAAAGGTAATGGAAATTGTAAATGACTGGGGGATAAGCAAGAAAATATTTTCCATTACTTTGGATAATGCTTCTTCCAATGATGTAAAGACCCGTATTTGGGTAGGGCTGAGATATAGTCTTTCTCTGTTGCTAAAAACATCTAGACAATATTTTGTTCGTCAATGTGAACATTTTGACTGTAATTGGGCCCAATTCCGGGTCGGGGCCCCGAGTGACCCGATTGTTGACTTTTTAGGGTTTATTAGTTGACCTTGCGTTTGAGTGGTCAATTGGGTTGGAAAATATCTGGATAGTGATGTGCTCATCATTTTGAGCGTTTTGACTGTACTTGGGCTCAATTTGGAGTTCGTGACCTCAAGAGGTCAATTAATATTTTTTGGGATTTATTAATAAAAGAAAATGCAAAAATATAAATAGGGGGAAAGAGAGCTTCCACGTTATGTTTCAGCGTTTCTGCATTGGAGAGCTTAGAGAGAGAGAGAGAAAGAGAGAAGGAAGCTTGGAGCCTTCGATTTGGGGCGTTTTGAGCTCGTTCAAGCATCAAGAATCATTCTAGGTAGGTGTTCTATTGATTCTTCACCCTTTTCTTGCTGTTTTATTAGATTAACATGTAAGAATTAGATGAAATCATGAAAATTCGTGATGAACCCTAGAAATTGGGGAAAATGGAAATTGAGCATGAAACCTAGATGATTTAGGTTGTTTGGTAGCCTACAATGGCTAGATGATGTTAGAAACCGTTAATAGGGATGAATTGTTGCTTAAAAATAGAGATTTAACGAGTATAATTGGGTTTTGGGACGAATTGGGGAAGAACGCAGTCGGCAGTTCGCGACTGGGGAACTGCTTGAGGCTAGCTTCGAGCAGAGTCTCGAGCAGTCTCGAGCGGAGGCCTCGAGCAAGGAGCGTCGAGCAGAATCTAGCCTCAAGCAAGTGTCTCGAGCAGAGGCTTCGAGAAAGGAGCATCGAGCAATCTCGAGCAGGCAGTTTCAAGCAGTGTCTCGAGTAGTTGGATAGTGTAGTTCCAGACTGGACCATTTACATTGTAAACCATTGTAAAGCATTATGCCTAAGTACTTAAGTTACAATGTAAATAACGAAATACCCCCCATTTGGATTCAAAGAAAAATACTAGAAAGATAAATTCCCACTCTTTCAAAATGTGAAAATTGGGATTTAGTGTAAAATCTCGGAAAAATCCAGTTTTTCGTAGAGGTGATTTTTGGAAAGTGAGGTTAGACATCTCAGAAAAATCCCCAAAAATCAGATTATCATAGTTATGATCTGGAGACCCAATGCCGGGACTTTTTATTTCAAGAAAATAACTCATATGGGTATCTCCTTCCTTGGTTAAGGAATGATGATCGGTTTGTGAATACTGGCTTCAGTTATAAAGGGAGTATGCTGAACCTTAATGCCTTATTGGTGTTGGTATGTTGGTTTAAGGAATTGGGGCTTGGGCTCTATGACTTGTTGGGTTCTCACCGTGAAGCACAGATGATGCTATGTGGTTGACGGGGCAAGCATATGCGCCGATGGCAGGCCTGTGTGGCACTGTGGCTGGGCATATTGCATTGTGGCCGTGGCAGGCATATGCGTCGATGGCAGGCCTATGTGGCACTGTGTCCGGGCATATAGCGCTGTGGTAGGGCTGAGTGCCCTGAGCTGAAATCCCGTTGAGGATTATGTTGAGCCGTTGAGCTCGTGAGTCGTTCAGCTCGTGGAGCTAGGGCTGAAAGCCCTGAGCTATGATCCCATGGAGGATCGTGGACAAGCTGTTCTGTGTGGGAAGGTTGGGTCCTGATGTTTGTTTGCAGGATGAGTCCTGATGATTGTGCACACTATACAGTGCACGAGTACAATGTGCATGTAGTATAGACTTGTATGTCTGCATGATGTGGAGTTTTGGGGTCACCTACTGAGCTTGTCGCTCACCCCTACTTGTTGTTTACCTTTTTCAGGTGTGACCCGAGACTAGTGGAGGACTTTCTTCTAGGAGGACGTGCCCACTACTCTGATGTATGATGTATTGTATTCTGTATTGTTTTGTATGATACCCCGAACATGGGTCCGTGGATAGTTTTATTTGCATACTATTTGTGATGTGATGTTTGTATGACTGTTTGACTTATTGTATGCATGATGATATATGGGAAAGTACAGGATTACGCTTGATGTATGACCGTACAGAGTTGTATGATTGAGATAGCACTCGCGGTGTAGTCTCTATTGGTGCTAGTCACCAACCCCTTGACCTTTCGGGTGCGGGCAAAGGGAAGTCATGTTCCTGGTTCTGGGTTCCCTGGAATTTGGGGGCGTGACAAGTTGGTATCAAAGCATGGTCTAGCGGACCTAGGTTAGTGAGGGGTGGTTAATTGATTCCATGTGCCTTCAAAAACTATAGGGAGGGTGCCTAATCAACGCAGTCCTTACATGTATTCTAGGTTATGTTGGTGTCAGTTAGATCATCCTAGGAGCATATGTAGGAATGGAGGCATCTCTAGTGGTATGATTGTGTGCATATAGGGCACTAGATTGTCTTTGTGTGTGATGTGCTTGTATGTGGTGCTTGGATGGCACGTGGCCGTGAGAGCCAGGATTTGCATGTGGTGTACCCTAAGGGGTGACACGATGCTATATGCATGGTTGTGGACCTACGGGTTGTGTGGTGTACCCTGATGGGGACACAATGCTATATGCATGGTTATGGACCTACGGGTCGTGTGGTGAGAACCTACGAGTTAATTTGTGCCTTTGATGGCTATCTGTGCTAGCAGTGCTAGTGTTGATCGTTTGTTGTTTATTGTTGTGGCCAGTGTGATGGTGCCACCGAGGAGAGTTGTCCGAGGCCAGGGCCCGGTAGAGGAGCCCACGATAGAGTCGGGGCACCAGGGGCAGCAGAGCCCACATCAGAGGCCGTCAGCTCCCATTGTGGGACCGGATTTGGCTCAGGTGTTGATTCAGTTGCAGGAGTCCATGCTGTGTATGCAGGGCTCGATGAGGGATATGGCTAGAGAGGTGGATGAGCTGAAGAGGCAGCAGCAACCTCAGTAGCCACCACAGCCTCTGCAGCAGGAGGCGAGAGTGGTGCAGGATGTGCACCAGCAGGAGGTCGTGAAAGAGCCAGCACAACAAGGAGTGGACTGGGCTGCACAGCTTTTGAAACATGCACCTAGGACTTTTGAGGATGGTTCACGGCTAGAGGCAGCCGAGGACTGGATTGGGTGGACAGAGGACATCTTTGAGATGATTGGGGTGCCAGATGAGGAGTGGGTGCGAGTGGCGATGCACTATCTGTTGGGTATCCCACGTAGGTGGTGGGAGTCCACTAGAGCTATCCATGGCAGTCAGATAGGATGGAGGGAGTTTGTGGAGCATTTCTTTGGGGAGTATTTCCCAACTCAGTATAGTATGCCTGACGGAGAGAGTATTATGAGCTTCAGCAGGGTAGTCAGACGGTGGGTGAGTATGTGCAAGCTTTCACAGATTTAGGGCAGTTTGCTCTTGAGGCTTGGGAGAAGGAAACCAGTAAGACGTAAGATTTTATTCAGGGCTTGAGGCCATCTTTGAAAAACAAGTTGGAACTGATGCAGTTGACCAACTATAGGGAGGCGGTCGACAAGGCACTCATTATTGAGCGAGGTCCGGATCAGGTGAGAGCCCAGAGACCGGGAGGTTCGGCAGGTCCGAGCAGGAAGAGGCAAAGTGGGGAGAGCAGTGCAGTTCATCCTGAGAGGAGGCAGGTGCAAAGGGTTTCCAGCCAGGCAGTGGGACCGTGGGAGAGTTCAGCCAGCAGGAGGCCAGGTATTTGTTGGAGTTGTGGTTTGACCGGGCATGTATCGAGAGACTGCCCGAGGAAAAAGATGACATGATTCCAATGCGGGAAGGTGGGACATGGAGCTAGGGAATGTGTTACCCTTAGCTCAACCAGCAGTGTAGGCCCTCGTCCGAGAGAGCAGGGACAGAGAAGTGGGGCTCCGTCTCAGAGGTCGGTGCCGCCGGCACAGAGAACGCGGATGCGACCTGCGGTGCAGTAGCCTCAACGGGAGGCACAGGGTCATGTTGATCAGCGGGGCAAGGCCCCAATGGGCTAGGCTAGTGGCAGTGGGCCACGAGGGAGGACTTTTGCTCTTACCAGCAGAGAGGCAGAGGTTCCACCAGTAAACAAGGCAGGACCAGGACCTTTAGTGGTGAGAGGTACCATCATCATTTCTCATACTATATGTGCAGTTTTGATTGATACTGGTGCTACCCATTCTTTTATTTCGTATGCTACGGTGGTTGGATTAGAGTTAGACCAGGAGACAGTTAGTCAATCTCTGATGGTTGCTTCACCTTTGGGTGGAATTGTGATACTTGAGAGTATCTATCGTGCTTGTCAGGTAACACTTGGGGGTGTTAACCTGTTGTGGGATTTGTACATCATGGAGTTAGATGATTTTGATGTTATCCTGGGTATGGATTAGTTGGTTTCCGTGGAGGCCAAGATTGATTGTTTTCGACGGCGTATGACGTTCCTGACAATAGTGGGCACACGAGGTGTCTTTGTGGGTGAGTGGACCGAAGAAGTATGAAGGTTGGGACCTTTGAGGCATGAGTGGGGTGATGTGACCCACCAGTTAGCCAGCTTGACGTTGGTTGATAGGAAGAGAGAGGGGAAGGCTATTTTGCCACCCATTGTGGATCTGTTCCCGGATGTGTTTCCAGAGGACTTAGTCAGTTTGCCACCTGTGAGGGAGGTGGAGTTTTCGATTGAGTTGTTGCTGGGGACAACACCTATTAGGTTGGCGGCCTACCGGATAGCGCCGACAGAGCTTAGAGAGCTCAAGAAGCAGATAGATGATCTTCTAGCACGAGGCTTTATCAGGCGGAGTAGCTCACCATGGGGCGCTCCAGTGTTGTTCGCTAAGAAGGCGGATGGTTTGGTTCGGCTGTGTATAGACTACCGAAAGCTGAACCAGGTGACTGTGAAGAACAGGTATCCATTGCCGAGGATCAATGATCTGTTCGATCAGTTTCGAGGTGCGAGATGGTTTTCCAAGATAGACTTGAGGTCTGGATACCATCAGTTGAGGGTTAGGGAGGCAAATATCCATAAGACCGCATCCAGTTGTCGTTATGGGCATTTTGAGTGGCTCATGACGCTCTTTGGGCTTACGAATGCTCCAGCAGTGTTTATGGGATTGATGAACTAGGTGTTTGCTCCATATTTAGATATGTTTGTTGTGGTGTTCATCAACGATATTTTGGTCTATTCAGCGACCAAGAGGGAGCATGAGGAGTATTTGCAGGTTGTGTTGCAAATCTTGCGAGAGCATCGATTGTACGCGAAGTTCATGAAATGTGACTTCTGGTTGCAATAGGTGCACTTCTTGGGGCATGTGGTATCTTCGGAGGGTATCGCAGTGGATCCTGAGAAGATTGAGGCGGTTATACCGTGGAAGAGGCCCACGAATGTGTTTGAAATTCGTAGCTTCCTCGGTTTGGCAGGCTACTATCGGAGGTTCGTGGAGGATTTTTCCAGGTTGGCAGCTCCTATGATGAACCTGACCAGGAAGGGAGTTCCTTTTGTTTGGTCTGGTGCGTGTGAGAGTGCTTTCATGGAGCTGAAGGCACGATTGACTTCAGCACCTATCCTAATTCTTCCACATGAGGGTGTACCTTTCGAGGTGTATTGTGATGCTTCCAGGGTGGGACTTGGTTATGTGTTGATGCAGACTCGGCAAGTGATTGCTTATGGATCTAGGCAGTTGAGACCACATGAGCAGAACTATCCCACGCATGATTTGGAGTTGGCTGCAGTGATCTTTGCTTTAAAGAGTTGGCAGCATTATCTCCTTGGGGAGAAATTTGTGGTATATACAGACCACAAGAGCTTGCAGTATATCTTTTCTCAATGAGACCTGAACCTTAGGCAGAGGCGGTGGGTGGAGTACCTGTAGCAGTTTCAGTTTGACATGATGTATACCCCTGGGAAGGGTAATGTGGTGGTAGATGCTCTGAGTAGGAAGAGCAGGGCCACGGTGGCCCATTGTGCCATTAAGGAATGGGAAGTGATGGGACAGTTGGTGGTGATAAGATTGCAGATGGTGACCAGTGATGGGCGGGGGATGCTCAGTGTTGTTGTAGCAGTCCGAGAGTTGCAGCACCGAATCATAGAGGATCAGCTGGGGGATGTTGACTGTGAAGTCATCAAGGACAGGATTTAGACTGGGCAGGCATCTTCTGATTGGACTGAAGATGCAGAGCATATATTGAGGTACAGGGGTCGACTCATAGTTCCCACTTCTCTTCAGGAGGGGGTTCTTGGGGAATTTCACCAGTCGAGGTTAACTATACATCCTGGTGGGACCAAGATGTACTATGTCGTGAGGAGGCAGTATTGGTGGCCAGGCCTGAAGAAGGCCATTGCTGATTATGTGAGGAGGTGTTTGACCTGTCAGCAGGTCAAGGCAGAGTGATTAGCTGGTGAGTTGTAGTCATTGCTAGTGCTAAAGTGGAAATGGGACCACGTAACTATGGATTTTGTCACTGGACTTCCTCGTTTCAGGGGACACGACACTATATGGGTTATTGTGGACCGATTAACCAAATCGGCGCATTTTATTCCGATTCAAGAGACAGACCTAGTGAGGACTTTGGGACAGAGGTATCTTGATGTAATTGTGCGGTTGCATGGAGTCCCATTATCTATTATATCTGATCGGGATGCTAGGTTCACCTCTCAGTTTTGGAGACAGTTATAGCACGCTTTGGGTACCAAGGTGAACCTCAGTACAACCTTTCATCCGCAGACAGATGGTCAGTCGGATCGGACAATTCAGACGCTCGAGGATATGTTGCATGCCTGTGTCCTAGATTTTGGAGGTTGTTGGGAGACTCACCTTTCTTTGGTGGAGTTCTCTTACAACAACAGTTATCAGGCCACGATTGGGATGGCTCCGTATGAGGTGCTGTACGGGCAGCCTTGTAGCTCACCGTTGTGTTGGGCACAGACGGGAGAGACAGCGATTCTAGGTCCCGATGTGGTTCGAGAGACCATGGAGATAGTGCAGTTGATTCGACAACATATGTTGACAGCGTAGAGTAGGCAGAAGTCCTACACGGATCAGAGGCGTCGACCTTTGCAATTTGACGTCGTGTATTTTTACGGGTTTCGCCGCATCAAGGGCATCGGAGGTTTGAGCGTGCATCCAAACTCTTCCCCGTTTTGTGGGGCCATTTGAAATTATTGCCACCATAGGCACAGTGGCTTACCGATTAGCTTTGCCACTGGAGTTGGCGTGAGTACATGATGTGTTCCATGTGTCACAGTTGAGACGGTATCACCCAGATCCTTCTCATGTGTTGGACTATCGCGAGATAGACTTGGCTGATGATGGTGCCATTGTTGAGATGTCGGCACAGATTTTGGACAAGCGGGGCAAGACGATCCCACTGGTCCGGGTGTTATGGCAACACCGAGGCATGGAGGAGCAGACTTGGGAGAAAGAGAGCCGTATGCGGGTTCTTCATCCTGAGTTGTTCGAGGATGATCTGTCCTGAGGTGGGGAGGATGTAAGGACCTTCCCTAAGGTATGAGTTATACTTTATGCATTCGTTTTGCATATGTTTTGTACCCTTGTGTGGTTATGCTTGAGATATGGTTTGAGATGTGGTTAAGCTTGGTTTAGCTTGTTGTTGTTAAATCTTGTGAGCCTTTTTGCTTGTTGTGAGTTACATTGCACATTTGTGGTTGGTGATCATATGTTTGTGTCTTGTTGTTGTGCAGCGCTTGAGCTTGAATTTTGCTATGTCCTTTGGGCATGTATTTTATTTTCAAGGACGAAAAGTCCTAAGGTGGGGAGGATGTAAAGACCCATATTTGGGTAGGGCTGAGAGACAGTGTTTCTCTATTGCTAAAACTATCTAGACAATATTGTGTTCGTCAATGTGAGCATTTTGACTGTAATTGGGCCCAATTCTAGGTTGGGGCTCCGAGTGGCCCGATTGTTGACTTTTCGGGGTTTATTGGTTGACCTTGCGTATGACTGGTCAATTGGGTTGGAAAATATCTGGATAGTGATGTGCTCATCATTTGGAGCGTTTTGACTATACTTGGGCTCAATTTGGAGTTCGTGACCTCGGGAGGTCAATTAATATTTTTTGGGATTTATTAATAAAAGAAAATGCAAAAATATAAATAGGGGGAAAGAGAGATTCCACGTTATGTTTCAGCATTTCTGCGTTGGAGAGCCTATAGAGAGAGAGAGAGAGAAAGAGAGAAAGAAGCTTGGAGCCTTTGATTTGGGGCGTTTCGAGCTCGTTCAAGCATCAAGAATCATTCTAGGTAGGTGTTCCATTGATTCTTCACCCTTTTCTTGCTGTTTTATTGGATTAACATGTAAGAATTAGATGAAATCATGAAAATTCGTGATGAACCCTAGAAATTGGGGAAAATGGAAATTGAGCATGAAACCTAGATGATTTAGGCTGTTTGGTAGCCTACTATGGCTAGATGATGTTAGAAACCCTTAATAGGGATGAATTGTTGCTTACAAATGGAGATTTAACGAGTATAATTGGGTTTTGGGACGAATTGGGGAAGAATGCAGTCGGCAGTTCGCAACCGGGGAACTGCTCGAGGCTAGCTTCGAGCAGCTTCGAGTGGAGTCTCGAGCAGCCTCGAGCGGAGGCCTCGAGCAGGGAGCGTCGAGCAGAATGTAGCCACAAGCAAGTGTCTCGAGCAGTCTCGAGCAGAGGCTTCGAGCAAGGAGCATCGAGCAGTGTAGCATCGAGCAGGTGTTTCGAGCAGTCTCGAGCAGGCAGTTTCGAGCAGTTGGACAGTGCAGTTCCAGACTGGACCATTTACATTATAAATCATTATGCCTCAATTATACTTAAGTTACAATATAAATAACGAAATACCCCCCATTTGGATAAAAAGCAAAATACTAGAAAAATAAATTCCCACTCTTTCAAAATGTGAAAATTGGGATTTAGTGTAAAATCTCAGAAAAATCCAGTTTTTCGTAGAGGTGGATTTTTGGAAAGTGAGGTTAGGCATGTCAGAAAAATCACCAAAAATCAGATTATTATAGTTATGATCTGGAGACCCAATGCCGAGACTTTTTATTTCAAGAAAATAACTCATATGGGTATCTCCTTCCTTGATTAAGGAATGATGATTAGTTTGTGAATACTGGCTTCAGTTATAAAGGGAGTATGGTGAACCTTAATGCCATGTTAGTTTAAGGAATTGGGGCTTGGGCTCTATGACTTGTTGGGTTCTCACCGTGAAGCACAGATGATGCTATGTGGTTGACGGGGAAGGCATATGCGCCGATGGTAGGCCTGTGTGGCACTGTGGCTAGGCATATTGCGTTGTGGCTGTGGCAAGCATATGCGCCGATGGCAGGCCTATGTGGCACTATGTCCGGGCATATAGCGTTATGGTAGGGCTGAGTGCCCTGAGCTGAAATCCCATTGAGGATTGTGTTGAGCCGTTGAGCTCGTGAGCCGTTGAGCTCATGGAGCTAGGGCCGAATGCCCTGAGCAGGGATCCCATGGAGGATCGTGGACAAGTGTCTCTGTGTGGGCAGGCTGGGTCCTGATGTTTGTTTACGTGTGGTGAGTCTGATGATTGTGCACACTACACAGGCACGAGTATACTGAGCATGTAGTATAGACTTGTATGTCCGCATGATGTGGATTTTTTGGAGTCACCCATCGAGCTTGTCGCTCACCCCTACTTGTTGTTTACCTTTTTCAGGTGTGACCCAAGACTAGTAGAGGACTTTCTTCCAAGAGGACGTTCCCACTACTCTGATGTATGATACAGTATTGTATTATGTATTATTTTGTATGATACCCCAGACATGGGTCCATAGACAGTTGTATTTGCATACTATTTGTGATATGATGTCTATATGACGGTTTGACTTATTATATGCATGATGATATATGGGAAAGTATAGGATTACCCTTGATGTGTGGATCAGACAGAGTTGTATGATTGAGACAAAGACCCGCCGTGTAGTCTCTATTGGTGCTAGTCACCAACCCCTTGACCTTTCGGGTGCGGGCAAGGGGAAGTCATGTTCCTGGTTCTGGGTTCCCTGGAATTTGGGGCGTGACAAATGATAATATGCAAGTCAATGTAAGAGATCAGCTCATTTTGCAAGATGGTTTGCTTTGTGGTGGTGAATTCTTTGATGTTAGATGTTGTGCTCATATTTTAAATTTGATTGTTCAAGATGGATTGAAAGTGATTTCTTCCTGTAATGAAAAAATTCGAGAAAGCATCAAATATGTGAAAGGATCAGAGGCTAGAATGAGAAGTTTTGAAGAATCTGTGCAAAGGTGTGAAATTGGTACATCTGCATATTTGGTTTTAGATATGCCCATTCGATGGAACTCTACTTAGTTAATGCTTCAATTTTCTTTAAAATACAAACGAGCATTTGCTATGTTGACTTTAATTGATAGCAATTATAAGTATTGTCCATCGAATGAGGAGTGGATACGAGGAGAAAAGATATGTGAATTTCTGATGTCATTTCATGAGATGACAAAGATGATATCTGGTTCTAGTTATCCAACTCCCAATTTATATTTCAGTCAAGTTTGGCAAATTAAGTTACTTCTTTTGGAACATTTGAATGGACATGATGAAGTTTTAAGGATGATGGCTTCTCATATGAAGAACAAATTTGACAAGTATTGGAGCGAGTATAATATTCTACTTGCAATGGTGGTGGTTCTTGACCCACGAGTAAAATTCACCATGTTAAAGCGTTGTTATTCTAGGATTTATCCTCATAGTGCTCAAGAGAGGTTAAATGTGGTGAAGAAGAAGCTTTTTATGATTTATGAAGAGTATACAAAGAGTGATATTGTTACATCTTCATGTAATCAACAACAACGGAGTGAAATGCCTTCCTCTTCATCAAATACCACTAGCTGTGTTTCAAATGTATGTAAATACATCTAAATTTCTTATACATTTTATGATTATTGATGTCTTTTTTATTCATTCTTGATTTTTTGTTTGCATTAAATGTATGGATAGATGTTGATGGATATGGTAGAAGATGTAGAAGATGTTTATTCAAGCTTCAAGTCTGAATTAGAACAATATATGTATATGCCAAAACTTGATTATAGTGCTAATAAAGAATTGGATATCTTGAATTGGTGGAAGGACCACAATATTAAATTTCCTATCTTAACTAACGTGGCTTGTGACTTGTTAAGCATACCTATAACTATAGTGGCTTCTGAATCGACTTTTAGTATTGGAGTCGTGTATTGAACAAGTATAAGAGTATTCTACTCCATAAAAATATTCAAGCTCTTATTTTCACACGCAGTTGGCTTCACGGTTTTACTCTTAGTGGTAGTCTTGTTAAAATGTAGAAGCTTATTTCTTAATTAGAATTTAGAAATATTTTATTGAAATGTTATTCAATTAATATTTATATTTATAATTTTGTAGGTTGGAAAAATGACGAAGATGATGAGACAAATGAATCAGTAAATTGTTCAAATATTGTCAATATGTAAGGAGATGAGGTGTAAGCAATAAGTGGAAGATGAAGTTTACATTTTTTGTTATTTTTTACTATGCATTTTTTGTTATTTTTATGCTCTACATGTTATTTTATTTTTTTGCTATTTTTCTATATATTTTTTGCTATTTTCTGTCAATTTTTTCTTGTTTTCTGCAATCTTTTACTTGCTTTTGCTCTACTTTCTGCTAGTTCTTTGCTGTTTTTTTGCACGCTTTCTACTTTTTTCTGCTATCTTTTGCCAGGTTTTTTGTAGTTTTTGGGTTATTTTATACTATCTTTGGCCTATTTTTGCTCTATTTTCTATTAGTTTCTGCTATAATTTGCCTGTTTTAGCTTTGTTTTATGCTATTTTCTACCTTAGAAGGTAAGTTGAATTATAATGTTATATAGGAAGGAAACTGGTCTTGTTGATTTCTGCATTCAAATTATAAATTGAATATAAATCTGGGTGTTTTTGGTTGTGTTGTGTCCATAGCTAATTATCCGTTGAAGCAGGGGAGGGAAGGTTTAATATTAGTACTGTTCTACTATATATTACGCTCCACTGCTTTCTTGTTAATTTCTAATAGAGATTAGATCTGAACTAGGTGTTTGTGCACTTTTATATATAGCTAAGGCAATTTAAAGCGGGTTTGAGAGAAAAGGGTGGTGGTACTTTTCTAATCTCTGTTTTCCCATATTAGCCATTAAAAACTTTTGATGCAAATTTGGGGGTGTCCTCTTTCATGCATAGACATGTAATTGTTATTATTTTTTAAAAAAATGCTTGCTTTACACAACACATATATTATTGGTTGTAATACATGATAATATTTGTTATTTTACCCAACATATATATTATTGGTTGCTGTTATACAAATAAAAAATGCATAACACGTGATAATAGTGGTTGCTTTACCTAGCACATATATTATTGGTTTCTTTACCCAGATAAATGTTTTCTATGCTGTAAGTTTGTACGATTTCTATACTTTGTCATTGCAACTACAAAAGACAGCTAGTACAATATACCACGTGATAAGGACTACTACCATCTCCTATGTGATTTTTTTGACAATCTTGATATTTATTTTCCTATTCATTATTATTAGTTTTTTTTAATATTTTTGTTTATATATGCAGGCAAAGGAAGTTGTGAAAGCTAATAAAATAGTCCGGTTGAAGTAGTCTCTTGCAAGCACTTCATATATGAAGTTGATTCTTTGAGAATTGAATTGAAGGGGCATGTCACAACTTATAACTTTTGTGTTATTTACTTTTGTTTTGTAATGGATTGTTGAAGACTAAGAATTTAGTTATGAATGTAATATTTTGCAAAAAAAAAATACAATTTATGTATTTTATTTTTATTTTTGGAGCTTTCTATTGTAATGATGGAATTTTGGAACTAAGAATTTTAGTTATGAATGAATATTTGGAGCTTTTTATTGATAAGCCAAAGAAAATGGACCGGTCCCGGACCGGACTGGACTGGATAATTATTGGTCCATTAAAACTTTGGGCCTAAATGGACCGGTTCGTTTAGGCCAGCCCCGTAACGGACCGGACCAGACTGGTCCGTTTTATACCCCTATGTGTGGTTGGGGTAGCTTATGTGGCTGTGGCTGTGGTAGCCTATGTGGCTGGGGTTGTGGTGGCTTTTGTGGCTTGCTTATGTGTTGTCTATATTATGAGTACCATAAAGTTAAAATGTTGATTATAAATTATTTGTGTATTATTGTTACGACACTGCATATATGCACTTATCATGTAGATAGTTGGAGCATGGGATGGGTCGGGGAGACATGATCCCTACTGAGTTGTGGTTGCTCACCCCTCCTGTTGTGATTTGTTTTTCTTTTCAGGAATCTATAGGCGTTAAGCAGGGCACCAAGGTGGAAGAATGAGTTTATTGTTTTTGTAGAGTTTGAGGACTTTGCAAGTCCCGCATCGGCTGGGGAGAAGAACGAAGCGTGCCTCTTAAGAGGGCATGGAGACCTCTCCTGGCACAAGGCCTTTTGGGGTGCTTGTGTGGCACTGCCAAGAACAAAATCGGGGATTGGGCTTAGGCCCTGAACCGGACAATATCATGCTACGGGGGACTTGGGCTATTACAGATGGTATCAGAGCTAGGGACCGGGTCGGTGTGTCATAGTCCCACTGGGATGTGGGCCTCCTAAGGGAGGTGGATTATAGAGTCTGAGGACTTTACAAGTCCCACATCGATTGGGGAGGAGAACGATGCGTGCCTCTTAAGAGAGCATAGAGACCTCTCCTGGCACAAAACCTTTTGGGGTGCATGTGCGGCACTGCCAAGAACAAAATTGGGGATTGGGCTTGGGCCCTGATGACCCGCATAAATTATGTCTGAAGGTTTTGCAGCAAGTGCACTGGTCAAGTAATAAAATGGAGTATTAAGACTCCGGTTGTCGAACCCACAGGGAGGTAGCTAATGCTGTTAAGCAGCAAGCACTAAGCTAACAAGTTGATTTTATGTCTGGACAATTGATGTTTGTTGTGCAAATATTTTGAACAAAAAAGATATTAAATCGAATGTTGGCAAGCGGTTGGTATAGACATCTAGGGTCACAATGTTTACCACCCAATCGATTGTACTAATCTGGTTATGGCTCTTGTTCTTGATTTATGTTCTAGTTCAAGTTCATGTTGATTATCTCCTACCTATCTTACATTTGGTCCATGCTAAGATAGATTTAAGGCTTTTATCCCATTTGGTCCATGTGAATAAAAGTGATCAAGGTAGATAAACAATCTAATAGTTGCGGACTTGGTCCATCATGCAATATTAAATCTAATTCACTAGTGTTCCACCCTAGACAAGGGCTAAGATTACCTAATCATGCATAAATCAGGCATTTGCTTTCATACAAGTGAATTAAACAAGAACTGAATTCTATTTTATTGAACAACCATAACCAAACTGACTACAATTTATTGGGGGCTACATTGCTCCCCTAGACTAACAAGACTACTCCATAATCATGACAAAAACAATAACAATCATAGGAAAGAACATGATTACAGTACCAGGACAATAAAGGAAGACCCCAAGATGAACCAGGACTCCAGCCTCCAAAGACTCCGGCGTGCTACTGCCCAAACTCACTCCTTGCCAAGGACAATCCGATCTTTTAGCAATGGCTATAGCTCTTTTCAGAACTCAGATCAGATTCTCCCACTCAAGATGATTTACAATGCCTCCAAAGACCCCTATTTATAGGTTTTAGTGGGCCAACTTAGGGTTACAAAAGGTGTGCCCTAATTATAAATGTGGTCGCAACCAAAATGACATCGTTTTGGTTAGTGACACTAATCGACGTTCTAGGCGAAATAAAATTCAAACTACACCAAATTTGACCCCAGTTCTTTAGAGGAAAATGATTAAAACAACAAAATACATCATTGGGAGCACAAATATGCTTGCACGTGAGAATGCACGTGAGAAGACCCTTTTCACGTGCAGCTCCAATTTGACTCCAATTTGCTCCAAAGCTTCCTCTTGAGTTGTAGAAGGCATCCATGCAATAAAATCCGTGCACGTGAGAATGCACGTGAGAAGGCATTTCACGTGCACCTTGATTTTGCCTTCATTTTGCTTCCATCTTCTTCCTATAGCTTCCTTGTGAGTTGATGGAGTGATCTAGCCAAAGTGTGTGGGACAAGGTTGCTCCAAAACCTGCCAAAAACACTCAAAAAGTACCACTGTACACTAAACAGGGTCTTCCTAGGGGTTAGAGCAAATATGTCGAAAATAACATGCAAATAGGTACAAAATATACGCTAAAACACCCTATATAAGGCATAGGATAACGGCATAAATGCACGTTGTCAAATTCCCCCATACTTGAACCTTTGCTTGTCCTCAAGCAAAAAAGAAATAAACACACGATCAAAACCAAAAAGACGAATAAACTAACAAACAAGAGAGGCATGGTTTCCCAAGGCATACAATCCTATCATGATGAAGTAGACATTCCAATAGCTAAAAATGAATCATAAGTTAATCAACACATGCCCTTACTATTAAGTCCAACAACCATGTAATGTCGTTACTAACAGTCCAGATAGAAGCAAACATGCCAGGATAAAATGAACTTAGCTCCCCCTGAAAGTCCGCACCAAGGTTAGAGCAGCCTCACTTAAATGTCACTTTGTTTTCTCTCCTTTTAGGCCCTACTATCAATGCCTAGCAGCTAAGGATTTACTCTTTCACCCACTACTAACTATTGATTAAGTTTTGCCACGTAAACATAAGAGATCCCCACTGTGCTCGTCAAGGGAGACACACCCTCTAGTCTACTTTAGGACCAACACTTGGAGCTAAAGATGGAACCTCACACTTGTGAAACAAATTGCAAGACAAACAGCTTAGCCATTATGGCGGCACCACGAAAACAAAAATACATAGAAACAGTAAGCCATTGTGGCTTTTATTCTGGCAAACACCTTTTTTTTTTTTTTTTTTTTTTTTGCACACTTATTTTTAGTAATAACCTTACAAGGTTGCATTTTATGCTCTCCCTTGATGGATTATTCACTCTGCTATTGTCCTCACACAAGCCCCCTTTTTTTTTTTTTTTTTTTTTTTTTTGACAAGAACTAGAACTGAGCGAGAATATTGGAATCGCGAACACCATACACCAAACACTGAGCACAACAGGTACTTCTTATGCCTAAGTAACTCCAACTATCAAATAGCTAGTAATGAATATTAAGAGCGAATTGATAACCCAATAACCCATAAAATACACTCAAAGGTAAGATAATGGTGCTCTCAAAAAGTATATGCCTATTCTGCACTCAACTTCAGGGTTTACAAAGCTCATCCTAACATAACATGCTCAGCTTTACTATTCAAACGTCAGCTCCAAAATCATGGTGATATCATTCAACAAGTAAAGACATGCTCAACTAACTTATAACACACCTTAACAAGTGAAACATCTTTATCACAACAAGATACTAAGGTGGTCAGTAAAGGCAACCAGAATCGTCATACCTTGGTAGCCATTGCACCTCACAGGCAAAACAAACATTCACCGCAAAAACATAAAATAAAAGTAACGCACGCAGGCAACCAAACAAGCAACCGGTTCAAGGGAAATCCCCCCCATACTTAAACGAAGCGATGTCCTCAGAGCATGGAAAAAGTAAAAGGAAAAAGAGCGTTACCGGTTGGTGGGAAGGCTATAGTAGAAGATAACATGGGCCACCAGCCGAGGTTTCTCCTGTGAGTGCCCAAGTATCCTTATGCTGTAATAGAGCTATCAAATAATAGCAGACAAAAATCCCACAACTGAATTGATCAGGTTGTTGGGGAAGCTCCATTTCATTGAAGTGCACCAGAGGTAACTTGGATGTCAACAGCCCTTCTTTTCGGAGTGCGGTTTTGATTTTTTTCAAGAAACCATGGACCAGCTTCTTCTTTCGTGTGGAAAACCCATGGGCTTGGCTCGGGTCATAAAGGACGGCATGGCCCACATCAGGTCCAACTGCAAAGAGTACAAAGTGTCGTTCAAGGAGGACCGGTATAAGAACCTCGTGGACCTGGTGCCAAGAGCGATGTCCTTCTCGGCTCCATTCATCCGCCGGCGGAAGATATGTTCCTCTAAGGGCTGCTCATAAATCTCACACGACATGATAGAAGTGTCCTGAGCCATAGGGTAGTCGTTGGGCTCGGCTTCCACCACATGTCGCATCGTACGGCAAGAATAAGTCAACGTCATTGGAAGATAAGTACTCATCGACTAAGATACGCCGTAAATAAGATGACGTGAAGACTTCGAATCACGTGTAAAACGGGCTTGCAAGGTGTCTCCATAAGTAAACTGCTGAAAGCCAGTGTGGCATCAGCGGTGGAGAGGGCCGGATGAAGATGAATATAAACGGGCTCCCCTAGGTCATCGTCCTGGGGAGCTTCGGAAGACGCGCCAGACCACCATTGCAACGGCTGAATTAAGGGAACTAGGGCCTGTGAAGAGCTGGGCCCGGCTGGTGGTGGGACATAAACCGGAACTTCTGGAGGGAAGGGTGACGCGGTATAGGGCTCCGCCTCTTGCGGATACCGTGGATACTCCGGTGTCTCTTCGCCATGCGCAGCCGTGTCTTGTCGCAGGAGGTGACGGTGCGTCAAATAGATCCTCCACAGGAGGTGTAGGAGTTGTCTTCTTTTTTTTTTTCCCCAGGGCTTTCCAGATCTTACCGAGCAGCCCTTTGACTTCCTTCTGCTCCTTGAGGATTAGAGTTTGATTTTTCTTCAACAACCCGATCTCCTGAACGGTTTCCGCCTGTGCCTCTTGTAGTTGAGCAGTTTGCTTCCGTAAGTCTTCATAAGAAGCAGCAGGAGTTGGCTCCGGGGCTTCCCATGGTCGGGTAGATGGATGAGACGTTGCTTGTTGATCTTGAGTGATGTACTCGAGCAGCTCATCCAGCTGAAGTCTCGTGATGTGGCCATTAGTGAAAGCCCGAGTTAAGAACGTCAACTTCACCGATAACTTGGCCATCGATGCCTTGGAAGAAATTGTAGATTTCCTCCTTGTGAACATTGAACCGCATGTACATGGCAGTCAACCGGAAAATGTGCTTGTCGGCGGGCATTCATGGGAGTGGAGGTGTCTCGAAAGCGCTCCGTGGGTCGCTCCATATGCACGCTATGACGTGAAGGCCGTGGTGCAACGTGGATACTATCTCCCCATTTGCCCTTGTAGCTAACTCCTAAAGCACCCTCTGGATGGAGAACTTGTAACCGCAAGTTATCCGGGGAACATGGTGGGGACTACTTGAGCACTAAGATGACCATATTGATATTGCGAAGCATGCTAAGTAGTCGACCATATAAGCATTTATGAATATCCCGTTTCCACAATTTAAAAATTTCCAGCCCAATCAATGTGTAACCGGCGATCGATGCAAAACATAAACTCCAAATGGGCTTTAGGGACCGAGTCTACGCCACTAGTTTGTAACAAGAAGCACCTCCCTACCAAATTGGCAAGGCAACGGTATTTCCCGTGAAATCCTTTTTTAGTAAATTGCCGACGTTTCCCAAATTCCTTATTATACTTGTAAAGCTCTACCATATTCTCCTAAGGTCAATGCAGGCTTTGCATGCATGGGCTTATGCAGATCAAAGCAATCTCTCAACAAAGCAAGGGGAAATAGAAATTAAGACACCTTGAACCTCCCCAATTATCTCATCATCTTCCTCATTGACATAGATCGACTTATAGAATTCTAACATGGCAGGGTAATACAAATCACACCGAGCGCATACTAACCGTCGTAGTCCCAACGCCGTGGCTTGGTCATAATTTCTTCGATCCAGATCAAGGGTGGAGGACTCCAGGATCTCCCAATCAAGCACATTCCCCACGAAGATGGTGTCGGCATCTCTCAATGCCGAAGGCATAGAGGTAGCAGAGGCTTCGGGACTGCCTTCTCCTTGGCGGGCTCTCCTTGTGTGCACCATGACTAAATAGAGAAGAATTTTGCTCTCAAAGAAGAAAGGAGAAGAAAGTATGAAATGTGAGTTTGAAGCTTGGAACTCATTCCCTATTTATAGTGATTCGTCTCAAGGGGAAAACACGAAATTAACCCTCTTAAAGTGCTCCATCATTTTCACGTGCAGACCAAAGAAGACTCTAGAAGATGCCAGCTAGCGCCCACCGAAATTTCAGACTGATTGGCCAAAAGTAGGTGTGCACGTGAAAAGCGTGTTTTCACGGGCGAGCTTGGATGATTCTAGACTACGCCACTGCTGTCCACTAAAATTTTAGAGCGAAAAGACGCGTCTATCCCTGTGCACGCGAAAAGTGTTGTCACGGGCAGGTCTCAGAAGGGTCTAGAAGATGCCAGTTGCCTCGGTGCAAAATGTCAGCTCGATTGGACCATTATACCCTTGTGCACGCGAAAAGCCTTTTCACGGGCAGGGCTTTTTTTTGTCCAAATTTCGCCTGTGGGTCACGGATGAATGGTAGATTCATTATAGATGCGAACGTGACAAGCTGATTCTCACGGGCAAGCTGGTTGATACCCTAAATGAAGCCCAATGATGTGGAAATTTGACAGGCTAATATCCCATCTCACAAGGACAAAAACGTGTCAGTTAGTGGGCCCAAAATACCATCATATAATCGAGGACTTCATTTCCATGGTTTGGCAAGAGATTAGAGTGGGCCCCTCTGATTTAATTTAACTGAATGTGGTTGTGAGCCTGAGAAAATTTAGTTGAAGTTCTGATACACAGGCCAAAGTAAGCCCAAGTTTAAAGAAGCTTCATCAAGGAATTTGGGCCTAGGCCCTGGTTCAAATGCTGCTAATAAGAGTGAAAACAAAACAGATATGCACTCCCTACAGATTATGGGTTAAAACACACAATAACACTATTCCAATAAAATAAATAGCATAAAATAAAAAAGGAAGAGAAATCACCATGGGTTGCCTCCCATGAAGCGCTGAGTTTAGGTCTTAGCTTGACCGTCCCCTCTGTCAAGTTGTGCTCAGAGTGAAATGATCAACCTCCTTAACATGAGCCTGCATGTAGTATGGCTTCACACGCTGACCATTTACTTTGAAAATTTGTCCAGAGGTTGATTGGAGTTCAACACTACCATATGGGAACACCTTTGTAACAGTGAAAGGCCCCATCCATTTAGATCGCAACTTCCCAGGAAAGAGTTTAAGTCTGGAATTAAAGAGGAGCACCTTCTGCCCTGGTTCAACAAGAGAGGGGCTGATCTTCTTATCATGTCTGAGCTTAGACCTCTCCTTGTACAGCTTCGCACTCTCATAGGCATTGAAGCGAAATTCCTCCAACTCATTTAATTGGTGCAATCGTAGTTCAGCAGCAACATTGGGATCCATGTTCAGCTTTTTAACTGCCCAAAATGCTTTGTGTTCTAATTCAACAGGCAAGTGGCAGGCCTTTCCGTATAGTAGACGATACGGAGACATTCCAATGGGCGTTTTGAATGCTGTGCGATAAGCCCACAACGCCTCATCGAGTTTTAAAGCCCAATCTTTTCGATTGCCTCCCACTGTCTTTTCCAAGATGTGCTTGATCTCACGGTTGGAAACTTCAGCTTGACCGTTTGTTTGTGGATGATAGGCTAAGGTGCGCCTATGTTGCACTCCGTATTTGTTTAAGAGCTTGTCGAAAAGCTTATTGCAGAAGTGACTTCCTTCATCACTAATAATTGCTCTAGGTGTTCCAAACCGGCTGAATATGTTGCGGCGAAGGAATTTGGTAACCACTTGAGCATCATTCTTCCTAGTGGGTATAGCTTCAACCCACTTCGAAAGGTAATCAACAGCCGGAAGGATGTAAGAAAACCCATTTGATGGTGGGAAAGGTCCCATGAAATCGATTCCCCATATGTCAAAAAGTTCGACTGGCATAATGCCGGTTTGGGGCATCTCTTGCTTCCTTGTAATCCCTCCCTGTTCGTTGACACCGATCACATGTCTTAACAAAGGTGTATGTGTCCGTGAACATTGTTGGCCAAGTAAAACCCACTTTGTAGGATTTTTGCCACCGTCCTTTGTACTCCTAAATGGCCAGCATAGTCGGATGAATGACAATGCGTCGTATGCTGTCCACTTCCTCTTCGGCACACATTTTCGATGATCTGATCAGCACATAGCCGGTATAGAACAGGCTCATCCCAAATGTATCTTCTTGCATTAAAGAGGAACCTCTTCTTTTCCTGATAAGTGAACTCTGCAGTACATAGTCACATGCATGGTAGTTCACTATATCAGCAAACCATGGCGTCTTTGCTTCAGCTACAAAGAGCTGCTCATCAGGGAAGGTGTCAGAAATAGTAGCACCTTGGGTACTACCTTCCCCTAGCTCGAGCCTTGACAAATGGTCTGCCACAGTATTAGAAGTCCCCTTCAAGTCTTTAATCTCCAGATCAAACTCTTGGAGTAGCAAAACCCATCTGATCAACCTGGGTTTTGCATCCTTCTTGCCGAACAAATATCTCAGGGCAGCGTGGTCGGTGTAAACAATGACCTTAGTGCCCCGTGAAGATATGACCGAAACTTATCACAAGCAAACACCACAGCAAGTAACTCCTTCTCCCGTAGTAGTGTAATTGAGCTGGGCCTCATTGAGTGTGCGATCGCCATAATATATTGCCCTGAAAATTTTGTCCCGTTTTTGCCCAAGCACCGCTCCGATCGCAAAGTCACTTGCATCACACATCAGCTCAAAGGGTTGTGACCAACCTGGAGCCACTATCACCGGTGCTGAACTGAGCTTCTCTTTCAACACTGTAAAGGCCTGAAGGCAGTCTTCCGAAAATATGAAAGGAACATCCTTCTCTAAAAGCATGCTTAGAGGCTTGGCAATTTTTGAGAAGTCTTTGATGAACCGCCGATAAAACCCTGCATGACCCAGAAAGCTCCGGATGCCCTTCACATTAGTGGGAGGAGGTAGATGCTCAATGGTGGAGATCTTTGCTCTATCTACTTCCAACCCAGCTGCGGACACTCTATGCCCAAGGACAACTCCCTCTTTGACCATGAAGTGACACTTCTCCCAGTTCAAGACCAGGTCCTTTTCCTTGCATCGGACTAACACGGTTTCCGGATTCCGAGGCGGATGGAAAAAGATGAACCAAATACCGAGAAGTCATCCATAAAGACTTCCATAATGTCCTCCACTAACCCTTGAAAAATGGCCATCATACACCTCTGGAAAGTAGCAGGTGCATTGCAAAGACCAAATGGCATACGCCGGAAAGCATACGTGCCAAAAGGGCACGTGAATGTAGTCTTCTCTTGATCTTCCAGGGCAACCGCTATCTGGTTGTATCCGAATAACCGTCCGGAAAACAATAATATGGGTAGCCGGCTAACCGATCTAGCATTTGATCAATGAAAGGTAACGGAAAGTGGTCCTTACGCGTGGCTTTATTCAGCTTGCGGTAATCAATGCACACGCGCCACCCGGTCACTGTGCGGGATGGAATAAGCTCGTTGTTCTCATTGCGTATCACTGTCATGCCACCCTTTTTGGGAACCACTTGCACTGGACTAACCCAGGAGCTATCTGAAATGGCATATATGATGCCTGCTTTCCTCCACTTCAGAATCTCCTTGCCAACGACTTCCTTCATTGCAGGATTGAGCCTGCGTTGGCGCTCTACAGTAGGAGTATAAGACTCCTCCATCAGTATCTTGTGCATGCAAACCGCTGGACTTATACCTTTTATGTCATCCAGAGACCACCCCAGGGCCTGCTTATGCTCCCTTAAGACTTCTAGTAGCTGTCTGGTTTCTTCTACTGTTAAGGACGCAGCTACTATCACAGGATAACGCCCTTGTGTATCCAAGAACTCGTACCTCAGATGTTCTGGAGACCCAATGCCGAGACTTTTTATTTCAAGAAAATAACTCATATGGGTATCTCCTTCCTTGATTAAGGAATGATGATTAGTTTGTGAATACTGGCTTCAGTTATAAAGGGAGTATGGTGAACCTTAATGCCATGTTAGTTTAAGGAATTGGGGCTTGGGCTCTATGACTTGTTGGGTTCTCACCGTGAAGCACAGATGATGCTATGTGGTTGACGGGGAAGGCATATGCGCCGATGGTAGGCATGTGTGGCACTGTGGCTAGGCATATTGCGTTGTGGCTGTGGCAAGCATATGCGCCGATGGCAGGCCTATGTGGCACTATGTCCGGGCATATAGCGCTATGGTAGGGCTGAGTGCCCTGAGCTGAAATCCCATTGAGGATTGTGTTGAGCCGTTGAGCTCGTGAGCCGTTGAGCTCATGGAGCTAGGGCCGAATGCCCTGAGCTGGGATCCCATGGAGGATCGTGGACAAGCTGTCCTGTGTGGGCAGGCTGGGTCCTGATGTTTGTTTACAGGCTGAGTCCTGATGATTGTGCACACTACACAGTGCACGAGTATACAGAGCATGTAGTATAGACTTGTATGTCTGCATGATGTGGATTTTTGGAGTCACCCACTGAGCTTGTCGCTCACCCCTACTTGTTGTTTACCTTTTTCAGGTGTGACCCAAGACTAGTAGAGGACTTTCTTCCAAGAGGACGTTCCCACTACTCTGATGTATGATACAGTATTGTATTATGTATTATTTTGTATGATACCCCAGACATGGGTCCATAGACAGTTGTATTTGCATACTATTTGTGATATGATGTCTATATGACGGTTTGACTTATTATATGCATGATGATATATGGGAAAGTATAGGATTACCCTTGATGTGTGACTATACAGAGTTGTATGATTGAGACAGCACCCGCCGTGTAGTCTCTATTGGTGCTAGTCACCAACCCCTTGACCTTTCGGGTGCGGGCAAGGGGAAGTCATGTTCCTGGTTCTGGGTTCCCTGGAATTTGGGGGCGTGACAAATGATAATATGCAAGTCAATGTAAGAGATCAGCTCATTTTGCAAGATGGTTTGCTTTGTGGTGGTGAATTCTTTGATGTTAGATGTTGTGCTCATATTTTAAATTTGATTGTTCAAGATGGATTGAAAGTGATTTCTTCCTGTAATGAAAAAATTCGAGAAAGCATCAAATATGTGAAAGGATCAGAGGCTAGAATGAGAAGTTTTGAAGAATCTGTGCAAAGGTGTGAAATTGGTACATCTGCATATTTGGTTTTAGATATGCCCATTCGATGGAACTCTACTTAGTTAATGCTTCAATTTTCTTTAAAATACAAACGAGCATTTGCTATGTTGACTTTAATTGATAGCAATTATAAGTATTGTCCATCGAATGAGGAGTGGATACGAGGAGAAAAGATATGTGAATTTCTGATGTCATTTCATGAGATGACAAAGATGATATCTGGTTCTAGTTATCCAACTCCCAATTTATATTTCACCAAGTTTGGCAAATTAAGTTACTTCTTTTGGAACATTTGAATGGACATGATGAAGTTTTAAGGATGATGGCTTCTCATATGAAGAACAAATTTGACAAGTATTGGAGCGAGTATAATATTCTACTTGCAATGGTGGTGGTTCTTGACCCACGAGTAAAATTCACCATGTTAAAGCGTTGTTATTCTAGGATTTATCCTCATAGTGCTCAAGAGAGGTTAAATGTGGTGAAGAAGAAGCTTTTTATGATTTATGAAGAGTATACAAAGAGTGATATTGTTACATCTTCATGTAATCAACAACAACGGAGTGAAATGCCTTCCTCTTCATCAAATACCACTAATTTGTGTTTCAAATGTATGTAAATACATCTAAATTTCTTATACATTTTATGATTATTGATGTCTTTTTTATTCATTCTTGATTTTTTGTTTGCATTAAATGTATGGATAGATGTTGATGGATATGGTAGAAGATGTAGAAGATGTTTATTCAAGCTTCAAGTCTGAATTAGAACAATATATGTATATGCCAAAACTTGATTATAGTGCTAATAAAGAATTGGATATCTTGAATTGGTGGAAGGACCACAATATTAAATTTCCTATCTTAACTAACGTGGCTTGTGACTTGTTAAGCATACCTATAACTATAGTGGCTTCTGAATCGACTTTTAGTATTGGAGTCGTGTATTGAACAAGTATAAGAGTATTCTACTCCATAAAAATATTCAAGCTCTTATTTTCACACGCAGTTGGCTTCACGGTTTTACTCTTAGTGGTAGTCTTGTTAAAATGTAGAAGCTTATTTCTTAATTAGAATTTAGAAATATTTTATTGAAATGTTATTCAATTAATATTTATATTTATAATTTTGTAGGTTGGAAAAATAACGAAGATGATGAGACAAATGAATCAGTAAATTGTTCAAATATTGTCAATATGTAAGGAGATGAGGTGTAAGCAATAAGTGGAAGATGAAGTTTACATTTTTTGTTATTTTTTACTATGCATTTTTTGTTATTTTTATGCTCTACATGTTATTTTATTTTTTGCTATTTTTCTATATATTTTTTGCTATTTTCTGTCAATTTTTTCTTGTTTTCTGCAATCTTTTACTTGCTTTTGCTCTACTTTCTGCTAGTTCTTTGCTGTTTTTTTGCACGCTTTCTACTTTTTTTCTCGCTATCTTTTGCCAGGTTTTTTGTAGTTTTTTGGGTTATTTTATACTATCTTTGGCCTATTTTTGCTCTATTTTCTATTAGTTTCTGCTATAATTTGCCTGTTTTAGCTTTGTTTTATGCTATTTTCTACCTTAGAAGGTAAGTTGAATTATAATGTTATATAGGAAGGAAACGGTCTTGTTGATTTCTGCATTCAAATTATAAATTGAATATAAATCTGGGTGTTTTTGGTTGTGTTGTGTCCATAGCTAATTATCCGTTGAAGCAGGGGAGGGAAGGTTTAATATTAGTACTGTTCTACTATATATTACGCTCCACTGCTTTCTTGTTAATTTCTAATAGAGATTAGATCTGAACTAGGTGTTTGTGCACTTTTATATATAGCTAAGGCAATTTAAAGCGGGTTTGAGAGAAAAGGGTGGTGGTACTTTTCTAATCTCTGTTTTCCCATATTAGCCATTAAAAACTTTTGATGCAAATTTGGGGGTGTCCTCTTTCATGCATAGACATGTAATTGTTATTATTTTTTAAAAAATGCTTGCTTTACACAACACATATATTATTGGTTGTAATACATGATAATATTTGTTATTTTACCCAACATATATATTATTGGTTGCTGTTATACAAATAAAAAATGCATAACACGTGATAATAGTGGTTGCTTTACCTAGCACATATATTATTGGTTTCTTTACCCAGATAAATGTTTTCTATGCTGTAAGTTTGTACGATTTCTATACTTTGTCATTGCAACTACAAAAGACAGCTAGTACAATATACCACGTGATAAGGACTACTACCATCTCCTATGTGATTTTTTTGACAATCTTGATATTTATTTTCCTATTCATTATTATTAGTTTTTTTTAATATTTTTGTTTATATATGCAGGCAAAGGAAGTTGTGAAAGCTAATAAAATAGTCCGGTTGAAGTAGTCTCTTGCAAGCACTTCATATATGAAGTTGATTCTTTGAGAATTGAATTGAAGGGGCATGTCACAACTTATAACTTTTGTGTTATTTACTTTTGTTTTGTAATGGATTGTTGAAGACTAAGAATTTAGTTATGAATGTAATATTTTGCAAAAAAAAAATACAACTTATGTATTTTATTTTTATTTTTGGAGCTTTTCTATTGTAATGATGGAATTTTGGAACTAAGAATTTTAGTTATGAATGAATATTTGGAGCTTTTTATTGATAAGCCAAAGAAAATGGACCGGTCCCGGACCGGACTGGACTGGATAATTATTGGTCCATTAAAACTTTGGGCCTAAATGGACCGGTTCGTTTAGGCCAGCCCCGTAACGGACCGGACCAGACTGGTCCGTTTTATACCCCTATGTGTGGTTGGGGTAGCTTATGTGGCTGTGGCTGTGGTAGCCTATGTGGCTGGGGTTGTGGTGGCTTTTGTGGCTTGCTTATGTGTTGTCTATATTATGAGTACCATAAAGTTAAAATGTTGATTATAAATTATTTGTGTATTATTGTTACGACACTGCATATATGCACTTATCATGTAGATAGTTGGAGCATGGGATGGGTCGGGGAGACATGATCCCTACTGAGTTGTGGTTGCTCACCCCTCCTACTATGGTGTGTTTTTTTGCAGGAACCTACAGGCGTTAGGTGGGAACACCAAGGTGGAAGAGTTCTATTTTGTGGCTTTGTTTTATGTTATTTGCGTTATGTAATTTTATTGAGGGATTGTAACCCCAGCGGGGAGATATTGTAATGAAGTTTGGAACACAATAAAGGCATGTGGTTTCAATTAAATAATTGTGTGATTTTGGTTTCTGAAGTGTATGTTGTGTTCCACCCCTTTATCCAAACCCGGGTAAAGGGAGGGTCACGTTCCGGTCTCCTCGGGTTGGAAAACCGGGGCGTGACAATATGGTATCAGAGCATGGTCTAGATGGCCTAGGGTAGTGGGCGGATCTGGACGATATCATGCTATGAGAGACTTGGGCTGTTACAGTTTTGTTGCTTTTCATATCAAGTTATTTTGAGAAAACTGATGTAACCCGAATGGGAAATGATGTTAAAGAAATTTGACTATATAAAAAAATATGTGGTTTGACTTGTGAACACTTGTTATGATTGTTCTGCGTGGTATTGTTTAACCCAACCCCTTACCCACTGGGTGGGTAAAGGAGAGTCACGAACCGGTTTCCTCGGCTTGGAAATTCAGGGCATGATATGGCAATGGAATGAGTTTAGGATGAGTTATTTCTATATTGAACCTATTCCACTTCCATATAAGAAAACTTTGTTCCAAAACTATTCTAAACCTAATTATGACTCTAAATCCATTCCAATAAGATGGCACAGGGTGGCGATTCGGCATAACCTACGATAATATCATTTATATGCACTGCGAGAGAGGTTACTTGTAATGACCCGTGTGTAAGAAGTTAACCACAAACACCTTGGATGTTGGTGCACAAGTTTGAGGTAAGAGATGAGCCCAAGAGGAGACTTTTGGGAGGTGCATGTGACAAGTGATAACGTACATTTATGCCCTAGGAAGATGCTATGCATATACATGCGGTTTTAAGCCGTTTTTGGCAGATTTTAGTAGATGGCCTCAAACAATTGGCGTGCAAGAACAAAAGTTGCTTAGATAGAGGTCCTCTATCTACCACAGAAATTTCAGAGCATTTTGGAGCTGCACATGAATTCACCCATTTCACGTGCAAGCATATTTTTGCTTCTCAGACCTCTACAAGATGCAAGGAGGCTTGGGGTGAAGTTTGAGTGCATTTGGAGCTGCACGCCAATTGGGGAATTGGCGTTCAAATTGGCGTGCAGGCATATTTTTGCATAGTTACCTTAGTTTTGTTATTCTAATCATCTTTTCCCAAAGGACCATGTTGGAATTATGGATATTTTGTCGAGTATGGATGCGGAAAGGTTGTAACTTGTGAAATCAAAACTACGTCGTTTTGATGCTGGGGTTCACTTAATCAAAACTACGTCGTTTTGATGTTGTGCTGTCTATATAAGGATGAAGAGCCCTCTGTTTTAGGTTTAGGGTTTGTTGCTCCACCAGCCGTCGTAGAGAGAGAGAGAGAGAGAGAGAGGGAAGGAGAGCTGTTGGCTTGTTGCCGGAGCGTCTTGCGTGGGGAGGACGGCGTCTAGCGTGGGAGCAAGAGCAGGAGGACGTTTCCAAGGTAGGGGTTCTGTCTCACCTGATCTGTTCTGGGGTTAGGCCCTGTGTAGAGGATTTATAGAGCTTCTACTGTTATTGTTATACTATATATATGTAAATTCATCTAGGTGTGACCTCCTATATGAATGTTGGCCTTCAGTGGCAAGTATGTGTTGAGATTAGGCCTGTGTGGCACTGCACACTAGGTGTTTGATATTATGCCTGTGAGGCCATGCATGTTATGCGATTGATGTTATGCCAGTGTCGTTATGCCTGAATGGTGTTTGATGTAATGTCTGTGAGGATATGCATGCTAGGTGTTTGATGTTATACCAGGGTGGACATGCAAGTTAAGTGTTTATTGTTATGCCTGAATAACTGAGATATATGTTAAATGTTTGTTGTTATCTGTGGAGCCTAAGAAGCCTGAGAGGCTGAGGCAATGCTTGTGTACCTGTGGAGCCTGAGAGGCTGAGTTGATGTCAGTGAGACTAACTGTGGAGCCTGAGAGGCTGAGTTAATGTCAGTGAGACTGACTGTGGAAACTATGCCTGAGAGGCGGTTAAATCACTTGTGGTTTATATGGTGGATAATTGTGGCTACTGATGTGGTTGGTTAATGTCTGTTGGAATTATTGTAACACGACACTGCACTTGTACACATGACATGTAGATGCTAGGAGCATGGGATGGGTTGGGGAGACATGATCCCTACTGAGCTGTGGATGCTCACCCCTCCTACTATGGTGTGTTTTTTTGCAGGAACCTACAGGCGTTAGGTGGGAACACCAAGGTGGAAGAGTTCTATTTTGTGGCTTTGTTTTATGTTATTTGCGTTATGTAATTTTATTGAGGGATTGTAACCCCAGCGGGGAGATATTGTAATGAAGTTTGGAACACAATAAAGGCATGTGGTTTCAATTAAATAATTGTGTGATTTTGGTTTCTGAAGTGTATGTTGTGTTCCACCCCTTTATCCAAACCCGGGTAAAGGGAGGGTCACGTTCCGGTCTCCTCGGGTTGGAAAACCGGGGCGTGACAATATGGTATCAGAGCATGGTCTAGATGGCCTAGGGTAGTGGGCGGATCTGGTTATCTTGAGTCCTTTGGAGGAACCTGGAGGGACGTGCCTAATCAACATGGTCCTCTTTGAGCCTCCAAGGTGTACTTGGGATAGTCCAGACCTGAGGTAGGATTTGCATGCATTGGCATTAGGGCACTAGTTGCATTGGTTGTTGTATGTGAAGGTGTGGATACCTTGAGCAAAATGTGAATAATGTGATAAGGTGTGAACTGTGCAACTCTGATGTTATTTGAAGTACCTTGAGCATGACTACAAGGAAAGGTCCTTGTTTATTTGAACTGTGTGCAATGTTGATTGGTGCAATGTGTAAAATGTGTGTGATGCCATGTACTACTTGACTTGATAGTGGGGTAGAGGTAGTGAAACCCGATAATTGTCGAATGCGTTCTGACGTTTGTGCTTCTTACTTCCTGTAGTAAGAATACCACCGAGGAGAGTGACACGTGCGTCCGGGGCAGTGGCTGATGAGTCATCTGCCCATGAGGGCCCCGGTGCGGGGCAGTCCGTTGGAGGACATGCACTGTTGCTGGCGCAGCTGTGAGAAGGCATCCGGCTGGAAGTCCTAGAGCTGAGGGAGGGTATCCGGCAAGAGGTACGGGAGGAGGTGCGCCGCGAGATGGCAGCCCAGCAGGTGGTGCCACCACCACCACCACCAGTGGGGGAGCTACCCCGGGAGCGTGAGGGTTCGCTGAGTGGTATACCGATTCGTGCAGAGGATGACGTAGTGACACGGTTCCGAAAGGAACAACCTCCGCGATTCAAAGGAGAGGAGGACCCAGTGTTAGCTGAGCACTGGCTAAGGCAGATCGAACATGTGTTTTCCTTTCTCCTACCCCGGGAGGAGGATAAGGTGAGGCTGGCCATTTGGCAGCTAGAGGGGAATGCTCTGGAGTGGTGGTAGAGTGTCGCGGGGAGCCGTGCGGTGCAGTTTATGCTGTGGGAGGAGTTCTTGCAACTCTTCCACGATGAGTTTTTCCCTGAGTCCTTGAGATGGCAGAAGAGAGAAGAATTTGGCAGCCTGAAGCAAGGATCAAAGACTGTGCCCGAGTATGAGCGGGAGTTCCGGAGCCTGAGTAGATTTGCCCCCGAGACTGTGGCAAAGGAGGACCTGAAAGCCCACAAGTTCACCTTGGGTCTCAGGCCAGCTCTTAGGCAGAGGGTGGCGATTCTGCATTTGAGGACCTATGCTGAGGTTGTTGAGACAGCGCGCATAGCTGAGAGGGAACTGGATGATGGGAGGCAGGTTCACTAGGGTCGCCAGTTACAAGGTGGGTCTGAACGCGATTCTGGGTCCAAGAGGCCCAAGACTGAGGAGAGAGATAATAGTTCTTTTCGCAGCCGGGGTCTACCATCTGTGAACCCAGGGAGGTTCACCCTTGGCGGTAGTGGGCAGGGAGGTTCAACAGGAGGTCTCCCCAGCGGTTGTCTTTGTTGTGGGAGGCAAGGTCACTTCAAGAGGGAATGTCCCAAGAAGGACTGGCGGTGTAACAACTGTGGGCGAGAAGGCCACTTGAGCCGGGTGTGCAGGAGTGGCAACAGGGGAGCAGGAGGCGTGGCATCCAGCATGAGGAGCGATGCTAGTTTTCGCACTCCATCGGAGAGGCCAGCTCGCCAGTGGCAGGCTAGCCAGGCGGGATCTAGCCAGACCCGACCTTAGGGGAGGCAAGAGCGTCAGCAGACTAAAGCTGGAGGCAGCCATGGCGGGAAGCGCCCAGTGAGTGAGCCGACCAGTGGCACAGGCCAAGGGAGGGTGTTTGCGCTGGAGGCGATATACCAAGAGGAGGCTGAGCTACCACCCCCACCGGCTGAGGGTGGAGCAGGACCATCAGTGGTTAGAGGTACCCTTTTGATCTCCCGTACATTAGCTTCTGTTCTTTTCGATACGGGTGCATCGTGTTCTTTTGTTGCTGAGCTTGTGATAGATAGCTTGGGGTTAGCTTGTGTGGAGGCAGCGAAGTCCCTAGCTGTTGAGTCTCCAGGGGGGGGGGGTATGATTGAAGTGCGGCGTGTTTGCCGTGACTGTGTGTTAACCATAGGAAGTGTGGAGCTGAGATTCGACCTGCATGTATTGCCCTTGTGTGCTTTTGACCTGATCTTGGGTATGGATTGGCTTATGGCTTTCCAGGCCAAGATAGACTGTTATTGGCGGCGCGTATCCTTTGTGTCACCTGCGAGGGTTTCTTGCACCTTGCAGGGGGAGTGGGATCGTGAGGCTAGTCGGGCTGGGCCAGTGCTAGACCAGTGGGGTGCCATTACCCACAGGTTGGCAGCCCTAACCTTTGCTGAGGAGGGGAAAGTGGAAAAGAGAGTGTGGCCGGCAGTTGTTGACCAATTTCAGGATGTCTTTCCTGACCAGTTGAGGAGTTTACCTCCTAAGAGGAGTGTAGAGTTCACCATTGAGTTGGTACCGGGGACTGGACCGATATCCCAAGTGGCTTATCGGATGGGACCAGCTGAGCTGAGGGAGCTACAGAGGCAAATAGAAGAGTTGGTGGACCAGGGGTATATCAGACCGAGTACCTCACCCTGGGGTGCTCCGGTGCTCTTCGCAAAGAAGGCAGACGGCACGCTTCGCCTCTGCATAGACTACAGGAAGCTGAATTCAGTGACTGTGAAGAACAAGTACCCGTTGCCTCGGATAGATGACCTGTTTGACCAATTGAGTGGGGCCTAGTGGTTTTCCAAGATAGATTTACGGTCAGGGTATCACCAGCTCAGGGTTAGGGAGAAGGACATCCCTAAGACGGCTTTCGGTGCAGGTATGGGCATTATGAGTGGGTAGTGATGCCTTTCGGGCTCACTAATGCGCCAGCGGTGTTCATGCATTTGATGAACCAGGTCTTTGCTCCATACTTGGATTCGTTTGTGGTGGTGTTTATTGATGATATCTTGGTGTATTCCAAGACCGAGAGGGAGCATGTGGAGCATTTGGCAACAGTGTTGCAAACCTTGAGGGACCAGCGGTTGTTTGCTAAGTTTAGCAAATGCGAGTTTTGGATGCAGGAGGTCCATTTCCTTGGCCACGTAGTATCCGCTGAAGGGGTTAGAGTGGACCCAGCCAAGATTGAGGCGGTATCATCATGGGAGAGGCCAACCAATGTTTTCGAGATTCGTAGTTTTCTTGGCTTGGCAGGCTATTACCGTCGTTTTGTAGAGGGATTCTCCCGTTTGGCAGCTCCTATGACAGCGTTGACTCGGAAGGGAGTGAAGTTTGAGTGGACTGACAAGTGCCAGCAGGCGTTTGAGGCTCTCAAAACCCGTTTGACCACTGCACCGGTGTTGAGGTTACCTCGGGAGGATATCCCATATGAGGTGTATTGTGATGCATCCAGGGTTGGTTTGGGGTGTGTGCTTATGCAGGAGCACAGTGTGGTAGCTTATGGGTCAAGGCAGCTGAAGCCTCATGAGCAGAATTATCCTACTCATGACCTTGAGTTGGCGGCTGTCATCTTCGCCCTGAAGAGTTGGCTGCATTACCTCTTGGGGGAGAAGTTTGTAGTGTTCTTGGATCACAAGAGCCTTCAGTACATCTTTACCCAGAAGGACTTGAATTTGAGGCAGAGGAGATGGGTGGAGTATTTGCAGACCTTTGACTTTACTCTTGCTTATACCCCGGGCAAGGGTAATGTTGTGGCTAATGCATTGAGCAGAACATAAACCTCTTGGGAGCAAGATAAGAAAGCACAGAATAACAGGCAGCAGAGCAAAGATATACATAAAAAGTAACTAACAGTAAGAAGTACACATAAAAGTGAAAAGTAAGAAAAGCAGTGTACAAGGAATTAGAGTACAAGACAGTTACGGGTTAAATTTAGAGTACAGTACACTCTGTGTAAACAGAAAAACAGCAGCTTGCTTGCGCAAGAGTTGAGCAGGAGTCAAGTGTAATGAGGCCGCTCAACTACTCACATGATCAAATTCAGGCACGAGAGCTGGGAACCCGTTGGTGGTCAGAATGTGGATGTAATGGCAAACATAGAAGCCGCAGCTATGAGCATCATCCTGAGCAGGAACGCCTTGCTTAACTCGCGTAATTTCCATCGGTTTGGAGAGATGATAACCACCACATCCATGCGAGTATCCCTGCATGACACGGGTTAGAGTGTGATTGAATTCACGCAGTTGTTCACACTGATGGAGTAGTAAGGTACTAGGTTTGGAGTCAAAGATGACGATCCGTTGGTTCTTGAAATCAATGTCGAGAAGAAACCAGTGCGGGGATGTGGACAAGTAGGGAATGAGCACATGGTCTACCTCATTCCAGGGACGGAAGGAGTTCTCATATTTGCGACCCTGTATAATCTCAATCATTGCTGCATCATCGAGCAGCTGAGCCTGCATGATCGGCAAACAGAGTTCCACCCTGGTATCTCTGCGAATGTGGAGAGGTAGCTTCTCAAGAAAGGACTTCTGGGCGAAGATGAACTGAGTCATCTCAAGGTTATCCATTTCTTCACCGTCATAGAGTAGTCGACAAAGATCAGGTCCAGTGAAGAAGGCTTCATAGCCGCAGGTCCTCGCAGTGGTATCCCCAGCAATATAAGTGTTGAATGCAACCAGTTCAGCTGAGGTGCCTCCAGTAGTTATTGTCACGCCCCGGATTTCCAACCCGAGGAAACCGGTACGTGACTCCCCTTTTACCCACACGGAGGGCAAAGGGGTTAGGATACAAACCAACAATATCACATTTTAAACATCCACAACATTCAAGAAAGTAATGTTCATAAAAGCAATCCAAACCAGTTTATTACAACAAATCCTTTCCAATCCCATCCCCACTAGGGTTACATCAATTCCCATAAGAAAAACAAAACATAAATGGAAGAGAGTAAAAATAATTATGGTCTTCCACCTTGGTGTATCCACCTAACGCCTGTAAGTCCCTGGAAAACAAGCAAACACAGTAGGAGGGGTGAGCAACCACAGCTCAGTAGGGATCAAGTCTCCCCAACCCTTCCCATGCTCCTAGCAGCTACATGCATGTGCACAGGTGTAGTGACGTGACAGTATTAGGAAAAGAAAATAAGACATCACACAAGTGGGCGTAACCCCAGCCCTAGCCACACTGGCTAACAAAACACATCTCAAGCAAGTAGTTTAACCGCCTCTTCAGGCCACTGATTTAACCGCCTCTCAGGCAAAGTAGTTTAACCGCCTCTTCAGGCCCGGTTTAACCGCCTCTCAGGCAAAGTAGTTTAACCGCCTCTTCAGGCCAGAAAGCACAATCATGCACACAACACGCACCACAATCACTCAAGCATAAAACCAAACACTTGGTGTGCACCCGTTCACGTGCACCAACCCGATCATTCAGGCAATAGAACAAACACCCAGCATGCATACTTACACCGAATCACAAGTCCAACCACACAGGCATTTTATCAAACATGTACTAGGTATATACACACAGCAATATTCACATAGGCATTTCATCAAACATGTGACATGCACCAACCACCCAACAGCAGAATCACACCAGAATGCCATTGAAGGCCAACATCCATATAGGAGATCACACCTATATGGATTACATATATATATATATATAACAGATATAACTCATAATCTGCCCCAGAACCCTAGGACAGAGGAGGATTTAGGAAGAACAGAACCCCTACCTCAAGTAGGACGCAACAACACGGCAATAGTCTGATCCCACGCCGAACGCCGTCCACCCACGAGAATCTGACCACCCACGCAAGACGCCCGGGCGCAACCAGGAGCTCTCCTTCCCCCTCTCTCTCTCTCTCTCTCTCTCTCTCTCTCTGCGACGGCTGGTGGAGCAACAAACCCTAAACCTAAAACAGAGGGGCTTCTCCTCCTTATATAGACAACACAACATCAAAACGACGTAGTTTTGATTAAGTGAATCCCAGCATCAAAACGACGTAGTTTTGATGGAACAAGCTATGACCTTTCCACATCCATACACACCAAAATATGCACAATTCCAACATGGTCCTTTGAGAAAAGATGATTAGAATGACAAAACCATGGTAACCATGCAAAAACATGCCTACACGCCAATTTGCACGTGAATTCCCCAATTCACGTGCAACTCCAAATGCACTCCAAATGCGCTCAAACTTCACCCCTAGCCTCCTTGCATCATGTAGAAGACAACCACACTTGCACGTGAATTGGACCCATTTCACGTGCACCTCACATACACGTCCGTTTGGCCTGAAACTTCTGTGGTAGATAGAGGACATCATTCTAAGCATCTTTCCTTTTGCACGTGAATTCATTGGAGTCCATTCACTAGGTCAAAATCTAGAAAAACTCTACTCAGAAGGCAAAACTGTGACTAACTCAAGGTACGGGTCCTTACATCCTCTCCCCCTTAAGACTTTTCGTCCTCGAAAAGAAATGACATACAAGGAAAACAAACACAAGCTACCCATTTGCCACCCGGCAAGCCACCACACCCAAATGGGTCATACACCGCACACAGCACATAACAGCACATAACAAAGTACCACCGTAATCCATAACCACAATAATGCATATAACACGTATCCGCATGTCACAAATACACATCTCAAAACACATCACAAATAAGAACACATGTCTAAAAGACAATACAAATACACCAAATCGTACACACTAATACAAGAAAACACATCACTGTCCCTTGGCCAACAGCCACCTCCCATGCTTAAGATTGTTCGCCCTCGAACAAGTTTGGGTGCTACTCACGCATCACGGACTCACGTTCCCATGTCTCCTCCTCAATGCCACGGTGCTGCCACAGCACGCGAACCAAAGGAATAGCACGACCACGCAAAAGCTTCTCTCGCCGATCTAGGATACGGATAGGGGCCTCAACAACGGACATGTCATCCTCAATGTCCAATGTCCCCCAATCGATTACATGTGTGGGGTCAGGGTGATACTTCCGCAACTGGGACACGTGAAACACGTTGTGCACTCGACTCAGCCCCGGTGGTAACGCTAACCGGTAGGCCACAGGCCCTACACGATCCAGGAATCTCAAAAGGACCAATAAACCGCGGAGATAGCTTGGAACCTCGCCCAAACCGTCGATGTCCACGACGTGGAGAAACACGAAGAAACACATGATCACCAACAGAAAACTCCAAAGGTCGCCGCCGCTGATCCGCATAAGATTTCTGCCGACTCTGAGCGGATAACAACCGCTGTCGAATCAACTTAACCTTCTCGGTAGCCTCTTGAAACAACTGTGGTCCCAAGAGAGCTGTCTCCCCCACCTCGGTCCAACACAAACGTGATCGACACGGCCGCCCATACAACGCCTCAAAAGGAGCCATCCCAATGGATGCCTGATAACTGTTGTTGTAGGCAAACTCCACCAAAGGAAGGTGAGTCGCCCACGAACCCCCAAAATCTAACACACAGGCCCGTAACATGTCCTCCAAAGTCTGATTCGTCCTCTCTGTCTGGCCATCAGTCTCAGGGTGAAAGGCTGTACTCAAGTGAAGCTTGATCCCCATAGCCTCCTACAAACCTGCCCAAAAACGGGAAGTGAACCTCGAATCCCGATCAGAGACAACCGATGATGGTACCCCATGCAGTCTCACAATCTCGTTCATGTACAGCTGACTCAAGGTCCCAATAGAGTCCCGCTCGCGAACAGCCAGGAAATGGGCCGACTTGGTGAGTCGATCCACAATCACCCAAATCATATCTTTCCTCCCCGTGGTGGGTGGAAGACCAGTCACAAAATCCATCGCTATGTGGTCCCACTTCCACTCCGCTATGGGCAATGGCTGTAACATGCCCGCCGGCCGCTGATGCTCAGCCTTCACCTGCTGACACGTGAGGCACCGCGAAACAAAGGCAGCTACATCGCGTTTCATCCCAGGCCACCAAAAATGTGCCCGAAGCGCATGGTACATCTTCGTACCCCCTGGATGCACAACAACTCTAGATTGGTGAAACTCCCTCATCACCTCATCCCTGAGGGAAGAAGCCACTACCAACCGCCCCTGAAATGACAACTCATGCTCAGGACCCTCTGTCCAGTCCTCTGATAGCTCCCCAGCCTCAATACGGGCACGGAGAACCTCACACTCAATGTCACCCAACTGTTCCTCCCGGACGCGCTGGTACAACTCAGGTACAATCACCAAAGGACTCAAGACTGTCCCACTATCATGAACAACAGGTTGCAGCTGCAACATGGCCAACTGCTCCATCAGCTTTCACTCTCTCACGGCCACCTCAGCTTTCCCTTTTCTGCTCAACGCGTCAGCCACAACATTACCCTTGCTCGGGGTATAGGCAAGAGTAAAGTCAAAGGTCTGCAAATACTCCACCCATCTCCTTTGCCTCAAATTCAAGTCCTTCTGAGTAAAGATGTACTGAAGGCTCTTGTGATCTGAGAACACCACAAACTTCTTGCCCAAGAGGTAATGCTGCCAACTCTTCAGGGCGAAGATGACAGCCGCTTACTCAAGGTCATGAGTAGGATAATTCTGCTCATGAGGCTTCAGCTGCCTTGACCCATAAGCCACCACACTGTGCTCCTGCATAAGCACACACCCCAAACCAACCCTGGATGCATCACAGTATACCTCATATGGAATATCCTCCCGAGGTAACCTCAACACCGGTGCAGTGGTCAAACGGGTTTTAAGAGTCTCAAACGCCTGCTGACACTTGTCAGTCCAATCAAACTTCACACCCTTTCGAGTCAACGCTGTCATAGGAGCTGCCAAACGGGAGAACCCCTCGACAAAACGACGATAGTACCCTGCCAAGCCAAGAAAACTACGGATCTCAAAAACGTTGGTTGGCCTCGCCCACGATGCCACGGCCTCAATCTTGGCTGGGTCCACCCTAACTCCCTCAGTGACACCACATGGCCAAGAAAGTGAACCTCCGCCAGCCAAAACTCACACTTGCTAAACTTAGCAAACAGCTGCTGGTCCCTCAAGGTTTGCAACACTGTTGCCAAGTGCTCCACATGCTCCTTCTCGGTCTTGGAATACACCAAGATATCATCGATAAACACCACCACGAACGAGTCTAAATATGGGGCAAAGACTTGGTTCATCAAATGCATGAACATCGCTGGCGCATTAGTGAGCCCGAAAGGCATCACGACCCACTCATAATGCCCATACCTGCACCGAAAAGCCGTCTTAGGGATGTCCTCCTCCCTAACCCTGAGCTGGTGATACCCCGACCATAAATCTATTTTGGAAAACCACTGGGCCCCACTCAATTGGTCAAACAAGTCATCTATCCGAGGCAACGGGTACTTATTCTTCACAGTCACTGAATTCAGCTTCCTGTAGTCGATGCAGAGACGAAGTGTGCCATCAGCCTTCTTAGCAAAGAGCACCGGAGCACCCCAAGGTGAGGTACTCGGTCTGTTATACCCTTGGCCCACCAACTCCTCGATTTGCCTCTGCAGTTCCCTCAGCTCAGCTGGCCCCATACAATACGCTACTTGGGAAATCGGACCCGTCCCCGGCACCAACTCAATGGTGAACTCCACACCCCTCTTAGGTGGCAAACTCCTCAACTCCTCAGGAAAAACATCCTAAAATTGGTCCACAACAGCGGGCCACACCCTCTTTTCCACCTTACCCTTCTCAGCAAAGGTCAGGGCTGCCAACCTGTGGGTAATGGCACCCCGCTGGTCCATCATCGGCCCGGCCCGACTCGCCTCACAGTCCCACTCCCCCTGCAGGGTGCAAGAGGTCCCTGCAGGTGTCACGAAGGATACACGCTGCCGGTAATAGTCTATCTTGGCTTGGAAAGCCATAAGCAAATCCATACCCAAGATCAGGTCAAAAGTACGCAAGGGCATCACTTGCAAGTCAAAACTCAGCTCCACCTCGCCTATGGTTAACACACAGTCACGACACACACGCCGTACCTCAATCATGCCTCTCACCGGAGACTCCACAACTAGGGGCCTTCTGGCCTCCACACAAGCTAACCCTAAGCCATGAATAAGAAGCTCGGCAGCGAAGGAACACGATGCACCCGTATCAAAAAGAACAGAAGCTAACGTACGGGAAATCAAGAGGGTACCTCTAACCACCGATGGTCCTGCTCCACCCTCAGCTGGTGGGGGTGGTAGCTCAGCCTCCTCCTGGTACGTCGCCTCCAGTGCAAACACCCTTCCCTGGCCCGTGCCACTGGTTGGCTCACTCACTGGACGCTTCCCGCTAAGGTTGCCTTTAGCTTCAGTCTGCTGTCGCTCCGGCCTCCCCTGGGGTCGGGTCTGACTGGATCCTGCCTGGCTGGCCTGCCACTGATGAGCTGGTCTCTCAGCTGGTGCACGGAAGCTAGCATCACTCCTCACGCTGGATGCCATGCCCCCCGCTCTCCCCGTTGCCACTCCTGCAAACCCGGCGCAAATGGCCCTCTCGTCCACAGTTGTTGCATCGCCAGTCCTTATTGGGGCACTCTCCTTTGAAGTGACCCTGCTCTCCACAACAGTGACAGCTGCTAGGTAGACTCCCAGATGGACCACCCTATCTTCTGCCGCCAAAGGTGAACCTCCCGGGGTTCACAGACGTCTGACCCCGACTGCGGAAAGAACTGCTATCCCTCTCCTCCGTCTTGAGCCTCTTGGACCCTGCATCTCGATCATGCCCACTCTGCAACTGGCGACCCTGATGGGCTTGCCTCCCATCATCCAGCTCTCTCGGCTATACGGGCTGTCTCCACAAGCCTCAGATAGTCCTCAAGCGTAGGATTGCCACCCTCGCTAAGGGCTGGCCTAAGGCCCAAAGTGAACTTGTGGGCCTTCAGGTCCTCCCTTGCCACAGTCTCAGGAGCAAACCTACTCAAGCTCCGGAACTCCCGCTCGTACTCAGGTACCGTCCTGGATCCCTGCTTCAAGCTGCCGAATTCTTCCCTCTTCTGCCATCTCACTGATTCCGGGAAGAACTCATCATGGAAGAGTTGCAAGAACTCCTCCCAAAGCATGAGTTGCACCGCACGGCTCCCCGCAACACTCGTCCACCACTCCAAAGCATCCCCCTCCAGTGCCCGGGTGCCGGCCGCACCTTGTCCTCTTCCCGGGGCAGGAGAAAGGAGAATACATGCTCGATCTGCCTCAACCACTGCTCAGCTACCACAGGATCACCTTCCCCCTTGAATCGCGGAGGTTGTTCCTTTCGGAACCGTGTCACCACGTCATCCTCTGCACGAGTTGGTACACCACCCAGCGAACTCTCACGCTCACGAGGTAGCTCTCCTACTGGTGGTGGTGGTGGTGGCACCACCGCCGTGCCTGCCATCTCACGGCGCACCTCCTCCCGAACGTCCGGCCGGAGTCCCTCCCGTAGCTCTCGTACCTCCAGCCGGATGCCTTCTTGTAGCCGTGCCGAATAATGCATGCCCTCCAATGGACGGTCCCGCACCCGGACCCTCATGGGCAGATGACTCATCAGCCACTGCCCCGGACGCACGTGTCACTCTCCTCGGCGGCATTCTTACTACACGAAGTAAGAAGCACAACGTCAAAACAATTATAATCTATTGCGTCACTACCTCTACCCCACTGATCAATTCCACTATCACATGACATTGCACACATACATTGCATCAATCACATTGCACAGTTCAGTACACATTGCCAAACAAATCAGAGTTACACATTTCACTTAATCATATGATCTTATCCACAGTTTAGCATACATTCACAGCAAATGCAACTAGTGCCCTAATGCCAATGCATGCAAATCCTACCACAAGACCGGACTACCCTAAGTACACCTTGGAGGCTCAAAGAGGACCATGTTGATCAGGCATGTCCCTCCAGGCTCCTCCAAAGGACTTAGGATAACCAGGTCCACCCACTACCCTAGGCTAACTAGACCATGCTCTGATACCATATTGTCACGCCCCGGATTTCCAACCCGAGGAAACCGGTACGTGACTCCCCTTTTACCCACACGGAGGGCAAAGGGGTTAGGATACAAACCAAGAATATCACATTTTAAACATCCACAACATTCAAGAAAGTAATGTTCATAAAAGCAATCCAAACCAGTTTATTACAACAAAATCCTTTCCAATCCATTCCCCACTGGGGTTACATCAATTCCCATAAGAAAAACAAAACATAAATGGAAGAGAGTAAAAATAATTATGGTCTTCCACCTTAGTGTATCCACCTAACGCCTGTAAGTCCCTGGAAAACAAGCAAACACAGTAGGAGGGGTGAGCAACCACAGCTCAGTAGGGATCAAGTCTCCCCAACCCTTCCCATGCTCCTAGCGGCTACATGCATGTGCACAGGTGTAGTGACGTGACAGTATTAGGAAAAGAAAATAAGACATCACACAAGTGGGCGTAACCCCAGCCCCAGCCACACTGGCTAACAAAACACATCTCAAGCAAGTAGTTTAACCGCCTCTTCAGGCCACTAATTTAACCGCCTCTCAGGCAAAGTAGTTTAACCGCCTCTTCAGGCCACTGGTTTAACCGCCTCTCAGGCAAAGTAGTTTAACCGCCTCTTCAGGCCAGATAGCACAGTCATGCACACAACACGTACCACAGTCACTCAAGCATAAAACCAAACACTTGGTGTGCACCCATTCACAGTGCACCAACCCAGTCATTCAGGCAATAGAACAAACACCCAGCATGCATACTTACACCGAATCACAAGTCCAACCACACAGGCATTTTATCAAACATGTACTAGGCATATACACACAGCAATATTCACATAGGCATTTCATCAAACATGTGACATGCACCAACCACCCAACAGCAGAATCACACCAGAATGCCATTGAAGGCCAACATCCATATAGGAGATCACACCTATATGGATTACGTATATGTATATAACAGATATAACCCATAATCTGCCCCAGAACCCTAGGACAGAGGAGGATTTAGGAAGAACAGAACCCCTACCTCAAGTAGGACGTAACAACATGGCAATAGTCTGATCCCACGCCGAACGCCGTCCACCCACGAGACTCTGACCACCCACGCAAGACGCCTGGCTGCAACCAGGAGCTCTCCTTCCCTCTCTCTCTCTCTCTCTCTCTCTCTCTCCTGCGACGGCTGGTGGAGCAACAAACCCTAAACCTAAAACAGAGGGGCTTCTCCTCCTTATATAGACAACACAACATCAAAACGACGTAGTTTTGATTAAGTGAATCCCAACATCAAAACGACGTAGTTTTGATGGAACAAGCTATGACCTTTCCACATCCATACACACCAAAATATTCACAATTCCAACATGGTCCTTTGAGAAAAGATGATTAGAATGACAAAACCATGGTAACCATGCAAAAACATGCCTGCACGCCAATTTGCACGTGAATTTCCTAATTCACGTGCAACTCCAAATGCACTCCAAATGCGCTCAAACTTCACCCCTAGCCTCCTTGCATCATGTAGAAGATAACCACACTTGCACGTGAATTGGACCCATTTCACGTGCACCTCACATACACGTCCGTTTGGCCTGAAACTTCTGTGGTAGATAGAGGAAATCATTCTAAGCATCTTTCCTTTTGCACGTGAATTCATTGGAGTCCATTCACTAGGTCAAAATCTAAAAAAACTCTACTCAGAAGGCAAAACTGTGACTAACTCAAGGTACGGGTCCTTACAGTTACAATGCGAGGTGGGGCTAAAGGTTGGTCAGTAGTGGTAGCGGATGGTTTGGTAGGTGAGGCAGGCATAGTGTACCCAGCCGTACTTGGATGTGAAGTGGACGGGCCTGGCTGAGTGGAAGAGGATGGTTGGCAGGGAGCAGAAGGTTGCTTCTTCATGCGGCTCGCAATGGGAACATCATCATCATCATCAGAATCTGAGATGACAGTGGTTCTGTGTGCGCGCTTTCTCCCTCACATGTAAGTAGCAGTAGGTTGAGAGTGACTCGGAGACGGTACGGCTGGCTGTGGAGTATCAACTGGTTGAGGTGCAGGTTGGTTGGATGCCTGTGGGAGTGTGTTTTTGACAGTTAGAGATATTTCACCACTGGCAAAACGATGACATTCAGACAGAATAGCTCCCAAAGCTGTACTGAGTCCTTTGTATTGTCTCTGGTAAGCTCCCTTGAGGTCTTCACAGTGCTCCTCTAGATGTCTAAATCCATCTGTGGCCGCACTTGTGAGTGATGTCACTTCTTGCTACACCTTATCGAGGGTACGGTCTGATGATTCAACTTGCATTCGTACCTCTTCCATGCTGGACTCCATAGTAGACAGTCGTTCTTTAAAGGCTTGAGAAACTAATGTCTTAAGGATGCCAGAGGAGATTAGTTTCTCAATGACCTTGCTGGCCAGAAGATCTGCTTCTTCAGCCGTCAGAGAATGTGAGTGAGATGCAGCTGGTATTGGAATAGCCATTGGGATATTGGCTGCGTACTCCTCACTCACTTGAGTGGCCACCTGATGAACGATATGTGCAGATGGTGTGGCTATCTCAGTCCTTTCCACACTCTCACGGACTTATGGGACAGCTCCCTGCATCAGAGTCACTGGCTGCAGCATCAGGAGTGTCTTCTTCTTCTGCTACCTCTTCTACCATAATGCCTACCACCTCAGCATCATGTGGAGTAGTTATGACAGGTGAGTCCACCATAATGGGAGATGGGGCAACCATTGATATGGCTTCCATTGGGTCTCTACTGACAAGACCCTGCTCGACTAACAAATTAATCAGATGGTCTCTATCTACCATCTGTTTACCAAAAGCGATCCATGCTTTTTGTAGATCAGCGGGGGTCATATGAGCCTTGGCATATTCCATATAAAACTCTTCTAGCTCAGACTCCCCAAGGGTGCTCAACAGTACAGGTGTAGTACCCCTATCCTCTGGGGTTTCCTGTGCTGGTGTCTGCACTCCAACCTGCAGGTTCTCTTACTTCGCAGATCCTTGGGCTGCTCGACAGTAGGGGTCTCCTCAGGTGCAGACTCAGTGGGGAGATGAGTTCTGGCAATGTTCTCCACCACTTCAGTTATATGTACTGTTGCGGCGGATGCAAAGGAGCCCCTAGAAGTCTATGAGACACGAACTGGCTGTCGTGGTATTCAAGCTGGGGCTCGTACAGAGCTGGCAGTGTCTCCTGCACTTCTTGCACCTGACTCAGTCCTCCTCATCGACTTGATCTCTAGCCGACCATCCTCATAAATACTTTTAAATATGTATTTGGTCGGCAGTGGCACTGAGGGCCTGTTGTAGAATACGTCAGGGTGCAGAAACCTAAGGACTCTGGTGAGAAGAAGTCCAAAGTGTCCCTTCCATCTTTTGATCATGGAGTGTATCTGTGTTCCCTAGTCTACTCGTCTTCCCTGTAGAACACTGCACATGATCTTCATCTGCTCATGACTTGCAGAGTCATGAGCCGTCTTTTTACACAGCAAGCACTGTTCGGTAACTATGAGAGTTGCCAGTGCCTGACCGGAAAAGCCCATCTTCAGGGCTCCCCGACCTTGCTTTCTGGGATTGGAGTACCCAAGAAAAGACATACACTCCTCTCTGGAAAGACTAGGAAGAGGATCAAAGGTACCTTTTGGGAGTGGAAGTGCATCTCGGATTGTGTCAGCAGAGATACGAACCTCCACTCCGTGTACAGTTCCCACCAAGTCGTCTCCAGCGAATATCATGGTCTTGTACAATTCCGAGACATCTTCTATCAGTAACTCTTGCACCCCTTAGCAGACGGATGCAATGCCGGTTTTATCGAGGCGGTTTTTAAACTCGTCCAGCCAGCTGACTTTGGCGTCGCTTATGGCTTCCCAGTCGATGATGAATCCCGGGACGATGTTGCGTAGATCGTCGGCCATCGATGAGCTTGGTCCTGCCATTGAGCTTGTAGAGAGAGAAGGAGACACTCGTAGAGAGAGATTGTAAGGTTCGAAGTTGGTCAGGGGAGAGAGAAAGAGAGAAAGAGACAGAATCGAAGAGAGAGAAGGAGAGAGTTTTAGGGTTAGGGTTTGAGTTTGAAAACGACGAACTTACCTTTGAGCTTCGTCTCTATCAGTGACTTATATTTGAGTTGAGAAGTGTATCATAGAAGTTACTCACTCTGTTGGTTCATCTTCATGGTCCGCGTTCTTTTCTCTTACCCGTCTTTCGATCATTCGGATCCACCCGATGGAACATTCAAGCAGTGAATCCACGTCACCCCTTAAGTCGGTGCAACTCCCATTTTAAGTGCACAGTGACATGCTGACCTGTCTGCGATGCTTGAATAGTAAGTGACAGACTTCGTCTCGCTTCGATCCTTTGGACTACGACTCTATGAAGCTGCATTAGGATGCTTCGAGGCTACGACCCTCAAGGCTTCGAAGCAGCAGTCTTCGATCTCGCAGTTCTTCGATGCAGTTTGCTTCAAGGTTGACTGCGAATTCAGTGAGCGGTGGATTTTTCTGGATTTTTCAACACTTAACAACACACATGAGATGCATATGACAATTCACATCATATTATTCATGATGAATAGTGTTGTGAGTGGAATTGAAATTACATATCCAGAACTTGATTTCTTTCATCCGTAATGCCTAGTTTACATGTATGCCTACTGCATCACTACCATTCAACTCTCCATTTACCTTAGAGATGACTAAGTACTTCATCACACTACATCTTGTGCGAGAAGATGATCACTATGTTAACATAGCAACCAGTAAACCATGATTTATCAATTGTAACAACCTAGTCATGAATTCTGAGTCTCCTCACATATTTAGCAAAATTCACTCAGCGGAGGCCTCACCCTCTCACTCTCGGATCAGCATGTGAGTTTGATTCAGGAACTAGAATTACACTATTTGGTAGGCTCATGGTCAACCGAATCTTACCACAACCCTGATCCAACAATGATTTTCAGTTCAGCATAGATGACTTAAGAGACAAGATGGCCCTATTGAGAATTAGAACACACACTCTATCCTTGTCTAATTTACAACACGTTATAGGTAGAGTTTGGAGATTGATTATTCAGATTGTCTGCGTGAGTTGTCTCTTTGCTTTTGTAGAGCACCAATTTTCAGCACTTGTTCATGAGCCTTTTTACAAGGACAGAGCTCAACGCAATCTCTTTTTGAATCGCATGATCATACAATTTTACCTCCAGCTATTACTCTAACAGAGACACAAACTGGGAGAATAGTGAGGACTCCCCCTAAGATAGGCAATGAATCTATTGTCTAGCTTTTGCCTTTTTCACCTTGCCTTTTTCTAGTGAAAGGTAGTGGCTCTTCTTAAGTAATAGGCTTTTTATGATTCTCAAATAATACAGTCTCAGTCATCCTTTGAGCATTAAATCATTGTGGCTCTTCTTAAGTAATAGGCTTTTTATGGCTCTTGTTAAGACTTTTTTAGTCATAACTTCTTCGTTTCAAGTCAGATTTGGGCACGGTCAAGTGCGTTGGTTTCCAAATTTAGTCCTCTATCCTTTGTTGTTGACCTTAGGGCATTTTGAGATCTTTCATTTTTGGATTTCTTGGCTGTGATCTGGCCCGGTCAAAATGGGGTCCAACAGCTGCCCCTCTTTGCGCGTTGTTTGTGTGCGAATGATGTGCAAACATAAGACCATACCCATTTTGACCAGTTGATTCTCCTTTTAGGGATTGATATTCTGTGGTTTTGGTGTGGTTTGGCATGTGGGTGAGCATGGCTTGGGATATTTGGCATGTGGGTGAGCATGGCTTGGGATATTTGGCATGTGGGTGAGCATGGCTTCGGATAATTGGCATGCGGGTGAGCATGGCTTCGGATAATTGGCATGCGGGTGAGCATGGCTTCGGATAATTGGCATGCGGGTGAGCATGGCTTTGGATAATTGGCATGCGGGTGAGCATGGCTTTGGATAATTGGCATGCGGGGTGAGCATGGCTTTGGATATTTGGCATGCGGGGTGAGCATGCCTTTGGAAATTCGGCATGCGGGTGAGCATGGCTTTGGATACTTGGCATGCGGGATGAGCATGGCTTTGGATATTTGGCATGCGGGTAAGCATGGCTTTGGATATTTGGCATGCGGGTGAGCATGGCTTCAGATATTTGGCATGCGGGTGATCATGGCTTGGGTTATTTGGCATGCGGGTGAGCATGGCTTGGGATATTTGGCATGCGGGTGAGCATGGCTTCGGATATTTGGCATGCGGGTGAGCATGGCTTGGGATAATTGGCATGCGGGTGAGCATGGCTTCGGATAATTGGCATGCGGGTGAGCATGGCTTCGGATAATTGGCATGCGGGTTTCTTCGTTGGGGATGAAACTTCCTTCATTTCTTGAGTTCTAAGGCTTATCCACTGGGAGTTTGGGATGCCGTGCCATGACAACAGTCATGCAATTAGACAGGAGCAAACGTGTCGTACGTTGGAATGATGCGTGAAATGTGGTTGATGCACGAGGTGCACAAAACCTTTTGAGAATGTGCATGAGGTGTATAAAATACGGGGCAGAGATGATCTTAAGGAGATTCTCGTGTCGTTTCTTCGGACAAGTACGCTGCCAAATGACTTGGTGTTCTCTTCTCCTACTGGCGAGCAAACTATTAAGTATCTTGAGTCATAGCTTCCTTTACGCAAAAGTCTAGGGCTTTTGTTGTCGCCTCATG